>BTHU01000004.1:16506268-17106268 GCA_036184795.1 Tokudaia tokunoshimensis | reverse complement strand
TCTATGGCTAGAATTCCTTCCATATATTCTGTATTAGACAATATTTTCTTTTTCTTTTTTTTTTTAATTTTATTTTCTAAGTTTTTTTTATTTAAATTCAAAATCATTTCCCCTTTCCCATTTCCTCCCTCCCCGAAAGTCCCATAAGCACCCTTCCCTCCCTCTTTTCCCCATTCAACCACCCCTCGCTTCTCTGTCCTGGTGTTCCCCTACATCCAGTCTTTCCAGGACCAGGGGTCTCTCCTTCTATCTTCTTACAAATCTATTGATAAGCGAATTGTGTCTAGGTTATTCCGAGATTCTGGGTTAATAACCCCTTATCAGTGACTGCATACCATGTATGTTCTTTTGTGATTGGTTTACTTCACTAAGGATGATATTTTCCAGTTCTGACCATTTGCCTAGGAATTTCGTGAATTCATTGTTTTTAATTGCAGAGTTGATTCATGGTCTCCTGTAATTCTTTATTAGATTTATTTGTGTCCTTCTTGTGATCCCCTTATAGCATCATGAGAAGTGATTTTAAATCCAGATCTTGTCTTTCGGGTGTGGTGGGGTATCCAGGACTTGCTGCTGTTGGAGAGTTGGGTTCGGATAGTGCCATATTACTTTGATTTCTGTTAATAACGTTCCTATGTTTGCCTTTTGCCATCTGGTTACCTCTGGTGTTAGTTGGTCCTGCTGTCACTGGCTGTTGGTTGGACCTCCTGTGAGACTGCAAAGCTATTTCTGGCCCCCATGGATTACAGGGATTCCCCTGGCACCGATTTTTGGGGCCTGCCCTGCTCCTGAGTGACTTTGGAGCCCTGATGTGCCTTGCCCCAAGTGATGTTATATTGGGGAGTGCCTGCACATCCAAAGGCTCAGCGTAGTGGATTCCCGGAGCAGAGGTCGCCAAAGGGAGGCTGGTAGGCTCCTGCCCTGTGCAGGGGTGTGTGATCTCTCCTGGGGGGGAAGGGGCGTCCCTCTGCAAGGCAGAAGTCCCACAGCAGAGCTGGCACGCTGGTTACTGCATATCTTCCCAGCTCTTGGGAGCAGGGTATACACAAGCCGCCTGTGACCCCAGCGATATTATGCCTGTCTGTCTCCGAGCCTGGCAGTTCCAACTCCCTGGCCACTGGAGCAAAGATGGCAGAGTGCCCTCTTCTCTCTCTTGGTGGCGCAGGTCACCCTGCAGAGCGGATAGCCTACAGCAGAGCTGGTGCCCAGAAGGCCACAGCGCTGTCCCGTTCTTGGGAGCAGACGGAAGCCCCAACAGGCCGTGTCCCAAGCGATGTTATATTGGGGAGAACCTGGGAACCTGTCTCTCCAGTGCAGTCTACCAGAACAGAGGTCGCCAAAGGGAAGCTGGTAGGCTCCTGCCCAGTGCGGAGGGTCCCTCTGCCAGGCAGAAGTCCCACAGCAGAGTTGGCGCGCTGGTTACTGCAGATCTGCTCAGCTCTTGGGAGCAGGGTACACACAAGCTGCCCGAGACCCAAGCGATATTATGCCTGTCTGTCTCCGAGCCTGGCAGTCCCAACTACCTGGCAACTGGAGCAAAGATGGTGGAGTGCCAGTTTTTTTTATTTACATTCCAAATGATTTCCCCTTTCCCTTTTCCTCCCTCCCCGAAAATCCCATAAGCCCCCTTCCTTCCGCCTCTTCCCCATTCAACCCCCTCTTGCTTCTCTGTCCTGGTATTCCCCTACATCCAGTCTTTCCAGGACCAGGGGTCTCTCCTTCCACCTTCTTGGAAATCTATTGATATGTGAATTGCATCTTGGGTATTCCGAGATTCTGGGTTAATATCCCCTTATCAGTGACTGCATACCATGTGTGTTCTTTGTGATTGGGTTATCTCACTAAGGACGATATTTTCCAGTTCTGACCATTTGCCTAAGAATTTCATGAATTCATTGTTTTTAATTGCAGAGTAGTATTCCATTGTGTAAATACACCACATCTTCTGAATCCATTCCTCCTTTGAGAGACATCTGGGTTCATTCCAGCTTCTGGTTATTATAAATAAGGCTGCTATGAACATAGTGGACCATGTGTCCTGATTGCATGCAAGGGAAGCCTCTGGGTATATGCCCAGGAGTGGTATAACAGGATCCTCCAGGAGTGTCATGCCCAGTTTTCTGAGGAACCGCCAGACTACTTTCCAGAGTGGTTGTATCAGCTTGCAATCCCACCAGCAGTGGAAGAGTGTTCCTCTTTCTCCACATCCTTCCCAACAACTGCTATCTCCTGTATTTTTGATCTTAGCCATTCTGACTGGTGTGAGATAGAATCTCAGGGTTGTTTTGATTTGCATTTCCCTAACGACTAAGGATGATGAATATCTCTTTAGGTGCTTCTCAGCAACTACTCTTCAGGTGAGGACTCTTTGTTTAGCTCTGTACCCCATTTTTTAATAGGGTTACTTGATCTTTGACAAAGGTGCTAAAACCATCCATTGGAAAAAAGATAGCCTTTTCAACAAATGGTGCTGGTTCAACAATCATCATTTTTATACAACTTTTCACTAATCACTACTTATCTTATCTAAGAACCCTACATAAAATAACGAACTCATTTGTCTACCAAATTGCCACTGGATTAATAATGCTGAAGTAGCATATGTCCCTTCTGTCTGTTTGACAGTTTACCAGCCCTTAACTGTGTTTTAGTAATGTCCCCAATTCCCTTTATTCTAGAATAGCTCTGTAATGAAAATTCTTGCCTTATTAAGTTTTTAATATAGAGTTTTTAATTTTCAATATGTGATTCTATTTTAGAAATTTTATCTATGCGTACCAACTGAGAAATAAGATTTTGTAACTATTAATTTATTAAAATCGAGAAAATTTCCAAAGTTCAGTTCAAATATGGGGTTATAGCCATTTGCCTTTGAAAAAAAATTCATACTTCATCATCTTAATGATAATTGTTATCAAATAGTTTTCAATTTGATATATTTGTTCTTCTTGACATCACACTTCTACATAGTAATAGGTAAACAGAATAATTATTTCTTATTTTTGCATATTTGTAAAACACTAATACAAAGACACTTTGTATTGTTTCGAAAAATGAGCTTCAAATATTCAGTACACACACATACACGTGTATATATATATATATACATATATGGTTTAGAAAACTATAAAATATGGTTATCTGAGGATTTATCAAACAATATTGGTGCTTTTGTCCTTTTTTCCTTCTTCTTCTTTCTTGACCCTCACTCCTTCCTTTCTAGTTGTGGTCAACTCCTCATTATTCCCTTTCTGACTTTATATCATCTATATCTTGGTGTTCTGCTCTCCAGCCCTTCACATCAACTATGGTGTTTATATAGTTTCCTGGTTCCTGTATGTGTTTTATGTTGTGTTCTCAAAACTGAGGATTTGGAACTCAGATGAGAGAGAAGTGCAGCATTTGTCTTTTGGGGTCTGTGTTACTTCACTCATTATACTGTTTGTCCCATCCACATACCTTCCAACTCTTTTTTCACTGCAGATGAACAGTACTCCATTGTGTATATGTAACACATTTGCATTATTCTTTCATGTATTGAAGGACACTTAGGTTGTTTCCATTTTTTGGCTATTTTGACTAGGGAGGTTTTGACTATGCTGGGCAACAGGATGCCCAATCCTTTCGATTATATGCCAAGGAGAATTATAGTTGGTTCTCATGGTAGATTGATTTTGACATGGATGATTTGAGCTAAACATGATCTGATAGCCTCTTTCCTGTGATCTAGCTTTTGTGGTTCCATGACATATTATGTAAGCTGTCAGTAGAGGGAAGCAATTAAAGTCTCCTATACAGTTGCAAAACCTATGTATGAATCACAGCAATTATCAGCATTTCAAGATATGCATAAATGTGTATTAAGTGGCACTTGCATACTGCTCTTATTGAACTTAAGGCTTACTCAATAGGAGGGAAATCAAACTTGGTACTGGAAACTTAGCCAGATTCTTGTGGCTAATGAAGTCATGGACATTAGAAAAGCATCTATTATAGCCACTTTGCTAACCAGCATAGTTCTTGACTACATTCTAGTCTTGTCTTTATCCACATAGCTGTCACCCTCATCAAAGATGCCTTTCTTTACAGCAAGTGGAGAACATCATAGAAAACCAAACCTGGATAGATACTTGCAGAAATCAAAGGATAGTGGGAATCCTAGCCCTTGTATATGTATGTGTGTGTGTGTGTTTGTGTGTATCTCACACAACCCTTCCACCTATGGTTTAGAGAACATCATGGAAGATGTGGTGGGAAAAGTATAAGAGTTTGAGGGACATGAAGTCAGCTGTACAACATTATTTTCTAGAAATAGCTTTTTAAGCAAGATAGGAGGAATTGTAGTGTTAGTGGAGTCTTCACTCTGAAGGGGAAGTTTTTACAGAATCCCATCCATAGACAGAAATGAGGAAATTAATGACTGCTGTAAGAAGGAGAATAATCCTCTCCCAGGGATATTCTTGTTGGTTGATCAATTTGGTCTTCCTACTAGTCTTCTTATTGATTGATCACTGCAAATGGGCAGCCTTTAAGCCACCCATATACACACAAACAACACAAGCATAACAACACAAGTACTCATATGATTTCTCTGAAAATTAGACTAAATAAAAAAGCATGATAATATAAAAATAACTACATAAAATTTATAAGAGATCAAAATGAATTAGCAGTATTAATGTATACTAACCTGTCTTATGTTTTCACATACAAACATATAAATATAGCACGAGGTAGGAATTGTAGCTTTTGAAGAGCATTTCTTAGTAGTGGAATTATGACTGTTAGGATATACAGAAATAAAGAGTATTGCCATATTTAGGTCCTAAGAGCATGTATTGAGGGTAGAAAGATATACCTGTGCCATTGTGACAATAATAATTATAGTAGAATAGCTCATGAATTCAAAGGGGTCTGAGAGGGACATAGAAGGTGCTAGAGAAATAAAAACAGCTTCAGTACAGTACTCATATGATTTCTCTGAAAATTAGACTAAATAAAAAAGCATGATAATATAAAAATAACTACATAAAATTTATAAGAGATCAAAATGAATTAAATATGAGGCATATCTTTGGGTCTATATATGATTAACCTTAATTACTGATCTTTTATTATAAAAAGTGAAAACAAACACACATTTTCAAAAATGGATGATATTTGGTTAACAAGTAACTTTATATGGAGAAAGTGGCATAGAAATCTACCTCAGTGAAGGTTGCCCTGTTAGCATATAAACCTGATGGCTAAGAAAAATAGCAACTTGTATTGTTCTCCAAAGTTCAGGTTTAAGACAGCCTGAAGTTTGAGGAAGCAATTTGACATTCATGTTTTACATAGCCCATTACCTAGATTTCATTATTTTTTGCAAATTTTAAATATTCATTGAAAATACTAAATCTAAAGTAGACCTTCAATGTGCTTTAAAGAAATGTAATAGGCATCATGTTGAAAATTACTGGAAAAATGCACATTAGCAATTCTCTATATAAATTACAGATGTTCATCTGCAAGATAATTAGCATTGTTTGTAATGACCTTGCACTGATTCAGCTTTATCAAATGGAAAAATATTTTCAGTTAAACACAAGTAGAGTGAGGAATTTTTTTTGTTGCAAAGCAGTAGTCTTCTTGAATAGGAATCTAAATAAATGAAATAATTAATGGTGAATATCCAGCCTAAAGACCAATGCCATTTTAGAAATTCATTGTGCTTTCATTGGTAGCATTTCAAATGCAGCTTCCCAGAAACAGAAGTGATGAAAGCAAATGTGGGCATCATGACAGTATTCTGTAGACTATTTTAACTTCGTCTCCCACTTTCTGTTCGTTAGAAGTGGTTCATGATCATTAGGAATGAATGAATCATTTTGGTGGTCAGACCAGTAACCTTCCTGAAGATTGGACCTAGAATTTTTTTTTAATTATTTATTTTATTTTATTTTTTTTAATTTACATTCCAAATCATTTCCCCTTTCCCGTTTCCTCCCTCCCCGAAAGTCCCATAAGCCCCCTTCCCTCCCTCTTTTCTCCATTCAACCCCCTCTCGTTACTCTGTCCTGGCGTTCCCCTACATCCAGTCTTTCCAGGACCAGGGGTCTCTCCTTCCATCTTCTTAGAAACAATCCGCATATCAATAGAATTTTTTTTCTCAAGAAAATCAGAATTCAAATTAATTTTAGGTACAAGGTTTTTTTTTATTTAATTCTTAATATTACTTTTAGCAAAGACTAAAACTATTAAGTAGAGATCCTTTCTGTCTTCCTATCTTATAGTGAATGTTCCCAATCTTTGATCACAATACTTCTCCTCCACTAGAAAACTAAAGTATTTGCTGTTAGTGTTAGTTTTCTTACAGAAATAACACTTCCCTTAGTAGCTCAGCATTGAACATATCAGTCTGCTTCTTAGAATATTTTATGATGAGTTTTACATAAACGTGAAAATTTACTATTTCCTATGATTTTTCCCAGCGGGCAGGAGAAATATATGAGAACTGAATGTTAGCTCTTTATTTATTGGTGTCAATCACATGATCCCCAATTTTCTTTCTATCATTATGATAATAAACATTATCTGATACAAAAGTAGTCAACTAAAATAATCATAGTTTTAAGTAGTGTACAGGATTTC
Organism: Tokudaia tokunoshimensis; assembly: GCA_036184795.1. Classification (NCBI taxonomy): domain Eukaryota; kingdom Metazoa; phylum Chordata; class Mammalia; order Rodentia; family Muridae; genus Tokudaia; species Tokudaia tokunoshimensis. The sequence continues at coordinate 17,099,635 of BTHU01000004.1, read as the reverse complement.
TTTTAGCTTATGACTCTTTGATTATGTTTTTATTTTTAATTTCGGAAAGCTTAAGAGACTCAAAAATTCTTTATAATCTACTTTTCTGACATATATGCTTTACAAGACAATGTCTAAGCTGGAATGTTAGACTACCAATGTTGAGTCTATGAGACTATTTCCTTAAGGTCATCAGATGACTGTTTCCATCCATGGCTTTATACGTAGTAGATTTTAACCTCAATGATCTATGTGACCACTTTCACTTTGAAAAGTAAATGCTCAATATGAATTACATAAAAGATATTTTAAAGGTCCCTTATATGTATTGCTTGCAATGGATTAAGTACTATTCCATCTCTAAAGAGATAGTGTGTGCAGAATATAACCATGAGCCTCTGAGGAACAGAAATCAAGATTTGGACTGGAAAGTCTGTGCTCTCTTAATTTTGTCAATGAATTAGGAACCATGCGATATTCCTTTAGATAAGTGCCTTTGGAAACTTCAGATCTTTCCATCCCAACTTTGGCTTTTGTTGTTTTGTTTGTTTGCTTTTGTTGTTGCTGTTTTTTGAGATGGGCCCTCTTTACGTAACCAAACTAGTAATACAATCATAATATGTATCAGCTTACTGAGCAGCTCTGAGGTTTCTGGGGTGTCATCATGCCAGGCTTCTCTAATATTTTGACATGGTTTCCATAATTCTGTTGGAGATTAAAAGGGAAAAACTAAAACCAATTAGACAAACATTGCACATTGATCCTTAGCAGTCCATCTTCAGATTTACAATGCACATTCTGCTTACTTTGAATTTTCACAATTTCCTTCCTTCTTTTGTGATATATTTTAATCAGGTACTTTGTAGGGAGTTAACTCTCCTCTGCAACCTTCTAATATGTCATCGTTACCAAGGAAACCACTTCCTTATTATCTGTGCATTCACACTGCCTTACTGTCTGGCTCATTTTTCTCCTTTATCTTTCTCATTCCATGATTCAACTGGAAGCTTGTCATCCAGTAGTTAGAACAAAACAAATCCCTTTCTCTCCTTCAACTATACTGCTCATTTAAACAATGCATAACACAAGCTTCAATGAGGTTTATTAAACATTCAGTCTTTTGAATTTTATGGGGAAAGAAAAAGATAAACCAGAGACAAGAATCCTGACTTGTTTTCCACTTTGCTACATTAAATGAGCTGGAGTGTGTCTGAAGCCATTCTTTGCATCTTCTAGGAATATGTAAGTTCTGCAAAATCTGAAACATGTGTTTTGGATACCTTTAGTGAGGCCTATTTGCATATGTAGTGGAAAAAGAAATTGGAAATGGAAACACAAACTTAAAAGAAAATGTGGAAAAAGTGGTTTGGCTTTGGATTAAGCATGTTCTAAGTACTCATCTGTTTACAATATACACATATATATGTATATATGTTAACTCTATTAATCCAATTGAATAATAACCCACCAGAACTTATATTTTGTCTAGTAATAACTGTCCATTGCTCATGCAATTCTTATCTCACCTCCTCTCTCCCACCTCTGGTAAACCAGTCTATCCTTGACCTCTAGAGGATTAGCATTTTGCATCTTGCCTGTAAGTGAGGCCATTCAGAACTCATTCCCCCACCAACCAACAGATCAAGTTTATTAGAAGCACTAGTTTTCAATTTCAGGGATGTTATAAGTGATAGGAGTATTTTAAAGTTATAATGATATGTAATAGTGTTCCAATGCACAGAATCACATTTTTATTTCATTTTTTTGAATAATTACCCAGTAGTGGATTGCTAAACTTATCATAGTTTTAGCTGTAATATTTTGAGGAAAACTTCATTTTGAAAAATTCATAGTGATTGTAATTTGTAAATTCCCAGCAACAATGACCAGATGTTTGTTTTACTTTGCATCACAACCTTTGATCTTCTGTGAAAATCACCCTTCTTTTCTAATGAGATGACATCTCATGCTTTTATTTGAATTTCCCTGGTGATGAGTGACAGGAAGACTGCTATCATGTAACTTTACCCCTATTGAGAGGTTTGCTGGGTATAGTAGTTTGGGCTGGCATTTGTGTTCTCTTAGGGTCTGTATGACATCTGCCCAGGATCTTCTAGCTTTCATTGTCTCAGGTGAGAAGTCTGGTGTAATTCTGATAGGCCTGCTTTTATAGGTTACTTGACCTTTTTCCCTTACTGCTTTTAATATTCTTTCTTTGTTTAGTGCATTTGGTGTTTTGATTATTATGTGGCAGGAGGACTTTCTGGTTTGGTCCAGTCTGTTTGGAGTTCTGTAGGCTTCTTGCATGTTGATGGACATCTCTTTCTTTAGGTTAGGGAGTTTTCTTTTATAATTTTGTTGAAGATATTTACTGGCCCTTTAAGTTGGACATCTTCACTCTTTTCTATACCTATCATCCTTAGGTTTGGTCTTCTCATTGTGTCCTGGATTTCCTGGATGTTTTGGCTCAGGATCTTTATGCATTTTGCATTTTCTTTAACTGTTGAGTCAATGTTTTCTATGATATCTTCAGTCCCTGAGATTCTTTCTTCTATCTCTTGTATTCTGTTGTTGATGCTCGCATTTATGACTCCTGAATTCTTTCCAAGATTTTCTATCTCCAGAGATGTCTCACTTTGTGATTTCTTTATTGTTTCTACTTCCATTTTTAGATCCTGGATGGTTTTGTTCAGTTCCTTCATTTGTTTGTTTGTGTTCTCCTGTAATTCTTTCAGGGATTTTTGTGTTTCCTCCTTAAGGGCCTCTACCTGTTCACCCATGCTTTCCTGTATTTCTTTCAGGGATTTTTGTGTTTCCTCTTTAAGGGCTTTTACTATTTGACCCACTTTTCTCCTGTATTTTTTAAGGGAGATGTTTATGTCCATCTTGATGTCCTCTAACAGCATCGTGAGATGAGACTTTAAATCCAACTCTAGCTTTTCTGGTGTGTTGGGGCATCCGAGACTTGCTGTGGTGGGAGAACTAGGCTCTGATGTTGCCAAGTAGCCTTGGTTTCTGTTGGTAGGGTTCTTGTGCTTGCCTTTCACCATCTGGTTATCTCTGGTGTTAGTTGGTCTTGTTTTCTCTGGCTGGAGCTTGCCCCTCCTATGGGCCTGTAAGCCTGTGTCTGTACTCCTGGGAGACCAACTCTCTTCTGGCAGGGTCTGTGCACAGAAGGCTGTGGAGCTGTTTGGTTCTCTGAAGCAAATGGTGGCCAGAAGGGAAGACTTCTGTCCCAGCAGCTCCACTGATCATATGCCCTGTGCCCTCCTAGCTGTACCCCTTCAGAGAGAAGGTGGAGATCTCACCTCAGCACTCAGAAGTGAAATCGCTGCTGGGAGATCACTCTCTCCTGGTGTGCTAAGCACAGGTTTTGGAGCTGCCTGGTTCCCTGATGCAGATGGCGGCTGGAAGGGAAGACTCCAAGTTTACCCCTATTTCTATTTTCTTTAGGAAAAATACCCTTTAATACAATTTTAAATTAACTGCTAAATACTAACAAACAAATCCATCTTCACAACAAGAATATTACCATGATCAGAGACCTGCAAGTCTTCCACTGTTTGCAAATTGATTAACATGATGTATACAAACAGTACCTACAGAGTAAACCCTGAATGCCTCAGTAGAGATACAAAAACAACCGAATAAGATAAAGCTCACTTTCTCCTCATGATGAAAAGTCTAAACAAATTTTGGTATAAAAAGGAAGACAAGTCAACATAAAAATGCTATGAATGAATCAAAAAACAATCGTACTGGATGAGAAATACTGAGATCTATGTCTCTAAAATGTAATATTGCTCAGGATGTAAAGATACTTTCAGCAGATGATCTTCCTCCCTCCCTTCTTCTTTCCTCCCTCCCTCCTTCCCTCCCTGCTTTCCTTCCTTCCTTCCTACCTTCCTCCCTTCCTTCCTTGTGGGTCATCTCTGCTTTTCTTAGATTGTCTAGTTGTGTGCCTTTTCACTGTACTCTCCTTCCTCTCAAGTCCATTGCTTTATTTCGCTATTAGTTTCATTCCCTATCTCATTCATCTTTCTGTACTCTGTGTTATTTCATGCCTTCATTTAATCTGAGTTTTGGCTTGTTCTCATGTTCAAGTTCAGCAAAATGTTACTTGAGATTTCCCCCTTTTCTATGCGCTGGCACTGATGACACTTCCTTAGCACAGTTTTGAAAGCAGCATATAGGATTTAGTGTCTTTTGTTGTTGTTGTTGTTGTTTATTTTATTTATTTACATTTCAAATGTTGACCTCTTTCCCAATTCCCCCTCCATGAGCACCCCACCTCATCTGCCCTCCTATTTGCCTCTAAAAGGGTGTTCCCACACCCACCCACCGACTCCCACTATACCCCTCTAGCTCCTCCTTCTCTGGTACATCAAGCCTCCACAGGAGCAAGCACATCCCCTTCCACTGAGACCAGACAAGGCAGTCCTCTGCTACAAATGTAACAGGGTCTATGGACCAGCACATATATGCTCTTTGGTTCGTGGCTTAGTCTCTGGGAGCTCTGAGGGGTCCAGTGAGGTGATACTGCTGTTTTTCCTATGGGGTTGCAATCCCCTTCAGCTCTTCAGTCTTTCCCCTAACTCTTCTGTAATGGTCCCAGTGCTCAGTACATTGTTTGTCTGTGAGTATCTACATCTGTCACAGTCAGAAGCTGGTAAAGCCTCTCAGAGAAAAGCCACGTCAGGCTCCTGTCTGCAAGCACATCTTGGCATTAGCAATAGTGTTGGTGTTTGGTGTATGCACATGGAATGGATCTCAAGTTGAGGCAGATTCTGGAAAGCGTTTCCTTCAGTCTCTGCTCCACTTTTAGTCCTGCATTTCCTTTAGGCAGGGACAATTCTGGGGGCCCTGTCTGTCTTCTGGAGGTGGTCTCTTTAGGTTCCATCTCCTCACTGTTGGGCAGTTCAGCTAATGTCATCCTCACTGAGTCCTGGGAGCCTTTCACATCCTTGGTGTCTTGAGACTTTCTAGTGATTCCCCCTGCACACTGCGGAACATTCCTATTCAATCTCCTGGACCTCTGGGGTTCTCTCCTCTCTCCTCCCACACCTGATCCTGCACCTCTTTTTCTCTGCTCCTTCCTTCTCCAACACAGGTCCCTCTCTCCCTCTGTCTCAAGTGATTATTTTGTTACCTGTTCTAAGTTGAAATGAATCATCCAGTCTAGGGCCTTCCTTCCTTTTAAGCTTCATATGGTCTGTGAGTTGTATCATTAGCTAATATCCACTTATCAGTGAGTCCATACCATAGAGTCCATTTGTGCCTGGGTTTTCTCACTCAGGGTGATATTTTCTAGTTCAATCCATTTGCCTAAAAAATTCATGAAGTCCTTGTTTTTAATGTATGAGTAGTATTCCATTGTGTAAATTTTCTACATTTTCCATATCCATTCTTCCATGGATGGAAATCTGGATTGCTTCGATCTTATGGCAATTATAAATTAGGCTGCAATGATCATAATCGACCATATGTCCTTGTGATATGGTGGAGCATCTTTTGGGTATATGCCCAGTAGTGGTATAGCTGGGTCTCCATGTAGAACTATTTCCAATTTTCTTAGGAACTGCAAGATTGATTTACAAAGTGGTTGTACCAGTTTGTAATCTCACTATCAATGGAGGAAGGAGTGTTCCTCTTTCTCTACATCCTCTCCAGCATCTACTGTAGCCTGAGTTTTTGATATTAGTCATTCTGATTGACATAAGGCAGAATCTCAGAGTTGTTTTGATTTGTATTTCCCTGTTGACTAGGGATGTTGAACATTTCTTTAGGTACTTCTAGTCCATACGAAATTTCTCAGTTGAGAATTTCTGTTTAACTCTGTAGCCCATATTTTAATTGGGTTATTTGGTTTTCTGGAGTCTAACATCTTGAATTCTTTGTGTATTTTGGATTTAGCCCTCTGTCAGATGTAGGATTATTAAAGATCTTTTCCCTATTTGTAGGTTGCTGTTTTGTCCTATTTACAGTGTCATTTTCCTTGCAGAAGCTTTTCAGTTTCATGAGGTCCCATTAGTCAATTGCTGATCTTAGAGCTTAAGGCATTAGTGTTCTGTTCAGGAAATTTTGCCCTGTCCCAATGTGTTCAAGGCTATTTCCAAATTTTACTTCTATTAGATTCAGTGTATGTGGTTTTATGTGGAAGTCCTTGATCCACATAGACTTAAGCTTTCTACAAGGTGATAATTATGGATCAATTTACATTTTTCTATGTGCAGAGTGCCAGTTAGACCAGCACCATTTGTTGAAGATTTTGTTTTCCACTGTATGGTTTTGGCTTCTTTGTCAAAGATCAATTTTTCATAGGGGTATGGGTTTGTTTCTGGGTCTTCAATTCTAGTCCATTGATCAACCTGTCTGTCTCTGTACCAATACCACGTAGTTTTTATCACTATTGTTCTGTAGTATAGCTTGAGGTCAGGAATAGTGATTCCCCTAGGAAATTCTATTATTGCTGAAATTTATTTTTGCTATGCTGGGTTTTTTGTTGTTCCATATGACATTGAGAATTGCTCTTTGTTATCTCTGAGAAGAGTTGATTGTGATTTTGATGGGGATTTCATTGAATATGTGGATTACTTTTGAAAAGATGGTCATTTTTACTATGTTAATTCTGACAATCCATGAGCATCGAATATCCATCTTCTGCAGTCTTCTTTGATTTTTTTCTTCAGAGACTTGAAGTTCTTGTCATATAGATCTTTCACTTACTTGGTTATGGTTACACCTGGATATTTCATATTATCTGTGACTATTGTGAAGGGTATTCTTTCTTTAATTTATTTCTCAGCCTGTTTATCATTTTAAATTAAGCTACTGAGTTGTTTGCATTATTATATCCAGTCACTTGGATGAACTTGTTCATGCAATGTATGAGTTGTCTGGTGGAATTTTTGAGGTCACTTATATATACTCATTATATCACCCTAAGATTGTGATGCCTTGACTTCTTCCTTCCCATTTGTGTCCCTTTGACCTCCCTTTGTTGTCTAATTGTTCTAGCTAGAACACTGAGTACTATATTGAACAAATAGGGAGAAAGTGGGCAGCCTTGTCTTGTTCCTGGGTTTAGTGGGATTGCTTCAAGTTTCTATCCATTTAATTTGATGTTGACTGTTGGTTGGGTATACATTGCTTTTATTATGTTTAGGTATGTACCTTGAATTCCTGAAATTTCCATGACTTTTAACATGAAGGGGTGTTGTATTTTGTCAAAGAATTTTACACATCTTATAAGATGATCTTGTGGTTTTTTTCTTTGTGTTTGTTTATATAGTGGATTATGTTAATGTACTTCCCTATATTGATCCATCCCTGCATCCCAGGGATGAAACCTACTTATCAGGGTGAATGAATGGTTCAACGTGTTCTTAGAGTTGATTTACAAGTATTTTATTCAGTATTTTCATATCAATATTCATAATTAAAATTGGTCTGAAGTTCTCTTTCTCTGTTGGGTCTCTGTTTGGTTTAGGTATGAGAGAAACTATGGCTTCATAGAATGAATTAGGTAGTATTCCTTCTGTTTCTGTTTTGTGGAACAATTTGAGGAATGTTACTATTAGATCTTCTTTGAAGATCTGATAAAATTCTGCACTAAAACCATCTGGCCCTGGGCTAAATTTTGGTTGGGAAGTATTTAATGACTGCTTCTATTTCCTTAGAGGTTATGGAACTGTTAAGATAGTTTTAACGGATTTAACTTTGATACACGGTGTCTGTCTAGAAAACCATCTATTTCATGTAGATTTTCCAATTTTGTTGAATATAGGATTTTAGAGTAAGAGCTGATCATTTTTTATATTCCTCAGTTTTTGTTATTATGTTTCCAGTTTTCTGATTTTGTTAATTTGAATATTATCTCTGTGCCCTTTAGTTTGACTAAGCATTTATCTACCTTGTTGATTTCTCAAAGAACCAGCTCTTAGTTTTGTTGATTCTTTGTATCATTGTCTTTGTTTCTAATTGGTTGTTGTCAGCCTTGAGTTTGATTATACCCTCCCATCTAATACTCTTGAGAGTACAGGCGTATTTGTGTTCTAGAGATTTCAGATTTGCTGTTAAGTTGCTAGTGTAGGGTTTCTACAATTCCTTTCTGAAGGCACTTAATACTATGAATTTTCCTCTTAGCACTATGTTCATTATATCTGTAAGTTTAGGTATGCCATGCCTATATTTTCATTAAATTCTAGAAAGTCTTTATTTCTTTCTATATTTCTTCCCTGACCAAGTTATCATTGGGTAGAGAGTTGTTCCGTTTCCATGACTGTGGGGGTTTCTGTCATGGTTGTTGTTATTAGTCCATGGTGATCAGATAGAATGTATGGGATTATTTTGATCTTCCTATATCTGTTAAGGCTTGTTTTGTGTCTATTATATGATCATTTTTGTAGAAGGTACCATGAAGGGCGGGAAGAAGGCATATTGTTTTGTTTTAGAGTGAAATGGTCTGTAGATATTTGTTAAATACATTTGGTTCATAACTTTTTTTAGTTTAACTCTGTTGCTGTTTAGTTTTGGTTTCCATGATCTGTACATTGGTGAGAGTGGGGGAATTGAAGTCTACCACTATTATAGTATGAGTTTCAATATATGTTTTGAGCTTTACTAAAGTTTCTTTTACAAATATGATGCACTTGCATATGGGGCATAGATGTTCAAAACTGAGACTGAATCCTGGTGGATTTTTTCATTGATGAGTGTGTAGTGTCCTTCCTCTTGAATTGAGAATTTTCACTCTTTTCTATCCTTATTATTCCTTTTTTTTCTATATTTTTTTATTTACATTCCAAATGATTTCCCCTTTCCCGTTTCCTCCCTTCCCGAAAGTCCCATAAGCCCCTATCCCTCCCTCAGTTCCCCATTCAACCCCCACTTGATTCTCTGTCCTGGTATTCCCCTACATCCAATCTTTTCAGGACCAGGGGTCTCTCCTTCCATCTTCTTGGAAATCTATTGATATGTGAATTGCATCTTGGATATTCCGAGATTCTGGGTTAATATCCCCTTATTAGTGACTGCATACCATATATGTTCTTTTGTGATTGGGTTATCTCACTAAGGATGATATTTTCAAGTTCTGGCCATTTGCCTAGGAATTTCATGAATTCATTGTTTTTAATTGCAGAGTAGTATTCCATTGTGTAAATATACCACATCTTCTGAATCCATTCCTCTGTTGAGGGACATCTGGGTTCTTTCTAGCTTCTGGCTATTATAAATAAAGCTGCATAGTAAGTGTCCTTACTGCATGCAGGGGAAGCCTTTGGGTATATGCCCAGGAGTGGTATAGCAGGATCCTCTGGGAGTGACATGCTCAGTTTTCTGAAGAACCGCCAGACTGCTTTCCAGAGTGGTTGTACCAGCTTGCAATCCCACCAGCAATGGAGGAGTGTTCCTCTTTCTCTACATCCTCGCCAACAACTGCTGTCTCCTGTGTTTTTGATTTTAGCCATTCTGACTGGTATGAGGTGGAGTCTCAGGGTTGTTTTGATTTGCATTTCCCTAATGACTAAGGATGTTGAACATTTCGTTAGGTGCTTCTCAGCTATTAGATATTCTTCAGGTGAGAACTCTTTGTTTAGCTCTGTACCACATTTATTAATAGGGTTATTTGGCTCTCTGGAGTCTAACTTCTTGACTTCTTTGTATATATTGGATATTAGCCCTCTGTCGGATGTAGGGTTGGTAAATATCTTTTGCCAGTTTGTTGGTTGCTGCTTTGTCCTTTTGACAGTGTCCTTTGCCTTACAGAAACTTTGTAATTTTATGAGGTCCCATTTGTCAATTCTTGATCTTAGAGCATAAGCTATTGGTTTTCTGTTGAGGAAATTTTCCCCTGTGCCCATAAGTTCAAGGTTCTTCCTTAGTTTCTTTTCTATTATTTTCAGTGTGTCTGGTTTTATGTGGAGGTCCTTGATCCACTTGGAATTTAGCTTAGTACAAAGAGACAAGAATGGATCGATTTGCATTCTTCAGCATGCTGACATCCAGTTGAGCCAGTACCGTTTGTTGAAAAGGCTATCTTTTTCCACTGGATGGTTTTAGCTCCTTTGTCAAAGATCAAGTGACCATAGGAGTGTGGATTCATTTCTGGGTCTTCAATTCTGTTCCATTGATCTACATGCCTGTCACTCTACAATACCATGCAGTTTTTAACACTATTGCTCTGTAGTACAGCTTGAGGTCCGGGATACTGATTCCACCAGAAGTTCTTTTACTCTTGAGAATAGTTTCAGCTATCCTGGGTTTTCTGTTATTCCAGATGAATTTTTGAATTGCTCTTTCTAACTCTATGTAGAATTGAGTTGGAATTTTGATGGGGATTGCATTGAATCTGTATATTGCTTTTGGCAAGATGGTCATTTTTACTATATTAAACCTGCCAATCCATGAGCATGGAAGATTTTTCCATCTTCTGAGGTCTTCTTCAATTTCTTTTTTTAGAGACTTGAAGTTCTTGTCATACAGATCTTTCACTTGTTTGGTTAGAGTCACACCAAGATACTTTATATTGTTTGTGGGTATCGTGAAGGGTATCATTTCTCTTTTTTCTTTCTCAACCTGCTTATCCTTTGAGTATAGGAAGGCTACTGATTTGCATGAGCTGATTTTATATCCGGCCACTTTGCTGAAGTTGTTTATCTGCTGTAGGAGTTCTCTGGTGGAGTTCTTTGGGTCGCTTAAGTATACTATCATATCTTCTGCAAATAGTGATAGTTTGACTTCTTCGTTTCCAATTTGTATCCCTTTGACCACCTTTTGTTGTCTAATTGCTCTAACTAGACCCTCAAGTACTATATTGAAAAGATATGGAGAGTGAGGGCAGTCTTGTCTAGCCAGAGGGCACAGAGACAGTATCCAAATTAACAAAATCAGAAACGAAAAGTGAGATATAACAACAGAAACTGAGGAAATTCAAAAAATCATCAGATTCTACTACAAAAGCCTGTATTCAACACAACTAGAAAATCTGGAGGAAATGGGCAATTTCCTAGACAGATACCAAATACCAAAATTAAATTAGACCATCTAAACCATCCTATAACCCCTGAAGAAATAGAAGTGGTCATTGCATGTCTTCCAACTGAAAAAAAGCACATGTCCAGACGGTTTTAGTGCAGAATTCTATCAGACCTTCAAAGAAGACCTAACACCAATACTCTTCAAACTATTCCACAAAATAGAAACAGAAGGAACATTACCCAACTCGTTCTATGAAGCCACAATTACACTGATACCAAAATCACACCAAGATCTGACAAAGAAAGAGTATCTCAGGCCAATATCTCTTATGAATATTGATGCAAAAATACTCAATTAAATTCTTGTCAACGGAATCCAAGAACACATCAAAACAATCATTTACCACGATCAAGTAGGCTTCATCCCAGGCGTGATAAGGAATTCGAGGTCCATATCTAAGCATAGTAAAAGCAATTTACAGCAAACCGGTAGCCAACATCCATCTAAGTGGAGAGACACTTGAAGCAATCCCACTAAAATCAGGGACTAGAAAATGCTGATCTCTCTCTCCATATCCTTGTTATTCTTTTTTTTTTTCGAAGATAATGTTGGTTTTTTTTTCTAAGTTTTATTTACATTCCAAATCATTTCTCCTTTCCCGTTATTCTTAAGCCTGGTCTTTTTATTGTGTCCTGAATTTCCTGGATGTTTTTGGTTAGGAGGCTTTTGCACTTTGTACTTTCTTTGACCATTGTTTTAATATCTATTATGGTATTTTCTTCGCTTGAGATTCTCTACTCTACCTCTTATAATCTGCTGATAATCTGTAACTCCTGATCTCTTTGCTAGATTTTCCATCTCCAAAGTTGCCTTCATTCATGATTTCTTTACTGTTCCTGTTTCCATTTTTAGATCTTGGATGATTCAATTTCTTCACCAGTGTGATTCTGTTTTCCTATATTTTTTAAAGGGATTTATTTGTGTCCTCTTTAAGGGCTTCTACCTCATTGCCTGTTTTCTCCTCTATTTCTTTAAGGGAGTTGTTTAAGTCCTCCTTAAAGACCTTTATCATCTTCATGACATGAGATTTTAGGTCAGAATCTTCCTTTTAAGTTGTATTAGTGTATCCAGGGCTTGCTGTAGTGGTAGAACAGAGTTCAGATCATGCCATGATGCATTGGCTTCTGTTGCTTATATTCTTGTACTTACCTCTCTATATCTGGTTATCTCTGGTTATCTCTCACTACAGTCTGTCCCTTCTTGTAGGCAGGTAGAACTCTGTGTTCTGAATTTGAGCAGGCCTTCTGGGAGGCAGAGAGTGCTGTCTCTGGTTAGGTGGCCTTTAGTGTTTCTGGTTACCACAGACCTCCTGGGAGACAGTCAGGCTGTGTGGTGTGGGAGAAAGGCAGCAGCACCCTATCTGCCTTGGGCAGAGGTACAAACTGCAGGATTTGGTTTCTTTTATTCATGATTTCAATAGTTTGTCATTTTCTTTTATTTATTTATTTATTTATTTATTTATTTATTTATTTATTTAATTTATTCGTCTTAAATCCTGATTGCAGTGCCCCCTCTTCCAAGTTCCACCTGCAGAGACTACCTTCCCCTCCTCCCTCCCCTCCTCCTCTTCTGAGTAGGAGGAGTCCTCCCTGGATACTAACCCAGCCCGGCATATAAACTCACTGCAGTATCAAGCACAGTTTTTCTCACTGAGTTTATCTGTGAGTAAAAAGACAACTACTTAAATATATTTAGGGATTATGCTGGCTTTGAAAAATGGTGGTTGTAGATTCTCCTCCAAGATTCACAATTTCATTAGTTCTGGGTCAATTACCACCTCTTTTTGAGCAGGCCTTAAGTGCAGTTAGAGAGCTTTTAGTATCTACTAAAATATGTTTACCATTATTGCACTCATAGAGTTCGTATACCATGCTTGTGATATACCAGCTCACAGGTGACATAATTGGGTAAGATTCTTGGTTGCTTCCCTTCTTTGGAAGCTTGAATAGCACCATTTGGTACTATGAAAGCTATTTCTCAGAGAGGAGGATTTTGAGGACTTAGTTACAGCTTGGGGGACTCTGAATCCTGTATCTGAAGCAGATGGCTTGCCAGTTTTGGGGGATATGAAAGCCATGGAGGAGAAATAGTAAGATACAAGTGATCTGATTTAGGAAATGGGATAAACAAGTAGGAGAGGCTCTAAATAGGGAGGAGGGATATATTAGTAAGGATGTCTGGAAAAGTCAAAATAAATCATACTATAAACGCTATTAAGAAACTTCACTATAGGGGAGCAAGAGAGAGAGAGAGAGAGAGAGAGAGAGAGAGAGAGAGAGAGAGAGAGAGATTCATTTATTCAGATATTTAAATAAATATTTCTTATGAGGGTTAAAATGACCCCTTCAGGATAAAATGAGAATCTAACAAAGATCACACATGACAAGGGATTTTTGGAGTTATTGGTTAGTGTTGTCCAAGAGACTTACATAACATAGGAGATTATTGCTAATTCCCTCGTTTGTCCTCCAGAGGTATAAGGTAAGTCTTTATTCATGAAGACACCTATAACTTGCATTATTGCAATATTATTTTAGTTCCTTTCTTTCTTGCTCACACTCTGAGCTTTGGGGTGAAGATACTTATTCAACAACATGATTTGGTTAATTTTGCTTTCTTTATTGAAGAGTTTTGATGTGTTAGGATAAAGCCTTCAGAAATGTGTTTTGAGAGTTTGGTACTGACCCGTAAATGTAATTTCAAGATTCAAGAAAATGAGGAAGATGATTATTCATTAAAGGCCAGCCTGAAGTATAGAGCAAAACTGTTTTTTTTAATCAGAACCTATGTTGAAATAATACCAATATTATAAGAACTAACACCTGCCTCCAATTAATTCTCAAGAATGATATTAAAATGTCTTGGAACAAAGAGAAAGGTTGAAATAAATATTTCTGGAAAAATTAAGTATCCATTCTTTAAAATGAGGTAGATACATGTCTTATAAGCCATAAATCAAGTCAAGATAGTAAAAGGTCTCCAAGGTCTTGGCCAAACTTTCAGTTCTGATGTTTCATCTTCCATCTCATAATGGTCTATCAGACAGCATATACAGAAATTATCGTGTTTCTTTTACTTTGGAGAGTTTTAGTTTTTCTACTCATCATCTGAATGATGCTTCCCCTGTACTTAGAGTTTTAGCATATTTTATATTTAGGTGGTTACACCTGTATCTAATCAATTGATAAAATCCTTCCAATATTTCTTCTTACTCATACTGTTCACTCAGCTTGAAGTTCATAATTCAAGATATTTTGTGGGAGAGGTCTGGTCAAGACACATTGTATTTGCTTCCATTTATCTGGCAAAGTCTTATAACTTCAATTTTAAATGACAGTTTTCCTAGGCCCATAATAGTTTTTTGACAGCTTTTTCTTCACTGTGGCAAAAATGTCAGGACCCTGTTTTCTGTTTTGTATAGCTTCTTCTGAGAAGTCTCTTCTAGTTGAATTAAATTGTTTCTTTCTTTTTGAAAACCTTGAATTCCTCTTCTTACTTCTCATATTTGAGGATTTGAATATAGATTATGTTGTAGACAGATGCATCTTCCTCTGCATTTTAGAACTTCAATGGAGTCCTCCCTCCATTTTTAACCTCAAGGTCATTGTGAATACAAACAACACTGGTAGTTGCTCTTTCTATACTGGACGAATGGCTCCATTGACCTCTTTCTGACCCTTATAATATTTTTGCTATTAATGACTTCCCTTATCTCCATCTGGCACAAGGCTGTTTCAGAGACTTTATCTCTAACTATGTTCATGAGATTCTGGGATTCAAGAGTTGCTGAAAATTAAGTGTCCCCAACCTGAACACTTAGTTCCATTGCAAAGCATATATTAACTTGCATGTCCTCCCTACACTCCTGCTTGTATTTTGAGATGTGATACTTGGGACAATCTCTCAGCCAGCAGAGTTCACACTAAGTTCAGCAATCACTAGCCTCCCAGTTGACAGGATATTTGTAGTCTTGTGCAACCACTGGTAAATTAGAATTAATCTTACTTGTATGTAGGCATCTTACTGATCTGGGGCTAATTCAAAGGAACCATCTGTGCCCTTTGGTCTGAGCCTAAGTGCTTTGATATCTGCCTAATCTCAGTTCTCCCTTTAATGGGCCAGGTACTGAGCTTCAAGGTAAAGTCTCATGCTAGCTTTGGTATCTAGAACCTAGTGAATAAAGGATAACTTACTGCTTTGTACCTGATGCTGCTTTAGAAGCTATGAAGGCATAGGTCTATCAGACAATGTATACTGAAATTAACATGTTTTACTTAATTTGGATAGTTTTGATTTTCTTTTTTTTATTAGCGGTGGACACCTTGGCCACTCTGTTAGCAGAATGCCAGTGACTGTGTCAATAGTATTGATGTGAAGAGTTCAGAAGTGGACTTCAACTTTTTACTTTCATTGGCCTGGTACTGAGGCTTGTGCCTAAGGTTCTACTTGATTTATTTTCTCCTGTGGTAAATAGAATGTAGCTTTGCTATCTTGCTTGGAATTTTGGCAAGAAGGACACTGGATACTCCTCCCTACCTTCTGATGTGGTTTTCTTTTTGTTTATGAAAAATGGTACCATGATCTCTCACTTTAATTTTGTTTAATTTACAGTCAATTCTTTACTATATGTCTGTCTGTCTGTCTATCTATCTATCTATCTATCATCTATCTATCTATCTATCTGTCTGTCTGTCTATCCATCTATCTATCTATGAATTAAAAGAAAATAAAGAAAAAATAATAGCAAGGTTTTTTTTCAAAATCTAAATTTGTCATCCTAAATGACATATTTTTTAATGGCTGTATAAAGAAATTTTTGTGTAAATCCACAAGGGAAAGAAGCCTTGTCATTTGTGATACAACTTGTCACTAATCTCCAATTCTCATGTGGTCTTAAAGAAAATCTCTTCATGTCCAGTGTGGAGCATGAAGGGATATTATTTTAGACCACATGAGAATTACCAAACACCTTCAGTTTAATAGGCAATACTTTAAATTTAGTATATACTGAGTAATAACATAGAAAATTATTCCATTCTATTAAAATACATTAATAGAAAAATGTTGGAAAAAATGCAGCAAAAGCAATAATGCTAGATATTATAAGGAAATTAAACGCAAATTATCAAGAGTGTATGTGGGTTGGTGACTTGTTAATACACAAAATTCAAACGAGAGTTCTCTGGAGAATTACTACAAACATTTCCCCTCAGACAGAACAAAGATCCTTTAAGCATAATTTAGTACATATAAATTAATAAGCAAAGATTAATATGCTCAAGATACACTAGACATATTTTAGTGGCCGTACTGCCATTTTAGTTGTATGCTCTTTAATAATTGGTGCTGTTGTGGATTAAAAAACACATGAGTATTCAGGTTCTGTGTGTAGCTGTCAACGTAGAGCTGTCCCTATTATACCCTTCACATGAATCACTGCAATGTTTTATATCTCTTACATCTTTAACATCAATTTCTACTTCCTTTTGATTGAACTGAGTTAATTTGGTGGCCTTGCAGAGAGTGGGATAAGCAAGCATATTCTTTCTGATTTAAGCAATCTTCATTGATTTTAGTTCTTTTAATATTCACTGCTCAATACACCAGCAACTCTTCATTGGTTCTGTGGGGTTTCCCTCCTCATTAATCAGTCTCCTGGCACTGTTACAAAATACTTGAGATAACTCACTTAAAGACGGAAAGGCTAATGCAGGTTTGTAATTTCACAAGTTTCAGTCTACTTTGTGTCTTATGGGAAGGTACATTTTGATAGCGCCTCCTAAATGAACCTATTCCTTTCTTAGTAACTGAGGTTGAGAGAGAGGGGGTTGTATGTGTATGTGTAAAATTGGTCTTGGAGCCTTGGTAATGAGAATGGG
Organism: Tokudaia tokunoshimensis; assembly: GCA_036184795.1. Lineage (NCBI taxonomy): Eukaryota > Metazoa > Chordata > Mammalia > Rodentia > Muridae > Tokudaia > Tokudaia tokunoshimensis. The sequence goes on along the minus strand of BTHU01000004.1, from coordinate 17,082,737 downwards.
GGTGTATTATATCTATATCATAACAAGAAGCAAGTCCAAGTCAATATCAAGTGCTAGTTTTAAGAGTGGGTTTCTGGGAGTAGCCACTAGAAAGTCCCTAATGCCAGGAATGCATGAGGCTCCCAGGACACAATGGGGAAGACATCAGCTGAAAGACCTAACAAAGGGGAGATAGAACCTAAAAAGACCATATCCAGAGGTTAGGCACTGCCCCAGATTGAGGGATGGGGCTACTCACCCATCTCAAAATTATTAACCCAGGATTGCTCCTATCTGAAGGAAGTGCAGGGACAAAGAATGGAGCAGAGACTGAAGGAAAGGCCTTCCAGAGAGTGCCCCACCTAGGGATCCATCCCATTTGCAGACTCCAAACCCAGACACTATCGCTGATGCCAAGAAGCACTTGTTGACAGGAATCTGGTATAGTTGTCCCCGAGAGACTCTACTGGAAACTGGCTAATACAGATGTAGATGTTCACAGGCAACCACTCTACTGAGTATGTGGACTCCAATGGAGGAGTTAGGGGAACTACTGAAAGAACTGAGGGGGTTTGCAATCCCATAAGAAGAAAAACAATGTCAACTAACCAGACACTCCTCCTCCCCACAGAGCTCCCAGGGAATAAACCATCAATCAAAGAACACACATGGAGAGACCCATGGCTCCAGCTGCATATGTAGCAGAGGATTGCCTCATCTGGCATAGATGGGAGGGGAGGACCTTGGTCCTGCGAAGGTTTGATACCCCACCATAGGGGAATATTAGGGTGCTGAGTTGGGAGTAGGTGGATGGGTAGAGGAACACCCTCATAGAAGCAGGGTGGAGGGGGGTGTATTAATTTGGGTTTTACCGCTGTGAACAGACACCAATGACCAATGCAAGTTTTATAAAAGACATTTACTTGGGGCTGGCTTACAGGTTCAGAGGTTTAGTCCATTGTCATCAAGGCAGAAGCATGGCAACATCCAGGCAGGCATGGTGCAGGAAGAGCTGAGGGTCCTACACCTTTATCCAAAGGAAACCAGGAACAGACTGGACATCTTCAGGCATCTAAGAGGAAGATCTCTAAGCCCACTCCCACAGTGACACACTTCCTCCAATGAGGCCACACCTTCTAATAGTGCCTCTCCCTGGGACAAGCATATACAAACCATCACAGGGGAATGGGATAGATTGCAAAGGAGACACTGGTAAGGGGGATAACATTTGAAGATCTCCCCAAAGAGCAGATTTCATCAAGTAAAAAGATAGGATATGATTATTTATTTTTATATTTTACTTTTGGGGCATATTCTTTATTTTTTAAAACAAATAATGTATTTGTTATATAATGATGGAAAGGGGGAAAACTCTTAAAGAGTTAGCTAATCATGATATTACTTAGGGGAAAGAGAAACCTTAAGCCTTTATAAAAATGAAGCAACAACAACAAAACTTAAACAGGACAAACAAATACCAATGTTTTCCACTGCTAGTCTTTAGGAACTCTATTTCAAGGTGGATAGTCCAATTGGCTTCTTTTGCTGGCCTTAAGATGAACTTGAACTTGTACACACAGGAAATGAGTTAGTGTTTCACTCAGATGTGGATTTTGCTCCTTGTTCTGTTTTCCTTAGTGGACCCATCTGACCCTTTACAACCTTCCCAGAATCTCTGCCCATTGGTTCTTTTGCACAATGAGCTGAGCAAACGCTTACCATTAAGTCTATATGTCAGTTATTCAATACTTTGAACCTTTGGGCATTCAAGATACCCAGGTACAGTTTGCCAGTGGATTTCTTTTCTGTATCCACACAAGTCCTGTGTCTGAACTCTAAAGATCCCAAAGGAGGTACATGCTTGTCAAAACATACGAATACCCAGAGGCTCATGCTTAGACACATTTTGAACCCTGAAAGAAAAAGATGGGTAAGAGAGGAGGGAGGAAATGAGAGTAAGTAGAAGCGAGAAGATATTCCGGAGTAAAGAAAACAAAAATGAAACACAAGACTGTCTTGTAGCAAGTTGTCCTTCTGAAGTCAGTCTTGGAACACAAAACATGAGAGCACTCATAGCCTTGCAGCTAGAGGAAAGCACCCCAAGCTTTCGAGTCCCATCTCCTCTGCTTAAAAATAAAAATGTATGCTGGGCAGTGATGGTGCACATCTTTAATCCCAGCACTGGGGAGGCAGAGACAGGTGGATCTCAGTGAGTTTAAGGCCAGGCTGCTCGGTAGTGTTAGTTCCAGGACTCCACAAAAGCAACACAAATGTAAATATAAAAAAGCAGCATGTAATAGCCTGCTTTCCATCAATGGTGTCATTTATAATTAACTACTAGGTACTAATAGATATCCTACTTTTTAAATTAAAGGAATCCATTTAGATCTTCCTGTTTATGACTTTCACCCACATTGAACACTTCCTATAGAGATTTTTCAAACAAATATGTAAAAGTGAAGAAACAAAAGAAGCCAAAAATATTAAACAGAGGATAGTAGAAGCCATGCATTTGTAAACTCTCAATTTTTTACTTTGCCAAGTTGAAACTTCATTATGTGAAATTACAGTCCTTCTGTTACTTACCCTAACTCTATGAATAATTAAGGTTTTGTCAGGGGAGCTATAAAAATCCACTTTGTGAGTCCAAAAGACACTTTGCCCTACAATGCACACTCATTTCAAAGTGAGAGTAGAAAGCCGAGGATAGGTTCTTGCATACATTGGCAGTGTTGTAGTAAACCCAGCAGAGCTTAATCATGGCCATCCTTTCACCTTTGTCCAAAGGAAGAAAGCTGTTCTTGGGGTCTCAGTTATTTGAGAGCTACAGTAGAGCAGGAGTGAGCAGACTCATCTCTGAACTGCAGAAGCCGTTTGTAACCATTTGTAATATTCCTTTGTTGTAATTATAATACATGACATGAGATGCATGCTCTCAACCAAATTTTAATTGTATAACAACACAGGAATTGACTCTTAATTCACTGTTGCACTGAAGATCTCCAGTGTATTACTTCATTGTCACAAGTTTTATACCAATTGCTTCGGAGTTTTAAAGACCTCAGCTGTTGGGAGGCTGCACTTCATAAGCCCATAGAATGCCATCTATCTCTCTTTTGCTTTTTAATAGTTTGGTTTTGCTTTGCTTGCTTTCTGTTTTTATTGTTTGTTGTTATTTGTCTTGTTTATTAACTGTGAATCAGGTTTTGATTTTGAATTGTAGCCCAAGCTACTCTTTAACCCTTAGATGACTCCTAGGGTACTGGGATACAGATATTAGATCCCAGTGTCTGTCCTTTTGAGAGCAGATTATTTCACTTGGGAAAATGCTTTCAGGATCTAAGTATGCACAAAGAATAAAAGATGACCAGATATTCTTTCATTATATATACATAACCCACTTACTTCTCAATAGGCATTCAATTAATTTCTTCTATATCTTGGCTGTTGTGAAGAGAACCCAATGACTGTAGAAATGTTAATATTGGGGGAAGATCCTTATGTTTGTTACTTTGGATTTCTGTATCTCTGTTTTCTCTGAGTAACCTCCATATTTCTTTCTACAGGGCTACTCTATTATTTTGCATTTACAACTCCAGTGTACAATTCTGTGACTTCTCTAACATTTCACCAATACTTGTTTTGTTATTTTATTAATTAATTAATTAGCTCTACATTCTGAGCACAGTTTTACCCTCCCTCCTCTCCCTCCAATCCTCCCCCACACCACTCCCCTCCTTCTATCCATTACTCTCTTCAGAAAAAATTTCTCTTCAGAAAAGGGGAAGTCTCCCATGGGATTCAATCAGGCCTGGAATATCAAGTTGCAGAAATATTAGGCACATTTCTCTTATTGAGTCTAGACTCAGCAGCCCAGTAGGAGAAAATGGTCCCAAAAACAGCCAACAGAGTCAGAGACAGCTGACTTTAACAGTTAGGAGTCCCACACAAAGACCAAGATACACAACTGTAACATGTGCAGAGGGTCTAGGTCATTCCAATGTTTGCTTCTGGTTGGTGGCTGAATCTTTGTGAATGCCTATGGGTACAGCTTAGTTGATTCTGTAGGTTTTCTTGTGGTGTCCTTGACCCCACTGACTCCTACATTCCTTCCCCCTCTCCTCCTCAAGCTCCACCTAATGTTTGGCTATGGTTCTCTGAATGTCTTCAGCAGTTGTAGGGTGAAATCTCTCTGATGACAGTTACGTTAGGCTACTGTCTGCAAATATAGCAGAATATCATTATCAGTGTCAGGCATGAGTCTCAAGCTGGAGCAGTCATTGGTTGGTTACTCCCTCAATTTCTGCTCCATCTTTACCCCAGCACATCTTATAGGCAGAACAAATTGTAGGTTGAAAGTTTTGTGACTAGATTAATGTCCTAATACCTCCATTGGAAATATTTCCTGGTTACAGGAGATGGCTGGTTCAGGTCCCATATTCCTCATTGCTAGGAGTCTTAGCGATGGTCAGCCACATAGACTCCTGGGAGTTCCCATTGCCTTAGGCTCCTAGCTCATTATAGAGATGCCCTGCCTATTCCAATTCTTTCCCATTACTCTCTGACTCTGTTCTCCCTCAAACAGATCCACCCTGATCTTATGCCCACCACTGTGCAGCACAACCCCCCCAATTCTGTCTATCAACAACGTCTACAGGATGATCTTTTCTAATTCCATCTAGATGCCTACAAATTACTGTTTTTAATAGCCAAGTAATAAGCCATTGTGTAAATGTACCACATTTCCTTCATACTTTGGTTGAGGAACATCTAGGTTGTTTCCAGTTTCTGGCTATTACAAATAAGGCTCTATGAAAATAATGGAGCAAGTGTCCTTGTTGTATGGTAGACCTTCCTTTGGGTGTAAGTCCATTACCAGTATAGTTTGCCTAAAGGTAGATAGATTACCAATTTTCTGAGAAACTACCATGTTGATTTCCGAAGTGACTGTACAAGTTTGCACTCCTACCAGCAATGGAGAAGTCATGCAAGATGATGTTTTGCTGTGGTTTTAAGAACTAGAGACATTATTTTTCCACACGTCATTTTTGTTTGTGAAACTTTGCTTATGTAAGTCTTTTTTAAAAATGTAATCAATTGTTAATTTTCTCTTGAGAATTTTTCTTTAGAAATGATTTTCTAAAATATATTTTAAATTTATTCTTTGAAAATTTAATGCATATATATTCTGTACTTTCCTTCAAACTCCTCCATTAACTATATCTCCCACCCAACTTCATCTCCTCTTTTTTCAAACCTACTTAATCTAATTAACTCTGTCCATAAGCACACATTTGTGAGGGCAATAATGAGATCATGGAAATGTACCCAGGACAAGATCCCCGATAAAAACCTGACTCTCCCTCAGTAGTCTTGAGTTGCAATCGCTTATTGTCGAGGAGTGGGGTCTCATGAGCCTCTCCCTAGTCCATGCTGGAAGTTTGCCTGGCTTGTTTTTATACAGGTCTTATATATAGAACCATACCCAAAGTGAGCCCTTTCGCACAACTGCCCTGTTATATACGGAAAACACTTTTTGATGCTGTTTAGAGGGTTTTGTTTGTTTATGTGTTTGTGTGTTTCTTTGTATGTTACCATCTTCCATACCTTCTGGCTCTCATAATCTTTTTGTCTGTCTTTCCTCAGCCTTTGGGTAAGATAGTTCAATTTCTTTTAGAGTTTAGAAATTAATTATGGCCCTTCCGCGACCTCTATTCCGGTAGACTGCACTGAAGAGACAGGTACCCAGGCTCTCCCCAATATAACTTCACTTGGGACACGGCCTATTGGGGCTTCCACCTGCGCCCAAGAACGGGACAGCGCTGTGGTCGTCTGGGTGCCAGATCTGCAGGCCATCGCCTCTGCACGGTGAGCAGCGCCACAGAGAGAGTGCAGAGTGCACTCCGCCATCTTTACTCCAGTGGCCAGGAAGTTGGGACAGCCAGGCTCTAAGACAGACAGGCATAATATTGCTTGGGTCTCGGGCTGCTTGTGTGTATGCGGCTCCCAAGTGCTGGGCTGATCTGCAGTAACCAGCGTGCTAGCTCTGCTGTGGGACTTCTGCCTGGCAGAGGGACGCCCCCTCCCTCCCCACTCTAGGAGAGATCACACACCCCTGCACAGGGCAGGAGCCTACCAGCCTCCCTTTGGCGACCTCTGCTCCAGGAATCCACTATGCTGAGCCTTTGGATGTGCAAGGACTCCCCAATATAACATCACTTGGGGCAAGGCACATCAGGGCCCCAAAGTCACTCAGGAGCAGGGCAGGCCCCAGAAATCTGTGCCAGGGGAATCCTGGTAAGCCAAGGGGCCAGAAATAGCTTTGCAGGCTCACAGGAGGTCCAAACAACAGCCAGTGACAGCAGGACCAACTAACATCAGAGGTATCCAGATGACAAAAGGCAAACGTAGGAATGTTACTAACAGAAATCAAAGTAATATGGGACCATCTGAATCCAACTCTCCAACAGCAGCAAGTCCTGGATACCTCACCACACCCGAAAGACAAGATCTGGATTTAAAATCACTTCTCATGATGCTATTAGAGGATCACAAGAAGGACGCAAATAAATCTAATAAAGAATTACAGGAGACCATGAATCAACGGTTAGAAGCCCTTACAAAGGAAACATAAAAATCTCTTAGAGAAATGCAGGAGAACATGGATCAAAAGATGGAGGCTCACAAGGAGACAACACAAAAATCGCTTAACGAGATGAATCAACAGGTAGATGCACTCACAAAGGAATAACAAAAATTGCATAAAGAAATGCAGAAGAATATGGGTCAACAGACGGATGCCCATAAGGAGGCAACACAAAAATTGCTTAAAGAAATGAATCAACGGTTAGATGCCCTTACAAAGGAAACACGAGAACTGCTTAAAGAAATGCAGGAGACAATGGATCAACAGATGGATTCCCATGAGGAGGAAACACAAAAATCGCTCAGAGAAATGCAGGAGAACGCGGGTCAACAGGCAGAAATCCTGAAAGAGGTAATGCAAAAATACCTTAAAGAAATACAGGAAAATACAAACAAACAAGTAAAGGATCTCAGCAAATCCATCCAGGAACTAAAAAAGGAAGTAGAAACAACTAAGAAATCACAAAGGGAGACAATTTTGGAGATAGAAAACCTTGGGAAGAAACCAGTAGTCATAGATGCAAACATCAACAATAGAATACAAGATATGGAAGAAAGAATCGCAGGTGCTGAAGATTCCATAGAAAGCATCGACTCAACAGTCAAAGAAAATGCAAAATGCAAAAAATGTGTAACCCAAAACATCCAGGAAATCCAGGACACAATGAGAAGACCAAACCTAAGGATTATAGGTATAGATGAGAGTGAAGATTTACAACTTAAAGGGCCAGTAAACATCTTCAACAAAAGTATGGAGGAAAACTTCCCTAACCTAAAGAGAGAGATGCCTATGAACGTACAAGAAGCCTACAGAACTCCAAACAGACTGGACCAGAACAGAAATACCTACCGTCACATAATAATCAAAACACCAAATGTTCTAAACAAAGAAAGAATACTAAAAAAATCGTAAAAGCAGTAAGAGAAAAGGGCCAAGTAACATACAAAGGAAGACCTATTCGAATCACATCAGACTTCTCACCAGAGACTATGAAAGCCAGAAGATCCTGGGCAGATCTCATGCAGACACTAAGAGAGCACAAATGCCAGCCTAGACTACTATACCCAACAAAACTCTTAATCACCATAGATGGAGAGACCAAGATATTCCATGATAAAACCAAATTTTCACAATATCTTTCCACAAATCCAGCCCTGCAATGGATAATAGGTTGAAACCTCCAATACAGGGAGAGAAACAACACCCTGGAAAAAATGAGATAATAACCTTCTTGAATCAAACCCAAAAGTAGATAACCACTCAAACATAAAGATAGCGTCAAGAATGGCAGATGGCAATAATCACTATGCCTTAATCTCTCTTAATATCAATGGTCTCAATTCCCCAATAAAAAGACATAGACTAGCAGACTGGATACGTAAACAGGACCCAGCATTTTGCTGCATGCAGGAAACACACCTCAGTGTCAAAGACAAACACTACCTCAGAGTAAAAGACTGGAAAACAATTTTACAAGCAAATGGCCCCAAGAAACGAGGTGGAGTAGCCATCCTAATATCAGATAAAATTGATTTTCAACGTAAAGTCATCAAAAAAGACACAGAAGGACACTACATACTGATCAAGGGAAAAATCCACCATCAAGAACTCTCAATTCTGAATATCTATGCTCCAAATGGCAGGGCACCCTCAATCGTAAAAGAAACTTTACTAAAGCTCAAAGCACACATCGCACTGCACACAATAATAGTGGGTGACTTCAACACCCCACTCTCTGAAATGGATCGTTCAGGAAAGCAGAAACTAAACAGGGACACAGTGAATCTAATTGAAGCCTTGGACCAAATGGAACTAACAGATATATATAGAACATTTCATCCTAGAGCTAAAGAATACACCTTCTTCTCAGCACCTCATGGTACCTTCTCCAAAATCGACCATATAATTGGTCACAAATCAGACCTCAACAGATATAAGAAGATAGAAATAATCCCATGCCTCCTATCAGATCACTATGGAATAAGGGTGGTCTTCAATGGCAAAAAAAAAAACAAAAGAAAACCCACATACACATGGAGGCTGAACAATGCTCTACTCAATGATAACTTGGTCAAGGTGGAAATAAAGAAAGAAATCAAAGACTTTTTGAAAGTTAATGAAAATGAAGGCACAACATACCCTAATTTATGGGACACAATGAAAGCAGTGCTAAGAGGAAAGTTCATAGCCCTGAGTGCCGCCAAAAAGAAATGGGAGACAGCATACACTAGGAGCTTAATGGCACACCTGAAAGCCCTGGAACAAAAAGGAGCAAATACACCAAAGAGGAGTAGAAGGCAGGAAATCATCAAACTCAGGGCTGAAATCAATCAAGTAGAAACAAATAAAACCATACAAAGAATCAACAAAACGAGGAGTTGGTTCTTTGAGAAAATCAACAAGATAGATAAGCCCTTAGCCAGACTAACCAGAGGGCACAGAGATAGTATCCAAATTAATAAAATCAGAAACGAAAAGGGAGAGATAACAACAGAAACTGAGGAAATTCAAAAAATTGTCAGATCCTACTACAAAAAACTGTATTCAGCACAACTAGAAAATCTTGAGGAAATGGACAATTTCCTTGACAGATACCAAATACCAAAATTAAATCAGGATCAAATAGATCATCTAAACCGTCCTATAACCCCTGAAGAAATAGAAGTTGTCATTGGAAGTCTTCCAACCAAAAAAAGCACAGGTCCAGATGGTTTTAGTGCAGAATTGTATCAGACCTTCAAAGAAGACATAACACCAATACTCTTCAAACTGTTCCACAAAATAGAAACAGAAGGAACACTACCCAACTCGTTCTATGAAGTCACAATTACACTAATACCAAAAGCACACAAAGATCCGACTAAGAAAGAGAATCTCAGGCCAATCTCTCTTATGAATATCGATGCAAAAATACTCAATGAAATTCTTGCCAACAGAATCCAAGAACACATCAAAACGATCATTCACTACGATCAAGTAGGCTTCATCCCAGGGATGCAGGGATGGTTCAATATAAGGAAATCCATCAATGTAATCCACTATATAAACAATCTCAAAGAAAAAAACCACATGGTCATCTCATTAGATGCTGAGAAAGCATTTGACAAAATTCAGCATCCTTTCATGCTAAAGGTCTTGGAAATATCAGGAATTCAAGGCACATATCTAAACATAGTAAAAGCAATTTACAGCAAACCGGTAGCCAGCATCAATCTAAATGGAGAGAAACTTGAAGCAATCACACTAAAATCAGGGACTAGACAAGGCTGCCCTCTCTCTCCATTTCTTTTCAATATAGTACTTGAAGTTCTAGCTAGAGCATTTAGACAACAAAAAGAGGCCAAAGGGATACAAATTGGAAAGAAAGAAGTCAAACTATCACTATTTGCAGACGATATGATAGTATAATTAAGCGACCCAAAGAACTCCACCAGAGAACTCCTACAGCTGATAATGACTTCAGCAAAGTGGCCAGATATAAAATCAACTCAAGCAAGTCAGTAGCCTTCCTATACTCAAAGGATAAGCAGGCTGAGAAAGAAGTAAGAGAAATGATACCCTTCACGATAGCCACAAACCATATAGAGTATCTTGGCGTGACTCTAACCAAACAAGTGAAAGATCTGTATGACAAGAACTTCAAGTCTCTGAAGAAAGAAATTGAAGAAGACCTCAGAAGATGGAAAAATCTGCCATGCTCATGGATTGGCAGGATTAATATAGTAAAAATGACCATCTTACCAAAAGTAATATACAGATTCAATGCAATCCCCATCAAATCCCAACTCAATTCTTCATAGAGTCAGAAATAGCAATTCAAAAATTCATCTGGAATAAGAGAAAACCCAGAATAGCTAAAACTATTCTCAAGAGTAAAAGAACCTCTGGGGGAATCAGTATCCCGGTCCTCAAGCTGTACTACAGAGCAATAGTGTTAAAAACCGCATGGTATTGGTACAGTGACAGGCATGTAGATCAATGGAACAGAATTGAAGACCCAGAAATGAATCCACACTCCTATGGTCACTTGATCTTTGACAAAGGAGCTAAAACCATCCAGTGGAAAAAAGATAGCCTTTTCAACAAATGGTGCTGGCTCATCTGGAGGTCAACGTGCAGAAGAATGCAAATTGACCCATTCTTATCTCCTTGCACTAAGCTCAATTCCAAGTGGATCAAGGATCTCCACATAAAACCAGACACACTGAAACTAATAGAAAGGAAACTAGGGAAGAACCTTGAACATATGGGCACAGGGGAGAATTTCCTGAATAGAACTCCAACAGCTTATGCTCTAAGATCAAGAATTGACAAATGGGACCTCATTAAATTACAAAGTTTTTGCAAGGCAAAAGACACTGTCAAAAAAGACAAAGCGGCAACCAACTAACTGGGAAATGATCTTTACCAACCTTACATCCGACAGAGGGTTAATATCCAATATATACAAAGAACTCAAGAAGTTAAACTCCAGAGAGGCAAGTAACCCTATTAAAAATGGGGTACAGAGCTAAACAAAGAGTTCTCACCTGAAGAATATCTAATGGCTGAGAAGCACCTAAAGAGATGTTCATCATTCTTAGTCATTAGGGAAATGCAAATCAAAACAACCCTGAGATTCCATCTCACACCAGTCAGGATGGCTAAGATCTAAAACACAGGAGACAGCAGTTGTTGGCGAGGATGTTCAGAATGAGGAACACGCCTCCACTGCTGGTGGAATTATAGCTGGTACAACCACTCTGGAGAGCAGTCTGGAGGTTCCTTCGAAAACTGAGCATGACACTCTTGAGGATCCGGCTATACCACTCCTGGGCATATACCCAGAGGCTTTCCCTGCATGCAATAAGGACACATGCTCCACTATGTTCATAGCAGCCTAATTTATAATAGCCAGAAGCTGGAAAGAACCCAGATGTCCCTCAACGGAGGAATGGATTCAGAAAATGTGGTATATCTACACAATGGAATACTACTCTGCAATTAAAAACAATGAATTCACGAAATTCCTAGGCAAATGGTCAGAACTTGAAAATATCATCCTTAGTGAGGTAACCCAATCACAAAAGAGCACACATGGTATGCAGTCACTGATAAGCGGATACTAACCCAGAATCTCGGAATACCCTAGACCCAATTCGCATATCAATAGATTTCTAAGAAGATGGAAGGAGAGACCCCTGGCCCTGGAAAGACTGGATGTAGGGGAACACCAGGACAGAGAAACGAGAGGGGGTTGAATGGAGAAAAGAAGGAGGGAAGGGGGCTTATGGGACTTTCGGGGAGGGAGGAAACGGGAAAGGGAAAGGGGAAATGATTTGGAATGTAAATTAAAAAAAAAAGACTGCTTTTGCCTATGAGGAAGCTGGTATCAAGTACATGAAAAAAAAAAGAAATTAATTATGTAAAACATATGTGCTTTATAAAATGTGAAGGCTGGTGTTTATTTATGCCATTTTGTTTTATGTACACTTTACTGTGAGTTATTCCATCTTTCTTTTCTCCTGTTGCCTGTTTTGTAGGTGTTAGATCTATGATATCATTACAGAAACTGTATTAGGGTTCTCTAGAGTCGAATAACTTGTGGGATATATATTAAGGTAATTTATTGGAATGACTTAAAGTCTGCAGTCCAGCTAGCACAAGAATTGGCAGCTGTGAATGGGAAGTCCAAAAGTCTAGTAGTTGTTTAGTTCCGTGAGACTAGAAGTTACAATTAAGCTTCTATATTAACTGGAATCCTGAAGAAGTAGGTTCCAACAGATTTGTTGTTAGGTAAGGGCAAGGAGGCAAAGAAGAACCACCCCTTCCCTTTTCCATTGACCTTATGTAGGCCCCCAGCAGAAAGTACGGCACAGATTAAAGGTATTTCCCACCACACCTAGACCTAAGCTTTTCTTTACTTCAGACATTTTCTGTCCTAGGCTGGCCTCGAACTCAGAGATCTGCTTGCCTCTGTCTCCTAGGATTAAAGGTATGTATCACCTTGTCTGGGCCTAAGCTTTTGTTAACCACTATACCTCAAGATCAGGATCAAAAGCATGTGTCCCTTGAAAAGATCTGGACCAGAGGCCTGTGTCTTCTAGTTTCAAGGCCTGGATCCCAGGTATGCCTTCCATTTCTGGATTGTAGTTCATTTCAGATATAGTCAATTTGATGACAGGGAATAGCCATCACAGAAACCCAGTGTGATGGTTTGTTTATGCTTGGTCTGGGGAGTGGCACTATTAGGACCTGTGGCCTTTTGAAGTAAGTGAGTCACTGTGGGTGTGGTCTTTAAGATTATCATCCTAAATGCCTAGAAGTCAGTCTTTTTCTAGCTGTAAGAGATGGAACTCTCTGCTCCTCCAGCCCCATGTCTGACTGGATGCTGCCATGCTCCCACCTTGATGATAATAGACTGAACCTCTAAACCTGTAAGCCAGCCCAAATTAAATGTTGTCCTTTATAAAAACTTTTATAAAATTTTTAAACTTTTAAAAACAGACACCTTGGTTGTGGTGTCTGTTCACAGCAGTAAAACCCTAACTAATGTAGAAGTTGGTACTAGGGACTGGAGTATTGCTGTGATAGGGCTGACCATATGTTTTATGTTTGTTTGGAAGAATGTGTATTTTGGGACTTTGGATTTGGAAAGCGGTGGAATCCTTTAAGTGGGGCTTACTGGGCGATCCTAGTAGGAATATGGAAGCCTTTGTTGCTGAGGGTGATTTGAACTGTGGAAGCCTGGTTCTAGAGGTTGCAGAAGAGAAGACTTTTAATATGTAGGTGAGAGACTGTTCTTGTGATATTTTGGTGAAGAATGTGGCTTCTTTTTGCCCTTGTCTGAAGAAGAGTCTACTTGAGGTAAAGGTAAAGGGATTTATACTAATTGCATTGACAAAGGAAGTCTCAATAGAGCTCAACAGAGAGTTTGTTCTCTTGTTTAGTCCCATGTAGAACATTTTAAAAGGAAGAATATAAAATATATGCTTAGAAAGGAAAGATATAAAATGTATGGTTCAAGTAATAAAAGGGCACCAGGAAGTGAAATGGAGCTAAATCCTGTGTTCAAGGAGATAAAGGGATTAAGGGAGTGGTGATCTCAGTACAAGATCCCACCCAGCTAAGCTCACTGTTGTGTTTGCTGATGAATAAGGAAAAGTTTGGACTTTTAATCTGGAATGAACTACAGTCCAGAAATAGAGGGTACACTTATGATCCAAATCTTGAGGCTGGAAGACACAAGATTTTGTTATGGATCTTGAGGAATAGTGGTCATGAAAAGTTTAGACCCAGGCCTAATCACAGGAGACAAAGCAAAGCAGATGTCTTAGTCCAAAGCCAGCATGGGACAGAACAAGTTCTAGGTGAAGAAAAGCTTAAACCCAGGAGTGGTAGTACAAGCTTTTAATTCCACAATTCATGGGTACAGAGCCATGCAGATCTCTGAGTTCAAGGTCAATCTACAAAGCAAGTTCCAGGACAGTCAAGCTTAGGAAGTGAGGGAGTTGGAAAACAGAAATCTGGTAATAGAATGAGGGGCCCATGCTCTAGGGCCAGCAGCAGAACTCTAAAGTTTTGGCCAAGTGGCTCTGGCTTTTGAATTAGGAATAGTACAGACTATGGGAACAGTGATGCTGAGGTGAAATCTTCTAGGAAGTGTTTTCTGAGACCACAAAGAAGCTGTATTCCAAAGATAGCCAAGGTTATATATCACATGCTGTAGCTGGACTTCATAATGTGTAAGAATTACCCAAGTGGTACTGGTTTTGATGGTATAAAGGGGTCATGGAGAGCAGCTGAGTCTTGGTAATGTGAGAGGCTAGAGAATGCCATTGGTGAAGGTACAGCCTCAGTTGAAGTTGATGGCTCAGGCCTGAAGGGGTCATGCAAAGAAGCTGAGTCTTGGGACAATGAAGAGAGCCTGTCAGAGTCTATTGGTGAAGCCTAGTTGCAGTTGAAGACATCAGTGTAGTGCCAGTACCATGGGATGATCACCAAGAACAGCAATAGCAGTGGAGTGAAGTCAACCAGAGCCTAGAGTGCTATAGAGGGAAGAGCTAAAGAATTGACACCAGCCCTTTGGAGGATCCCAGAAGATCATATGTGGATCCCAGATATCAGAACTTGAAGCTGTGAAGTTGAAGTTGACTTGAAGACCCCAAGATGTTGAAGATGTCAGAGCAGTGTGATATCTGCTGAGGAAAGCTGCTAACAGAGTAGAACCAGCCCAGGAGAAGGAGCTTTTTTACAGTCAACAAAGATGAGAAAGGAGTGGGCATCTGAAGACTACTTTGACATCAGAAATGGAGATGTAAAGTTTGGAGTTTGTCTAGCTGGTTTCCTGTCTTGCTTGGGCTTACAGTTAAGTGATTGAATGAATGAATCTCAGAAGAGATTTTGAACTTTGGACTTTTAATGTTGAGATTGCTATAGATTGTGGAGACTTCAGATGTTGGATTAATTGTATTTTGCATTATGCTATGGCTAGGTATGGCCCCATAGACTCATGTGTTTTGAACAAGCTTATAGAGGGCAGAGAGTGAAATGTGATGGTTTGTATATGCTTGGCCTGGGAAGTAGCTATATAAGGAGGTGTGGCCTTGTTGGAGTAGGTGTGACCTTGTTAGAGTAGGTATGTCACTGTGGTCTTTAAGACCCTTGTCCTAGTTGCCTGGAAGCCAGTATTTTTGAACAAGAGGTGGAACTCTTTGCTCCTCCAGCCCCATGTCTGCCTGGATGCTACCATGCTCCTATCTTGATGATAATGGACTGAACCTCTAAACCTGCAAACCAGCCCCAACTAAATGTTGTCCTTTATAAAAGTTGCCTTGGTCATGGTTTCTGTTCACAGCAGTAAAACTCTAACTAAGACACTTGGTCATAAATAATATCCCTTAGGTTTTCTTCTTAGGAAGTTTAGAGTACTTTTTCTTACATTTACTTACAAATTATTTTAGACTGATTTCTCTATGAGACAAAGTAATCATTTCATTCTTTTGCATGTTTATTTCTCACCCCCCTAGCAAGATAAAAAAGTTCATCCTTCTCTTACCATCTTGTATCCTTCTTTTCTATAAACTCTTTTATAATGTTCTACTGATTATCACAAGATTCTTACTTTGACTTTGAAATCTACCATCTGACTATATAGTAACTTTGTGTGGACTTCTTTAGGTGTCTCATTTAAAAGTCTTGAGGGTAGTTGCCTATTTTCTTTGGAGTTTTAGAAAATCTTCAGTTAGTATTTCTCTAGGTACATTTTTGATGCTTTATCCTCTTATTTAATTTATTTTGATTTTGTATAAACTTGACTCTTGAATATGTGCAAACATCCTTACACTTTCTTTGTTATACTGACCTGTATTTCTTTACTCCTCTAATTGATTTATTTTCAGTTGCCTGTATTTGAGTTCATGTTTTTTTTTCTTTGTCATCACAGCTGCAATTGAACTCTTCCAGTGAACTTTTGATGCAGTATTTTTACTATTTTTTTATTTGGTATGTCTAGATATTCTCATATATAATATGTTCTAGATATCCTCTGGAACTTCTTATATTGCATTTTGCTTTTTATTATTTTATTCATATTGATAGTCATTTATGATAATGATAGGCCATACAACTTCATTTTATTAGAAATGTTTTCCTGAGATTTGTCTTGTTACTTTGTTTTTAATACTTCCTCACAATTCTTCATTTTTTCTTCACGTACTACATTTAATCTATTCACCAAACAAGAGTCATTTCCTCTCCTCTTCCTGGACTGAGCTTAAGAGAAATAATCCCACCACTCATCAGAGAGATATTTTTGACAGTTTTTTTGTTACTTTTTTCTTCACCTGCAAGGAGCATGTAAATGTCCCTTTTGTCTGATCAGTTTTCATTGAGCCCTTGGGCAGGCTGTTTTTCTAGGGTGGGAAAATAGGTAGGGTGTGATAGGAGTAGGATCTAACCGTGGCAACTACGATACTGTTTTCATTCACCTTAACAGGCTAGTTCATGCTAGGTTGCTTAAAGCTTTACAATTGACAAGAGGGATACTAGCTCTTTGGGAAGCTCCAGAGACATTTCATCTGCTCATACTATTTCTGCCCAGACTCATACATTGGGCTAAACCCTTCTGATCAGGCAGGTTATCAGACATGTGAATCAATCACTCCCTTCCCTCAGTGAGACTGGAACTTGGGGCACTCTGTAATCATATGACTCTGTTCAGGCAGATTCTCCAATGTCAATTTTCTTTTCTTTTTCTTTTTTTTAGTATTTTAATATTTAATAAAATACATACCAAACAAAAACTAATAAACAATAAGGCAGGATACTACATACTTACTCATTTTTTCTTTTTTTTTTCTTTTCTAAGTTTTTTTTAATTTACATTCCAAATCATTTCCCCTTTCCCGTTTCCTCCCTCCCCAAAAGTCCCATAAGCCCCCTTCCCTCCCTCTTTTCTCCATTCAACCCCCTCTCGTTTCTCTGTCCTGGCATTTCCCTACATCCAGTCTTTCCAGGACCAGGGGTCTCTCCTTCCGTTTTCTTAGAAATCTATTGATATGCGAATTGTGTCTAGGGTATTCCGAGAGGTTGCTGAATTGATGTGGAGTGAAGGAGTACTCAAGTTTTTATGCATTGAAATTTTGCTGATATCATTTTTTTTTCTTGTTGAAGTAACTTTCAGTGAAAGTGGATTGGAATGGGAATATATCTTCTCACCTTTAAGTTTGAACCTAAGCACAAGATGTTCAGTTTTCAAAGTGCAAAAGCTGTTCAGCAATAAAAGGATGGAAATGAAATAAATGGCTTTGTACATGTACACAGCTTATATGTTTTGATTTGCAGTAAGAGAGAGGAGGAGAATCAAAAGATGAGAATTGCAATATACCAACTTGAACAATTTTATTTTACACTCAGAAATTCAGTTCTCAGTGGTGCTGAACTGAAGAGTATTTCCCTTGTGCAAAGATCCTGTATGAAGGGTGTGAGTCTGTAGGACTTTTGGCTTAGGGACCTCAATAGAAAATTTGAGAAAAGAAAGTTGAAGTGCATAGTTGTAACTTGGAAGTTAAAATATTTTTAGATTTTAGATATAAGGCTTGATAGCTGAATATAAATTTTTGCAATATCTTACTGCTGATTTAGTTAAGCAGGTTCTGAAATTTCAGTTTCATGAAGCATTTAATATGATCCTGACATCTATATAATAGACTTAAAGTCCAGAAAGAATTGTTGTACTTATGTCATCTTGAGGTGTCAGCTGCTGCATTGTCTGCGTACAGGGGCACTTAATAACAATATGCATACTTTTAGAATTCATTTACATCTCTAACTGTGGATCCCACTTTTATGGTAAGAATATCTAAATACTGGGCTCATATTCAGGTGACACTTAGGTAGCAGTAAATTTTGACCCTTTTTAAACTTTTATTGTAAACAGATTGTTCTCACATAAAATATATCTCAATTTTACCTTACTCTACTCCCATATATTTCTCTTCCATACCCTCCCCACTGAGTCCATTCTCTTTCTGACACTTATAAGAAAAGAAAACGTTTCTAGGAGATAATAATAAAGCAGGACAAAAATTACAATAAGATAAAACAAAAGCTATTACATCAAGGCAACCCAACAGAAGGAAAAGAGACATAAGAGTGGGCACAAGAATCAGAAACTCTCTCAAATACACACTCAGAAATCCCATAGAAATATCACACTGAAGGCTATAACACACACATAGAGTACCTGCTGCAGATCCACACAGGCCCTGTGCTTTCAGCCTCTGTGTACTCAAATGAGCCTTGATCAGTTAATTCAGATAATCCTATGCTCTTGGGGTTCTCCATCCCCTCTGACTCTAAGACTCTTTCTGCCTCATCTTCCTCTCAGTTCTCTGAGCTCTGAGGGGAGGAAATTAAAGAAGATATCCCATTTAGAGCTGTGATAATGGATGTTTATGGGTCTCTGCATCTGTTTGCTTCTACTGCAAGAGGAAGCTTCTCTGATGATAGCTGAACAAGTCACCTGTCTATGAGTATAGAAGAATAATATTCAGAGTAGTTTATTGATACATTTTTAAAGACCAGTGGTTTCTCTCCTCCTAGGTCTCAGGGGTATCTGGTGTCTTGTTTTCAGTCATGCAAGCAGTATCTGGTATGGGTTCTGTGTCCTGGAGTGGGCCTTAAGTCAAGTCAGACACTGGCCAACAGCTTCCACACGTTCTGTGCCACTATTGCACTAGCATATCTTATGGACAGGATAGATCATCAAAGGTCAAAAGTTTTGTGACTGGGGTGATGCTTACATTTCTCTCTCTCTCTCTCTCTCTCTCTCTCTCTCTCTCTCTCTCTCTCTCTCTCTCTCTCTCCCTCCCTCCCTCTCTCATTGATCATTCCATTTGTTTATATCTCAAATGATAACCCAATTAGTGGTTAACCCCTCCACCAACCCCCCATCTCACTTCCCAGTTACTCCATCAACACCCCGTCCCACATCTGCCCTCCCTCCATCCCCTTTGCTTCTCATGCCCCACCACTCCTGCATCTCCCTACAATGGGGCATCAAACCTCTACTGGACCAAGGTCCTCCTCTCCTGTTGCTGTCAGGCAAGGCCATCCTCTGCTATATATGTATCTGGAGCCATGGATCCCTCCAGATATATTCCTTGATTGTTGGTCTAAACTTTTGGAGAACTGGGTGGGCAGACCAGCCTATGTTGTTCTTCCAAAGGGGTTGTAATCACTCTCCGCTCCTCCAGTCCTTCCACCAACTCCCCCATCAGGTTCCCTGAACTCAGGCTGATGGTTGGCTCCAAGCACCCACATCTGCATTGGTCAGTTGCTGAGCGGACCTCCCCAGTAACTGCCATAGACATACTAGGTTCCTATCAGCAAGTGCCTCTTGACCATGGACATAATGTTGGGTTTGGTGTCAGCAGACATAATGGATTCCTAGGTGGGGCAGTTCCTGTTTGGCCCTGCCTTCAGTGTTTATTCCATTTTTTTTGTCCCTGTTTTTCCTTTGGACAAGAATATTTCTGAGTTAAAACAAAACAAAACAAAACAAAAAAACTTTGAGATAGGTGGGTGGTCCCATCCCTCGACCAGGGGTCATGCCTATCTACTGGAGGTGGTCTCAACAGGTTGGCATCCTGCAGATTACCTTTCCACACCAAAGGCACTGGAAGATAGAGGTGAAGACACCTGTAAGCACCAACTCAACTTCATGATTATTGAGTTCTATGGCTGTTGTGCTCAGCAATGGGGGTCCAATGTCAGCTGCAGAGAACAATCCATTGTCTTAACGACAGCCTGGGTTGTTTGTAAATTTCTAAGGGACCCCTTTGGACAACAACTCAATTCAATTCAACTCAGTCTAAGTACAGAAAACGTTGCTTGCTAACTGGAAATGGTAAGTTGGGACACTGACTTTCCCCATAATTAGGAGAACTCATTTGAATCACCTTCATATATTTTAGGGAGTGTCCACTGCACTAAGTTTCCATACCATCCCTCAAATGCCCTTCAATACCAGTTGTTTCTACCTGAATTCCTTTCCTGAACTCTTACTTCTCTTTTTTGTCCCTATCTGACCTTCCCATTCACTACTCCACCAACTCACAGTCCACTCAGAAACTTACTTCCCTCTCCCAGGAATATTCATATTTTAGCCCCACCCAGCCACATATAGTTTTTTCCTTTATTCTTAACATTTCTGGGTCTATGGATTGTTGGTTGATTATCATTATTTAATGACCAATATCCACTTATAAGTGAAAACATACCATATATGTCTTTCTGGGTCTGGGTTACCTCGTTCTGGCTGATTTTCCTTTTTCTATTTCCATCTATTGCCTGTAAATTTCATGATGCAATTTTTTTTTAAAAAAATAGCTGTGTATTAATTTGTTGAGTAAATATACCACATTTAATTCATCCATTCTGTTGAGGAACATATAGGTTGTGTCCAGTTTCTGGCTATTATGAACAAAACTACAATGAACATGACTGAGCAATTGTCCTTGTGTCAGAAAGGAACATTCTTTTGTTATATGCCTGTGGTGGATTGAAAAGGTATTTTGATCTCTTATGTGTATGAATGCTTGGCCAATAGGGAGAGGCACTATTAGAAGGTGTGGTCTTGGAGAAAATATGTCACTGTGGTGGCCAGCTTTCAGGTCTCCTATGCTCAAGCCATGCCCAGTGTGGATCACTATCTTCTGCTGCCTATCAAACTCAGCTCCTCCAGTACCATGTCTGCATACTGTCATGTTTCCAACCATGATGATAATGCACAACACCTCTGAAACTATAATCCAGGCCCAATTTATTGTTTTCCTACATAAGAGTTGGCATGGTGATGATGTCTCTTCACAGCAATAGAAACCCTAACAAAGAATATGTCTATGAGTGGTATAGCTGGACCTTGAGGTAGATCAATCCCAACACTTGGAGAAACCATTATATTGATTTCCATACTGGCTGTATAAGTTTGCACTCACACTAACAATGGAGGAATATTCCCTTTGCTTCAAATCCTTACCATCATGAGCTGTGCCCTGTGGATAAAGAACTTTGTCATATTGACAGGTGTAAGACAGGATTTCAAAGTAGTTTTGATTTGCATATCCCTAACAGCTAGAGTTAGTATTTCTCAGTGGCTTGAGTTTCCTCTATTGGAAAATCTCTGTTTAGATCTGTACCACAAATTTAATTGAATTAATTATGTTTTCAATGTCTAGTTTCTTGAGTTGTTTTTATCATTACTATTTTTGCTGTTAGCCCTCTATAGGTTGTGGAGTAGACAAAAATATTTTTCCATTCTATAAGCTGTCCAATTAATGGAGACCTTTACCTTACAGAAGCTATTCAGCTATTCAGTTTTACAAGGTATCATTTATTAATTGTTGATATTAGTCCTTAAACTGTTGGTGTTCTGTTTGTGCAAATTGTTTCCTGTGCCAATGTGTTCAAGGCTATTTGTCAATGTCTCTTCTATCAGGTTCAGTGTATTTGATTTTACATTGAGGCCTTTAATTCACTTAAACTTGAGTTTTATGCAGGGTGATAGGTATGGATTCATTTGCATTCTTGTACATGCAGTCATTCAGTTTGACCAGCACTATTTTTTTTTGAAGATGCTTTTTTTTTTCCCGAGTGTGTTATGTATGACTTGAAGTTTTTAATATACAAGCCTTTCACTTGTTTTGTTACAGTAGCCCAGGATATTTTATATTATTTCAGGCTTTTATGAAAATATTGTTTCCCCGATATCTTTCTTAGTCTGTTTGTCATTTAAATATAAAAGGACTACTGATTTTTTTTTTAAGCTAAATCTTTATCCAGCTTCATTGTTGAAAGGGATTATCAGTGGTAGGCCTTCTATGGTGAAACTTTTAGGGTCACTTAAGTACAGCATCATATCATCTGCAAATGATAATACTTTGATTTTTTTTTTTGCTTTCAAATTTGTATTCCCTTCATCTCCTACAGTTGTCATATGCTCTAACTAAAACATTAGATACTATATTGAATACATATTGAGAGACTGTCAACATTGTCTTATGTCTAGTTTTAGTGGAATTTAATGTTGGCTATAGGTTTGGCTATAAATTATCTTTATTATGTTTATGTATGCCCCTTGTATCCCTAAACTCTCCAGAATTTTTATCATGAAGAGTGATAGATATTTATCAAAGGCCTTATCTGCATCTAACATGATAATCATGTGGGTTTTTTTTCCTTTCAGTTTGTTTATATGGTAGATTAAATGTATTGACTTTCATGCATTTAACCACCCTTACGTCTCTGGATAAAGTCTACTTGATTGTGATGAATGATCTTTTATATAGGTTAGTGGATTATGTTTGCATATATTTTATTGAGTATCTTTTATTCCATGTTCATAGAAAAAATGGTCTGTAATACTCTTTCTTTTTTTTTTTTTATTTATGTGGTTTGGGGCTCTGAGTATTTGTATGCTCATAAATTGAATTAGGAAGAGTTCCTTTTGTTTCTATTTTTTGTAATAATTTGAGTGATATCAGCATTAACCTTTCTTAAAAGTTTGACATACTTGTGTGCTAAGGCCACTTGACTCTTGAAAAGTTCTGGTTTGCTGATTTTTAATGACTATTTCTAATTTTTGTATTGTTCTCTTTGTTTCTGTTTTATTAATTTTGCTTTTTGAGTTTGATTATTTCTTGCTGTCTACTTTTCTTGGGTGTGGTGAATTCTTTTTGTTCTAGAGCCCTCAGGTATGGTGTTAAGTTGCTAGTACTAAATATCTCCAATTCTTTTTATGGAGGCACTTTATGAACTTTCTTTTTATGGAGGCATTTTATGAACTTTCCTCTTAGTACCATTTTTATTGTGTCATATACATTTGGGTGGGTATGTTGTGTACTCATTTTTCTTATATTCTAGAAAGACTTTAATATCTTTATTTCTATCTTAAATTCTTTTTTAATTTCTAGAGAGTTTTTCAGTTTCCATGACTTTGGAAACTTTCTAGGTTTTTTTTTTGTTGTTGTTGTTGTTTGGTTGGTTGGTTGGTTTTTTGGTTGTTGTTGTTTATATCTACCTTTAATCATGTTGGTCTGATAGGATTCAGGGAGTTCTTTCAATTTTTGTATCTGTTGAAATTTTGGTTTGTGTCCAAGTCAATTTGGAGAAAGTTCTATGAGATGCTAAGAAAAAGTATATATATTTTTTTTCTGTTTGAGGGAAGTGTTCTGTTAATATCTGTTAGGTCTATTTGGTATATAATGTCAAGTATTAACTCTAGTATTAATCTGTTTAGTTTTTTCTTTTTTTTATTTTATTTTTTTTTAATTTACATTCCAAATCAATTCCCCTTTCCCGTTTCCTCCCTCCCCGAAAGTCCCATAAGCCCCCTTCCCTCCCTCTTTTCTCCATTCAACCCCCTCTCGTTTCTCTGTCCTCGCGTTCCCCTACATCCAGTCTTTCCAGGACCAGGGGTCTCTCCTTCCATCTTCTTAGAAATCTATTGATATGCGAATTGTGTCTAGGATATTCCTAGATTCTGGGTTAATATCCCCTTATCAGTGACTGCATACCATGTGTGTTCTTTTGTGATTGGGTTACCACACTAAGGATGATATTTTCAAGTTCTGACCATTTGCCTAGAAATTTCGTGAATTCATTGTTTTCAATTGCAGAGTAGTATTCCATTGTGTAGATATACCACATCTTCTGAATAGTTTTTTCTAGATGACCCATATGATTGTCAGAGTAGAATACTGAAGTCTCCCATTATCAGTGTGCAATGGTCAATACACTTAATCTGTAGTGTTTCTTTTACAAATTTGGGTAAGCTTGGGTTTGTTATGTTGATTGTAAGAATTGCAATGCTCTCTTGTTAGATTTTTCCTTAGATGACTCTATCTTTTCTGAATAGGTTTGGTTTGAAGTCTTTTTTGTTAGATATTAAAATGTGCACACCAGCTTGCTTCTTAGGTCCATTTGCTTGGAATACTGTTTTTAACCTGTTATCTGAGATAATGTCTATCTTTGTTGTAGAGATGAATCTTGGATGAAGCAGAAAGATACTTTCTCTTTTCTCATTTAATCTGTTAGTCTGTGCTCTTTTTTGAGAATTGATTAAGATGATTGATATTGAATTATATCAATGACCAATGTTTATTGATTCCTGTTATTTTGTTGGTGGTGGCAGTGGTGTGACTGAGTGTGATTCTGGTGTGTGTATGTGTGTGTGTGTGTGTGTGTGTGTGTGTGTGTGTGTGTGTGTGTATGTCTCTGTTTTCCTTCTTTTGATTTTGTTGTTGTAAAATTATTTATTTTCTTTGTTTTCATGGGTGTAGTTAACTTTCTTAGGTTGGAGTTTTCCTTCCAGCATCTTCCGTAGGGCTAGATTTCTAGATTGATGTTGTTTAAATTTTGCCTTATCATAGAATGTCTTACTTTCTCTATTTATGGTTATTGAAAGGTTTGCTGGATATGGTAGTCTTGGCTGGCATCTGTGGATTCCCAGAATCTTCAGGATATCTGTCCAGGGCTTTTTTCCTTTTATAGTCTCAATAGAGAAGTCAGGTGTAATTCTAATAGAAATTCTGTAGCCTGCAGTTATAAAAAACAACCTACACTATGATCGACTAGGCACCAGCAATGGTGGTCTCCCTACCTCCATGGGGAGCCCAAGCAGTGGTCTGCCCAGATACTGTGGTTAGCTGCTACAGAACTGCTCTACTTCCCAAGCCATCTGCACCCTGCTGCTAGCCTGCTGAAACTGGCTGTTGCTGCTCCTAATCACCTTAACCCTTGTAAAATGAAAACTCCAGAGGCTTGTAACTTACCAATCAGATTTATAATAATAAATCTTCAACACCCCAAATGCCCAAAGAACCCAAAACTCAATGGATATAGATATAAGCTGTACACCTAGATTAGATATATGTGCCCTACACTATTCAATCATCTATATGTAAAATCCCCAGTTACCTATATCTCCTAGGAACATGTGGTTCTGGCTCATCAACCTCTTCTTTAGGCACCCTCTTGTCTCTCTCCCATAGCCATCTCATCTATCTTCTCTCTCTGTCTCTGTCTCTGTCTCTCTCTCTCTCTCTCTCTCTCTCTCTCTCTCTCTCTCTCTCTCTCTCTCTCCCCTCTCTCTAAAACTTCCAGTTCCACCTCTCCTTCCACTGCCCAATCACAAGCTCTAGTCTTATCTGACTAATTAAGATTTCACCTGAATACAAGGGCCTCTTTTGAAGGGCCAAAAAAAATCCAAACAGTCCACAACAGAATTCTAATTGGTTATCTTTATATGTTGCTTTGTATCCTTTTTAGCTTTTAATGTTCTTTATTTGTTCCATTTTATTAATGTTTTGATTTCATGTGGCTAGAGTATTTTTTTCTGGCTCAATCTATTTGGTGTTCTGTATGATTCTTGTACCTTTATAGGGATCTTCTTTTAAAAGATTAGATAAATTTTCTTCTATGATTTTGTTGAAATTCTTTTCTGGACCTTTGACCTGGGATTCTTCTCATTCCTATTCTTAAATTTGGTATTTCATAGTGTTACAAATTTCTTGAATGTTTTGTACTAGGAGGTATTTTTTTTCTAACTTAACAGTTTCTTAGACAGATGTAGCTATTTATTTTATTGTATCATCAATGTCTGAGATTCTTTCTCCAATGGTGAAGCTTGCTTCTATATTTCCTTTCTGAATTTCTAAATTTTTCATTTCATGATTTATCTTTTTTTGTTATTGATTCTATTTCCATTTTCAGGTCTAAAACATTTTTATTTGTTTCTTTCAACTGATTGTGTTTTCTTGGCATTTTAAAAATGGATTTTTTTCATTTCCTCCAATTGTTTGTTTGTGTTTTCCAGAATTTCTTTAAGGGATTTACTCATTATTTTAATGATCTGTATGGTCTTCACATAATTGGTTTTAAGGTCTTTTTCTTGTGTTTCAGATCTGTTACTATATTCAGGGCCTACTGAGGTGGAATAACTGGGCTCTACTGACAACATATTGCCCTGGCTATTATTGATTGTGATTTTATTGGACATCTAGCTTTTTGGGTTTAGGATAATCATAGATCTAAGTTCTGATATCAGGGTTTGTTGGGTTGGTGTTTTGTTCTTTGACTTTTTTTCTTCCTTTGATTTTCACTCTGTATTTTGATTATGTGTTTACTATTTTGGTGTGGTGGTTTGAATATGCTTGACCCATGAGAATTGGTACTATTAGGAAGATGTGTAGCCTGTTGGAATACGTGTGGCCTTGTTGGAGGAAGTGTGTCACTGTGGGGTTAGAATTTGAGATCCTATGTTCAAACTCCACCTACTACAAAATCAGTCCCCTCCTGGTTGCCTATAGAAGATAGTCTTAATCTGGCTACCAATGGATTAAGATGTAGAACTTTCAGTTCCTTCTCCAGCACTATGTCTGCTTATATGCTGCCATGCTTCCTGACATGATGATAATGTCTCTGAAACTACAATCCAGCCCCAATTAAATATTGTTCTTTATAAGAGTTGTCTTGGTGTCTCTTCACAGCAATAGAAATCCTAACTAAGACTGCTGGTGTCTTCACAGAGAATGTTTTCTGGTGTTGGAGGCTGGGATAAGGGGATGAATTAGAAGAAACGTTGGAGAAGACCTTTGTGATCTGTTAAGGATGGGGTCAGAGAAGAAAGGGACATTTCAGCCAGTTTCCTGTTATAGAGTTGGGGATGAGACTAGTGGAATTGGACATTTAGAGCAGTGCAAGAAGTGCCAATCTACCTTCAGTTTACTTTTGGCCCTAAGAGGAATAGACCTTGTGTTTAGAAGGAGTGCCTGTTGTG
This sequence comes from Tokudaia tokunoshimensis, assembly GCA_036184795.1. Lineage (NCBI taxonomy): Eukaryota > Metazoa > Chordata > Mammalia > Rodentia > Muridae > Tokudaia > Tokudaia tokunoshimensis. The sequence continues at coordinate 17,055,792 of BTHU01000004.1, read as the reverse complement.
GTTCTGGACTAGGATAAAGTGACCAAGTAGGGAGAAGAAAGTTATAACAGTGTGTTCCACAGGAGTTGTAGGCAGGGGGAGTACTGCAGCTGATGTTCTGTTGCAGTACTGAGGAGGTAACATGGCAAAAGGAGGGAGTTAGGAGGATCTTCAGATAGCTTACTTATTTGTTCCCATGGTTTGCTTAACTTGTGTGTCTCAGTGAACGCTTGTTAGTATTGGAGTCTGGACAATGGGATGACTTGCAAGGAGGAAATTTGGGGGAGTTTTTTTTTATATATATCCTTTGGGGATGGGGCAAGGTAAGAAAGGGAAATCACAGCAGGTTTCCCTCTATAGAGCTGAATATGAGATTGTGGGCTGGGGAGCAGATAGATTTATAAACTGAATGCTGTTCCTCAAATAGTGAAGGTAGAAAAGGTGCCCAGAGACCATATGAAATTTCACTTTAAATGCAAGGAAAAATATATTTTTAAAAAGAACTTTCTTGTTTTATTTTGTATTTATTTTCTTTTTAAAAGTAATCTCGGGATCTGATTTATTTAATTATGAAACAAAGAACATTTGTATTTTTCTCTTGAAGGAAGAAAATTACTTGTTACTTGTCTTCAGTGTTTCTGTATTTCTAGCAAAATTTCCCTGTTCATTGTGACCCAAATTGGAAAATAATTGGAAAGTTTAATTGAATACAAGTTCAGAAACACTAACCTATCCTATCTACTGAAATAACTCCTGGATGGCTCTTTAAAATGGATAACATGAACAAGGAGATCATTTTCTCCTTTTTATTAAAAATAGATTCTTTTTCATGTAATATATCCTGATTACTATTTCCCCTCACTCTATTCCTCCCAGTTTACCCCCACCTCCCCTTCCGTTCAGATCTACTTCCTTTCTCTCACCTGAAAAGAACAGACTTCTAAAGAATGATAATAAAATACAACAAAATAAAATATCACATGAAATTTGACAAGACAAAATAAAAGAAGGAAATAGCCCAGAAGACTCAAAAATAAGACCCACTTTTTTGTAACTCTGGGATCCCATAAAAAACATTCAATTAGAAGCCATAATAAATACTCAGAGGACCTGATGCACACCCAGGCAGGCCCTATGCATACCACCTTAGTATCTGTGATATCGGATGAGCTTTGATCATGGTGATTTAGAAGGCCGTTTCTTTTTTCTTCCTGTTCTCCATATCTCTTTGGCTCTTTTTGCCTTCTTTTCTTCATTGGGTTTTCCTGAACCCTGATGGGGGAAATTGATGGAGACATCCCATTTAGCGCTGAATGCTCCAAGGTCTCTTACCCTTTGCATAATATTTTGTTGTGGGTCTTTGTATTTGTTCCTCCTGCTGCAGGCAGAAACTTCTCTGATGATGGCTAAGTAAGGGAATAATTTGTGAATATAGCAGAATGTCATTAGGAGTTATTTTACCACTATGCTTTGTTGTTGTTATTGTTGTTTAAGATGATGATAATTATATAATGTTTTGTTTGTATAGGATTTTTACACTAGGTCCCCAAGCTATTCAACCTCTTGTTCTTGATCTCCAAAGCAGAATCAGGTATGGGTTCCATCTTGTAGAGTAGACTATAAGTTAAATCAGATTGATATAAGATCCGCCTTTACTGAGAATTATTAAGAATGGTTTATTGCGAAGGAAATTATTGCTAATTTTGACTTTGAAAGTGAACTTGTTGTCTTGCTAATATCTTTCTACTTAAGAGGAAATCTGAAGAGAGATTTCATGGACATCATAACTACTTAACACATGATGTTGGACACAATTTATGTCCTTTTCCCCAGTCTCTGGTCACAAGCAATTTGATTAATTCCTTAGGTTTCAAATTGTGTATATGTCCATGTAAAGTGAAAAAACAGAGAGTTGTTATTCTAGAAGACTGTCTACGAAAAACCAAGGCCAGCTGTTGAGATACCTGTGGTAAAATTAATGAAAGACTTTTCCTAGGGCAGGGCAGGGAAGGGCTCATGAGGTTTGGATGTCAGGTTTACAGAGTTTTCATTAAATATGTGCTTAGAACATTATCCATGCTACAGGCAGGTACTAATTCTACACTGATATATCAAGAGCCAAGGAAATGCCAAGTATCCTGATTTACATAAATCTGAAAGATTTCTTCTGTAGGATCTTTTTTACATTTGCTTTAATGTATTAGCTGTATTTAGTGGCGAAAGGTAGAACCTGATCCTGGATATGGATGGAAACATGACTCACTTAGCATGTCTGTAGAGGAATTTTCCAGGTGTTCCACTTGAGTATGGCTGGTCAAATACATCTACCTAAGGGATGAATTTTTTGAGTAATTCAAAAACATCGTACTAACATGGAATTACACCTTGAGAAACTATGTGCTTGTGACAAGCTGTGTCCTTCGTATTTTAACAACTGCCCAATTTCACCTCTTCTTCTATAGTCCAATTCTCTCTGATTAGCAGTCTCAATGGCAAATGAAATAAAAATCCATGGTATTAACCTGTCATATTAAGAAACTCTTTTCGCTCTGGTGCATACATTTGGCACAGCTGTGAATTTTGCATTTAAATATCCCTCACCAGTGGGCTGTTCAAAACTATTGCTTTTCTACGGGAAATTAAACAGGGAGCTGCTTAATGCTCCTTGTTAGTTTTTTAATAAAAATGGAAGTGAGAAGCTAGCAGTATGGGAGCAAATGTCTTTAGGACCCCATGGCTGTGCTAAAAGCAGAGAAGAGGAACCAAAATGCGTATGACTTTAAACTACTTCTGCAATGGTGGCTTTGCAAGATCTCTGTGATCCTACAAAATTGCCTCACAAATGTTGTTTAGAGGTTATGTTAAATTGGGAGAGTCTTCTCCTGGGATCATTAGGCAGCTGCCACTTTCATTTCCTAATAAAATATTGAAAGTTGCAATTCAGGGAATGGGATGCTGGTATTGAATTTCTGTGGTTTCTGTGAATTAAAGACTTCAGAGGCGATCGACAAAAATTAAGGGGAATAGAGATAAAAGTTAAAGGAAGTATAAAGTTGAGAATATCCAAATGCAGGAAAAGAAAACTAGAAGAGAGGCTTGTATATAGATTAATATTGGAAGGAGGAAGCTAGATAGTAAATAGAGGCAAAGAAAGACCGAGAGAGAGAGAAAGAAAGGAAAAGAGGGAGAGGATGAATTTTGAATGCTAAAAATAGTGTCTAGAATTCAGCATCCGAGCAAGTAGAGCGGGTGTGGTCCTCACCACACCCATTTTTAAGATGAGAGTCCATCTCGATTTCAAATATTTGTAACTGTGTCATCCTTATTTCAAGTGTAAAAAATATCTAGTAGACAATTATAAACATTTATGATTAGAAATATAAGTATAAAAGTTCTTTTTTTATCAGAAAGATGGCTCAAAGAACAAAAACTCTGTTTCTTTTCTACCACTTTGGTTATTTTTATGTTAACAGTGATCTTATCAAGTATATTAAGGACACAACAAGCAAGTTTTGAAGATAGTTATAACTCAAAAGACATAGCAGTTGACTTTTTGAAAGCTCCATAGAGACACTGGTGCAACTGTTCATATATACACTGATAGGTGACAACTGTCAAACACAAGAGGAAAAATGAGTTTTCAGCTTATGACAAGAATTAATATACAAGAAAACAGATATCAGGATGGAGGTAAGGTGAGAAAAAGTCATTTTTATATGACAACTGTACTATCTATACAACCTTCTCACTAAGCTTCTAAGGGAAAACAAGTGCTTATTTAACCCTAATTATACAATTAAAAATATTTCTAGCTTGTTTTTTCACAGAAATAGAAAACGCTAGCCTAAAATGCATTTGGAACCACAAAAGATACATGATATCCAGAATAATCATGAGCAACACATATAATGCTGGCAATGTTACAGTTCCAGATTTTAATATATGTTAGTTTCATTGTTATAAAAGAAATATGGTACTGTCACAAAAAAGACATAGACATGCTAACTAATAGAACAAAATTGAATTTCCATAGATAAACAAATGTAGCTTCATCCACTTAATATTTGACATACATATCTAAAACACAAGCTGGAAAAAAAAAGAAAGTATCTTCAACAACGGTCCTGGCAAAACTGAATGTCCACATTTAGAAGAGTGAAATTAGATCCTGTTTCTATCACCTTGTACATAATCTAACTCCAAATGGATTAAAGACCTAAGCCTGAAACCTGAAACACTAAAATTGCAATAAGAAAACATAAGCAGTACCTACTTGATATAGTTGTAGAAAGGACTTACTGAATAGGACTCCATTTGCCTAAGAATTAAGACAGTCAATTGACAAGTGGGACCTTATGAAACAAAAAATCTTCACATCTAAAAAGCAATCAACCAGTTAAAAAGGAGGTGGTCAGCATGGGAGAGAATCTTTGTAAGCTATTGTTTTATGTAATTTTTCGTTATTCAGCCTATGTTCCAGGAATGGGCCACAGTACCAGCCTTTCCCAGTTTTCCTTGAATAAAAGACAGATGCACAGTTGTTCAATTTCATCTTACCTTCTGGCAAAATTATTGGGGGCTACTATCTCATGCCTGGAAATCCTGCTGTTATTGTTACTCTTAGGTCTTCATCTCCCAACCTGCCCTAACTTTAGTTGGTCAATTGAATCTAGTCCCTGCAAAGCATGTCTTACCACCCTTCTAAAGGAGCAGCCACTATCCGTCATTCCTCCTGAGACCTCACATGATTGCCTGATTCTTCTCTCCCCAAGGCATGGTGAGTTCCCTTCTCCCTTGCATCTGTCTCCTTTTCCTCCAGGCACCTGTAAATACTGCCTGTACCTTCTACCTATCAATTTGCCCATGACTTTCTTTACTGAGAGATCAAGAACCAACTGGGGAACAGGAAAACCCCTGTACCTCACTTTTTCTGTCCAATAAAAACAAAACAAAACAAAACAACAACAACAACAACCAAAAACCAAAAAAAAACCTCTTCTCTTAGACATAAATGAAACAAAACCATAACAATCATGTAAATTACACAGTTTAATATACAAATGACATCCATTCCATCAAATGTGTCAATTAGATAAAATTACCATCATTCCCACCTTAAAAAATTATGATTCTATTCCTAGATTATGTTTAGATTTTAGCTTGTAATGCCATCTGAAAAGCATGTCTTCTCCTCTGTAACCTCTCTCTCTCTCTCTCAATGTTACCCAACTTGCATTTGATTATGAGACTAAAACTAGTCTTCAACCCATCAGAAATCTGAGAACAACTTAAACATCACCTGGTTATATAGGATGTGCCAAACAGCTTCTCAAACAACTGTTGAGACATCTAAATACATGGGAAGCCCCCTAATTTCTCATCTGACAGACGTTTGCAAAGTAGAATTTTTAAGGACTGTTGACCCTGTATTGGAAGAACCAACAGTTGACCATTCTGTATAATGTATCATTTTCCTGGACAGTATTTTGTCTGTAGATGAAATAGGCAATTTCTGCCCATAGGCTATTTTGCCACAATAAGCAACCTCACCTGGAAGTGAAAATGCTCAATTTCTTCTTTGAACCAAGAAGGGGGTGTTATCAACAGCAGATATCTACTATTGTCAAATAATTAAATAAGAGTAAATGTTATATTTTATGGATTTCTGATGTTTTTGAAGACTATCCTTGACCATTCTTAGCTATTTCTAATTAAAATACATTGAAAACACCCTTTTATAGTTAAATCAGAATCTAACATAATCATGAATTTGGCCTTTAACTTGTGTTGCTTAATCATCTAAAAAATAGTTTGTAATAGCATTTATTTGAAGGACTGGGTCTAAGTTTTGTATGCACCTCATTTGAGAATGAGTTGCATAGGCACAATGCTTACCTATGAGTAACAATATTAATCTCAAATTTTGTTTCAATATAATTCATACCAATGAAAACCTTAAATCTGTATCAAAATAAATTCTATACCAATGCAAGAAATTATAACTTCAATTTGAATCAATTATAAACATTGCACAGCCTCTCCTGTTTGAGGCTTCTAGATCCTAAAAGTCATATATCAATATATAGCCTGCAGTTACTATAGAAACCAGAAAAGTAAAAGAGGACCATTGCCTGGGCGTAAGGTTAAGGAGCATAAGAGCAGGGAATAGAAGGGCACAATTCATTTGCTTAGGAAAAGGAAAAAGGAGAGTTTTTTAGAGAGGTAAATATGGAAGAATGGAAGCGTGTAAAAGAAAAGATACAGTGGTCTGACATGGGAAATAAAAGGGAAATCTACAGGGACAGAAAAGAGATCAACATAGGAAAAGGGGAAATATGAGTAAAATAACAAAATGGAAAGCTGAAAAGCCCAAAAAAGCCACAACAAATTATACTATTAACTACTTACTTAAAGAAAACCAGACACCTAGAATTCATATAGTTCTCAATGCATATACGTATATTATTTTAATGAACTTTCCTCATCTGTGTTAGCAGTGCTCCATCTAAGAGACAAATAACACACAGACACACACACACACACACACACACACACACATCAAACAAAATCCAAACACCAAAAAATACCACAAATAATGCAAGACATAAGAATCTCTTTTTAGAATTCTTGGCCAAAGCTGTCTAGGAGACTCCTAAAATATACATATTGTTGCTGTTGTTGCTCCCAGAGGTAGTAAGTAAGTCTCTGTTGTATACACACACACACACACACACACACACACACACACACACACACACACACACACAAATATTTGTCCTTATGCCCATAGAATAGTGTAGTCTTTACCCTTTATCAAGCAAACATCTCATTGCAATAGATGAAGGCAACTACAGAAAACCACAAAATAAACAAAACAAAACACATCACAACTAGTTAAACTATAGAGTTGTAAAGCCTAAAGCCAATAGATGTATCTAAAAACACTCCCACACTTAAGGCTCATGAAATATTGAAGCAGAGAGGGTAAAAATTTGTAACAGCCAAAAGATCAGAGAGTTACCTTGCGAGCTTATGTCTCTTGGTAACATCAGAAGCTATAACTTTAAAGTCTCACCAACATGACTACCTGTATTTGACTTGAACAATGACGGTAAAAGTGAACATGTCAAACTAAACTAGAAAAAGCCAATTTGGAAAACTGAGTAAAACTTTGAGCAGAGAAGTGGTCCTCACTAGGGGAGGACACACCTATTGGTTGATGAGTGACAGTCAGTTTTGAAAACTGACTGATTTATATACTGAATAGGTTCTATTTAGAAATGTATGCAAATATACAAGCACATATATAACCATAAATGCAGATGAATTTGAAAAAGAGTGAATACAATTGTATGGGAGAGTTTTGAGGGACAAAAGAGAAAGGAGAAAGATAATCAAGTCAAAATTTAGAAAAAAATAGAGAACTCCAAGAACTTTAAAATTTTATGTACCTAGAAAGATATTATTTAGAGACTACTGAGCCCACACACATTCAGGGGCGAAATTCATGTAACTGTCCATTCATCTCTCTTTTCATCTGGGAACAAGTGGCAAAGCGGGCCACTTAGACATCATTTTAATTTCTATCAATAATTTTAAAATGTCCATATTGTGAGTTGAGATTTAAACCATTCACGTGTTATTTTTTTCATCTCTTCCAAACAGTGCCATGTTATGCAAAGTCTAATGGACTTTAAATTTTACAGAGTAGTGGACTTGAGAAGAGCCTAAGTAGACTTCTTATTATAACTGCTAACTTCCTAATTAGAGCTGAAATGGAGAGAATTCCACATTGCTGATTCCATCAATATATTCACAGATCACCATGAATGAGTAGTCAAAATAGGAATGCCACAATGTAAGCTTGTTTGGTGATGCTTTCTAAAGTTAAAGCTTTCATCATGTGATTTCCTTAAAGAACACTATAAAGAGATATGTTTACTACCAGGAATGACATTTATTAGAGTGTACTTTTAGTGAAACCTGTCACATGTATCCATTGTATTGTGCAAATTAATTTGACAGTCACACTTTAGAATTTAACGGTTAAAGAAGCACCATAAAGTAGGCTAACTGTGGATACTGTATCATTCTTTCTTGATCAAAAGAAATTTCCAGGTCACCTCTTCTACAATTTCATGCCAGTAATATGATGTTTATTTATACCAAAAGATATAAAATCATACTAAATTCTATATTATTCTTTAAGCTAATATGCCATGAAAATGATGCATAAGTTTTAAGAATACCTGCAATAGATATTTAGTGAGAGAAAGCAATAGAGGCACAGAGCAGAATGCATGAATAAATCATCTGAATGGAGAGCTCCTGAATACCTTCATTCTTCTTCATCTGCTTCTTCAGTTCTCTACATCTCTATCTGGCAAATGGTTTAAGTCACAGGAATAAAAAAAAGAATAGATTTTTCAGACAGTGTTTGCAAAGTTTTGGATTCTAATTTTAAAAACTGTAATGATTATTACATTATCTTTAAAATGCAGATGTAAGCTCTCACATTTAAGCATATATTTCCATGTTCACCTGGGCTGTAAATACAAAGGATGAAGAAAAAAGAGATTATACTGAAAGAGATACCTAAGAGGCAAAGTAGCACCCTTGAGATGTGAAAGATTTTAATTCCAGATTCCTCACATTTGGCTTCTTAAAAGATGTCAGGAGCCAATATTGGACAAGCTAATATACTAGCAGGTGATCATCCTGAAATGGCCTGCTTCGGATTATTATATAATCTGTGACAGATGAGCCCTTACTAAACAAGGGACTCGTTTTAGGAAAAATTCCTGCTGTTAATATGCTTTTGCTGTTATTATTAAGCATATATAATAATCAATAAATAGTAGCACACCCCTTTGGAGAAGATCTCTGCAGATCCATGAAGATATACTGTCTTGTTGTGTTGCTCTGTAGACAAATAGATGACTTAAGTTTTAATGATGATCCTATAAGTATTCTGTGTGTGTGGGGGGGGGGGGAACAATGAAAAAGGAGACCATGAATTTGAAAGAAAGTGTGGAGGGTTATAGTAGATGGTTTGGAGGAAGAAAAGGGAAGAGGATTATGCTGTAATTATATTAGGATCATGAAAAAAAATAGAAGAAGAAAAAGTTAAAATATCAGGCTAGCTGGAAAGCAGAAAATGGGGATACGTGATAAGACTCATTTAGCTGACTGCCAAGGAATTTCGAGAAAGGTGTTAAGATAATGAAATAATTTTCTTTGAATTTTGAACATCCTTTGAAGATTATTTCTGCTTCTGTTTTTGCATGCTTTCTGGAAATACAATAAAGACACAGGATTTTTTTTCTGCCTATACTGAACAAAGACCCCCTTCCTAGTCTCACCCTTACAGATCTCTACCCCATTTCCCCTTCAGAGAATGGGTAGCCTCTGTTTTTAGTACCACCTCACCTTGGGACAACCATTCACAGCAGGACTAAGCACATCCTTACCCATTTAGGCCCAATAATTTTTAACCTGTACTCTTTCTTATCTCTGTCTTCTGACCTTTAGCTCACATCTTACTTACATCCAGCACAGCAAGTGTCTTTGTGGAACCTTAGTTCTAAATTAATTGGGGAGATTTTAGGTTTTGCTAGGTATTGTGCAATATAATGGTTGTTTATTTTAAATCAGAGGAAGTTATGAACTAAGGACATTTTGCAGGTGAAATATTGTAAATACAAGATGATGCCACTTTCCAATTTTCCTTTCCTTCACAAAGAGTGCTGTGTATTAGGAGGAAATTATTAATATTTCAGAAAGACAGAGAAATTCAAAACTCCTACAGTAAAATGAAATGCTGTAATTGGTGAAAAAGAGTAAAACTGCACAATAAATATAGGGTATTTGATAAAAACAGGCTGGAAATACATTTAAAAATTACAAGATTCTAGCTTTTGATCTTTAAACCAACATGCTTGTTAAAATTGAAAAAAGTGAAGCAATTATTTTTTTAATTCTATTGTTGTTTCTACTTCACTGCTTACTTCATATTGACTTATTCAAGAAGAAGCAGCCCTGTTTCTTTAAAGAGAGTTTCTAATGTTCATTAATTACCTGATTTTATGTTGGTTGGATACTTTCTTCTAAAGACATCATACCATAGCAGGATATCTGGTGACTGAAACCCTGGAAATCTGAACTGCCTCATCTGATGATTAATTGTTCATTGATCACCTACAGGGTCCAGGGAAAGATTGGTCTGCCAGCGACATACTTCACCTTGCTTTGCAAACACCAACTCAATGAGGCAGATGACATGTGACCAATTTGTCCTTGTGCATATTCTGCATCCTCAAGAGGAAATGTGGATTGCTAAGTTGGAATTAGTGTCAGTCATTATTTAGAAGCATAACAAACTTATTCAAAATTATTAACGATTAGTGTGATAGCTGAAAGTCATGAATAATTCTAGTAGACTTTTTCAGTAAAATTACCTGGAGAACTTGGAACTTGATAGTATGAGAATACTACCACAGTTTTGTGTGTGGCTTTAAAGCACAATTCCTTAGCAGTTGTACACAGAATCATTTTAAATGACTGAAGATGAAGATGATTGTACAAACTTCCAAATGAAGAGTAGAAATGTGTCAAACTTCAGCTTCAGAGGACATAAATGTGTGGGTCACTTAGTCACACTGACAGGGGACAGTACCCAGGAACTCACAGTACCAATGGAACACCTCATTTATAGCCATTTGCCATAAGCCTTGTTTGCCTTTGAGGCATGAAGTCTAAATACTCTCCACAGGCTATTGCAACAAGCCTAGTGTTCTGCCTCTCAATTTCTCATTACAGATGTCTCAAAGAGGCAAACTTCCTACAAATATACACAACTTTTTCATTCTTTCCATATTACATATGAATTATGCTGAGGATATACTTAGAGGGTTTTCCTACACTTAGAGAATGTGTATATGATTAAGCAAATGAAACTGTAGAACCTGAAAATAATTTACCCTTAACACAGTTGGCTTTTTGAGATTGTTTGAAAATCGCCTAAAGCTGTTAGGCTTACAGAAGTCTTTTGAATACTTTGTTCATTTTCTTCATCACTACAAAATATGTACACAGCTACTGCAGGAACATTCTTTCCAACATAAGTTCTTTAAAACAAAGTTTATCAATATTTAAAAAACATTGATGGAGATGAGTTCTATAACTCATCACTCAAATAAAGATAGTGTCTTTCAATGGTGATGATTAAATAGACAAGAAATGGAAAGAATAGTTATATAAGTCTTCCTCTTAAGTGAAGACATAAATATGATTTATGAAATCTCTGCCCATAGTGAATTAGTAAGAGTCAACCATATCAGCTTCACTTTAAGGAAACTCTTTACCTTCCATGATTAATATACTCTGACCAAGAAATATATTAACATAATTAACATATTAATTAAAATGAAAATTCCATTTGTATTTTCTGAATTCTTATTACTCCACCATTTTATGTTCAATATTTTCAATATGATCTCTGTTTGAAATGTTTCCTTATAATTTTGAAGAATAAAACTTAAGAGTCTCCATGAGGAGATTTTTTTTAATGTCAGATAACTAAATTAAAAAATGTCCATGTTTATAAAGCATTCACTATTTATGTGACATTTAATTAAACTGGGCATTTTGCCATTTTATTGGCAAATAACGGCAATTCTTAGACAAACTAACCTGTTATCCCCTCCTCTGCTGGATAATCATTTAAATTAGGAATTTCTGGGGAGGGTAGCTCTGTGGTCAACTGTTAGTTTAGCATATAACAGACAAAAATATGATGACCAGAATAATGAAGAGAAACAAAGAAGAAGAGTAGGAAGGAAAGACTTGTTTAGAATTGGTCAAAATAATGCATATATTTTCTGTTGCTAAAATTAGGAAATGATTGCTAGAATTTCTCTACTTCCTGCACTGCAGACTTCTTTTGTATAACTGTCTGACATGGAGACTGTTGCTGGGTAAGTGTTAGTGTAGAGCTGGAGAAGTTCATGTGGCTTGTTCACTAACCACTGCCACTATTGAACTTCCACTTCATTTATTTTCAATCCCTGAAGTTACAAAACACGAAGAGGAAGTTCAGCAAGGCAATTGTGTAACAGTGGACACAGATGATGTGGTACAAGGTGACAAGCATTGTAGCATGAAAAATATAATAATCAATGAGACTTCTTACTTGGTGCGATTCAGTTATTTTCAACCATCTTGAGGCTACATGTGATGAAACACTTGGCCAACTTTGGAAGAGAAGTGGTATATTTGGGGGGTGGGGGATCTTTACCTTTGAAAGCATTGTGTTTTGCGTACGTCTAACTTTTAAAATTCTGATGAAGCTGGGCATGGCGAATGGACAGAGGCAATCTCAGCAGTTGGGAGACTGAGCTAAGAGAATCTTAGGTTTAAGGCTAACCAGCCTTGGCTACGTAGTGTTCTGACTTGAATCGGAAATGTCTCTCATATGGTCATGTTTTAAAACTTAGTCCCAGTTTGTGGTGCTCTTTTGGGAGTTTCTGGAAATGTCAGGAGATGAGGTGTTGCTGCAGCAAATAGGTCAGGGAGAGTGTGCCTTTGAAGGTAATACCCTGTGCTGGGCCAATGGCCCATTTCATCTGTCTTTGTTTGTCACAAAATGAATTTTTCAGCTACATAGTCTTACAGCCATGATGTTCTCTTGGCATGCAGCAGGCAAAGCCAGCATATTTCAGCATTCAGAATATAAAAGCCAAATGAATCTTTCTTTCTTTATGCAGGTTGCATCCAATACTTTAACAAAGAGAGCAGAAACAAGATACTAATTACAAAATGTAACAAAAGTTGGTTATACTATGTCGTGATTTACATTCCCCTACCTATATTTTGAAGATTAAAAAAAAAAGTCTTTGTCTAAAACATTCTTATTAATGATGCCACTTATTTGGTCTTTAATCTTAATATTGTCCTCTTTTTGTAGAACAATATTAAGTTCAAACTTCCTGGTTTATAAAACAAAAATAATAATACCCCCTTTATATGTCATAAGGATTAAATTGGACAAATATTAAAATCTTTAGCTTAGTTCTGAACTACAGCAATTTAATAGATTATTTGAGTCTGGTTTAATTAAATACTTTCTTATTCTGAGCCATTTTGCAAGTCGACATTCATAAGTTTATAAAACACTGCTTTTCTACACAGACAACATTTCTGATAGCAGATGTATAAGAATTTTTTTAAGTCTTTTAGCAAATCTCTAACTCTCCATATAGTAGCTGGGTGTCCTGGTTTTCCAACTAATTCTGGCACTGTTTACCTAGAGTTACCATCAGATCTCATGAGTTAAAGGGCTCAAAGTAAAGTTCAAAGTCTGGTCCTTTCTTCTTTCTGACCAAATTATAAATTAGTGCTCTTTGTATCTCTTTTCCAATTTTGGAACTTGGTCAAATGGTTGAAGAACTCAAGGAGACATAATTTACACTTACCAACTTTCTTTTTTTTTTTATAAAAGATAGTATATGAGAAATAGATCATAAAAAGATTCAGAACCAAAACTTCACTAAGACAAAAGGATTCACTAGTCAAGGCTCAGTGAGGGATTAGCTGTGCCATTTGTCTACTGCCTTGATGTGTTTGCCAACCCATAAATTGTTCTTCACGTCCTGTTCAACAGAATGTTTAGAACTCAATCCTAACCTGTTTCCCTCCTAAGATCTCTAAGACTTGCTAATTACCTTTTCTTTCTGGTGATGAGAGCTATTATAAGGTTAGTTAAATATTCTAACATGTCAACAACTTTGGCAAAAACTCAGATATAATCAAAGGGAAATTATTATGAGCACACAATAGCACTTTGTGAAAATTCATTATTCCGTGCCAAAACCTGAGACTAAAAACTAAATATAAGTAATCTTTCATATTCCCAGGGTCCACAAATAGTTATTTAACCCAACTAGGGGAGAAAATGGTCATGTTATCAATTTTCAGTTTATAATAAATCAGGGTGTCACTCTAAACAAATTGCTTTCTTCAGCTTATTCTTTCAATGTATATAGGAGAAAAAATTTCAATCATTCAATCATTCAAAAATTTTATATATATATATATATATATATATATATATATATATATGCAAGCATGTACATTTTAGTAGCTTAATTATTTAATCTATAAATGGTTTAAATTATACAGGAGGTGTAGGTCATTAGGAACACTAGAGGATTTTATATGGAACTTAAGCATTTGTATGATTTGATATCAACAGGGATTGTGAAGCCAGACTTCTGTAGACACTAAATTATGACCATATATGATATCTATACACTGTTAAATATACTATAGACTCATGTTTGATTCCTCATGAAATGCTGCATCTTGTCATTGTCCTTGGGTAGAAGAGTGGATGATTTAAAATCCCAGTGTTGATGTACATTTGACCTAATGTACTTCATTGAATGTTGGTATATTATTTGTTGTTATGCTGTTAAGATTCTTCATCAGGTTGACATTATTTATGATCATTCTATTTCAGACTTCAGACTTGTAGTCTTAACTGAAGGAAAATTCAAATGGAACACAGTTGGAACCTTGCTTAGCTCTATTCCTTTTTGTTGAAGACAATTAAGCAGTTTGAGGAACCTCTCAGAATGATTGAAAAATTGTCTCCTGTCTATATTGGAAGAATAATCTGAAGAAAACAGTTTGTTTAGAGTGACAGTCTGATTTATTATAAAATGAAAATTGATAACACAACAGATTGTGCAAGCATACCTGCCTCCTCTAACATGACAGCCTGAAGAATGGATTTCAGTATGAAGTGTTAGTCAACTCATCATAATTGGAAGTGTTTTCAGTAACATAAGATTTTTGTCATCACTACACCTTCAAAAATATTACTAGATGTAACATTAGCTTTTGTTCTCCATAATTCATAATAAAGCACTTGTATTATGAAAGAGTAATAAAAAACACAAATAATATTCAAAGGAAGATAAATTTTTAAAATCAACATCATCATAAATTCATTTGTGTTTCAAGTGGTTAACAAGAGATTTTTAAAAATCAAAATATAATTATATTATCTTCCTTCTTCCCTTTTCCTATTCAATCCCTTTCATGCCCCAAATACCTTACATAACTCCCTTATTCCATCTTAAATTCATGGCTTTTTAACAATTATTGTTACATATTTATGTGAATAGATATATAAATATAACCTGTAAGTCCATTTAATCTTGCTTGTATGCTTATAAATCCAGGGCTGATCACTTGCTATTTGCTAACCTATTAGGTGGTTTATTCCTGGGGAAGAGTAATTCTCCTTCTATGACTGTTATTTGTGGCCTCTATTTCTTTGTTCAGGAGTAAACTTCCATGAGACATCTTTCTCCCAAGCTAGCATGCCTATTTGTATTGTTGTTTCAGGTTTAGCCAGCTGTATTGTTCTTGTATCTTGGGTGAAGCTTCTCTGATATTTCTAGGAACACAATCTCACAGCAGATTTCCTGGTTTACTTAATATCTTTCTGCTTTCTTATTCATGCTCTTATCTGAGTCTTATGTGGAAAAATTCTCTTGTACATAAACCTACTCATGCTATGCATTCCTTTATAAGTTGCTGTTTGCACTTTGACCAGTTGTAGCTTTCCTTAATGGTCTCAATCTGCTGCAAAAGAAAAAGAAAATCTTTGATGAGGGAGGACAGCTACACTTACCTATGGGTATAAGAATAAATATTTAAAATACAGTTATACATTAGACTGGTTTAGTAAAGTGATGGTAGTAGGATTACATCCATGACATTAATAGTCACCAGTGTTTGCCTAACTTTACCATAATAAGCAAGATTTCCTTCCTGCTGAACACTCCTTGAGTCCAAATAGATAGTTAATGGTTACCACTAAGATGGGAGTGCTGTACTACTTCACTTTCAGGAATATCTTGCCATGCTCATCATTGTTGTGAGTCATAGGCATCAGAGTTGGGTAGAAATATTGGTTACTTTTCTCCATTGCCAGTTTGGATTGCCAGCTCCTGACAAAAGATTAAATCTTTTGAGTTCTATATCTAAAGTACATGGTGTCTTTAGTAATAGGGGCCAACTTTCTGCTCCTGGGAGGCAACCAAAGGCAACAACAATAGCGAATATTGTTCAATGAAACATTTAGACTCATTTACCAACAACTGGAAGAGTTTCTCATGCTTGGTGCTGTGTTTTGTTAGGTTCTTATGGAGAACTTTTTCTGCCCAAGTAGCATAACTTTATTTCCACTGCACGTGCAGCCCCATCCTCATATTTATATGTATTGTACATAATTTTGTATAAATATAAAGTAGAATAATAGTAGTCTTAAAAAACTTTGAAAAGTATCCTTCGTGTTATTTATCCCTTTCTTCCCCTCTTATATGTGTTAACTTCATGCCAATGTCCCCAATTAAATCTTCCCATTTTTCCATTCCCCCCTTCATGTCACTCATATATTCCTTTTGCATTGTCTTCATCTTCCCACAATGCCTATTTATTTACTTGTCTTGTTTCTACGGTCATTCTAAATTATATATTCACATCTTAGATTGAGAGCTAAGAAGCATGGATTAGAAAGAATATGTGATATTTGTACTTCTGAGTCTGGGTTACCGTACTCAATAATATTTTCTGTTTCTTCAATTTATGTTGGGGCTGGAAAGATGGTTCAACAACCATGGTCACCGGCTCTTCTTGCAAAGGACTAAAGTTTGGTTCCTACTACACACCGAACACATGATGGCTCATAAATGTCGATAACTCTTGCCTTTGTCTGGCCTGCACAGCATGAGCCACACATATGCATAGATTCAGGCAAAATATTCATTAACACAAACTTGAATGTGTACAGTCTTAGAACGCATCCATAGAGAAAATTCCCACAAAGACTAGCTAAGCCTTTCTCCTTATGTGTACATAGTATACCTGCTGAGTTTCCAGGTTGTATAGTAGGTGCCCTTCCTGAGATCAAACATAGTGTACCCTGTAGACAAATTTTAGTGTGCCAACATGTCTGCTCAAGCAAGAGATCACATCCAAAGACATCCTAGGTTTGTGTAATCTGGCTGACATGACTACCTTTAATCCTTCTGGAAAAATATATACATTCCTTTAGTATACACCTTTAATAGCAAACTGAAGGTAAAGTTAATTTGTAAATTAAATTAATTTTAATTTAATTTTGAAATTGTTTGAAATGTCACTTCAAACATGTTTGAAGACCCCAAACCTGTCTTTACATGACAGTGTAAAGTGACATTGTTTGAAAGTGACATTGAAGTGAGGGACAGATAAAGTGATGAAAAAGAGAAAGATACAGCAGAAACAGTCAGAGATAGGATATATCCAACTCTCAATAGGACAAGAAAGAGAGGTGAGTTAACAGAGCACCTCAGAGAAAAAGAGGGGCCAGGGTTTACAGGGACAGTTTTATAAAGAAATGTTGCAGGTAAAGACAGAATGAGCCAGAGAATAAGAAGAGCCAGAAGATTAGCACAGATTATCAGAGTTAATTTGAGGCCAAGAAGAACAATTCAGCCAGAAGTCAAGAGAAATCAATTTGAATCAGTCAGCTTGAAGAAGAGTTTGAGCCAGAACAGCTGAGCTGAACAGGACAGCTAGAGTTCAGAAAGAACTGAAAGGGTAAGATTACTCAGCAGTAAGCCTTTGAAACCCGGTGAATAAAAGTTACATTTACATTCCCTACTACAACATCCTAGCCTTTGCTACCAGGCATAAAACTTATTTTAGTAAGAAACCTGCAGACTCTACAATGGCTACAGATTCACCCGAAAGTAATCATTGAGGATTATATAGGAGAAATTAAGGTTTTAGTATCAGGTGCCCTAAAGTTAGACTTACATTACACCTAAATTAAAATAAATACACAATCAAAAAGCTAGTGGCATTCTCAGCTGTTAAAAAAAAGGAAGGTGTGCATAGCCCAATCATGTAAAGACATGTTTGGGGTCTTCAAATCACAATTACTAGGTACAAAGAACAAAGCAGAATCACTCAGAAATGAAGCTATATTTTAATGGTAATTTTTTTCTTCAGCTTCTTTATACTGGGTCTAGTATCTTCACAATTGCAGAGTAACATTGACTGTAGCATGACCACTGGACCCAGCTCTGCCACTGTACAGGGAGATGGTAACTCTTGGGCATCATCACAGAGTTCTTTCATGATGAGCTGGTGAGATGCTGAAGGTCATCCGAGTGTTCTTATGTCATATGTCCTGCCTAATATGGCTATAAATTTATGGGTTTGAAATACCTTGAGATAATTAGGAGTCCTTTCATATAGCCCAAACCATACTGTCTCTGATCAGATGTTACCCCAGGGATTTAACTCTTTATGGTACAACTGCCTTCATAAATCTTCCAGGTAATTAAATATAAAAGTCTTGGATTGAAATATTCCATGACTGGCTCTTCTTGTTACTATCCATGATTGACTTTTACACGGTACTTCCCAATAGAATTGTGTGCTGAGACACTTGGCTATTAGAGAAACTTTTCAGAATGGATGAGTGGCTGCTGATAAGGGGGAAATTAACACTTCTTCAGTGGAAAAACAGTTATAGACAGAACTCATAGAATGGTCCAATAATCCCTGGAACACCTCTATCTTTATCACAAAACAAATGGAAATGGATTCTGTTATAAAACTTAGAAGCTTTACAAAAAATCCATTTGTGCAAAGTTGTCTACACAGCTAGAACTGCCTTTATCTACTATTGTGCCATTACATTTTCATCTGATCATAGTGAATGTAAAGGATGGATTTTTCTTTTTTTCCCCACAATTATACTAATAAGCAGAACTCTGGGAATGCAGGTAGAGTTGTAGTATAGGAACTATAGGGCAGAGAGGACATAATGGAGATTACTGCTGTACAGTTTTCAGGGGAGGAGCATTATGGCAGAGGACGGGGACACACTCTACAGGCAGGAGATTAGGGCCTATGGTTCTCCCGTGTTTTTCCAGGTGGCAGCAGACCTCAGGGGATGCAGGATGTGCTGTGGCCTATGGAATGAGTGCACAGGATCAATGGTAGAAATATTAATGCAAGGTTTGATCAATGTAGGCCATCTCTAAAACTTGTATCATTCCTACTATGGAGCTATCATTATAAATATCGGTGGGACAAAAGACTGACTGCAGAGTTCTGCTCATGTGGGGGCTGGGGTAGGTAATTTTTCTTGAAGTTGTGAAATGACCACATCGAATATGTTCAAGGCCTGCAAATACCTACCAATTCAGTGAAAAGTCTGGCGCCAGGTATGAAGAGGGTGAGCTGCATCTGACAGAGATAATGAAATGGCAAACTTAATATTTTATTGAGCAGTCTCAGAGTAGCAAGATTCCTGCACAAACTCTCAGCAGTGTGGCACCACCATCATGAGGTCAGATAAAAAGACTCCCATGATCAAGGATGAGGCACATTAGCTTTATTTTTCATGTGCCTGGTTATTATATCCATGCAGGTAAGTTTGGCCTGTGGTAAAGCCCACTAGACCTATTACTCAGGCCAATACTTTTCCATTCATTGGCTTGTTCACACCTTTCTACATATGTTTTTACTAGCGACTTCCTCCATGTTGAGGTTACCACTCTGCTCCTGGAATCCTGGTAGACTCTATTCAAATATGTAGGGGTCGGCTACAGTCCTGTGATTTAGTATTGAATATGTCACATAGATTCCCAACACATCTGTGACACAGAAGCCCCTTATAACAAGAGCAAATATAATTGTTGTTTCTTCAGTGTTGGTCCTTTCTTTATTTTCATGTTGCCCAGTCAGCTTTCCAGGAAAAAGTCATTCACAGGAAGTAGCAAATACCAATCTTTGCTTTTTCAAAAAGAGCAGTTGTCTCCATTTCACGAGGTATTTAAATTATTTTACTTTCCCAAACTAGTAAAACAAAGGAAGTAAGTAATTATGCCATAATTATCTTAAATTAAAGTAGAATTTTACTGAAGCCTGGTCATCTTACTAGTTGCTACCCTCTTAGAGAAAAATTAACTCTCCCTTTTCCAGCTATTATCAGTTGCCAAACTGCTAGGCTAGGAATGGGACTTTGGTGCCACTTTCTGTGTTCAAAGTAGGAATTGTTTGGACTTGTGCTTGCACGTATCATATGCATGTTTTAGTAGCTATACAGTCATGTATAGGTGGACTGCTGGGTGCAAAAGACATTTTTAATCTTACACACATCAGTGTTGGCTCTTATAGTCTACCTTCCCCTGAGTCTTGGAAGGAGAAAGTGTGATATATGTGTTTTATTAAAGGTTTTTAACACAAACTGGACTTGTGTTAAAAAAAATGGTGGACACAAAAGTAGGATATGTAGGGAAGGTGGTGAATCTTGGGGAAAGTTTGAGACATGAATATGATCAAAAGAGGCTATACAAAATTCAGAAAGAAGTAATAAAATTCATAAAATATATTATATGTACATATTGTATATGTCTGCTAAAATAGACTTCTAACTTGAAGAATAACTGATAGAAAATTGTCCTCAGCATGAAGACACAAAAGAGGAAAAATTTTATGGGGTCTTATCCATAAACAAATAACTATATGCAACTAGTAAATGTAGAAAAAAAGGGAGAATTAATATTTCCCAGGGATGAGCCTCTAATTGGTTATTCAATATAAATTGGTCAGCTTTCAAATTATATAAATATGAAGAACAAAAGTGAAATGATCATATTGTATTCATATATTTGTGCATATATATGTATATATACTTAGTATACATAAGTATATATTTCAATCTATATTTATTCCTTTTTATTTGTACAATATAAATCATTTTTACTAGAAAGTGTTGGAAGTGAAAGCACTAAAGAAATTTGTATCTGTTTAAACACAATACAAATATGTTTCTGAATTAATGATTCAATGCTTTTAATTACATTTGAGAAGTAGAAAAAAAGAATTAGTGCAAGGGTGAATATTGATCCAAAAAACCAACAGTCACAGTGCTTTCTTTGGCTGCTAATAACATGCAGGGAACTCTGATGATCGTGTTTGTGGATGAAGAGACAGAGTGATTGGTCATATAGGTATTTTACTTAAATGTGCCAACTACATGAAACATCAGCTTTGGTTTCTTAAAAGTACAGTCAGCCCTTAACAACTCATGAGCTCTGAACATAGTTTCATTACCTTACTTCTGCTGAATTGAAATGGAGCTATTAACAATGCATAATGAAGTCCCCCCTTTCAGAGCACAGGACAAAACCAATAAACTGGGTCTGAATTGTCGAAGGTTAAAAACTCTTTTTCTCTCTTCATTCTGAATCAAAATTGCAACTTTAGTTGATTGTGTGTCTACTTGTCCTCCCTGCAATGCCCTGACCCATCCTGTAAACAGAGCAGATGGGTCTCCCACTGGTCAAAATCTAGGAGATCTCCTTTATCACCAGTCCACAGGAGAGGAGGGTAAAAACAGTCAGCCTTTTCATTCAATGTATTTACAGTTACTGAAAATGTATGCCAAATTATCTGACTTTACTAAATGCTTCAAAGTGCATCAAAACGCTTACTTTGGGCAATTGCATCACTTTTATAATTCTTATGGAGAAATGAATTGCCTTCCTTTTATAGGTTTCCACTTTAGAAGTCCACTTTCATAACATTCTTTTTTATTCTTCACTTTATATTAAGGTCCCAGCCTCTTCCCTCCTCTCTGCCAGGTCCCACCTTCACCAATTCCTCTCCCCATTACCCCTCCCCTTTTCCTCAGAGAAGGGGAAGCCCCACTTGGGTACTACTCCACCTTGGTACATCAAGTCACAGCAGGACTAAGCACATCCTCTCCCACTGAACCCTGATCAGGCAGTCCAGGGACAGTAAGGGGATCCAATTGCCGGAGAAAGAGTCAGAGAGCCCCCCCGCTCCATTGTTACAGACCTGTATGAAGATCAAGCTGCCCATCTGCTACAAATGTGTAGGAAGCCTAGGTACAGTCCCTCCATGGACTTTGATTGATGGTTCAGTATCTGTGAGCCCACATGGGCCCAGGTTAGTTGACTGTAGATCTTGCCATGGTGTCCTTGACCCCTCCAGCACACTCAATCTTATCCCCTATTTTTCACATCATTCCTAAAGCACCACCTGATGTTTGGTTGTGGGCCTATTTATATATTTCCATCAGCTACTGGATGAAGCCTCTCAGAAGACAGTTATGGTAGGTTACTGTCTGTAAGCATAGCAGTATCATTGATAGTGTCAGGGGCTGGCTCTCTCTTATGGGGTGAGTCTCAAGTTGGGTTAGTCATTAGTGGGCCATTCTCTAATTCTCTGTTCCATCTTTATCCCTGCACATTTTTCAAGCAAGACAAATTTTGGGTTGATGGTTTTATGGGTGGGTTGGTGGATTTTCAGAGTTCTCTGGAGTCACAGGACTTATGGAATGTCTCTATATATTAAGGGAATGTATTATAACAATTTACAGTGTGTAGTCAAACTTATAGTCTATAGTCCAATGGTCAGTTCTGAATGGGACGTTCAAAAATCTAGTAGTTGCTCAGCCCCACATAGTTAATTGTTTCATCTGGTCTTCTGTATAAGTTGGAATTCTGAAGAAGTGGGTTCCAACAGATGTGCTGACAAGTAAGTGCAGGCAGGTAAAGAGAAGAGTGAGTCTTCTTTCTTCCAATGTACTTGTGTAGGCCTTCACCAGAAGGTGTGGCCCAGCTTAAAGGTGTGTATCACCACACTTGGATCAGGAACCTGCTTTTTCCCATGCTATCCTTGAATTCAGAGATCTGCTTGCCTCAGTCTCCTGTGATTAAAGGTGAGCACTACATTGCCTGGGTCTAAACTTTTCATGGTCACTTTGTCTCAAGATTTCCATATCAAGATCTGGGTCAGAAGTCTGGATCAGAGTGTGTTCTCCTTATCTTGATTATAGTTCATTCCATATGTAGTCAAGTTGACAACCAGGAATAGCCATCAGAGTTGGTGTCCTCCATGTTTCACTGAGTCGTGCCTTGGCTACAAAAGGAGGTTACATTAGTGTCCATATTCCACATTGCTAGGAGTCTTAACTCTTGGAGTCGTAACCCTCATAGGCTCCCTGGAGCACTGTCTTCCATCCCATGTCTTTGGCTATTCCCAGAGTACCCCCTACCTATTTCTATTCTCTTTCCAAGCTACCCAATTTATCCCAATCCTCGTTCAGCTTCTCACTCCTCTTCTAATTCCCATACTCTGTCTACCTCAGATATCTATTTTATACCTCCATTGGAGTGAGTTTCACACACCCTACCTTGGGTCCTTCATATTACTTACTTTCTTTAGGTCTGTAGCATGGTTATCCTGTACTTTACGGCTAATGTCCACTTACAAGTGAATAGATACCATCTGTGTCTTTCTGGGTCTGGGTTACCTGACTTAGGATATTTTCTAGTTCCATCCATTTGTTTGCAAATTCATGATGTCTTTATTTTTAATGGTCTAATAGTATTCCATTGTGTTGATGTACCACACTTTCTTAATCCATTCTTCAGTTGAGGGATATCTATGTTACTTCCAGTTTCTTGATATTATGAATAAAATTGCTCTGAACATGGTTGAGCAAATGTTCTTGTGGTATGGTAGAGCATAGTATATGCCCAGAAATGATATAGCTGGATCTTGTGTAGAAGTATTCCCAATTTTCTGAGAACCCACCAAATTGATTTCCAAAGTGGGTGTACTAGTTTTCCCTCCCAACAGCAATGGAGGAGTGTTTGTCTTGCTCCACAATCTTGACAGCATGTTCTGTCACTTGAGTTTTTATCTTAGCCATTCTTAGTGGTGTAAGATGGAATCTAAGAGTCATTTTAATTTCCATTTTCCTGGTCAATAAAGGTGTTGAACATTTCTTTAAGTGATTCTTAGCCATTAGATTCTTCTGTTGGAGTTCTCTGTTTAGCTCTATATCCAATTTTTTTAAATTGGTTCATTTGGTTTGCTGGTGTCTAATTTCTGTGTTCTTTATGTATTTTGGATATTCCTCCTCTGTTTGATTTATGGTTGGTAAAGAAATTTTTTCTTATTCTATAGGTTGCTGCTTTGTCCTATTAATCATGACTTTAGCGCTGCAGAAGCTTGGGTTTATTTATGGGTATTTCACTTGGTTCCATCTATTAACCTGCCTGTTTCTATGTCAATACCATGAAAATTTTACTACTGTTGTCCTGTAGTACACCTTGAAAAAAGAAATGGTCATACCTCCGAAGTTCTGTTTTTCCATATGAAGTTGAGAATTGCTCTTTAAAGGTCTGTAAATAATTTGTTCTTCATGTTGCCTTCATGCCTACAAAACCAATACCACCTGGATTATTCTTACCCATTACCAAGTCCAGCTGCAGCATGAGGTACAACCTTGGCTATCTCTGGAACACAGCTTCTTTGTGCTCTCAGAAAACACTTCCCAGAAAATATCACCTAAGTGATGCTGGTCTTTTCTTAATCACCAATAATTTCTTAGCTCCAGCTAACCAGCATCAATTGTCCCAATAGTCTCCTCTTGAGTATAAAGTCAGAGACACATGGCCTAACCTGCTGAGTTCTGCTGTTTGCAGGAGCTGGAACATTGGCCCCCTTGTTCTATTACATTATCACTAGCTTCCTTTATTCCAACTCCTTCACTGCCTAAGGTTGGCTGTCCTGGATCTTGCTCCATAGACTGACTTTGAATTCAGAGAACTGCATGCCTATCTCCTAAGCACTGGGATTAAAGGTGTGATCCACCAAACCTGGATTTAAGTTTTTCTTCACCTAGAATTTGCTCTGTTCTAGGCTGGCCTTGATCTGCTTATCTTTGTCTCCTGGGATTAAAGACTCATACTACCAGGCCTGAACCTAAATTTAGCTGGGAGGAATCTTGCCTCAAAGTCACTACTTCCTTAATTCAGTTTAATATCCTTGAATTCAGCTTCATTTCACTTCCTGGTGTCCCTTTAATGCTCAAATTATATATTTTGTATGTTTCCTTTCTCAGCTTGGTATGTTTGTTCAAAATGCTCTTCATCAGACTTAACCAGAGAACAAAGTCTCTGTTGGGCTTTTTTGAGACTTCCTTTGTCAATACAATTAATATACATCTCTTTTCCTTAGTCTTAGGCAGTCTCTTCAGAAAAATGGCAAAAAGCAGCCATGTTCTTCACCAAAACATCACAAAAACAGTCTCTCAACCACATATGAAAGTTCTCCACTGAAACCTTTTGGGTCATCAGGCCTACACAGTTCAAATGACCCTCAATACCACTGTCTTCCTTATTCCTACTAGGCTGGCCCACTAAGCCCCACTTAAAGCATTCCATGACTTTCCAAATCCAAAGTTCCAAAACCCGTATTCTTCCAAACAAAAGCATGGTCAGGCCTATCACAGCAATACCCCACTCCCGGTACCAACTTCTGTATTAGTTTGGGTTTTACTGTTGTGAATAGACACCAATGACCAATGCAAGTTTTATAAATGACATTTACTTGGGGCTGGCTTACAGGTTCAGAGGTTTAGTCCATTGTCATCAAGGCAGAAGCATGGCAACATCCATGTCGGCATGGTTCAGGAGGAGCTGAGGGTTCTACATCTTTATCCAAAGGAAGCCAGGAACAGACTGGCATCCTCAGGCATCCAGGAGGAAGATCTCTAAGCCCAACCCCACAGTGACACACTTCCTCCAACAAGGCCACACCTTCTAATAGTGCCACTCCCTAGGACAAGCATATACAAACCATCACAGAGTTATGATTGGAATTTCATTGAACTTGTAGAATGTGAAAGATGGCCATTGTCTCTACTTTAATCCCACCTATCCATAAGCATGGAAATATTTCCATCTTGTGATAGCTTCTTAAACTTCTCTCTTCGGAGACTTGAACTTCTTGTCATACATGTCTTTCACTTGCAGTTAAACCAATGTATTTTATATTATTCCTGGCTATTGTATAAGATGTTGTTTCCCTAATTTCCTTTGACAAATGTACTGTTTTCTTCAATCATATCTTCTGTGCCTGAAATCTGCTCTTCTAGTTCCCGTATACTGTTGGTTATGATTCCATCTATTATTTCTGTTCTTTCTCTTAAGTTTTCTATCTCTAGGATTCCTGAGGTGTTCTTTGCTTTTTGTTTTGTTTTGTTTTTATTGCTTCTTTTTCATTTTAAGTTCTGGGACAGTTTTATTCATTTGCTTCATCTATTTGATTTTATTTTCCTGTATGTCTTTAAAGGGTTTATTAATTTCCTCGTTAAAGGCCTCTATCACTTTTATAAGATTGGGTTGTGTTTCAGCTCTGTTAAGATATCCAGGGGTTCCTGCAGCAGGATACCTGGGCTCTGGATGTGCTATATTGCCCTGACAATTGTTAATTGTGTTCTTATGCTGTCATGTAGGCTTCTGCTTGTCTGTGGTGTTGGATGGATGTTTCTGATATGAATAAGACTCCTTTGGGATGCAGGTGGAACCTGATAATGGATCTCAGCAAACTGGTTGCTGTTCACCTCTTCTGGTTGTGCCCTCATTTGAATGTGGCAGTCAGCAGATTGGCTGGGGAGTGTCCAAGCTGGATGTTCCACCAAGGAGACACTCCCCCACACCCAGGCCTCCTAAGAAAAACTGTAGGTTCCTGAATCTTGCAAGGCTCTTTGGGAAGGCACAGAGATCTGTGGGTCAGATGATGGAGGTCAGGGTAGAGTGCACAGTTTATCTCTGCTGACTGTGCCCCAGATAGACATGACTTAATTATATATATCTATGTGTGTGTGTGTGTGTGTAATTAATTCCATGTAATATACTTAATATAATAGATATTTATATCTATTAATCTATAAATTATATATTATCCAAAGAAAACACGTCCATCAATTTGTGAGGGAAAAGGGAGGTACAACAATTTGGGAAGGGCTGGAGAGCTGAAAGGGAAAAAGGAAAGAGATATAAATATTTTAATTTAACTTATTAAATAAATAATATGTACTCAAAAGTAGATTTATAGTCTCTTTTTCCACAAAGTCAATACTAAAGCCTAATTTTAAAAAAAGTTCACAAATACAGTCAATGATCATATCAGAAATTGCTATATGATTATGACTTTTGAGAATGTAGGTACTTTTATTGCTGTGTATCTTGCATTTACTAAAGTCCTCAGTCTTAGCAGAGAGTACTTGTCAGCAAATTAGCTACACAGGGCATATAGATAAGGCATTTATGTATGATAGTCTCAGTTTGCAAAGGTAACTACATTTACTCTGAATCCAAGCTAGAAAATAAAATTACGTTGTGCATCTGGCTGGTGAGGAAATGTGCCTATGTCTTCTTTCATTTCCAGCCACAAGATCAGAATGGGGAGGCAGTTAATATGAAAATTAGGGAACATTTTCCCTAAGGAGGCTATGTTGGCCCAAATAGCAACAGCTGAGAACAGAATTATTAAGGAGAGTCACTGCACAGAACTGGTACAGATACTGTGCAATTGGTTGTAGACACAGTGCTTATCAGTCTATAAGTACCACTGGTTCTAAATTAAGGAATTTGTTTCCTTTCATTTTTTCCTTCCCTTTTAATCACAAGAGTTGTTCGTGTAGTTTGATGATCATAAGCAGAAATTTTAATAATTAAACTACACGGCCTGGAAGGGAAGTTTATGCCAGTAAACCTGTCTCATGGGAGAGTAGACAGAAGGTATACATGATCCTGACCAGCTTTATTGATACAGTGAACCCAGATTAGCTTAGGCTAAATGCCACCCAATGTCATAATTATGCCACTTATAAACTAATAGAAAAGTGTATGTTCTCATATTTAAAATAAGTAAAGTGATTTCAATTACAATTCAGAGAAGTGGCTATACTTCCTTATAGTTTACCCGGAAACTAATTTTGATGAATATTTAAAATAGCAAAAAATATTGCAGAGGAAGGCTTGGATGCATGGCAGGACTGCTTTCTCACCAAATTTCTAACTTGATATTTATCCATCAATTTCCTAAAGTATCTGGAACTTTTACAGGGGAAATATCAATTCCTATTCTTCATCATTAATTTGTCTTTTTGCATATATTTCTTTCCTTTTTTTTCTTTTTTTGATTTTATTTTGATTTTATTTTTTTATTTTCTAAGTTTTTTTATTTACATTCCAAATCATTTCCCCTTTTCTGTATCCTCCCTCCCCGAAAGTCCCATAAGCCCCCTTCCCTCCCTGACCTCCATCATCTGACCCACAGATCTCTGTGCCTTCCCAAAGAGCCTTGCAAGATTCAGGAACCTACAGTTTTTCTTAGGAGGCCTGGGTGTGGGGGAGTGTCTCCTTGGTGGAACATCCAGCTTGGAC
Organism: Tokudaia tokunoshimensis; assembly: GCA_036184795.1. Lineage (NCBI taxonomy): Eukaryota > Metazoa > Chordata > Mammalia > Rodentia > Muridae > Tokudaia > Tokudaia tokunoshimensis. The sequence continues at coordinate 17,027,470 of BTHU01000004.1, read as the reverse complement.
ACTCCCCAGCCAATCTGCTGACTGCCACATTCAAATGAGGGCACAACCAGAAGAGGTGAACAGCAACCAGTTTGCTGAGATCCATTATCAGGTTCCACCTGCATCCCAAAGGAGTCTTATTCATATCAGAAACATCCATCCAACACCACAGACAAGCAGGGGGTTGAAGCCCATTCAACCCCCTCTCGCTTCTCTGTCCTGGCATTCCCCTACATCCAGTCTTTCCAGGACCAGGGGTCTCTCCTTCCATCTTCTTGGAAATCTATTGATATGTGAATTGCATCTTGGATATTCCGAGATTCTGGGTTAATATCCCCTTATCAGTGACTGCATGCCATGTGTGTTCTTTTGTGATTGGGTTATCTCACTAAGGATGATATTTTCAAGTTCTGACCATTTGCCTAAGAATTTCGTGAATTCATTGTTTTTAATTGCAGAGTAGTATTCCATTGTATAAATATATCACATCTTCTGAATCCATTCCTCCGTTGAGGGACATCTGGGTTCTTTCCAGCTTCTGGCTATTATAAATAAGGCTGCTATGAACATAGTGGAGCATGTGTCCTTATTGCATGCAGGTAAAGCCTCTGGGTATATGCCCAGGAGTGGTATAGCCGGATCCTCTGGGAGTGTCATGCCCAGTTTTCTGAGGAACCACCAGATTGCTTTCCAGAGTGGTTGTACCAGCTTGCAATCCCACCAGCAGTGGAGGAGTGTTCCTCTTTCTCCACATCCTCGCCAACAACTGCTGTCTCCTGTGTTTTTGATCTTAGCTATTCTGACTGGTGTGAGATGTTGTCCTTCTCCATCAGTTTTGTGAGTTCTGGGATTACATGTTTGTATGTCTATTCCAAGGCCAGGCAATATTTCAAAGCTGTCTCCTATTCTATATTATATTTTGAAGTTTGAAGTCCTAATTACTTTGTTCAAAGTCAAGAAAAGTAATTCAATACATGTGTACTGACAATATTATTTTAAACAAGACACTGAATCAATTAAAACATTTGCAGGTTGACCTTTTGAAACATGTTCTTATTTAATTACAGGAGATTCTTTTGTGTCTTCTTTTCAGGCCCAATGTGGGCATTTATTGCTATCAATAGAACACTACAGGTTGGTGAATGTACTTTGAAAACAGTTGAAAATTCGCAGAGCAGAGCAGTATCTCCAATTTAAATTTCTACATTGACTCACTGCTCTCCTCCCAGTATTCCTGCTTTGTACTTTGAACAGAAGCCTGCCCACTCTCTGAGTGGAAAGCTATCTTGACTTTATATCATGGCCAATATCTTAAGAAGTTCTCAAGTTGTTTTGATGCTTGTTGGTCCACCCATTTCTGTCTCTGTTTAAAATAAACAAAACCAAATGTACTTCAAGAGACAGTGAAGTAAATCAAGTAATATACATTTAGTTCTCTCTGAAGTGACTAAAAGAACAAGTGAAGAACTTTCAAGATGGAGAAATAATAAAACAATACAAGAACTCTCTTGGATTTGTCATTTTCTTTATTTCTTGCACTTAAAATCGTTTCTGAAAGGTAAAAAGAGTCTGTTGTGGACATTTCTTTTTCAACAACATAGCAATGATTCTATAATAAGTATCATCAGCAAAGTAAATGCAGAAAATAACTTTAAATGGACACATTTACCTGTAAGAATTTGAGTGCAATTGATGCAGTGCTAAGAAGATTCTGAAGGAAGAAGCAGAAATTGTAATTGTTCCATATTTCCCAGCAGATAAATGAAGTTATGAGGAGACAATAATCTTCTTCATATTAATGTTACAAGAAATCCACTAGACAAAAATATTCCTGTTTAAAAATTACTTCATATTTTAATCTAGCCCTTCTTTATAATTAAATAAAATTTTTGTAATTAATTATTACAAGAAAAATACCACATCCATTAAGGCAAAACTGTAGCTATATAACATCTTCATGAGCATAGACTATCTGTGCTACTTCAGCAATTTCTGCCTCTCCTTTCCCTATGAGTGCCAATCAGTACAAATTTCTTTAAGTTTTTAATAGCACAGGTTACCTCACATTTACTATTTTATGGTTTTCAAATAATTTTTTAAAATTTAAAATAGATTTTTAATAAAATACATTGTAATTATGCTTTCCTTTCCCCCAATTCTTCCCAGATCCTCCCATTTCCTTACCAAACTAATTCAGCACACTTTTTTTTCCTCCTTTCCTTTTTATTGAAAAATAGATTCTTTATTCAATAAAGTATATTCTGATGATGTTTTCCCTCTTTCTGCTTCTTCTATTTTCTATTGACATCTTTTGACATCAAGATCAACTCCTTTTCTGTCTCTCATTAGAAAATAACATGTTTAGAATAGATAACAATAAACGTAAAATAAAAGATTAAAGAAACAAACAAACCAAAACAAAAACCATCACATAGAAGTTGGTCAAGGTAAGCCAACAGGAGGAAAGGAGCCCAACAAAAGGCAGAATAGTCAGAGAAGCACTTGTTTCACATTCAGGTATCCCATAAAAATATTAAACTAAACGCTGTAATATCTACAGAGGACCAACTTCAGGCCCCTGAAGGCCCTGTGCTTGCTTCAGTCCCTACTGGCTGATAAGAGCTTTAATCAGTTGATTTAGAGGGCTTTGATCTTTTGGTATTCCTATCCTGTCTGGTTCTTAGACTCTTTCTGCCTCTACTTCCACAGGTTGCCTTGAGACCTAAGGTGAAGGATTTGATGGAGACATTCCACTTAGAGCTATGTGTTCCAAGGTCTGTCTGTCTCTCTTTGTTTCTCTGTCTCTCTGTCTCTCTGTCTCTCTCTCTCTTTCTCTCTCTCTCTCCCTCCCTCCCTTTCTCCCTCCCTCTCTCCCCCCCTCCCCATCCTTCCCTCCCTTACTCCCTGCTCTCTCTCTCCATAATGTTCATATATTGGTCTCTGTAGTTTTTCTCATCTGTGTAGGAAAAACTTCTCTGGTGAGTGAAAAGGACACTAATCTATGAGAAAAAAAAAACAATATAATTAGGAGTCATTTTAATTTTACATTATTTTTATCAAATAGTATTTGGCTTTAGCCTAGTTCCTGTGATATCTAGACTATGGTTCTTGGCCACCAAAGCAGAGTTGAGTATAGGTTTGATCTTGGGGACTGAGGCCGTAAGTCAGATCAGTTATTAGCTAGTTACTCCTACTTGAAGCAATCCCACTAAAATCAGGGACAAGACAAGTCTGCCTTCTCTCCCTGTTTCTATTCAATATAGTATTCAAAGTTCTAGCTAGAACAATAAGACAACAAAAGGAGATCAAGAGGATACAAACCGGCAAGAAGAAGTCAAGGTATCACTATTTTCAGCTGATATAGTAGTATACATAAGAGACCCCAAAAATTTCTCTAAGTAACTTCTATAGCTGATAAACAACTTCAGCAAAGTGGCTGGATATAAAATTAACTCAAACAAATTAGTACCCTTTCTTTATAGAAATGATAAATGCACTGAAAAAGAAAATAGGGAAATAATACCTTTCAAAGTAGTCGCAAATAATATAAAATATCTTAGCGTAACTCTCACCAAACAAGTGAAAGATCTGTATGACAAGAACTTCAAGTCTTTCATGAAAGAAATTGAAGTAGATCTCAGAAAATGGAGAGATCACCCATGCTCATGGGTTGGTAAGATTAACATAATAATAATGGTCATCCTACTAAAAGCAATCTACAGATTCAGAGGAATTCCCATTAAAATTCCAACACAACTCTTCACAGACATGGAAAGAGGAATTCTCAACTTCATATGGAAAACCAAGCAAACAAAAATAAAACCAGGATAGCAGAAACAATTCTTAACAACAAAAGAACTTCTGGAGGAATCACCATCCCTGACATCAAGCTATACTACAGAGAAATAGTGATAAAAATCACATGATATTGGTACAGAGACAAACAGGTTGACTAATGGAATAGAAATGAAGACTCAGAAAGAAACCAACACATTTTGGACAGTTGGTCTTTGAAAAAGAAGCCAAAAATATATAATGGAAAAAAGGAAAACTGCAATAAATGGTGCTGGTTTAACTGCCGGTCTGTATGTAAAAAATAAAAATAGATCTCTATTTATTACCTTGCAAAAAGCTGAAGTCCAAGTGGATCAACATAAAGCCAGATACATCAATAGGACAAATTGGCAACCTACAGACTGGGGAAAAAATCTTCACTAACCCTACATCTGATACTGGTTTAATATACAAAATATATAAAGAACTCAAGAAGCTAACCTACAAAAAACCCAAACATCCTAATCAAAAAAGTAAGCTCTTTATAGAACTAAACAGAGAATTCACAACAGAAGAAACTTGAGTGGCAAGAAGCACTTAAAGAAATGTTCAAGTCCTTAGTCATCAGGGAAATGCAAGTCAAAACAACCCTGAGTTTCCACTTTACACCAATCAGCATGGCTAAGATCAAAACCTCAGGTGACAGCACATGTTAGCGAGGATATGGAGAAAGAGGTACACTCTTCCATTGCTAGTGGGATTTCAAGCTCATAGAACCACTTTGTAAATCAATCTGTTGGTTCCTCAGAAAATTGGAAAGAGATCTATCTGAAGACCCAACTATACCACTCTTGAGCATGTACCCAAAAGATGCGCCACCATGGCACAGGAGCACATGTCCCACTATGTTCATAATAGCCTTATCTGTTATGGCTAGAAGCTGGAAACAACTCAAATGTCCCGCAACAGAAGAGTGGATACAGAAAATATGGTTCATTTATACAATGGAATACTATTTAGCTATTAAGAATGAGTACAGCCGGGCGGTGGTGGCACACGCCTTTAATCCCAGCACTTGGGAGGCAGAGGCAGGAGGATTTCTGAGTTCGAGGCCAGCCTGGTCTACAAAGTGAGTTCCAGGACAGCCAGGGCTACACAGAGAAACCCTGTCTCGAAAAACCAAAAAAAAAAAAAAAAAAAAAAGAATGAGTACATTATGATTTTTGCAGGAAAATGACCAGAACTAGCAAATATCATCCTGAGTGAAGTAAGTTAGACCCAAAAGGACATGAATGATATGTATCCACTAATAAGTAGATATTAGTCAAATTAGTACAGCATACCTAGGATACAATCCACAGAACTCAAGAAGGTTAACAAGCCAAAGGACCCAAGTGAGGATGCTTCAATCCCTCTTGGGAGGGAGAAGAAAACAATCATTGGGGGGCAGAGGGAGGAGCAATCTGGGTGAGAGAGGGGAGGGGGAGGGGAAAAGAGGAACATGATCAGGTATAGGGAGAAGACAGGAGAGAAACCCTGAAGGCCAGCAGATAGTTCTAGAGACCTAGGAGGTAAGAGACTCTCAGGACTCAAATGGAACTACTTTAGATGAAATGATCAACAATGGGTAGAGGTAACTCATAGAGTTCACGTCCAGTAAAAAGACAGGCCATCGTGAAGGGATGGGGTTGCCATCTTACAGTCAAAATTTTTGATCCAGAATTGTTCCTGTTTAAAAAAAACTGCAGGGATGAAATTGGAGAAGAGACTGAGGGGAAAGGGGATCCAGTGATTGGCCCAGTTTGGCGTTCATCTCAAGAGGTGGCTCCAAGTCCTGACATTATTACTGATTTTATGATGTGCTATAGACAGGAGCCTAGCCTAACTGTCCAGTGAAAGGCCCAACAAGCAGCCGACTGAGAAATACATCCAACTATTGGACTGAATGTGGGAACCCTTGTGATTGAATTAGGGAAAGACTGGAAGAAGCTGAGGAGGGCGGCCCTATAGAAAAACCAGCAGTCTCAACTAACCCGAACCCCTGAGATCTCTCAGACACTGAGCCACCAATAAGGCAGCATACTTGAGCGGGTCTAAGACTCTGAACAGGAATATAACAGAGGATTGCAGGGTCTATCCTTAATGGGTGAAGAGGTGCCTAACCACTGAGAGACTTAAGGCCCCAGGATGCTGAAAATTTTTTTTCACAGATACTTGAGTTTAGTCTATTGAGAATTCTCTATTTTTATCTGTACCATATTTTCAATGGGGTGACTTTTTTTTATTGTCTAGTTTCTAGAGTTTTAGATATTTTGGATACTAGTCCTCTCTATCAGATGTTGTTGATAAAATCTTTTCTTGTTTTGTAGATAACTATTTTGTCTGAATTGTGCTGTTCTTTCTCAAGAAGAAACATCTCAGTTTCATGAGGTCCTATTTATTAATATTTGATTTTGATATGTGTGCTAATAATGTTCTTTTCAGAAAGGCTTCTCCTGTGCCAATGACTTCAAAGACATTGCCTACTTTCTCTTCTATGACCTTCATTCAGTACATCTACTTTTATGTTGAAGTCTTTGATGCATTTGAAGTTATTTTTGTGCTGGGTAAAAATTATGAATTTATTTGCATTCTTCTACTTGCAGAAATCCAGTTTGAGCAGTACCATTTGTAGAAAACACTGTCTCTTTCTGGCTTCTTTATCAAAAACCAAGTGTCCATAGTTGGGTGGATGTATGTTCAGGTGTGTAAATCTATCCCATTTATCAATATTATGACAATACTAGACTGTTTTTATTACTATCAGAACATGAGCCAATAAAGTAAGGTTGGAATAATAAAGAATAGGGCTAATATTTACTTTATTAATAATGGCATCCTTAGAACAATTTCTGAATGTGACAAATACTTATCAATTTCTTCCTGTTTACTAATTATGGTGAAAAATGGTTTTCTTTCTCTTAATCTTACCAGTTTTGGACATCATTTCTCTGTACTCCTCTTTGTCTTCTCATTCTGTATCATCCTCTTTCCCATTTAATACTTAACAGGAGATGCTTCTAGAAAAACAATGATGGATTTTCTTCAACTTTTATTCAATATTCCTTTCCTTATTTAAAATTTTTAGTGCTTTGAAATTAAAATATATTAAAATCATTTCCCTTTTCCTTTCTAACCTCTAATGTCTCACCTTAATGCATACTGCTTCTGTTCTCATAAATTCATGACCTCTTTTTTATTTGTTGTTATATATTTCTAAATATTATATAAAAACATTCTTTTCAGTCCATAATGTTACTTACACACACACACACACACACACACACACACACACACACACACACACACATTTTCGGAATGACCACTTAGTTCAAGTTATCCTTGGGGAAAATTATTTCTTTTCTTCACATGTCCTATTTTCCTGTAGTTCTTTGTCTAGAATTGGAGTCTCATGAGATCTTCCTCTTCCATATTAGAATGTCTTCTGGTTTCATCCGTTTCAGTATATTGTTTAGGTAGTCATATTGATGCAACTTTGTGGCTATAGCTTGTGTAATATTTCTAGGAGACACAATTTTAGAGCAATATTTTTTCTTCTGGATCTTTATAATCTTTCTGCCTCCTTTTCCACTGTGATGACTGAGCCTTGATTGCAGGAGTTGTGTTAGAGTTATATTAGTTGAGGCTGGGTGTCATACCTTATTTCTGAATTTTGCTTGCCTATGCTTTTCTGTGAAGGTCTGTCTTGCAGAGAGATTTGTTTCTTTGTTTTGTTTTGTGGATGAGGAGTGCAATGGTTTGAATGAAAATGTCCCCTATCAGTTCATAAATTTGTATGGTTGGTCCAAGTTTTCTGGCTGTTTGGAAAGGATTAGGAAATATGTTTTCTTTGGTAGAGGAAGATCACTTTGAGCACACGTAAAATATTAAAAGTCTCCCATCTCCTGCAGTGTATTCTTTTTTATTTATTTATTTATTTATTTTTTTAATTTTATTTTCTAAGTTTTTTTTAATTACATTCAAAATCATTTCCCCTTTCCTGTTTCCTCCCTCCCCGAAAGTCCCATAAGCCCCCTTCCCTCCCTCGTTTCCCCATTCAACCCCCTCTTGCTTCTCTGTCTTGGCATTCCCCTACATCCAGTCTTTCCAGGACCAGGGGTCTCTCCTTCCATCTTCTTGGAAATCTATTGATATGTGAATTGTGTCTAGGGTATTCCAAGATTCAGGGTTAATATCCCCTTATCAGTGACTGCTTGCCATGTGTGTTCTTTTGTGATTGGGTTACCTCACTAAGGATGATATTTTCAAGTTCTGACCATTTGCCTAGGAATTTTGTGAATTCATTGTTTTTAATTGCAGAGTAGTATTCCATTGTGTAAATATACCACATCTTCTGAATCCATTCCTCCGTTGAGGGACATCTGGGTTCTTTCCAGCTTCTGGCTATTATAAATAAGGCTGCTATGAACATAGTGGAGCATGTGTACTTATTGCATGCAGGTAAAGCCTCTGGGTATATGCCCAGGAGTGGTATAGCCGGATCCTCTGGGAGTGTCATGCCCAGTGTATTCTTGGCTTGCTTTGTGGTGATCAAAACAAGAACTCTCAGTTGGTTCTACACAATACCTGACTGTCTGCCTCCATGTTTTCCACTGTGATGGTGACAAAAAATTATCTCTTTGAAACTAAGTCCAAATATACCCCTCCTTCTATAAATTTCTTTCGTTATGGGGTTCATCCCATATAAATTTTAATATAGTTTTTATGTCTTGGAGAATAATATAAATGTTTAGATTGAGATTTTATTGAATCTTTTGATAGAATGGTCATTTTTACAGTATTAATTCTACAAACCATGAACAAAGAATGCCTTTCCGCTTTCTTTTTCTTCAGAGAAATAAAGTTTCATTGTAAAGCTATTTGATCCCTATACTTAGGTTTATTTTTTGATATTTTATTTTCTTTAGGTTATTATGAATAGAAGTGTATACATAATCTCTTTCACTGTATGCAAGTTGTGCATAGAAAAGCCATTTATTTTGCTCATAGTCTCTGTAACTTGCCACATTGATAAAAATTATTGATGGTGTCTAGAAATTTTCTAGCAAAATTTTTAATCTGTTATATAAAATATGTCATCTACAAATAGAGACAGTTTGACTTTTATTTTCCTATTTGCATCCCTTTAATTTTGTTCTCTTGCAATATTGTTCCAAAGAGTACTTGCATAAAATATTAAAAGGCATTGGTGATATTGGACAGCAGTGTTGTCTTCCAGATTTCAGTAGGATTGCTTCAAGCTGTTGATCATTCAGGATAATGTTGGCTTTGGGTTTCTTATATATAGTTTTTATTATGTTAAGGTATGTTCCCTTTGGTCCTATTTTCTCTAACACTTTTATGATGAATACCCATTGGTTTTGTCAAATTCTTCTTTATTATCTATTGACACGATCATGTAACATTCGCCTTTAAATCTATGTGATTTATTATATTTGTTGTTGCCTTCAGGATGCTGAAAAGATACTGCAACTCAGAGATAACATCAACTTGGTTATGGTACATATATTTTTGATGCCTGTTTGTATTTGGTTGGGAATTATTTTATTGAGGACATTTGATGCTATGTTATTCAGGGCTATTGGGCCCATGTGTTTGTGTGTTAATATTTCTTGATATTAGAGTAATACTATCTTCATAGAAAGAGTTAGAGATGTTCTTTCTCCTTCTAGTACTTTGAATTATTTAAGAAAAATTGTCTGTGGTTCTTCATTGAAAGTTTAGTAAAATACTGCTATGAATTCATCTGGGCATGCAATTGCAAAGTTGGATGCATTTAAATTAGTGTATCAATCTTCTTGGTATGTTTAGGTTGTTGCTTTCTTGTCTTATTTTTGGTGGTTGATTTGAATCTAAAATCTTGTTCATTTCATTAACTTACTGGAAGTTGAACTTTTAAAAAAGTATTCTCTTATAATATAAATTTCTTTGGTGTAAAATTGTTTTTAAGCTCCTTTCTGATTTTGTTCATTTGAGTCATTTTATTCTTTCTTTTGATTAGTTGAGCCAAGGGTGTGTCAGTCTGCTTATCTTTTTGAATACTCAGTTTCTATATTACTTGATTATTTCATAGTTTATAATTACTTACTTACTTTGGGATCTGAATTCTATTATTTTCGTAACCTTTGGGTTTGGATTTGTTTGGTTCCTATTTTTCTAAATTTTTGAGTTGCATCATCAAGTGTGTTATGATTTTTATAATGTATACATTTAAAACCATTAGTTTCTCTTATTTAACTAGTTTTAAAGTATTAGAGAGAATTTTGTTTATGTTTGTTATTTTAATTTAGAAATTTAGAAAAAATAATTGTTTCTTGATTTCTTTAATCCATTCATAATTCTGTTATGAATTGTTCAATCTCTATGAATTTGTGAACTTACTAGAGATTTGTGTTCTGTCAATCATATGTTTCAGTGCATTGTGGTCAGATAGAATATACAAAGCTATTTCAGTGTTCATGAATTTATTAAGATTTGTGTGTGTATGTGTGTGTATATTTGTATGTGTGTGTTTGTCTGTGTTTGTGTTTGTGTGTGTGTGTGTTTGTTGGTCCCAGGATATACTCCTTTTTAGAGAACTTTCATGACATCCTTACTAAAATGTATATTATTTGGTATTCGGTGGAGCATTCTGTAGATCTCATTTGACATATGAGGTCTTTTAATTTTGATCTTTCTCTGCTTATTCATATTTTGTTCAGGTGACTGATCTATTGAAGAAAGTGGAGCATTGGAACCAACTATTGCTAATGGGTTGATGGTAATTTGTATACTTAATTATAGTATACTTTTCATGAGTTTGGATGCACCATAGTTCAAAGTATACTGTATTCTTAGTTAATTGTTTTCTTGATTAGAATGAAGTGTCCTTTCTTTATCTCTTCTTATTAGTTTTTATTTTAATTATATTTTGTCAGATATCGTTACTTGCTTCCTTCCTGGTTCCATTTGATGAGAATGCTTTTCTCCATCTTTTTGCACTTCATATGGATTCAGTTCTAGGATGATACTGGATTCACAAAAATAGAGAGTGTTCCTTCTCTTTCTATTGTTTGGATATATTTAAGAAGGACTGGCTGTGTTTCTTCTTTAAAGCTAAGATGTTTTTATTAAAGATCGTAAAATCCTGTGTCTTCTGACTGGAGAATCAAAGGTACTAATACTAAAAGATATTTGATCATTTTATGGATTCCCACATTTCTTCCATGATCCTTTCTGTGTCATTCCTCTTTTATTTTTAGTATCCAATACCTAATAACTAAGTTTTATGATTAATCTTGGTTGTTAAATTTGCTAGATTTAGAGTACATTATAAGACAGGCAACTGGCTACTTCTGTGAGGGATTTTCTCAATCACTGTATTTGAAGTGCAATGAACTACTCTAAATATGGGTAACAACGTCCTGGTAACACCTCCCACAAGGGAGGTGGAAAAGGGCAAGTTTTCCTTTTGTCTGCTTGCCTCCACTTTTGATGGCATGTTCATCTACCTATTGTTGCTACTAATAGATATTCTCCTGATTCTAGAGTCATTTTCTTTGGGCCAACACAAACTGAAGTCCATCTGCTGACTAGAAATACTCCAGACCTTCATTAATATCCTAGGGCTTCTGCAACACCCAGATGTGTAAATTGAGCAACTACTTGATTCTGAGCCACCTTTTTTGATACAGAGAGTTTTTTGAAAGCCAAACTTTACATCCTCTTTGAGTATGTATTCATTCTATTGGTTCTTGTCATCTAGAAATCCTAATATATTAAGCTCATCATTCTCTGGGTCTCATGTCTAGCCAGGAAGGAGAAACAAGAAGGCAGTGATAGGAAAAAAATTCACATTGTCTACATGACCACCCTGAGGTTTTCAAACCTGCCATGCTTCAATGACTAATTGGTTATTTTAACTAAAATGTTGTGTTAGAAACATGGTTACTTGCTTGGTACATAGTCCAGTTGATAGATTAATGGTCTATTCTAACGAACAGAGGAATTAACAGTAGATTATAAAGTAACATTCTCTGTGTATTTTCTAAACTTAGTAAACAAAATAATGTAGTAATTATATGACTATTCTGGCTTTCATTAGTTCCAACAATGTCAAGGTAAATTTGTGTTTCTAAAATATTACTATATCAAAAATATGTCCATTAATTTCTGTTGCTTCTAAGTAATAAAATACAGGACTTGATCTCAGTGGTTTTAGAAAAAAAAGTACATAGTTGTTTCCTTTCTACTAGAAAATGTGGTCACAAGAATCAGTGATTGTTTTATGATGTCCAGTAAGTTTCATCTTTCTTTCTTTTTAAACAGAAGTTTGCATGTTGAAATTTGACATGCATTGCCATTCTGTAAGGTCAATCTTTTATCTCCAGTGTCTACCTTTGGCATGTGACTTGCTTTACCTATAAAATGACTTGGAATGGAGGAGGTATATCATTAGAGGAAACTGTACATGCTGTTGTTGGTCTCTATCAGTCATCTTGCTTCTTCTACTAGCTATTCATTAACTAAGAGTATTATTCAGCCTGTGCTCTGGAATGACACACATGCAGCACAAGACACAGCTTACCACACAAACATGACAGAACCATGCAATATAAGATCACTAAACAGTCTCCTAAGATGCTAGAATTATTTATTATCAAACACTCTTGTGAATGCACAAAACACAACAGTCTCAATTGCCATAAAATAGATAGAAAATGATTTAGAACTGGATGCTTTTATAGACATATTTTATAAATAGCAGGCATATGAATTTGAGAGGTTAAAGAAAGACACTGTTAGAACTTCTTCACATTCCTTCCTTGAAGCCTAACCTTTATAAGATATAGGTATATATAGTCAGAGCTAGCTATTTTTAGAATCAAAACCTATTTAAGGAGATATTATTGAGAAATACTGTTTACATACCTAATCTCCTACAAGAGTGTAGTAGAAACAATACTATATCGTTGCTGAGATAGCTTGAGCAATAGCTTACTAAGATATTTTAAGTGATATTCTCCCAAATATAAATGTACTGTCTTGCCAAATATATCTTTCAGATAAAGAGGATTGGGGACAAGAATGGATATCAGATGGGGATGAGGGAGAAGATAAGTGAGGGAGGGAATATGTAAACAGACATGTAAAATTAAAGGCCATTGGAGGGGTACCATGGAAACCTAATAGAATATAAGCTTCTTAAATTATTTACAAATATGGAGGCAATCTAAATAAAATCTCCAAATAATGAGAGGGTCAGAGTCCCTATTACACATCTCTTGTCATGAAATAAATCTTCCATCACCGAAATTGAGTTATATCTAATTGAGTTTTCATCAAAGGACACACATAGAAATCCCTAAGCAACACAGGCTGTTGCCATGATAAAAGGTTGCTATCCACAAACTGAGAGCAAGGCCCATTGCTGAAGACAGTGTAAATATAATTCCTTGAACTTGGAGAATTAGAGGTGGTACCTACATTATGTTCTAGAATGTTTCACACAGGAAGGTATTCTTCATGTTATCAAAAACCAAAAATAAACAATAAGCTTTTCACAAACATTTTGATCTACAAGACTGTACTGATTGCAAGATATGCTTGAGCAATGGTGGCACAAAACTCATGGGAGTAGCCAACAAAAATTTAAGATAAGACCCACTCTATGAGATTGAACTTATACTTGACACTGCTTGGGTGAACAAAAATCAAAGACTAGGTAGCCAAGAAACATAGCGTAAGATCAAATATTGAGGTTCCAAAAAATGAAGATTGAAATAAGCAGCAATAACATGGCTTCTAATGGCATTCTTTTATACTCATAGATCAGACCCTTTATTTGCCATATTCGGGAAGGATTCTTCCTATAGTAGATGTGAACAAGTACAGAGACTAAGTGCTCAGAGATTCAATGTTTATTAGGAAAAGTGACAGAGAACATGGAACATGCAGCTGAAATTATATATCTCTATCAAATCTCTCCTCGACAAGCTCAAAGCACTCCACAGAAGAGGAGGCAGAGAGAATGTAAGAGCCATAAGGAATGGAGGATACCAATAATACAAGGCCCTCTAAATCAAAAAATGAGAAAATCTCAAATCAACTCACAGAGATGGAAGAAGTATGTATGCACAGGGCCTGCCTTGATGGATCTGCTGCAGGCTCTCAGCACATATATTATGGATCCCATTTTAGTGGTTTTTTTAGTTATTTTGTTTATTTATATTTCAAATGTTGTCCCCCTTCCTGGTCTCCCCTTCACGAATCCTCCACCCCATCCTGCCTCCCCTTTGCCTCTAATAGGGTGCTTCCTCACCTACCCACCCATATCCATCTTCTCCAGAGAATCAAGCCTTCACAGGACCAAGCACCTCCCCTCCCACTGATGCCAGATAAGGCAGTCCTCTGCAACATATATAGCAGGAGCCCTGGATCCCTCCAGGTGTACTCCTTGTTTGGTAGTTTAGTTGAGACTGTTGTTCTTCCTATGGGGCTGCAATCCCCTTCAGGTTCTCCAGTCCTCCTCACTTCCCACTGGGGTCCCCAGGCTCAGACCAATGGTTGGCTGTGAGTATATGCATCTGTCTTAGTCACAAGCTGTCAAAGCTTCTCAGAGGACAGCCATATGAGGCTCCTTTCTCTAAGTACTTCTTGGAATAAACAATATTGAAGGGGTTTGTTATCTGTGTATGGGATGGATCCCAATTTGGGGTGGTCTCTAGGTGGTCTTTCTTTCAGTCTCTGTTCCATTCTTTTGTCCCTGCTTTTCCTTTAGACAGGAAGAATTCTGGCTTAAAAATTTTGAGATGGACGGGTGGCCCCCATCTCTCCACTGGAGGCTGAGTCTATCAACTAGAGGTGGTCTTTACAGGTCTAACTCCCTGCTGTTGGACATTTCAACTAATGACAACCCCCATTAGGTCCTCTTACATCCCTGTGTCTGGGTTTCTCTTGGTTTCAGCCCATTCCCCACCCCTCACTGCTACATATTTCTATTCTTTCTCCTGGCCCTCTGAATTTCTTTCCTGTCTCCTCCCATACCTGATCCAGCTCCCCTGCCCCCTTTTGTAACCTTTCCCTCCCCACTCCCACCTAGGTCCCTACCTCCCTCTGAGTCCTGCAAATATTTTGTTCCCCTTCTGGCCTTTTGAATTCAGATTCTTCTCTTTCTCTATTCTTAAGTTTGGTCTTTCTCTTGTGTCCTGGATTTCCTGTACGGTTGAAATTGGGAGCATCTTGCACTTTGTATTTTCTTTGACTATTGTGTCAATATCTTCTATGGTATCTTCTATACCTGAGATTCTCTCCTCTCTCTCTCCTGTAATCTGTTGGTGATGCTTGCACCTGTAATTCCTGATCTGTCTGTTAGGTTTTCAATCTCTGAGGTTGCCTTCACTTGTGATTTTTTTATTGTTTCTATTCCCATTTTTAGATCCTGAACAGCCTCCATAGACTCCTGGGTTTGAATGCTTGACCTTAAGGATATTATTAGAAGATGTAGCATTACTGGGATAGGTGAAATCTTGTTTTAGGATGTAAATCACCGTGGAGGCAGGCTTTGAGGTCTTATATGCTCAAACTACACCCTGTGTGGAAAACAGTCTCCTTCTGCTGTCTTTGGATCAATATGTAGCACTCTCAATTTCTTTTCTAGCACCAAACCTGCCTGCATGCCACCATATTTACAAACATGCTGATAACAGACTAAACCTCTGAAACTGTAAGCCAGAACCAAGTAAATGTTTACCTTTATAAGAGTTGTCTTTGTCATAATGTCTCTTCACAGTAATAGAAACCCTAAGTAAGACAGCTGTTGATACCAGAGACTGAGGTATTGCTGTTGTTGGGATCTTGGAATCTCCACAGAAACTGTATATATACCAAAGTCAGTAAAGCAGATGATCTGTCCACTTTAGTGGATTGATAAGAATAACATGAAACACGTTAAAATAACCTTGGATTTTCTTTCCCCTGTCCTCCCTTTCTCACTAATACACAAAACCTTAGGAAAGGAAAATTAAACATTAGGGTAAGGCTTTATTTTTCTAGTTCACACAACATGAAATACATCTTTCCTTGTTTCATGCATCACATGGAGAATTTGATCTTCAGAGTGATTTTATCACTATAAAATTGAAATTAATAATTTAACTTATGTCACAAAGAGGTCTCATCTTTTATTTTGATAATTATCCAGAAAAAGGCAGGGAAATTTAGTTTTTTCTAGTTTAGCCAAAACAAAGTTGCTGAAAATACTAAGTTTCTTGTGTCTTTCACACTTTCTTCTTTATTAAATTTAGACAGTAGCTTTTTAAATTGTAGGAAAACATGGTATGGTGTTGCTGAATGAACCTGTAATATTTATTGCTTTTTAGTTCTATGCAGTTTTATTCTTTTAATATGTGTGTATAGGTGTGTGCATGTTATAGAATGAAGAGGAAGGTCAGAGGACAAGTTTTAGGAATTGGTTCTCTTCTAAACTGGAATCCGGAGATTGAACTCAGGTCTTCAGTCTTGCATAATACATGCTTTTATCCCGCAGAATTGTATCGCTGGATCATTATTGATTTTCAAATTACCCCTGTTAAAAAAAATTAGTTAAGTTTTTGTATTGTAGATATTTTAATTGTGACTGATGTTGCAAATTAAAAAATTCACAAAATTACATATATCTTTTCCTTTTGAAACATCATTAAAATAGGAAAGCAACTATATTTACAATTAACCACACAAAGTAAAAATCAAATGGTAATCTCAAAAATTATGAGATCTGTAAGCAAATTTATGGATGAAAAATGTGGTAGGAATGTTTAATTCGTGAAGACAGAAGGCCACAGCTGCATTCATAGAGATGAAAAAATACTAAATTATCTGCCAAGCTGAACTTGAGTCCATATTAAAATTAGTACCTAGCTTAGAACAATCTTCCCCTTCTTTGAACCCTAATTTAATAATTTTGTACTTTGTCTTTTAATTATATATGTGAGAACATTTATTTAAGAATCACCAATGTGCATGCTATTTCAAAACTTAATATTCCGTGTTTATGTCAGCCTAGGAAATGAGATTGAGGTAAGATTTTGCTCACCCTAAATCCAATTTTTTGAAATAGTATGTACGCAACTATAATTAATCTACTTAATCTTTACATTCTATTTTTAACATTTTTATTTTATAAATTAGAGATAATACTTATTATGGTTATTTCCCAGAAAATCATTGTTTAAAACACTGGAAATATTACTTGTACATTCCAATATTCCTAGTTACCCAAAATTTAATACAGGAGAATTTCATGAATCAATGAACCCCATAATTCAGGTTTGGAGAGAAAAATATAAAGAGAACATGGCTCAAAACAAAACAAGACAAAATCCCACACCCAACAACAATTGCACCTGGTAATGACATGTTCTTATTAAATGAACACTGGTGATAACAATAATAGTAATTATAAAGAATGGAAACTAAAAGCTGCTGGCAATATTCTTCAAAATATCAAGGCATAGAACATATAATATTTTAGAATTTAATCATGCTAAGTGAAGGAAGCATATTAGAAAATATGAATATATAGTGAGAAAAGGCCATGCTAAAGAGAAATAAGCAGACAACATTACAAATAATTTTATACATCTGAATAAAACTTTTCTTAACTATATTCACATTGCTGGTAGGAACAGAAAAGGAATTTTCTGATTTACTTTTGGAAACCCAGGAGAGTAAAAATAATTAATTCAAAAGAATACAATAGTCAACACTTCTCAATTAACAAGTGAGTTGGAGATTCAGAGTGGTTCATCTTAAACACTTTCTCCCATCAACTATATCTTGCAACCCTCTAGAAGAGAAAGAACACATGAGAAGCTGATTTTTACAGCTGAACATAAACACAAGCAAGGGAAGGATAGCTCAAAATCTTGTATTACTACTACAGCAAATGTACGAAATGAAAGATTTCATCTAAAATCAAGACTCAGAATAAGATTTCCAACATTAAATCTGGATTGGAGCATAGCTCAAAAAAAGCCAACAAAAGGCTTGTAAATAGGAGAAAACGAGTCAAAATGAAGGTCTACGAATCAGACAGGTACTCAGCAGGCAGACAGACAAGGAAAACAGGCTCTAGTTAGATTAATGTTGTCACCTAAACTTTTAAAATGACTGACATTCTGTTTCTCCTCATCGTGTTTGAGACAAACTGCACTTCTGCCAGGCAGATACAGTTGTTCATAGGACAGTCTCGTAGGTGCTGAGGAGAGAACAAATTAGCTTTCATTTTTCAGTAATGCTGAACAAATCCCTTATAAAAGTCCAAAGCAGCCATTTCTACAGTAAAGAGAAACACATCTCAATCCCAAATATGAAGTAAGACCAGATTTCCCAGAAGACTTGGAAAGCAGCTCTGGGAATAAGGAGTCTGACTCTCTGATTGCATCTCTCTCTCTCTCTCTCTCTCTCCCTCTGTGTGTGTTTGCAAGTGTGCATTTGTGTGGTGATTAGTATGGTTTGTGTGTGTGTGTGTGCGTGCGTGTGTGTGTGTGTGTGTGTGTGCATTTGTGAGCGTTTCTGTGTATGTTTCTACTTTTACCATGAGCTGTCTGATTATCAAGACCTTGTATTTCCTGCATTTTTTATTCTTTTTAAAAAATATCGATTTTATTTTTTTGTGAATTTTATGTCATGCACCGCAATCTTTCTCACCCCTCTGTTCTTCCATGTCTGCCCTCTGTGCTTGCTATTCTTCCCCCTGAAAAAACAACAAGTCAACCAATCAAACAAAGGAAAAAACAGAGAAAAAAATTACATAAAAATCAAGAAATAAAATCTTGTTGTGGAAGCTGTAATGTGTCATAGTGTGTCACACAGTACGTCCTTTGTGTCACACAGTACACCCTTTTGACTATATATCTTCGTGTGTAAAGGTTCATTGCATGAGTTCTAGTTCTAGATCTAGTTCAAGGCCTCTGACTTCTGCTACACGATCAATACTAGATCCTTACCTGTGCTTTCCTTGGATATTCTTTTGCTGTACTGTATCATGGAGATTCTGCAGCTTTGATCTCCTGGACTGACCCCTTCATGAGCTCCAGCAGTTCATAGATGGGTAGAGGTGGGAGTGAACCAACTCAAGGCCCTGAAAGTGAGCCAGGGTGGTGGCTTTGTTGTTCAACCTGCCAGCTCTCCTTCACCCTTGACACAAGGGTCAGTTCATCCACTTTGCCCAGGTGAGGGTCAGGACCAGCTCTCCTGCTTGTGGCAGATAGCAGGCAAGATGAGGTTACCCATGCTCATACTATAAGGGCTCGTACTCTAGTACTGCCATATCTTGGGGTGGGACTAGCTCTCTCCTCACACTCTTAAGACTGACTCTCCCATGCCCACACTGCCAGGGCCAACTCTACTGACTGTCACAAATAGTAAGAGGCAGGAGGGGGGAATCTCTCCCAGACCCTCTCTACCACACTGCAGGGAGAGGAAGAGAGAAAAGGGTGGCTCTCCCATGCCTACATCTCCAGGGCAAGCTTTATAGAGTGCTGCAGACAGTGAGGAACTGTATCAGCTAACCAGCTCTTAAACCCTTAGGCCAAGGTCTCTCACACTGCCCAGTCGAGGTGGCTGGGCTATCTGCCTCTCCTGCCTTTTGCAGGTGGTAAGGGGGAGTGAAGTAAGGGGAAGCCATAACACTGAGTGTGCCTGATCTCTTCTGCATTTTTATTCTAAAAATTGACAGAGTACTTAGTTTTTTTTCTTACAAACCTAGATGACTTTAACTTCATTCATCAAAAACATTCTTAGCAAATGATATGACCTTGTGCTTAAAATACCTTAAACATAAAAATAAACCACAAATCCCCAAAGTCTCTTAGATCTGACAAAGAGTTTAAGTAAATAGAAGGCTGCACATCCTCATGAAAATATCAGTGAGTTTTTATTTATCAACAACAGACTTACTAGAAAAGAACAACAGAATCATTTCCTTACTTTTCTTTCCCCAAAGAGAACCTAAAAATACACTTAATCAAAGTGTTAAACATTTAAATAATAAAAATTATAAAACCCCAAAGGGTAGAGGGAAGAACATTCAAAAGATGAAAAGAACTCCTATGATGCTGGATTGGAAGAATAAACACTATACCAATAAAAACTGCATACAAATTTAATACAATTTTCATCAAAATTTGAATGGCATTTGTGTAGGGTTGTTTTATGTAATAAATGAGGCCATTTGAGAGGAGAAAGACTCAACAGAGAAAATATTCTCACTGGAACGGCCTGTAGAGAAGGCCGTAGTACATTTTCTAGATTAATGATTGATATGAGAGAACCCAGCTCATAGTGGGAATTAACACCACTGTGTCAATGGTCCTAAATAGCACAAGACAGTAGGCTGAGCAAACTAGGAAGAATAAGTTAGTAAGCATCATTCTGCCATAGTCTATGCATCAGTTCCTGCCTCCAAGTTATTCCTTGAGACTTTGTCCTGGCTTTCTTGCATTCTGGAACTGTAATATGAAAATTATGCAAATATTTCCCTACCCAAGTTATCTTTGCTTACAATGTTATCAGAGTAATAGAAAATAGAACTAAGATAGCTTTCTTTATATGATAACAACAAATGCCTTTAATAGTCAATACAATATTAAACAAATGAAGATTTGTTTAGGTATCACACTAACAGGATTTATATCATAAGACTATAATATTGAGAAGCAATATGATACTTACAAACATACATATGGTAGACTGGAAGAATGAAGAGGACTTGGTAAATGAACCAAAGCACCCGCAGGTGTCTGGCTCTTAACATGGGTGCTAACTTTTTAACAAGCAGTGATGAAAAAATAAAAAAAAGGATACTTATTAACAGAAGACTGAAAATCATGCCTGAGTTCTTAGCAATAGTGTACAGGGGTTTATCTTTCACATTATGCAATGTTAAACTTTAGTGGTTTAAATGCTTTAATATATGACAAGAAGACACTGGGGGAAACATTTTGAGAATGGCTTCTAAGAAGTCAAGAAATAAGCTAGAATTGACAAATGGAGTTTCATCAGCTTAAAAAGATTATTTGATGAAAACCGAAAGGGAAGAGACAGATTACAAAAAGGGAGAAAAATGTTTGCCAATTGCAAATTTATATATGTATACATATATTTGATGATATATATTAAAATTAAATAGCAAAATAACAACTAATACCACAAATGAATCAATTTATAGGAATTTGACTTAAATGGATACTTCCCAAGAAAATGTACAAGTATAAAAATGTATCAGTAACCAATAATTACAGGAAAAAATACTCAATGTACTTAGTCAACAGGGAACTGCAAATGAAAAAATGCAGTGAGATTACATTTCACAGAAATCAGAGAGCTATCATCAAGAAGATAAAAGCCAGCAAGGGAAAAGGAATCCTCATATATCATTGATAGGAAGATAAGAAGTAGGGACAACCATGCTGGAAATAACTACAGAGAGTTCTCAAGATTAAAGTGAGAATTAACAACACACAAGATAGAATATAACCAAGAGAGTCAAAGTCAAGTGTCTAATAACTTTGACTAAGTTTATTACAGAAGTGTTCACAGAGGGCAAGTTATAGATGTATCTAGGTGCCTTCCTATAGGTGACTAGATAAATAAAATGAAGTACAAAATATTTATACCATATATACAGTGGGAATAAAGAAAAATCAAATGATGTCATTAGCAAGAAAATGCACAGAATTAACTTTTATTGTGTTAAGACAAATAAGCCAGTAACACATGAACAAACATTATAGGCCATCCTATACACTAGCATCTAATGTTTACCCCCAGCATTAAGCCTGCTAAGTATCCTCACCCACACATCCTTATTAGTCTGCCATCTACCTGTTAAAAGACTGGGTCACACAGTCAAGGCCCCAGCCTAGCCTGACTACTATATTTGTAATGAAACTGCAGTTTACCTCTAAGTTGCAGCCAGGATTCGTTCTATCTGGTTCTACATTCTTTGCTACTTCTTGTCCTTCTTTGCCACTTCCTCTATAAGTACTAGGTAGCTAGACTTTCTACTCCTTTCTATCCCCAAACAGGGTCTAGTTTTGATACCACATCCTGCACCTTGGCCTAGTCTGACCAACTCAGTCTGACCCACACCTAAACTCTTGGTAGCCATCAGAAAGTGCTGTACCTATAACCATTTGCAGGTCCCTTTTAGACTTCTTCTGCCATCTCAAATTCTACCCAGATTTTCACCCACTCTTCTACTGCTTAACCAGGCATATCAGATATACTGCCCCACCTATGTCTTTTTCACAGGCAACCAGATCTATCCCAGTGCCACAACCAGTGCATCAGCCTAATATGACCTTCCCTGCCTTCATTGCAGAGGATCTTTTGGGATTTGGATGCTATAACTATAGCTTAGCCTATCTCATAAACCACAATACTCTCCACACCATGCTTAACTTTTCCAGCAAAGCAGGTCTACATGCATAGTCCAGGCTTGCAAAAGAAAACAAATCATCTCTACCAGCGAAATTCCTTATGTGTACCTGACTTCATTACAACCAAGTCAATTTCACCCTCTAGACCCAACCTTTCCCAACATCTTCTCTTCTTCTCCAACTGTCTCTGTTCAGAACAAACTCAGAATAAACAAAGGAAGTCTTCATGGCTAGATCTAATCACAGGAATACCAAGAGCATGAAAGATCAAGTCTATAAAAACCTACACATCCTGAAGGAATGCTCAACAGTGTGTACCTAGGTGAACTTCAGTATGCAGAATTTAAAACATATAACATGAACTAACTCAAAGTATTTAAATTTCTTTCATCAAGCCTTCAGAGGATCAAGGACCTCTCCTCCCATTGATGTCCTACAAGGCCATCCTCTGCTATATATGCAGCTAGAGCCATGAGTCCATTAGTTGGTGGTTTAGTCCCTGTGAGCTCTAGGGGGTCTGGTTGGTTGATATTGTTATTCTTCCTATGGGGTTACCATGAGACAAAAAGTATGCCCAATTAGCAGTCTTGGTCAGTGTTTGGTTGGTGACCATTTTCTCAGTTCTGCCTCTGCAGTATTGTCAGCAAATATTCTTAAGGAGACAAACTAGTTTTTAAGATGATATTTCCTCTCCAGAAGTGACCTCACCTTCCTAGATACTTTCCTCTTGAGGAAGACGTACTGTTTGATGATGTTTACTTTCCCTGTGAGTCATAGTTAAGAGACAGGAAACATTAAGTCATTACTTGAAATCAGAAACAGAGCATGGTAAATAACTAATACCAAGAACCCTTAGTTATCCATATCCTTGAGAAAAATCAGTTACCATATGTAGAAATTATGAAGATGATTTATCTGATACTGATTTAAATTTGGTATTTGGTATTTGGTGTCTGTCTAGAAAATTGTCCATTTCATCTAGATCTTCCAATTTTGTTGAGTATAGGCTTCTGTAGTAGGATCTAATATTTTAGATTTCTTCAGTTTCTGTTGTTATGACTTCCATTTCATTTCTGATTATGTTAATTTGAATTCTGTCTCTGAGTCCTCTGATTAGTCTGGCTAAGGGGTTATCTTATTGATTTTCTCAAAGAATCAGCTCCTGGTTTTGTTGATTCTTTGTACAGATCTATTTTTTCTACTTGGTTGATTTCAGTCCTGAGTTTGATTACATCCTGTCATCTACTCCCCTTGGGTGTATTTGCTTCTTTGTTTTTCTAGAACTTTCAGATATGCTGTCAAGCTGCTAGTATATGCTCTCTCCAGTTTCTTTTTGGAGGCACTAAGAGCTATGCATTTTCCTCTTAGCACTTACTTTCACAGTGTCCTATAAGTTTGGGTATGTTGGGACTTCAGTTCATTAAATTCTGAAAAGTCTTTCATTTCTTTCTGTATTTATTCCTTGACTGTATTTATCATTGAATAGAGCATTATTTAGCTTCCATGTGTATGTGGACTTTCTGTTGTTTTTGTTGTTATTGTAGACCATCCTTAGTCTGTGGTGATATGATAGGATGCATGGGATTATTTCAAATTTCTAGTATGTGTTGAGGCCTGTTTGTGACCAATTATATAGTCAATTATTGAGAAGGTACCATGAGGTGCTGAGAAGAAGGTATAATCTTTCGTTTTAGGATGAAATGTTTTTTTTTTTTATTAATTTAATTTAATTTTATTTTTTTAATTTACATTCCAAATCACTTCCCCTTTCCCGTTTCCTCCCTCCCCGAAAGTCCCATAAGCCCCCTTCCCTCCCTCTTTTCTCCGTTCAACCCCCTCTCATTACTCTGTCCTGGCGTTCCCCTACATCCAGTCTTTCCAGGACCAGGGGTCTCTCCTTCCATCTTTTTAGAAATCTATTGATATGCTGATTGTGTCTAGGGTATTCTGAGATTCTGGGTCAATATCCCCTTATCAGTGACTTCAGAACTTGAAAATATCATCCTTAGTGAGGTAACCCAATCACAAAAGATCACACATGGTATGAAGTCACTGATAAGGATGAAATGTTCTATAGATAATTGTTAAATCCATTTGATTCATAAATTCTCTTAGTTTCATTGTGTCTCTGCTTAGTTTCCGTTTCCATGATCTGTCCATTGCTAAGAGTGGGGTGTTAAAGTCTTCCATTATTATTGTGTGAGGTGAAATGTGTGCTTTGAGCTTTAGTGAATTTTCTTTTATGAGTGTGGGTACCCTTGCGTTTGGAGCATAGATGTTCTGAAATGAGAGTTCATCTTGGTAGATTTTTCCTTTGATGAGTATAAAGTGTCCATCCTTACATTTTTTATAACTTTTGGTTGAAACTCAATTTTATTTGATATTAGAATGGCTACTTCAGCTTGTTTCTTGGGATCATTTGCTTGGAATTTTTTCCAGCCTTTTACTCTGAGGTAGCCTCTTTCTTTTTCACTGAGGTGCATTCCCTGTATACAGAAAAATGCTGGGTCTAGTGTGTTAGCCTATCTCTTTGTATTGGGGAATTGAGTACATTGATGTTAAGAGAGATTAAGGAAAAGTGATTGTTGCTCCCTATTATTTTTGTTTTTAGAGGTAGAATTATGCTTGTGTGGCTATCTTCTTTTGGGTTTGTTGAAAGATTACTTTCTTGCTTTATCTGTGGTATACTTTCCTGCCTTGTGTTGGAGTGTTCCATTTATTTTCTTTTGTAAAGCTGTACTTGTGGAAAGATATTGTGTAAATTTTGTCTTGTCATGGAATATCTTTGCTTCTCCATCTATTGTAATTGAAAGTTTTGCTGGGTATAGTATTCTGGGCTGGCATTTGTGCTCTCTTAGGGTCTGTATGACATCTTCCAAGGATTTTCTGGCTTTGATAGTCTCTGGAGAGAAGTCTGGTGTAATTCTGATAGATCTGCCTTTGTATGTTACTTGACCTCTTTTCCTTACTTCTTTGAGTATTCTTTCTTTGTTTTGTGCATTTGGTGTTTTGATTATTATGTGACTGAAGGAATTTCTCTTCTGGTCCAATATATTTGGAGTTATGTAGGCTTCTTGAATGTTCATGTGCACCACATTCTTTATGGTAGGAAAGTTTTCTTTTAATTTTAAGTTAGTTTTAATTTTGTTGAAGATATTTATTGGTCTTTTAAGTTGGGAATCTTTGCTGTCATATATACCTATTATCCTTAGGTTTCATCTTTTTGCCTTTTGCATTTTCTTTGACTGTTGTGTCAATGTTTTCTATGGTATCTTCTGCACCTGAGATGCTCTCTTCTCTCTTATATTCTGTTGGTGATACTTGCATCTGTGCCTCCTGATCTTTTCCTAAGTTTTCTACCTCCAGGTTTATCTACTTTTGTATTTTCTTTATTGTTTGTATTTCCATTTTTAGATCCTGGATGGTTTTGTTCAATTCCTTCTCCTGTTTGTTTGTGTTTTCCTGTAATTCTTTAAGGGCTTCTACCTGTTTACCTGTCTTCTCCTGTGTTTTTTTTTTTTAAGGGAGTCATTTATGTCCTTCTTAAATCCCTTTATCACCATCATGAAAAGTGATTTTTAGATTCGAATCTTGCTTTTTAAGTGTAATGGTGTATTCAGGACTTGCTATGGTGGGAGAACTGGGTTCTGATGATGCCAAGTAACCTTGGTTTCTGTTGCTTAAGTTCTTGTGCTTGCCTATCGCTATCTGGTTATGTCTAGTGTTACCTGCTCTAGCTGTCTCTGACTGGAGCTGTCCCTCCTGTGATCCTGGTTGTGTCAGACCACCTCAGAGTCTAGCTGTGTCTGTGATACATAGAAAGATAGATAGATAGATAGATAGATAGATAGATAGATAGATAGATAGATAGATAGAAAGATAAATAGCTAGAGAGATAGATAGATAGATAGATAGATACATAGATAGATATTATAATATCTATATCTACATATTTATATCTATCTATATATCTATCTCTATCTCTATCTATCTATCTAAAGAATGAGAAAGAAGAGAGAGAGAGAAAGAAGAGAGAGACTCATTATACAAGTTCTGCTACTGTGGCATATCCTGACTCACATTCAGCAGGAGTGCTGTGAAATAGTGTCTTTAGGATTTGGCATGGCTATAACTGGTGTGCACTCAGAGCAGCTGTGCTTATCTTAACAAGATCAAGTCAGGAAAAATTGCAGCATGGCACCTCCAGTTTATAACCTCTTACAAATGAACACTTAGTTTTCTCCAAGCAAGTCTCTCTGGGAAAGCAAACTACTCTTAATAGTTAGCCAATGCTCGCAGTAGATGGACACCAGAAAACTAAAGCCAAAGTTCAAGAGCATATTAAAAGGCTCCATGTTTTCTAACTTCCTGTCATAGTTTTTTCCTTTCCTTTATCTTATTTTTTTTTGAAATTTCTTTTTCTTTTTTTTAATTAGATATTTTCTTTATTTACATTTCAAATGTTAACCCCTTTCCACATTATCACACGGAAAACCTCCTATGTCATCCCCCCTCCCCCTGCTCACTACCACCTCCAATTTCCTATTCTGTGGAATTGAGCCTTCATAAGATCAATGGCCTCTCCTTTCATTGATGTCTAAAATGGTCATCTTCTGCTACATATGTAGCTGTAGCCATGGGACCCTCCATGTGTACTCTTTGGTTGGTGGTTTAGTCCCTGGGAACTCTGGAGGTACTGGTTGGTACGTATTATCTACATATTATCATTTTTCCCGTGGAGCTGCAAACCTCTTCAGCTCCTTGGGTCCTCTCTCTAGCTGCTCCATTGGGAACCCTATTCTCATTCTGTGAGCCCTGGATGTTTTGATCTACTTTCCAATAAGGATCAAAGTATCCACTCTTTGGTCTTCCTTCATACTGAACTTCATGTGATCTGTGAGTTGTATCTTGTGTATTACGAGCTTTTGGGCTAATATCACCTTATCAGTGATTGCATACCATGTGTGTTCTTTTGTGATTGGGTTACCTCACTCAGGATGGTAGTTTCTAGCTCCATCCATTTGCCTAAGAATTTAATGAATTTATTGTTTTTAATAGTTGAATAGTACTCCATTGTGTAAATGTATCACATTTTCTATATTCATTCCACACTTCTCCATTGCTGGTGGGATTGCAAGCTGGTAAAACCACTCTGGAAATCAGTTTGGTGGTTCCTCAAAAAATTGGGCATAGCACTACCTGAGGACTCAGCTATACCACTCCTGGGCATATATACCCAGAAGATGCTCCAACATGTTATAAGGACACATGCTCCATTATGTTCATAGCAGCCTTATTTATAATAGCCAAAAGCTGGAAATTTATTTTTCTGTTGTTTTACAGGTTCTTTGCGTTTATATATTAGCTTTTAGTTATTTTCATTTTTTATGGGATTGATGAGTATGTGACTCTTTATCTGGTTTTTGTGCCCTAGGTAGGGACTCCTTTTCTTCTCTTTCTTTTGTCCTATTAGGGGAAATTTGTTTTTGTTTTGTCATATCATATCTGTTATACATTATTAACACTTAGAATCCTGTTTATTTTCTAATGAGAGATATAAAGAGGCAGATCTGTATGGGAGGAAAGGTGGGGAGGAACTGGAAGGAGTAATGATGGAAGAAAACTTTACAGGATATATTATATGAAAAAAATCTATTTTTGATAAAAATTAAATTGAAGCATAAATGAACCACATACATACAGATAATTGACTCAATGGGTTAATAAATATAAAAAATAGAACATGAAGTTGAGAACTGAAGATGTTGGGGACATAACTAGGAAGTATTAAAGGAATTCAATAGTGAGTGGGTAGGGTACTATTTCCTATAGTATGTAACCATAAAATTCTTTTAAATTTTTTTAAATAGGGAAAAATTATAAACTTGATGGACTAGACAAAACACAACCAATTTTTTTTGAAAATTCAAAACTGAGCTGAATATATATATTGAATATATATTGAATATATATTGAATATATATATTGAATATATATATATAATATATATTCAAGCTTTAGTCCAATTATTCCACAAATTTGTTCAGTCAAGGAGGCTGGATTTCTCAGCTGGTATTCTGTATATGCTGGAATCCTGAGGATGTAGGTTCTAATGCTAGTGAAGGAATGGACTTGCTAACAAGGTTAGAGCAAGCACCCACTTCACACCATGCCAAAGATCTCTTGCAGGTAGCATTCCATTTCTAGATTATTGTTCATTCCAGATGTAGCCAAGTTGACAATCAAGAATAGTCATCTAACTTACTCATCCTCCTGAAATCATACTCTTTCCTCTTCAGAGATGTTCCCGATTCAAGCCTATGGTGTGAAAGAGGTTGTTCACAAAAACATCTTATTTAGTGTTCAACACTCACAGTAACTTATTATCACTTTAAGCAGTTATGCATCTGTATGGAATGTCTTCCACTGGAGGGTGGGGAGAGAAAGTAAGGAACAGAAAATCTATAGTGTAGTTTTAATAAACATATGCTAGATCCAGCTACGCACCAGCATCGGTCTTGCCCACCCCAAAAGCTATCTTGCTAAGCTAACAAACCAGTTTAACCTGAAGTGCTTGGAGCTACCCTTTGGCTGGCCTGCAGAATGCCAACTATAGCTCACTCAGCTCCCCTTAGCCTGTGAAATGAAAACACTAGAGACGTATTATACCAGCCAGATTTATAATTGTAAATCTCCAACCTCAAAATGCCCATGCAAAGAACACACAACTCAGTTAATATAAATAAAAGCTGCATGCCTAGACTGGTCAAATATAATCTATACTATTCTGTTGCCCAGCTATGATGTCCCTAACTACTTGCATTTCCTCCAGGCCATATGGTTCTGCTCCATCTTCAACTTCTTCCTCCATATTCTTCTCCCTCCATCCACCATCTAATCCTCTCCTCTTCCCCCTTCTCTCCCTTCTCTAAAACTTTCAGCTCTGCCTTTTCCTTCCACTTCCCAATCACAGGCTGTAGCCTTTATTTGACCAATTAAGAAGCTAATCACAAAAAACAAACAACCCACTCAAAAAATGGAGTATAGAACTAAACTGAGATTTCACAACTGAGGAATTTTGAATGAGTGAGAAGCACCTACAGAAATGGTCAAAATCCTTAGTGATCAGAGAAATGCAAATCAAAACATCCCTGAGATTCCATGTTACACCAATCAGAATGACTAAGATCAAAACCTCAGGTGACAGCACACGTTGGAGAAGTTGTGGAGAAAGAGGAACACTTCTCCATTGCTAATAGGATTGCAAACTGGTACAACCACTCTCGAAATCAATCTGGAGGTTCCTCAGAAAATTGGAAGTAGATCTACCTGGAGACCCAATAATACTACTCTTGGGAATATACCAAAAAGATGACCCATGATTCCACAGGGGCATCTGTTTCTCTATGTTCATAGTGGCCTTATTTGTCATAGCCAGAAGCTGGAAACTACATAGGTGTCTTATGACAGAAGAATGAGTACAGAAAATGTGGTTCATTTACACAATGGAATACTACTCAGATATTAATAATGATAACATCCTGAGTTTTGTAGGCAGATGGATGGAACTAGAAAATATCATCCTGAGTGAGGTAACTCAGGCCCAAATGGACATGAATGGAATGTACTCACTAATAAGTGGCTATTAGCCACAGAACTTAAAAAGGTCAACAAATTGAAGCACCCAAGTGAGGACATCTCAGTCCCACTTGGGAGGAAGAAGAAAGAAATCAAAGTAGGTAGGGAGGGAGGGACCTGAGAGGGAAATTGGAAGGGGCAGGGGAGTGGGGAAGAGTGAGACACCTGATCTGGTATTGGGTGAGGGAAAAGGAGTGAAACCCTGAGGGCCAGCAAAAAGAAGGGAAATGTGCAACCTCTCAAGATAGAAGGTTGGGAGAACCTTTCAGAATGAACCAGAGACCTGGGAGATGAGAGACTCTTAGGACTCAAAGGGAGGGAACTTAGGTAAAATGTCCAACAGTAGGGAAAGGGAACTTATAGAGCCCACCTCCAGCAGGAAGTCAGGGCATCAAATGAGGGAGAAAGGGACCATCCTACAGTCACAACTCTGATCCATAATTGTTCCTGTCTAAGAGAATTACAGGGATGAAATTGGAGAGGAGCCTGTAGAAAAGAAGGTCCAGTGACAGGACCAAAGTGGGATCCAGCTCAAGGGGAGGTCCTAAGTCTGACACTATTACTGAGGCTATGGAGAGCTCACAAAAAGGGACCTAGCATTACCAAATTCTGGAAGATCCAATAAGCAACTGAAAGAGTCAGATGCAGATATTTGCATCCAAGCAATGGACAGAAGCAACTGACCCCTGTTGCTGAATTAGGGAAGGCTGAAAGAAGCTGAGGAGAAGGGTGACCCTGTAGGAGGAGTCTCAATTAATCTGGACCCCTGAGATCCCTTAAACACTGCACCACCAAACAGGCAGCTTACACCAGCTTATACACATACAATAGAGGACTGCCAGTTCTGTGTTCATTCAGAGATGATGTAACTAACCCTCAAGAGATTGGAGGCCCCAGGGAATTTAGAGGTCAGGTGGGGTGGTGGGTGGGAACATCCATGTGGAGACAGGGGGTGGGGAGGAGGTATAGGATGTGGAACAGTCAGAGGGTAGATGGGGGGGATAAAATATGGAGTGTAACAAATAAATAAACAAATTTTAAAAATTTTAAATAAGATTTTACCTGACATCACCAGAGTATAGGATCTACTCGTCATTGGGGCAACTGTCTTGAGAAAGTAGAAAATATAAACACATAGTCCACAACAAATATGTTTATTTGATCAAGGCTCTGAGGACAACCAACACAAGTATAGTGACATTTATTCCAATTTTATTCATTCAGCTTCTAAATGCATTTCAAATATGTTGTATTCTTAATACATATTAAACATATTTGATATCTATAATTTCTAATGATGTTTAATTATTTACCATAATAATAACATATATGGTGTTTTAATTGTGTTTCAATTATTTTATCTAACACTGATTATTTATGACAAGACAGTAGTACAAGCTGAATGAAATATAACATTGTACATGGGTGTAGCTCTTCCTTTGAATGTTTTAAGTATGGAGGGTTGAAGCAATTATTTGACTTCTGAGATTGATTGGTTTTTATTTCCAGTTTGCTCAAATTGCCACTGACACAGAGTGACTATTCTTCAGTCCATAAGCTGCTATTTTCTTGATCTTAATGTGGAATAACCTAAGTCGCTAAGAGTTACTATTAGGGTTCCGCATTCATATAAGCATCTGATAAACACTCCTTCTTTTGAATCTCTCTCCTCTCGTACTTTTGGTTTTTTTTTTCTTGTTGTCTCTCCTCTCTCTCCTTTTTGTGAATCAACACTTACCCATGCAGACTAGCAGAACTTCAAACCCACAATCTTCCTGATGAATTCTAGGATTATAGGTGAGGGCTATTTCTCCCAAACTCTTGATGTTCTACCATCACTGAACTGAACTTGGTTTTCATGTCTGTTCTTTTGTGGCAAGCTTATGCTAATACCGTGAAGTGGGGGATCTGGGAAGTGTTCTCTAAAACCTTGTTTCTTCCTGGGTCTCAGCTAGCTATGTGTTACTTAACTTAATCACTGACAAAATGTCTCTCACATTTTTTGAATATTGGAGTTGGAGGCATCTTCTTACCTTATCCCTTAAATCAATAAATTTCATAATAGCCATGGGGGAAAAGCAGATGGCTTTTTTAGATAGGCCTGGACCTATTCCGTTTATCATAGTCTCTTCTATTCACCAAGAACATTTATAGACCTCAACATTGGATGTATTTTCTCACTTATATTGCTTGCCATGTTTTGCCTGGGCATTGGTTATAGAAACTCAGGCATGAGTAAATACATGACACTAAGGCATTCCAATAGAAAACTCTACTACAGCTAACATGTTCCTCTTATTTAAAAAATAATATGTTGGATGAATGCTGTGTAACATAAATTACATGGTTAGTATCTAAAATATAATTCTAACTTCCATTTATTTTTAAATATAAATATGTAGCAAGGTAAGTGCTATAACTCTTAGGGACAGAATTCTCTCATTTTTATGTTAGTTTACTTAAGCAATTAGCTACATTTTGTATAATACAATGTTAATTAATGGATAAAATTCAGTATCTTTTTCAAAATAGTTTTTATTCTCCAAGAACATTTGGTTTCTAGGATTCCTCTATGTTTCTATACTATGCATTTCCATATATTTTTGTTAAAGGAAATAGTAATAAACAGAAAGACAAATTAAATTGTTTTATTAATAATACTAAAGTTCTTCTAATTATAGTTTACATATAAAAAAGTGGTTGATTTTCCCTTTGTGTCATTTAACTCTAACAGAATAAAACCCCATCTTCCAGAGACTCAGTCATCCAGAAGTCCTCCTGTGTGTCCACTTTAGACATATTAAAGTTTTGTCCTAAAATAGTTGTTGGCTTAACAAGTAAATGAACCTAAAATAGTTAATTTGAGATGCAGAGTATCCAGACTTGAGGTTTATTAAGTGCTTTTCAGTATTAGTAGGTGTATTTCACAAAAACGACCACCTCAAATTTTATTTTAAATTGAGGAAAAAAATAGGTATACACTCACTTTTTATTACTTTTTCTGAAACATTTGTAATATTATTTTAGACATAATTTTTGGTAATTTGTTATAGCAATATGGTACAATATTAATATTAGTTGATATCAGTAAATTAGCAATGTGTGCTACAGGAGTGAAGCAGCTGGTGGTGTGGTGTGCATCTGACCACACATGCAGAGACTCTTATGATTTCATTCCAATCAGTTTGCTCTCGTTAAGATTAGATCCAGAGCCACTGAATGGTGTCATCCTCTTCGAGATATCCCTTTGCACATTTCCTTAATCTTCCTTGAAAACTTTTATGGAAACTACATGGTTTCTTTCCACAGTGATTATAAATCTAATTAGCTTGGTGTTAAGATTAGCAATCACAATTACGTTTGAGTATTTGAATTTGAATTTTTGAAATTCTAGAAATTTTTCTTTAAAAGTGAATTTCCTCATTTTTGTCTAGGAAGTCTGTACCTTACCTGACTTAGCTGACATTTAGACTTAAGAAGCTTCCAATGTCAGTGAATGCTAATTAACTGCCTTGTTGATCTTTACATGATGGTTGTTCACAAGTACATCAAAGTACTCAACAAAATATAATGTGTAGATCTATTCAACAAGGAAGAATTTTCTCTCATAAAATACAAAATTGATAAGGTGTAATTACTCATAATTTTAGGTTTTTATTATTTTAATATTAAAGTTGAGATCATGCACTGCATGCTGCAATGACATTTAAATAATCACTTTTTATTGCATATTAAATTTGCAAAATACCTAACTATTGAATTGTGGCAATAAATACAAAAAATAAATAGTTTTGTCACCAATAAAATCTTAATATTATAGTTATGAAAAGTTGAGTAAACATAATGTCAATTCAAAGGAATAAAATACCACAGGCTGACATGCATTAACTTCACAGTTTATGATTCATGAAGATCAAATGACTTATCCTAATTAAATAAGTTGAGAATCAAAACAAAAGTTAATTAAATTCCTTGGAGTACAAAGGTTGAGATTACATGTGTAAATACTTTCTGAAAGAATAGAAACTGAAAAAAGTAGACACAAAGGGTTGTCTTGCTCTTGAAGAAATGAAGAAACATCAGGGAAATTAGTCATGAATAAGCTAAAAACAGAAATAAAACCCCAGGCAAACCTTGGATTTCAGATATCTATGCATTTATCATGATGCTTTTATACCAACAAGAGTAATTAGAGATACTTGAAGACAGTAATACTCACGTTTCAAAGGTATTCAGAAATTTATCTTTTTTTGGTTTACTAGAAATGATGTCGTTTAGCTTTGCACATTCTTGTTTTCTTTGATAAATGCACTAATTTTAAAAGAAATGATGTTAGGAAGAAATGCACAGATCTGTCCATGTTCCAGTAAAAATTAGCAAGGTAAAATAAAAATAAGATAGAAAATTATTTTAGCACAGTCTTCAGAGGAAATACTGTGTTTTATGTAGTTGGGAGCCACAAGGAGTTCATTGAAATCAAGGTTCACAGCACTAAGAAGAAAAGGAACAAGCTTCTACTCTGGAATCTAGAGCATTACCACAGCACCGAAGCCTGGTCTGTGAACATCACCCAGGCTGCTGTACACAAAAGGAGCAAAGAAAGTATTTTAGAGCATTAGAAGAAAGAATAAAGAGAAGCATGGAATCATATGCTCTGTGTGAACAAAAGCCACTTTAAAATTAAATTACTAATAGCATGTTAATAAGTATGTAGTTTCAAGACACTTTAAAAGCTCCTGTTGTTCTTTTGTTTTAATTAATTTTATATCCTGCTTACTGTCCCTCCTCCTGGTGACCACCTCCCACAATCCTTTCTTCCTCTCCCTCCCCTTCTCCTCTGAGAATTGGAGACCACCCCTGGGTATCTCCTAAGCCTGGCAAATCAAGTCTGCTGATCTAGGCCCTTCCTCTCTCACAAGGCAGACCAGGTAGAACATATCCCACAGACAAGCAAAGCTTTTGGGAGAACCTCCACTCCAGTTGGTCATTATTAAACACACCCAAGGAGGGTATGACTCCTGTACTGTGGTGCTCCTTTCAAACCCTGGACAGTAGTCAAGACTTCATCAATATCCTTATATTTGTTTAAAATCCTGTCTCTATTTCTCCCATATGCTCAACGCTAACAGAGTCCCCCTGCTTACTTAAAAGTATTATGTCAATCCCAAATAATTTTTTTTAATTATTTATTTTATTTTATTTTATTTTTTAATTTACATTCCAAATCATTTCCCCTTTCCCATTTCCTCCCTCCCCGAAAGTCCCATAAGCCCCCTTCCCTCCCTCTTTTCTCCATTCAACCCCCTCTCGTTACTCTGTCCTGGCGTTCCCCTACATCCAGTCTTTCCAGGACCAGGGGTCTCTCCTTCCATCTTCTTAGAAATCTATTGATATGCGGATTGTGTCTAGGGTATTCCAACATTCTGGGTCAATATCCCCTTATCAGTGACTGCATACCATGTGTGTTCTTTTGTGATTGGGTTACCTCACTAAGGATGATATTTTCAAGATCTGACCATTTGCCTAGGAATTTCGTGAATTCATTGTTTTTAATTGCAGAGTAGTATTCCACTGTGTAGATATACCACATCTTCTGAATCCATTCCTCCGTTGAGGGACATCTGGGTTCTTTCCAGCTTCTGGCTATTATAAATAAGGCTGCTATGAACATAGTGGAGCATGTGTCCTTATTTCATGCAGGTAAAGCCTCTGGGTATATGCCCAGGATTATTCAAATAAGTAATAATATAGAAAACAGCACTGGATTTGTATTATGCATAATATAGAGGTGCACATGTTGCTAGTGTTTGTAGACTGAAGTATATGTATATGATAATTCATATCACATGTAAGGGATAAGTCAGTAGCATGAAATGATAATTCATGCTGTATCTGGACATACCTTACTCTCTGTTTGCTAATAACCCTGTCAGTAATCTACATACTGGTCAGGGAAGCAGAAAAGGAGATTGATTTAGGGCCTATAAGCATCTCCCATGGCCTGGACTTAGAGATTGCCAGAGGAGGCATTGAGTGCAAATGACCATCAGTAAAAATAGGATATGTATTTGTCCATGTGGTTACATGAAAAAGGTGAATGGTATGTACAATGTGTGAGGATTTTAAAATGTCAGGATAAAATAATCTTTGGTAATTGGTAAGAAAGAAGATTAGGCATCCTATGAGCAGAGTGGTAAGTCTTGTCTGGTGGAATTTATGGGGGCATACTCTGTAGGAGGTGCACTTACTTTCAGTAGCAAAGGTATTCTTTAAAAAATGTACATAGATACAAGTTTATGGAAAAAAATAAAACAAATCAAAATGTTCCTTGAATAATTATAATACAAAATAATGAAAAATAAAATACTGTTTATTTCTACTGATAGGAAACATTGCAATTTTATAGATGAAATAATACATTTTAATGGATGTACACTGCCCATTGACTTTTCTTGTACTGGTAAATCCATTTAATTGTTTCAGTTTCTTCAGCAATATTTTTTGCCAGGCCCAACATAGACATGGTGGGGCCAAAGTGACATGACTCCTGCTCCTTAGACAGTGTCCCAGTGTGAACCTCCAGAAAATGCTGAGCCAAGTGTGGCCCAGGTGGGACAGTGACTGGTGATAAGATTCCTGCCCCTGGGATGGAGTCCTGGTGCGAGCCTTCATGAGTGTCGATAGCTGCTGTGAGCAAAAGGTTTGTTTGCTACCTGAGGATCCAGATATACCACTCCTTGGCATATATCCAGAAGATGCTCCAACAGGTATAAGAACACATGCTCCACCATGTTCATAGCAGCCTTATTTATAATAGCCATAAGCTGGAAAGAACCCAGATGTCCCTCCACAAAGGAATGGATACAGAAAATGTGGTACATTTACACTGTTACAAGATTTTCCATGTCCAATCATATTAGGGCAGTGGAAGGCCTGTGATTGGACAGCAAAAGAGAGACAGAGCTAGGAGTTGGGGAGTAATGGAGGTCTCAGGAGAAAGGTCACAGGTTGGCGAACCAGGAAGGCTTCTGATGTTTTTATGTGTGTTTTCATAAAGTTAAAAATATTGGGATAAAGCTTCATCACTTTTAATTGGCTCTGGAATTACTGTATTGGCATCTTGTGATTGTGATTATAATATACATAAATCTAATTGGATAATTAAGATTAAGAGTCATGCTTCTACCGGGTAATTGGAATGTATGGAAGCGAGATGAGCTTGAGGAACCCT
Source organism: Tokudaia tokunoshimensis (assembly GCA_036184795.1). NCBI lineage: Eukaryota > Metazoa > Chordata > Mammalia > Rodentia > Muridae > Tokudaia > Tokudaia tokunoshimensis. The sequence continues at coordinate 16,990,366 of BTHU01000004.1, read as the reverse complement.
CACCAAAGAGTTGGCCTAGTGGAGGCTGGAAAGTGGGCAGGCTGGCAGATCACAGGAGCATGGGCCTAACCCATGAGAGTTCGAGGGTCTTTGGAGGGCTAGCAGGAACCCTGTGGCCATTGGTGTGAGGTCTACAGATCGCCTTTGTCAGAACAGCAGATCGAGGAAGTGTGGTCTGGACACCAGGGACAGTTGGTGGGGCTTTCTTTTTTAATATTTCCCACAACAGATGGCTGACCCAATGTGCTGGCTGGACATGAATCCACTAGAAATTTGAGATTATTAGCCTCAAAAGTTTTATTTTATTTTTTATTTTGTTAAGTGAGTAACTGAATAGCACACCAAAAATGAGTCACTGTGACTCAAGGGCAGGAAGCTATAACAAAGGAAAGGCTGGGAATGCTGAAGACCCCCAACTGTACGAAATTACAGGCTGCTTTAAGTCAGAAGAAGAAGGAAATTTGCCTACCTCTTAGAGCAGAGGAATTAAACTATGAATTTAAAATTAGGATTATTTGCATGAAAGCAAATAATAAATAAATTTATTTTCAGATTCTGTCTGAATCACATGGAAAATTTTGCCTGTGGTTCGGAACTTGATAGAGAGTACTAGTCACTGACTCCAGAGTAGAGAGTGCAGTGATAACTACTACCTGCTATGAATAGGTATTAATTAATAGAGGTCTGAGGCTCTCAGTAAAGAGCCCAACAGATAGATGGTATATAGGATGGCTACTTTTGGCAGAAAGCCAAACAGAAAGATGGTATAGATTATTTAACCAGCCACAGGAAGCTCATATTCTGTTAACGTGGTCTACACATAAATTTTGAGTATCTTTTTCTGCTTGGCAAGATAACTAACCTAAGTAGAGACTCTTACAATATCTTAGTTTATTTCATTTTTTTTTTTAGATTTTCAAAATGGATGTGATGTTGAATTTTGTGGTTATATTATTACTCTAGGAAAGAGGTCAAAATGAAGGGTTTTCTGGTTACTGACTCAAGGATATGCTGATTTGGGAAAAAGGTTTTATCTTTGTTTTTGGAAAAAGGTGACTGAGGTATTTATACCTTCCAGAGTTATTTTGATCAGATTTGATAGGGTAGACCCCACAAAGAAATAGATTCCAGAGACTCAAACAAAAAGGTTATCTTGATATTAAAATTTTTCTTTGAGATTTGTATATTACAGAATATGCAGCCCTGGTGAGTCTCCTCGTCAAATATTCTGAACTGATCTGCTTGAACACCTTATGTCCTAGACTTTAGTCAGATGCAGTAGAGTCACAGACTTCAGAGACTAATTAATCCTATTTTTCTACCCTTTCCCAACCCTGGGAAGTCCTGTTCTGATATGGATTTTATTTTGATACAAATTAAATTTTGAAAGAAAGTCTTTTTATTTTTTTAATTAAACAGAAAGGGTGAAATGTTGCAAGATTTTCCAGGTCCAATCATATTATGGCAGTGGAAGGCCTGTGATTGGACAGGAAAGGGGAGGCAGAACTAGGAGTTGGGGAGTTATGGAGGTCTCAGAAGAAAGATCACATGTCAGAGAACCAGGATGGCTTCTAACGTTTTTCTGTTTGTTTCATAAGGTTAGAAATAATAGGATAAAGCTTCATCACTTTTAATTGGTTCTGGAATTACTGTATTGGCATCTTGTGATTGTGATTATAATATACATAAATCTAATTGGATAAGTAATTAAGATTAAGAATAATGCTTCTACCGGGTAATTGGAATGGGTGAAAGCAAGATGAGCTTGAAGGATCCTCACCAGAGAGTTGTCTGAGTTGGGGCTGGGAAGTGGGCAGGCTGCTAGATCACAGGAGCATGGGCCTAACACACAGAGAATTCAGGGGTCTTTTGGCGGGCATGCAGGAACCCTGTGGCCATTGGTGTGAGGTCTGAGGATAGCCATTTTCAGGCCGGCAGATTGAGGAATTGTGGTACAGCTACCAGGGACAGTTGGCAGGGTGTTCTTTTTAATATTTCCTGCAATATTACACAATGGAGTACTATTCAGCTATTAAAAATAATGAATTCATGAAATTCTTAGGCAAATGGATGGAACTAGAAAATATCATCCTGAGTGAGGTAACCCAATCACAAAAGAACACATATGGTATGCACTCACTGATATGTGGATATTAGTCCAAAAGTTCGGAATACCCAACATACAATTCACAGATCACATGAAGCTCAAGAAGAAGGAAGACCAAATTGTGGATATTTCAGTCCTTCTTAGAAGGGGGAACAAAATACGCATGGGAAGAGATTCAGAGACAAAGTATGGAGCAGAGACTGAAGGAATGACAATTTAGAGACTCCCCAACCTGGGAATCCATCCCATATACAGTCACCAAACCCAGACATTATTGTGGATGCCAATAAGTGCTAGCTGACAGGAGCCTCATATATCTGTCTCCTGAGAAGCTCTTCTAGTGCCTGACAAATACAGAAGTTGATGCTCACAGCCAACCCATGGGCAGAGCACAGGATCTTCAATAGAGGAGCTAGAGGAAGGACCCAAGGAGCTTAAGGGGTTTGCAGCCTGGTAGGAGGAACAACAATATGAACCAACTAGTACCCTCAAAGCTCCCAGGGACTAAATTACCAACCAAAGAATACACATGGAGGGACCCACGTTTCCAGCTACATATGTAGCACAGGATGGCCTTTTCAGACATCAATGAGAGAAGAGGCCATTGGTCCTGTGAAGCCTTGATGCCCCAGTGTAAGGGAATGCCAGGACGGGAAAGTGGGAATGGGTGTGTTGGTGAGCAGTGTGAGGGGAGATGGGATAGGGGGGGTTAGAGAGGAAAAGAGGAAAGGGGATAACATTTGAAATGTAAATAAAGCAAATATCTAGTTAAAAAAATAAGGTTTGTTTGCGTAATGATGTACATATTTTCATATTCCTCCAAGGAATGTCCTCCCTATTAATGTTAATGACTCTATGAGCATTAGAAACTCCAGGAGTCGAGAGTGTGGCTATGTATCTGCAAAATGGCAAATGCCAGGACCTTCAGGACAACCCCTAAGGCAATGGGGAAGAGCTCTAAATACATGAGTTGGAAAATGTATATAATTTCTGTTTTATTTTATAAAAAAGAGAAAGAGACCAGGATATATTTTGGGAGAGGCACAATATGGTGAGGTGAGAGGGGTGCCCAGCAGGACCATGCTGAGGTGTCCCTTCCCCTTGAGGTACCCACCATAAGATGGATGTAGCATGGAATAGAGTTTATTTGCAGCATGGGCATAGAAGTTGGGAAAGGAGAGAGAGAGAGAGAGAGAGAGAGAGAGAGACAGAGAGAGAGAGAGAGAGAGACAGAGAGAGAGAGAGACAGGAAGAGACAGAGAGAGACAGAGACACAGAGAGAGACAGAGAGACAGACAGAGAGAGAGCGACAGAGAGACAGAGAGAGACAGAGAAACAGAGACAGAGAGAGAAAGGAGGGGAGGGGGCAGAGGAGAGGAGAGGGAGGAGAGGAGAGGAGAGGAGAGGAGAGGAGAGGAGAGGAGAGGAGAGGAGAGGAGAGAAGAGAAGAGAAGAGAAGAGAAGAGAAGAGAAGAGAAGAGAAGAGAAGAGAAGAGAAGAGAAAAGAAGAGAAGAGGCCAACCAGGAACATATGGGGGGGAGGGGAAAGAAAAAGAAAGGATTCAGGGTAAGAAGGGGCAGAGAGAGTAAGAGAGTAAGGAGGGGTACAAACAGCACCTTTCATTGTAAGCCAGGCATTACCTGGCAATAGTCGGGTAACTGTTGGGCTGAACCTAGAAGGAATGCTAACAACTTCTAAACTATGCAGAATATAAGGATGCCATATGAATTATGAGGTGCTTCATTAATATAAAAGAACAAAGGCAGCTATACTATGAGCCAGCTTGTCAGGCAGATAGAAAGGCAGGCAGATTTCTGAGTTCAAGGTCAGTCAGTGATACAGCAAGGTTATTCCCAGACTAGGTGTTGTAAAAATTGTAAATTCAGGGCCAAGTCCCAGCCAAATAATTTATCTTCTTTGCTTAACAAAGGCAGATAGATATGAATTCTTCTGCAATGGTAAGGAAAAAAATGTATGCTTGCTGTCTCTTAAGATATGAAGCTCAAGAAGAAGGAAGACAAAAGTGTGGATGCTTCAGTACTACTTAAAAGAGAGAGCAAAATAACCATGTGGGAGCAGGGGATAGAGGGTGGGAAGGACTTGGGAGGAAGAGGGGAGGGGAGGGAGGAAAGAGGGGTAGGATCAGGTGTGAGAGGAGACAGGAGAGATGTACAAAGGGTCAAGAAATTGAACAGAGGTGTGTAGCATTGGGGGATAGGGAACTGAGGATAGCTACTACAAAGTCCCAGATGCCAGGAAAACAAGAAGCTCCCAGGACCCAACACGGATAACATTAACTGAAATACCCAACAAAGGGGAGTGAGAACCTGTAGAGACCATATACAGAGGTAAGGGAAGGCCCCCAGTTGAGGTTGAAGGTTATGGCCACCCATCCATCTTAAAAATATGAACCCAGAATTGCTCCTGTCTAAACGAAGTACAGGGACAAAGTATGGAGCAGAAACAGAAAAATAGGTCATCCAGAGACTGCCCCACTTGGAAATCCAACCCATATGCAACCACCAAACCCAGACACTATTGCAGATACCAGGAAGTGCTTGCTGTCTCCTGAGAGGCTCTACCAGAGCCTTACCAATACAGATGCAGATGCTTGCAGCCAACCATCAGATTGAGCACTGGGACCCCAATGGAGGAGTTAGGCAAAGGACTGAAGGAACTGAAAGGGTTTGTAACCCCATAGGAAGAACAACATCAACCAACCAGAATCCCTAGAGCTCCCAGGGACTAAACGACCAACCAAATAGTACACATGGAGGGACCCATGGTTCTAGCTGCATATGTAGCAAAGGATGGCCTTATCTGGTATCAAGGGGAGAGGAGGCCCTTGGTCCTGCGAAGGCTTGATGCCCCAGTATAGGGGAATGCTAGGGACATGGGGTCGGAGGGGGGGGTGGGTGGGTTAGGGAACATCCTCATAGAAGCAGGGAGAGGGGGAGGGGTTAGTGGAGGGGAAACTGGGAAAGGTGATAACATGTGAAATGTAAATAAATAAAAATAACCAATAAAATTTTTTTTAAAAAAGGAAAAAGAAAGGGCTGGCATCATGAGATGCTGATTCACAAGATAATCAAAAGCAAACTCTGGGATTGATAGGGAAATGAATAACTGTACTTTTGGTCTGCATGACATAAGCAGAAAGTCATAGCAGTTCTTTAGAATTATTTCTAGGGAGAGCTGAGTTCTCTGGGAGTTTATGGAGAGCAAAGCAGCTCTTCAAGAATTTCTTCTTTGTACTAGCAGAGAGAGCTGTCTCAATCAGAGAATTTTTAAAATATCAAGAAACGACTGTCTAGAGCAGAGCAGAGCAGACAGAAAACACACACACACACACACAGAAAGAGAGAGAGAGAGAGAGAGAGAGAGAGAGAGAGAGAGAGAGAGAGAGAGAGAGAGAGAGAGAGAGAGAGAGTCTGCAAAGCCAGCTCAGCAGAACCTAGGCTATCAGCTTGGAGCTATGATTTTACTTCGAGTCATTTGTTTTTGCTGCTTGCAGACACCCCTTCTCTCAGAACCCTTCCCCATGTTCAGGCTGGTCCTTGGTAATTTTTCTCTCACAAACTTCGTTCTCTCACTTCTAATGTCCTATTGATTCATTTGCATGGATAAAGATACAGTAGATAGGTAAGCATAACATCAGAAATGTGTTGTGTCACTGTTCTGACGCCTAGATTTTGCAGCCAAATTGCTTGCTTCTGTGGCTATTTTCATTATCATATATATAGACATCTTCCCATTATGTCTTCAACATGGTTATGTGTACACACCAGTTTCCTAACTACTGCGTTTTATATAATGTCAATCCTACGGACTAAGGCCCATACCAATTATATCATTTTAGCATAAATTATCTCTTTAAAATTCCCACTTCACATATAGTCATAGTATTAGGGACTTCAATACAAGGATTAGATGAGAGAGCTTCAGTTATAATTCCATAATATTCAGTGGATAAAGATCTCTGAGAGAAGCCTGGGCATTAGGGCTTGAGAATTATTATACATTTTCCCTTTCAAAATCTTTAATTTAGAAAAAGAGAAAGACCAGAGCTTCTTAAATTATATTTTATCTCTTTCATTTTTACTACTGAAAGCAAATTTCAGCTCCACTCTAAGTCAAAATAGAGTGTGATTTAAAAAATATTCTGCTTATGGTCCCTGTTTATAGTTAATAGGCATTGAGCAAGTTGAGGCCACTGATGTGTGACGGTGAGGTTTAGAGGCAACGCTGGAACAGCCAAAATTCATAGATATACAAAAAACAAAACTGTATAATTCTTATCTCAAGAAATACATGGAGAACAATGTAAGAAATATTGGTACAAAAGCTATAATTCTCAAAGGAAAGATCTTTTTTTTTTTTTGTTCTTGATGATAAGAGGAGCATGGGAGTACTGAAGGAAAGGAAATCTTTGAGTTTTCTTCACTAAGAAGTCCTCCATGGAATTGTATAGTTGTTACTTTGGTCTTCAGTTATTAAAGTTTGCTCATCAAGAATTGCTGCAACCAGTATTGGCATGACTGTCTTGTAACCCTCCATGGAAATTTAAGCAGGATGCAGGCAAGAGGAAAATAAGCACTTGTACTGAGCTTGTCAGGCTCAGCATCTAGATGGAAAGAGAGAATAAGCTTGCTGTAATGACTCACACTTGCACAGGAGTCTAACATTTAGAATGTACAGTTGTTAATGTTAAAAAAACATATAAGCTCAATTTCCCTTAAAGATCAGTTATCACAGTGTCAATAAATTGATATTATTATGTTTAATTATTTTATTAAAAAGGTAATGTAAATGTAGACGTGGGAAAATTGTTTACAAGGTTATCAAAAGTGTCCAGGACAATAAAAGAAGATATTACCAGTCTTAATCTTAAACAGTTTGGCTTTCCATGTATGTTTTAAAGCTCACAATAGCAGATGTGTGTGTTTCCATGCAAGAGTGAACCTGCGATAGAAAAGACACAGACTTGACCAGAAAAATGTAATGTTTTCAGCAAAGATATAAGAAAGAAATGTGTTCTTTGTATTGTTCTGTAAAAACTAAGTATTAAAAGTTTGTATTTTGACATTTAAGAAGTGATAGAAAGAGGAATTAGACAATGTGTGCAAATTCAGTTGCACGGAACAAGAAATAAAAGCCCTTAGTGTTAGCCAACATGCTATTACTATAATAAAATACCTGAGAAAATAGATTCATACAGATGAAACTTTCATTTTGAATATTCAATTTTGACATTTTAGTCCGTGGTTGGTAGACACTGTGGCAAGGCAGCACATGTTGATGAGGGTCCTATAAAAGATCCTGACATGTTGTCTTAAAGAAAGAGGAGCAGTTGGAATACCCCTGTCCATTTTTTTTAACTCTTTTATTGATTCTTTGTGAATTTCATATCAAGTACCCCAATATCACGCATCTTCATGACCATTTATATCTTGTCTTTCTCCTTGCAACACCCCCAAAAGAAAACAAAATAAATATAAAAGCAATAAAAATGAGAAGAAAAAAAAACTTGTTGTTGAAACTGCAGCGTATCATGCTATGTCACACAGTATACACCTTTTCCCAAACAGGTTTACTTGCAAGTGCTTATTGCAATGAGTCTTTGGTATGGTTGGAGGCCTCTGGCTTCTGAAACAGTATCAAAACTGGGTCCTCACCAGGACGTCTCTCAGATATCCTGTTTATGCCCTGTGTTGTCAAGATCCTGCAGTTTTGGTCTATAAGACCCACCGCTTCACATGCTTTAGTAGTTCATAGACAGAGTATATGCTGGGGAGGAGCAACACAAAGCCCTGGATCTGGGCCTGGGATAGCTCTTCTGGTCTCACTAGGGTCAGGGTACAATCTGAATGAACAAAAGTTTTTTAACTTGGCTCCACCCCCTACATTTCAATCATTCTCACATAGTACCAACCTGGGAAGTAAGCCTTGAGGGAGGTGGAATTCAAATTCCAGCTTATAGCAACTGCCAAAAACATATACATGGAAGACAAGGCATAAGGGCTGGAATCATCTTGAAAAGGATGAAGTCAGGCAGAGCATTCAGATAGGAGTTTGGTATTTACATTAATTCCAGGGCATCCATCAGCATTGTATCTTACATAATTGCTCTTTCAAATACATCTTCCAGGGCCTGCTATGTGACTCTACCAGGCACTGGTACTTGGGGAAATACCCTAAGATCAATCCTCACACATCACAAGATGGTGGAAGAAAGGAAACTCCTGAGAGTTCTCCCCTCGCCTTCACATAAACCTTCATACAAACATAAAAAATAAAACTTTTAAAAATAATGTTTTTTCCGAGTAAGTTCATCTTTAAAGTTGTGTGTGTGTGTGTGTGTGTGTGTGTGTGTGTCTGTGTCTGTGTCTGTGTGTCTGTGTCTGTCTCTGTGTAGGCAAAGTGTATATTCAAATTAAATGGAAGAATCTAGAAGAAAATAATAGAATTGTTATTTATATTGTTCACATGTATACTCTTCACACTTCAAAGGTCTCCATTATATCCAAATAAATACCAAGAAATTCCAAACTTTAATGCTGTCCCAGGAATTCTGAGTGTCAGGAATTAGCAAAGGTTAATCATTCTGTCTATGTGTGGTCTTGGATACACTTACAGAACTTATGAAAAGGGAGACTTCAATTCATCCCATTTAAAACAGATATAGCTGCCCCATGAAAGTATTGAAGTTTTCAAATTACTTTGTCATCATAGAAACAGCATGCCTATTTCTAAAAATAAATAAAAGCATACTGTAAAACACTTTCTGCCGGAAGATGAAATAACTTATATTTAAATTTTTGATTTAAATCTTGATTTAATAATTTAGTCATTTAAAGAGATATTCTATCCATAGCAACTCAGAATCCTCTTGAAATGCATAATTACAAAGGCTCATTTCTTCCCATCTGCCACAAAGACCATATTCACTGAAAAAGAACCAGATGTGGCAAACAAATTAACATGTGTGCCATTGTCAAACGCTGCTGTTCTGAAGCATGCAAGTGACACGCCAATTAATGCCTGAGAACAGCTGGCTCTAAAGAGCAAGGAAAGTGATCACGTTGTATCATAAATGGACGAATCCACAGATGTTTCAGGTTGCACTTGGTTGTTGGCATTTGTAAGATGTATTTTAGAAAACACTGTGAATGAAAGCATGCTGTTTCAAAAAACTTTGCTGGCTGACACATTAGTAAAAGAAACTTTGTGGAGCATTTAAAGTGAGAATGCAGAATTTAGGATGAGCAAGAAGTAGTGTGCAAATTTTTGATGCAGACTCAAGCAATTCAAAGTCTCGGAAAATGAGCAAGCCTTTCTTGCCCAGTGGTACTGGATCATTTGTGTTATCCTTAGCACCAACATCAATGAGAATGTCTTGAGAAATTGTGAGAAAATTCCCATGTCTTGTCAACTCTTTTCTTGAATATCGCTATGGCAGTGATGGAAGAATTTGAAATGGATGCAGGAAGTGTACTTGAGTAGTAATTGATACTTTCTTTCTCAAACATCAAAAGTGAAACTAATAGATTAGATAATAATGCATAAAGATTTGCAAGGTCAGGCTCACAGACTACCTTGTATTCTCTATTTGTAGCTTTTGAAATGTTATAAGCATTTTTCAGAGAAAAGATGCAAATCTTTACCACTGCTGACATGATTTAAACTGCTACATAATCCCGAAGTTTACTGATTAAATGAACGGAAAGCATTAAGCTTTTTTGCCAATCCAAAAAGTAATCATTAATCAGATTTTTCAGACAATCACCAATTAAAACCCATATTGGAAATATTATATAAGAAATTAGAGATCAAATGATTAAAAAAGCAAGCCAGGTATAATTTATAACTTTCAAGTATATGATTGCATAATTTGATAGTCCTTCCTATAATGAGTTATAGATATGGAAGATTTTTCCATAGATATTGTTTTGAATTCTTTAGTTTTAAGTCACAATGGAATGTAAATTTCCATTATTATTGAATCCATTCCAAGTACTTGAGAAAATGTATTCAGATTATACATAATTTGAAGAGAAAATCATTATAATCAATGATTTCACATATTCAGGGATTGTTCTACTTATAATAGTTTAGTACCTTAAATTCACAACCACGATTATGAACGAAAGAAAGATTTCAATGTTAAAATCACATAAGAATATGTACTAAGTAAAAGATTTATACAGAGTTCAATGACTTTCATGAAAGACATTTCAATGACAAAGTTGGAAATGTGAAATGTGAATGAGCCGATTTTAAAGCATCTTAAACAAAGCAGGGTCCCATTCTTCCACTTCTGTCATCACAAATATCTGAACATTAGCAACCATGGTATAATAGCAGATGTTTTCTCTAGGGACTCTTCAAGGATTGGAGACTTACATTTGTCTTTGATGTTGTATGAAATAAGAAAAACACCATTAATTAATTGATCATAAGTGCATTACTGAAAAACAATATTCATTTATGTTTGAGCCTACCAGATATCTTTTTGTACCAGCATGAGTTTAAGAACTCACATTATTATACCTCTACTAAACAATCAGGATGAAATAAATGAAAACAGATTTCTAAGCCATAAAATAATAAGATATGAATCTATAGAAAATGGATATGTTCATAGGAGAATGGTAATATTTAGGAGAACATGAAATATTAGGAAAATTATGGTGGTAATCCTTTGACAGCCCCAAGCTACTGCACAGAGAGATTCCTCTGAAATGTGAGAGACTCTGGTCCCATTTTAAAGGAAGGTGAAACAAGAAATTTAGCAACATTGATTGTGATAGAAGGGCTGAAAAGAGAAAGCAAAGATATCAGATAGGAAGGTGATTCAAATTGAACATTCAGAGCTATAAAGATTAAATCACACATACAGGTGCCTGTGCTAGATCTTTACTGCTCTCTATCTCTGTCTATCTAGCAAACACACACACATGCACATGCATGCACATGCATGCACACACACAAACACACGATCACACATGGTACACATAATACCTATGCTGAGGGGGAAAAAATACCAAAAAGAAATTTGTAGAACTTCCCTGAGAGTTCATATCAGAAAAAGCATGTTTTGTTCCAATCAACACCATTTAAGGTGTCCAGATGTGTATTCATTTAAGAAGAATCCTCAGTAGTATTTCAGAAGTAAGACTGCTAAACTTAAATAACGTCATTGCTCCAGCAGCAGAGCAAAGAAGATCTTAACTTCTATGAAGCAAACACAAGAGCCTCCAGGTTCAAAAAGGAAACATTACTACAGCTTAAGTAACATGTTGACCCTCACCCACTGGTAATGGAAGACTTCAATACTCCACTTTAATCATAGATAGGCCCTCTGAACATTATGAAACAAGTGGACCTGATAGATATTGCAGAACATTTTATTACCCACCTCCAAAAAGAAGAAGAAGAAGAAGGAGAAGAAGAAGGAGAAGAAGAAGAAGAAGAAGAAGAAGAAGAAGAAGAAGAAGAAGAAGAAGAAGAAGAAGAAGAAGAAGAAGAAGAAGAGGAAGAAGAAGAAGAAGAAGAAGAAGAAGAAGAAGAAGAAGAAGAAGAAGAAGAAGAAGAAGAAGAAGAAGGAGGAGGAGGAGGAGGAGGAGGAGGAGGAGGAGGAGGAGGAGGAGGAGAAGAAGAAGAAGAAGAAGAAGAAGAAGAAGAAGAAGAAGAAGAAGAAGAAGAAGAAGAAGAAGAAGAAGAAAAGAATAGACTTCTCAGCACCTTTGGAACTTTCCTCAGAAATAACCACATAAAAGAAGTCTCAACAGATACAAGAAAGTATAAATAACTCCCTGCATCCGATGAGACAACTATATATTAAAGCTGGATATCAACAACAATAGAAACAACAGAAAGCTTATAAACTCATTGAAACTGAACAACTCTCTGTTGTATAAATGGGCCAACAATTAAGAAAAAAAATAATAGTCTAAGAAGTTTTTAAAAATGAGTACAAAACACATTGCAAACTTAATGCACACAATGAAAGAGGTTCTAAGATTCAGATCTATAGCACTAAGCAACTACATTAAAAATTTTCTTTTCAGAGATCTCATACTGGCAACTTAACAGCACACCTGAAAGCCCTAGAGCAAAAGAAAGAAATGACACACATAAGAAGTATATGCTAGTCCTCCCGAGTCTTCTTCCCCTCCCACTGTCACCTGCCCTTCCTGCTGGGGCAGAAACTTGCTAGCTCTGTTTCAGTGAAGATTCAGTCTTGTGATACTTCCTAGAGAACCAGCCACTCAGGGCAGTTGGTAAGAACCCTCCTTCCACGTCTGGAGGCCCTCAGCTTTCTCCAGGGTTCCAGGCAGGACTCACTACCCAGCAACCCCAAAAGACCCGACCTTCCGAATAGCAACTCTTACAAGCCTTCTACCCCTCCCACCACTGCCTGCCTTTCCTGCTGAGGCAGAACCTTGCTAGCTCTGTTGAAGTGAAGATTCAGCCTTGTGATACTTCCTAGAGAACCAGCCACTCAGGGCAGTTGGTAAGAACGCTCCTTCCACGTCTGGAGGCCCTCAGCTTTCTCCAGGGTTCCAGGCAGGACTCACTACCCAGCAACCCCAAAAGACCCGACCTTCCGAATAGCAACTCTTACAAGCCTTCTACCCCTCCCACCACTGCCTGCCTTTCCTGCTGAGGCAGAACCTTGCTAGCTCTGCTGCAGTGGAGATTACATCTCCTGATACTTCCAAGAGAACCAGACACTCAGAGCAGTTGAGAACCAGCCAGTTAGGGCAGTTGAACATTGCCAGGTTTTAAACAGTGAAGATTCCATCTCCTGGTACTTCCTAGAGAACCAGTCACTCAGGGCGTTTGCACTTTCTGCTGTGGTAGAATCTTGCCAGGCCTGCCGCAAGGAAAACACCATCTCCTGATACTTCCTAGAGAGCTAGCCGCATTTAGGTCATTTGGAGTGCGGAGAGGACTGAGAGCACAGGAGAGCTGGTCTCCCAGGAAAGCCTACATACCTGTGTGCACAGAGAGAACAGGAATCCCAGGAGTACATATACACAGGTTTACAGGACAGATAAGCCTAAATCAGAGAATGCAAAACAAGCTAACACCAGAGAAAACTAGATGGCAAAAGGCAAACGCAAGTGCATTACCAACATAAACAAAGGCAACATGGCACCATCTCCCATAAAAGCAAATCCTGGACACCTTAACACACCAGAAAACCAACACCTGGATTTAAAATCACACCTCATGATGCTGACAGAGGACTTCAAGAAGGACATAAATAAGTCCCTTAAAGAAATACAAGAGAACATGGGTCAAAAGGTAGAAGCCGTTAAAGAGGAATAGCAAAAGTCCCTTAAGGAAATACAGGACAACATGGGTCAACACATAGAAGCTCTTAAAGAGGAAACACAAAAATCCCTTAGGGAATTACAGGAGAGCATGGGTCAACAGGTACAACCCATTAAAGAGGAAACACAAAAATAACTTAAAGAAACACAGGAGAACATGGGCCAACAAGTAGAAGCCCTTAAAGAGGAAACACAAAAATCCCTTAAAGAATTTCAGGAAAACACAAACAAAAGTGAAGGAACTGAAAAAAAAAAACTATCCAGGATCTAAAATGGAAGTAGAAACAATAAAGCAATCACAAAGTGAGACATCTCTCGAGATAGAAAACCTTTGAAAGAATTCAGGAGTCATAAATGCAAGCATCAACAACAGAATACAAGAGACAGAAGAAAGAATCTCAGGTGCTGAAGATACCATAGAAATCATTGAATCAACAGTCAAAGAAAATGAGAAATACAAAAAAAACTGGTAACCCAAAACATCCAGGAAATCCAGGACACAATGAGAAGACCAAACCTAAGGAACATAGGTAGAGAAGAGAGCAAGAATTTAAAACTTAAAGGGCCAGTAAATATCTTCAATAAAATTATAGAAGAAACCTTCCCTGACCTAAGGAAAGAGATGCCTATGAACATACAAGAAGCATACAGAACTCCAAACACAGTGTACCAGAACAGAAACTTCTCCAGACACATAATAATCATGACACCAAATGCAATTAACAAAGAAATAATATTAAAAGCAGTAAGGGAAAAAGGTCAAGTAACATATATAAAGGCAGAACTCTCTGAACTACACTAGACTTCTCACTGGAAACTATGAAGGCTAGAAGATCCTGGGCAATTGTCATACAGACTCTAAGAGAACATAAATGTCAGCCCAGGCTACTATACCCAGCAAAACTCTCTATTACCATAGATGGAGAAAACAAGAAATTGCATGACAGAACCAAATTTACACAATATCTTTCCACAAACCCAGTGCTTCAAAGGATAATAGGTAGCAGATACCAACACAAGGCAGGAAACTACACCCTAGAAAAAGCAATAAAGTAATCTTTCAACAAACCCAAACTAAGATAGCCACACAAACAGGATTCAACCTGTAACAATGAAAATAATAGGAAGCAACAATCACCTTTCCTTAATATCTCTTAACATCAATGGTCTCAATTCTCCAATAAAAATACATGGACTCACAGACTGGATACGTAAACAGGACCCACATTTTGTTGCATACAAGAAACCCACCTCGGTGACAAACACACTCATTTCCTCAGAGTCAAAGGATGGAAATCAGTTTTCCAAGCAAATGGTCCCAAAAAACAAGCTGAAGTGGCCATACTTATATCGGATAAAATTGACTTTCAGCCTAAAGTAATCAAAAAAGATAAGGCGGGATACTTCATACTTATCGAAGGAAAAATCTACCAAGATGAAAAATGATGATCTCAATTCTGAACATCTATGCTCCAAATGCAAGGGCACCCAAATTCATAAAAGAAACTTTACTAAAGCTCAAAGAACACATTGCACACCACACAATTATAGTGGGAGACTTCAACACCCCACTCTCAAAAATGGACAAATCATGGAAACAGAAACTAAGCAGAGACACAGTAAAACTGGCCAAAGATATGGACGAAATGAATCTAACAGATATTTATAGAACATTGCATCCTCAAACAAAAGAATATACCTTCTTCTCAGCACCTCATGGTACCTTCTCCAAAATTGACCATATTATTTGTCACAAAACAGGCCTCAACAGATACAGATATACTGAAATAATTCCATGCACCCAATTAGATCACCATGGTCTAAAGCTGGTCTTGAGTTCAAACAAAAACAACAGAAAAAACACATACACATGGGCATTGAACAATGCTCTACTAAATGATAGCATGGTCAAGGAAAAAATAAAGAAAGAAATTAAGGACTTTTTAGAATTTATTGAAAATGAGGACACATAATACCAAAACTTATGGGACACAATGAAAGCAGTGTTAAGAGGAAAACTCATAGCTCTAAGTGCCTCCAAAAAGAAATTGGAGAGAGCTTACACTAGCAGCTTGACACCACACCTGAAAGCTCTAGAACAGAAAGAAGCAATGCACCCAAGAGGAGTAGACAGCAGGAAATATTTAAACTCAGGGCCAAAATCAACCAAATAGAAACAAAAAGAATCTTACAAAGAAGTAACAAAACCAGGAGTTGGTTCTTTTTTTTTTTTTTTTTGAATTTAATTTTTTTTATTTATTTTCTATATTTTTTTATTTACATTCCCAATGATTTCCCCTTTCCCGGTTCCTCCCTCCCAGAAAGTCCCATAAGCTCTCTTCCCTCCCCCTGTTCCCTATTCAACCCCTCTCACTTCTCTGTCCTGGTATTCCTCTACATCCAATATTTCCAGGACCAGGGGTCTCTCCTTCCATCTGCTTGGAAATCAACTGATATGTGAATTGTGTCTTGGGTATGCCGAGATTCTGGGTTAATATCCCTTTATCAGTGATGGCATACCGTGTGTGTTCATTTGTGAATGGGTTATCTCACTAAGGATGATATTTTCAAGTTCTGACCACTTGCCTAGGAATTTCGTGACTTCATTGTTTTTAATTGAAGAGTAGTATTCCAATGTGGAAATATACCACGTCTTCTGAATCCATTCCTCCATTGAGGGACATCTGGGTTCTTTCTAGCTTCTGGCTATTATAAATTAGGCTGCTATGAACATAGTGGAGCATGTGTCATTATTGAGTGCAGGGTAAGCCTCTGGGTATATGCCCAGGAGTGGAATAGACGGATCCTCCGGGAGTGTCATGCCCAGTTTTCTAGGGAACCACCAGGCTGCTTTTAAGAGTAGTTGTTTTTAATACTACTCTGCAATTAAAAACAATGAATTCACGAAATTCCTAGGCAAATGGTCAGAACTTGAAAATATCATCCTTAGTGAGGTAACCCAATCACAAAAGATCACACATGGTATGAAGTCACTGATAAGGGGATATTGACCCAGAATCTCAGAATACCCTAGACACAATCAGCATATCAATAGATTTCTAAAAAGATGGAAGGAGAGACCCCTGGTCCTGGAAAGACTGGATGTAGGGGAACGCCAGGACAGAGTAATGAGAGGGGGTTGAACGGAGAAAAGAGGGAGGGAAGGGGGCTTATGGGACTTTCGGGTAGGGAGGAAACGGGAAAGGGGAAGTGATTTGGAATGTAAATTAAAAAAATAAAATTAAATTAAATTAAAAAAAAAAAAGAGTAATTGTACCAGCTTGTAAACCCACCAGCAGTGGAGGAGTGCTCCTCTTTCTCCACATCCTCTCCAACAACTGCTGTCTCCTGTGATTTTGATCTTATCCATTCTGACTGGTGTGAGGTGGAATCTCAGGATTGCTTTGATTTGCATTTCCCTAATGACTAAGGATGTTGAACTTTTCTTTAAATGCTTCCCAGTCATTCGATATTCTTCAGGTGAGAACTCTTTGTTTAACTCTGTACCCCACTTTTAATAGGGTTATTTTGGCTCTCTGGAGTCTATCTTCTTGACTTCTTTATATATATTGGATATTAGCCCTCTGTCTGATGCAGGGTTGGTAAAGATCTTTTCCCAGTTTGTTGACTGCCGCTTTGTCCTTTTGACAGTGTCCTCTGCCTTACAGAAACTTTGCAATTTTATGAGGTCCCATTTGTCAATTCTAGATATTAGAGCATAAGGTATTGGTGTTCTGTTCAGGAAATTATCCTCTGTATCCATATGTTCAAGGCTCTCCCCTAGTTTCTTTTCTATTAGTTTCAGTGTATCTTGTTTTATGTGGAAGTCCTTGATCCACTTGGAATTGAGCTTAGTACAAGGAGATAAGAATGGATCGATTTGCATTCTTCTACATGCTGAACTCCAGTTGAGCTAGTACCATTTGTTGAAAAGGCTATCTTTTTCCACTGGATGGTTTTAGCTCCTTTGTTAAAGATCAAGTGACCATAGGAGTATGGATTCATTTCTAGGTCTTCAGTTCTCTTCCATTGATCTACATGCTTGTCACTGTACCGATACCATGCAGTTTTTTAACACTATTGCTTTGTAGTACAGCTTGAGGTCCGGGATACTGATTCCCCCAGAAGTTCTTTTATTGTTGAGAATAGTTTAGCTATCGTGGGTTTTCTGTTATTCCAGTTGAATTTTTTTTTTTAAATAAATCTTTAATCTTTTTTTGTTTTTTTAAGAACACACCAGAAGAGGGCGTCAGATCTAATAACAGATGGTTTGTGAGCCACCATGTGGTTGCTGGGATTTGAACTCAGGACCTTGGGGAGAGCAGTCAGTGTTCTTAACCGCTGAGCCATCTCACCAGCCCTCCAGTTGAATTTTTGAAATGCCATTTCTAACTCTATAAAGAATTGAGTTGGGATTTGATGGGGATTGCATTGAATCTGTATATTGATTTTGGCAAGATGGTCATTTTTACTGTATTAATCCTGCCAATCCTTGAGCATGGCAGATTTTTCCATCTTCTGAGGTCTTCTTCAATTTCTTTCTTCAGAGACTTGAAGTTCTTGTCATACAGATCTTTTACTTGTTTGGTTAGAGTCACACCAAGATACTTTATATTGTTTGTGGCTATTGTGAAGGGTATCATTTCTCTTACTTCTTTCTCAGCCTGCTTATCCTTTGAGTATAGGAAGGCTACTGATTTGCTTGAATTGATTTTATATCCGGCCACTTTGCTGAAGTTGTTCATCAGCTGTAGGAGTTCTCTGGTGGAGTCCTTTGGGTCGCTTAAGTATACTATCATATCATCTGCAAATAGTGAGAGACTGACTTCTTCCTTTCCAATTTGTGTCCCTTTGATCTCCTTTTGTTGTGGTATTGCTCTAGCTAGAACTTCAAGTACTATATTGAAAAGATATGGAGAGAGAGGGCAGCCTTGTCTGGTCCCTGATTTTAGTGGGATTGCTTCAAGTTTCTCTCCATTTAGATTGATATTGGCTACCGGTTTGCTGTACACTGTGTTGCTATGTTTAGATATGGGCCTCCAATTCCTTATCTTTCCAAGACTTTTAGCATGAAACGATGCAGAATTTTGTCAAATGCTTTCTCAGCATCTAATGAAATGACCATGTGGTTTTTTTCTTTGAGATTGTTTATGTAGTGGATTACATTGATGGACTTCCTTATCATCACTGGGATGAAGCCTACTTGATTGTGGTAAATGATCATTTTGATGTGTTCTTTGATTCGGTTGGCAAGAATTTTATTGAGTAATTTTGCATCTATATTCATAAGAGAAATTGGTCTGAGATTCTCTTTCTTTGTCGGATCTTTGTGTGATTTTGGTATCAGTGTAATTGTGGCTTCATTATTACGAGTTGGGTAGTGTTCCTTCTTTTTCTATTTTGTGGAATAGTTTGAAGAGTATTGGTGTTAGGTCTTCTTTGAAGGTCTGATAGAATTCTGCACTAAAACCGTCTGGACCTGTGCTTTTTTTGGTTGGAAGACTTCCAATGATCACTTCTATTTCTTCAGGGGATATAGGACGGTTTAGATGGTCTATTTGATCCTGATTTAATTTTGGTATTTGATATCTGTCTAGAACATTGTCCATTTTCTCCAGATTTTCTAGTTGTGTTGAATACAGGCTTTTGTGATAGCATCTATTGATTTTTTGAATTTTCTCAGTTTCTGTTGTTATCTCTCCCTTTTCGTTTCTGAGTTTGTTAATTTGGATACTGTCTCTGTGCCCTCTGGCTAGTCTGGCTAAGGGCTTATCTATCTTGTTGATTTTCTCAAAGAACCAATTCCTAGTTTTGTTGATTCTTTGTATGGTTTTATTTGTTTCTACTTGATTGATTTCAGCCCTGAGTTTGATGATTTCCTGCCTTCTACTCCTCTTGGGTGTATTTGCTTCTTTCTGTTGCAGGGCTTACAGGTGTGCCATTAAGCTTCTAGTGTATGCTCTCTCCAGTTTCTTTTTGGATGCACCCAGGGCTATAAATTTTCCTCTTAACGCTGCTTTCATTGTATCCCATAAATTGGGGTATGTTGTGCCTTCATTTTCATTAAATTTTAAAAGGTCTTTGATTTCTTTCTTTATGTCTTCCTTGACCCAGGTATCATTGAATCGAGCATTGTTCAGCTTCCACGTGTATGTGGGCTTCCTGTTGTTTTTGTTGCTATTGAAGACCACCCTTATTCCAAAGTGATCTGATAGGAGGCATGGGATTATTTCAATCTTCTTATATCTGCTGAGGTCTGTTTTGTGATCAATTATATGGTCGATTTTGGAGAAGGTACCATGAGGTGCTGAGAAGAACGTATATTCTTTTGCTTTAGGATTAAACGTTTTATATATATGTGCGTGTGTGTGTGTGTGTGTGTGTGTGTGTGTGTGTGTGTGTGTGTGTGTGTGTGTTTATGTTAGATCCATTTGGTCTAAAGCTCCAATTAGTTTCACTGTGTCCCTGTTTAGTTTCTGCTTTCCTGATCGGTCCATTTTAGGGAGTGTGGTGTTGAAGTCATCCACTATTATTGTGTGAGTTGAGATGTGTACTTTGAGCTTTAGTAAAGTTTCTTTTACTATTGAGTGTGCCCTTGCATTTGGAGCATAGATGCTCAGAATTGAGAGTTCTTCTTGGTGGATTTTTCCTTTGATCAGTATGTAGTGTCCTTCCATGTCTTTTTTGATGACTTTAGGTTGAAAGTCAATTTTATCTGATATTAGGATGGCTACTCCAGCTCGTTTCCTGGGACCGCTTGCTTGTAAGATTATTTTCCAGCCTTTTACTCTGAGGTAGTGTTTGTCTTTGACACTGAGGTGCGTTTCCTGCATGCAGCAAAATGCTGCGTCCTGTTTACTTATCCAGTCTGTTAGTTTATGCATTTTTATTGGGAAATTGAGAACATTCACATTAAGAGATATTAAGGAATAATGATTATTGCCACCTGCTATTCTTGGTATTATTTTTTTGTTTTGTTTTTTTGAGACAGGGTTTCTCTGTGTAGCCCTGGCTGTCCTGGAACTCACTGTGTAGACCAGGCTGGTCTCGAACTCAGAAATCCTCCTGCCTCTGCCTCCGAAGTGCTGGGATTAAAGGCGTGCGCCACCACCGCCAGGCCCACCTGCTATTCTTGAAGCCATCTTTATGTTTGAATGGTTATCTACTTTTGGGTTTGATGAAAGAAGATTACTATCTCATTTTTTCCAGGGTGTAGTTTCTCTCCTTGTATTGGCAATTTCCACCTTTTATCCGTTGCAGGGCTGGGTATGTGGAAAGTTATTGTGTAAATGTGGTTTTATCATAGAGTATCTTTGTCCCTCCATCTATGGTGATTGAGAGTTTCACTGGGTGTAGTAGTCTAGGCTGGCATTTGTGTTCTCTTAGAGTCTGTATGAGATCTGCCCAGGATCTTCTTGCTTTCATAGTCTCTGGTGAGAAGTCTGATATAATTCGGATAGGTCTTCCTTTATATGTTACTTGGCCTTTTCTCTTACTGCTTTTAATATTCTTTCTTTGTTTAGTACATTTTTTG
Organism: Tokudaia tokunoshimensis; assembly: GCA_036184795.1. Classification (NCBI taxonomy): domain Eukaryota; kingdom Metazoa; phylum Chordata; class Mammalia; order Rodentia; family Muridae; genus Tokudaia; species Tokudaia tokunoshimensis. The sequence goes on along the minus strand of BTHU01000004.1, from coordinate 16,969,382 downwards.
TTTTGATTATTATTTGATGGGAGATATTTCTGTTCTGGTCTAGTCTGTTTGGAGTTCTGTAGGCTTCTTGTACGTTCATAGGCATCTCTCTCTTTAGGTTGGGGAAATTTTCCTCCATAATTTTGTTGAAGATATTTACTGGCCCTTTAAGTTGCAAATCTTCACTCTCATCTATACCTATAATCCTTAGGTTTGGTCTTCTCATTGTGTTGTGGATTTCCTGGATGTTTTGGGTTACACGTTTTTGCATTTTTCATTTTCTTTGAGTGTTGAGTCGATGCTTTCTATGGTATCTTCAGCATCTGAGTTTCTTTCTTCCATCTCTTGTATTCTATTATTGATGTTTGCATCTATGACCCCTGATTTCTTCCCAAGATTTTCTATCTTCAAAGTTGTCTCCCTTTGTGATTTTTTAGTTGTTTCTACTTCCTTTTATAGATCCTGGATGGATTTGCTCAGTTCCTTATCTTGTTTCCTTGTGTTTTCCTGTATTTCTTTAAGATATTTTTGTGTTTCCTCTTTCAAGTCTTCTGCCTGTTGACCCAAGTTCTCTTGTATTTCTTTAAGCGATTTTTGTGTTTCCTTTGTAAGCACATCTACCCATTGATTCATGTTCTCCTTTATTTCTTTAAGTGATTTTTGTGTTGCCTCCTTATGTGCCTCCATCTGTTGACCCATATTCTCCTGCATTTCTTTAAGAGATTTTTGTGTTTTCTTTGTAAGAGCTTCTACCTATCGATTCATGTTATCCTATATTTCTTTATGAGATTTATTCTTGTCCTTCTTGAAATCCTCTAATAGCATCATGAGAAGTGATTTTTAAATCCAAATCTTGCCTTTTGGGTGTGATGGGTTAGCCAGGACTTGCTGCTGTTGGAGAGTTGGGCTCGGATGGTGCCATATTGCCTCGATTTCTGTTAGTAACATTCCTACGTTTGCCTTTTGCCATCTGGTTATCTCTTGTGTTAGTTGGTCCTGCTGTCACTGGCTGGTGCTTGAACATCCTGTGAGCCTACAAGGATATTTCTGCCCCCCTGGATGACTTGTTTGCCCTGGCACCGATTTGCTGAGGGACTGCCCTGCTCCTGAGTGTCTTTGGAGCCCTGTTGTGCCTTGCCCCAACTGATGTTATATTTGGGAAATCCCTGCATGCCTGGAGACTCAGTGTAGTCTATCACTGGAGCAAAGGTGGCTGAGTGGAGGTTGCTGTGCTCCCTCCTGGTGTGGGTCACTCTGCAGGGCAGATGTCCTACAGCAGAGCTGCCATGTAAATGACCTCAGAACTTCCCAGCTCTTGGGTGCAGGGAGCATACCAGCTGGCTGTGTCCCAAGCAATATTTTCCAGGAGTTGGTTCTTTGAGAAAATCAACATGACAGATAAACCCTTAGCCAGACTAACCAGAGTGCCAAGAGGCATTATCCAAATTAATAAAATCAGAAATGAACAGGGAGAAATAACAACAGAAACTGCGGAAATTCAAAAAATAATCAGAACCTACTACAAGAACTTATACTCAACAAAATTGGAAAATCTGGATGAAATGGATAATTTTCTAGATACATACCAGATACCAATGTTAAAACGAGATTAGATAAACCATCTAAATAGTCCCATAAGTCCTGAGGAAATAGAGGCAGTTGTTAATAGTCTCCCAATAAAAAAAAAAAAGCCCAGGACCAGATGGGTTTAGTGGGGAATTCTATCAGATCTTCAAAGAAGAGCTAATACCAATAGTCTTCAAACTATTCCACAAAATAGAAATTCAAGGAACAATACCCAATTCTTTCTTTGAAGCCTCAGTTACACTTATACCTAAACCAAACAAAGACCAAACAAGAAAAGAGAACTTCAAACCAATTTCCCTTATGGACATTGATGAAACAATTCTCAACAAAATTCTGGCCAACTGAATCCAAGAATGCATCCAAACAATAAGTCACCATGATCAAGTAGGCTTCATCCCAGGGATGCAGGGATGGTTCAATATATGGAAATCTATCAATCTAATCCACTATATTAACAAACTCAAAGCGAAAAAAAAACACATGATCATTTCATTAGATGCTGAAAAAGCTTTTGACAAAATTCATAATCCCTTCATGATAAAAGTCTTGGAGAGATCAGGAATTCAGGGCCCATACCTAAACATAGTGAAAGCAATATACTGTATACTGGTAGCTAACATCAAACTAAATAGAGAGAAACTTGAAGCAGTCCCACTAAAATAGGAGAACAGACAAGGCTGCCCACTCTCTCCCTATCTATTCCATATAGAACTCGAAGTCCTAGCCAGAGCAATTAGATAACAAAAGAATGCCAAAGGTATACAAATTGATTGAGAATTTTGATGGGGATTGCATTGAATCTGTAGATTGCTTTTGGCAAAATGGCCATTTTTACTATATTAATCCTTCCAATTCATGAGCATGGGAGATCCTTCCATCTTCTGAGATCTTCTACAATTTCTTTCTTCAGTGGCTTGAAGTTCTTGTCCTACAGATCTTTCACTTGCTTGGTTAAAGTTACACCAAGGTATATAATATTATTTGTGACTATTGTAAAGCATGTCACTTAACTAATTTCTTTTTTGCCTTGTTTATCCTTTGTGTAGAGGAAAGTTACTGATTTGCTTGATTAAATTTTAAATCCAGCCACTTTGCTGAAGTTATTTATCAGCTTTAGGAGTTCTAAAGGGTTGGGGATTTTGGGGGAGGGGGAAACGAGGAAGGGGTATAACGTTTCAAAATTAAATGAAAAATATATTCAATAAAATAATTGAACATGCTTGGATTAAAAAAAGAAGTATATGCTAAGAATACTCACACATAAGGCTGAAATCAATAAAATTTAAGCAAACAAAAGATACAAATAATAAAACATAAAGAGTAGATTCTCTGAGAAAATCAATAAGATTAACAAACCCTTATCCCCAACTAAAATGCTGAGAAAAGTTATACAACATCCTTAGTTATCAGGAAAACTTAAATCAAAATGGCAGAAATTCCACCTTATACTAATCAGAATGGCTAAGAACAATAAGCATGAGACAGCACATGTTGACAAGGAGTGGAAAAAGAAACAGTCCTCCATTGCTGGTGGGATTGCAATCTGGTACAACTACTCTGGAAATCAATCTTTCTTTTTTTTTATTTTCTAAGTTTTTTTTTTATTTACATTCCAAATCATTTCCCCTTTCCCGTTTCCTTCCTCCCCGAAAGTCCCAAAAGCTCCCTTTCCTCCCTCTTTTTTCCATTCAACCCCCTCTCGTTTCTCTGTCCTGGCGTTCCCCTACATCCAGTCTTTCCAGGACCAGGGGTCTCTCCTTCCATCTTCTTAGAAATCTATTGATATGCGAATTGTGTCTAGGGTATTCCAAGATTCAGTCTGGCGGTTCCTCCGAAAACTGGGCATGACACTCCCGGAGGGTCCGGCTATACCACTCCTGGGCATATACCCAGAGGCTTTACCTGCATGCAATAAGGACACATGCTCCACTATGTTCATAGCAGCCTTATTTATAATAGCCAGAAGCTGGAAAGAACCCAGATGTCCCTCAACGGAGGAATGGATTCAGAAGATGTGGTATATCTACACAATGGAATACTACTCTGCAATTAAAAATAATGAATTCACGAAATTCCTAGGCAAATGGTCAGACCTTTAAAATATCATCCTTAGTGAGGTAACCCAATCACAAAAGAACACACATGGTATGCAGTCACTGATAAGGGGATATTAACCCAGAAATCAATCTTTCAATTTCTCAGAAAATTGGAAATAGATCTGCCTGAGGACATAGCTATATCACTACTGGCCATATACCCAAAAGATGCTCTACCATACCACAAGGACATGTGCTCTGCTATATTCATAGCAGTATTATTTGTAATAGCTGGAAGCTGGAAAAAACCCAGATATCCCTCAACCAAAGAAAGTATACAGAAAGTATGGTACATTTACACAATGGAATATCACTCATCTATTAAAATTGAAGCCATCATGTATTTTGCAGGCAAATAGATCTAGAAAATATCACTGTGAGTTAGGTATTCAAGACCCAAAAATCACATGCATGGTATATATTTATTAGTTGATATTAACCAAAAAGTACAGAAAATCTGGGATATAACCCACAGACCATAAGAACTTTAACAGGCAGGAAAGCACAAATAAGGGTGACTCAATCCGACTTACAAGGAGAAACAAAATAATCACAAGAGGCAGGGGGAGAAAGGGACCAGGATGGAAAATGGGAGGGTTAGGGGAAATGGGGAACAGGATCAGGTATGGGGCAAGGGAACAGGAGGGAAATCCAGAGGACCAGGAGAATGGGAGAAATTATGCAGCTTCTGGGGGATGGGAGGTCTAGAAAGTCCCAGAGACCTGGGAGGTGAGAGACTCTCAGTACTTAATTGGAGGGACCTTAGCCAAAATGCCCAACAGTGGGGAGAGGAAACACAGAGTCCACTTTCAGTAAATCAACAGGGTCCCAAGTTGATGGCTGGGGTTACAAACCCACAGTCAAAATTTCTGACCCAGAATTGTTCACATTCAAAAGAACTGTAGGGACAAAAATGGAGAAAAAAACTGAAGGAAAAAATGCTGTTCAGTGACCAACTTGGGATCCATCTCATGGGGGAGTGGGGTGGAAAGCATCAAGGCCTGACACTATTTCTGATACTATGATGTGTTTACAGATAGGAAACTAGTATGGCTGTCCTCTGAGAGGCCCTACCAGCAGCTGACTAAGAAAGATGTAGATACTCTTACCCAAACATTTAACTGAAGTTGGGGACCACTATGGAGAAATTATGGGAGGGACTGGAGAAGCTGAGTAGTAGAGCTACCCTATAGGAAGACTCAACTAAGCCAGATCCCAAGGAGATCCCAGAGATGGAGCCATCAACCAGGCAGCATACATAGGCTGGTCCGAAGCCCCTGGCACATATATAGCAGAGGACCACCTGGTCTGACCTCAGTGGGAGAAGATGTGCTCAATCATTAAGAGACATGAGGTCCCAAGAAATGAGGATCCCGGGGGTAAGAATTAAACAGGCAGCACCCTCTCAAAGGCAAGGGAGGGGAGAATGGGGTGAGGAAATGTGTGGAGAAGACCAAGAGGGGGCAACATCGGTAATGTAAATAAATAAAATTAATTAAAAAAATAAGAAGACATCTGTGAGCCATCTTGCCTTAGGTATGTTTTAATAAAATTCATAGCAAAATTATTAAATAATTAACTAAAAATAAAGAATAAATAAAAACATTATTTTGAAAAAAAAGAAATAAAAATGGAAACATATCAACAGATACTGAGGAAATCCAGAAAACATAGGACAAAAAAGCCTTACTCCACTAAATTGGAAAATCTAAAAGAGATGGGTAATTTGTTCAATATATACATATTTACATATATACATACATTTATATAATTTTGATTATATATATATAATTGATTTATATATAATTTGATTATATATATATAATTTATTATATATATAATATGTATATATTATATATATATTATTTATTTATATATTTATAAATAAATATAAATATAAATATATATAAATAAATATATATATATTTATATATATATTTATATATATATTTATATATATATTTATATATATATTTATATATATATATATTTATATATATATAAAAATAAATATAAATATATATATTTATATATATTATATATAATTTGATTATATATATATAATCAAATTGTATAACGATCAGATAAATAATTTAATAGATCTGTAACCCGTAGTGAAATAAAGCAATAGCTACAATTATTTTCAGGCGAATGGCACAACAAAACAGTGACAGCTCAAGGGTTAGATAGCTTAGCTCAGAATTCTGCTAGAGTTTCAAAAAAGATTTAATGCCAATTCTCTTCAAACTATACCCCAATATAGAAACAAAAGGAACACTTCCCAATTCATTTTATGAAGCTACAGTTAGTCTGATACCCAAACCAAACAAAACCCAACAAAGAAAGAAAGCTACAGCTCAACTTTTCTTACAAATCTATTTGCAATAATTATCAATAAAATATTTGCAAACCAAATCCAGGAAGGCTTAAAGAAAAAAAAAAGGAAAACAAATTAAAACTACCACGATCAATTAGGCTTCATCCTGGAGATGCAGGGATGATTTAACTTAGACACATTGATAAATGTAACCTGCTAACAAATACACGAAAAGGCAAAAACTCCATGAATATCTTATTAAATGTAGAAAGGCCTCTGGAAAAAAAATAATCACCCCTTCATGATGAAAGTCCTGGAGAAATTTGGGATGCAAGGGACATATCTAAATATAGTTAGGAAGTCCATAACCAACACCAACTTAAATGGGGAGAAATACAAAGTAATTTCATTATAATCAGAAAAAAAGGCAAGGTTGTCCACTCTTTCCATGTCTATTCAATATAGTAGTTGAAGTCTTAGTTAAGGCAGTAAGACAATCAAAGGATATGAATAATATAAAAATTGGAAAAGAAGAGGTTATCTTTATTTGTAGATGATACGAAATTATATGTAATTGGCATGAGGACATAAGATTCTACCAGGAACTCAACAAACCAGAAATCTTTCTCTATAGAAATGACAAACAGAATGACAAGAATATTAGGGGGAACAGTAACTTTCACAATATTCTCAATATAAAATATTTTGACATAGACTCATAAAGCTAAAGATATTAAAGAAAGAGACTGAAGATATCAGAAGATGGTTTGGTCTCCCATGTAATTGAATTACCAGGTAAAAATGACCATCCTACCAAAAATATCTACAGATTCAGTGAAATCATCATCAAAATTCTAACACAAGTTTTCACAGACCTTGAAAGGATAGTTTTCAGCTTCATAGGAAAACAAAAACCCAGTATAGATAAAACAATCTTGGATAATAAAGTAAATGCATAAAGTATCACCATCCTTGATTTTGAGTTGCACTACAAAGGTATAGTAATAAAAACAGCACAGGTTTCACATACAACAAACCAGACAATGGAATTGAAGACTCAAGCATAAATCCACAAACCTTTGTATTTCTGAGTTTTGATAAAGAAATCATAAATCCACACTGGGAAAAAAGATAGCATCTTCAACAAATGATGCTGGTTAATCTGGATGGCTGCATGTAGAAGAGTTCAAATATATCCATATTCACCATGCTGCCCAAAAACCTCAATCCCAAATGCATCAAAAATCTCAACATTCAAGCAGATACACTTATGCTGATAAAAGAGAAAGTGGGGAATAGCTTTACACTCACTGGCATGGGAAATGACTTTCTGAACAGAATACCAATAGGTATTTTTTTTCCAACATCAACAACTAATAAATGGGACCTTAAGAAACTGAAAAGGTTCTGTAAAGCATACAAAGAACATCATAATTTGGACAAATTGGCAATCTACAGAATGAGAAAAGATTTATACAAACTCTTAGTCTGATAAAGAAACTAGATATCAAGAAAACAAATGACCCAATTTAAAGATGAGGTTCAGATTTAACAGAATTCTCAAAAGAGCAATGGCTGAGAAACATAAAATCTTCAGTCTGCTTAGCCATCAGGCATATGTAAATAAATATTTCTTTGAGATTTCATCTTATGCCCATGAGAATAGATAAGATCAATAAAACAATTGACAGCTCATACTGGCAATAATGCAGAGTAAGGAGAGCATCCATCCATTGCTTTTTGGAGTGCGTATTTACACAATTGCTATGGAAATCAGTGTGATAGTTCCTTAGACTATGGGAAATGATCTACCTCAAGATCCATCTAGACCTCTTCAGGACATAAACCCAAAGGACACTTCATCCAACCTAAAAGCTACTTGCACTATTGTGCTCATTCCTGCTCTACTCATAATATCACAGAATTGGCAACAACTTAGGTTCTACACAACAGAATAATTGATAAAATAAATAGTACATTTATTTACACAAGGAGTTAAATTATTGGAATCATAAATTTCACAAGTAAATGAATGGAACTAGAAAAAGAATCATCCTAAGTAATTCAGACCTAGAATGGCAAATATTGTGTGTATATATATATATATATATATATATATATATATATATATATATATATGAGCTGTTACATCAATAATAATCAAGATACAATCCATAGAAGCACAGAGGTTAAATAAAGGACTTGGGGCAGGCTGATAGATCACCCTAGGAAAGGTAAATAGAATAGATAGTGATTGATGGCTGAAGTGGGTATATATAACAAATATTTATAAGTATGTACTCTTACTGATGTCAAAAATGTTTTCTTAATGTCAATATTAAATCAGAGTTGTGAAGAAAAAGTACTAAATATTACTAAGTCATCAATACTTGCAAAAGTATAACTCTTCTTGGCTGAGTGTATGCTCAGTGTCCAACAGCATCATCTTATAAATCTTCTGTTCAGCTTACTGAACAGAGCAGCAAGTAATACTGCAGAATTTCACTTGCACTCCCCTACACACCATATGGCGCCTCTGTGGAGCATGGTATGCATCAGACTGACAGGCAGAGCTATTGAGTCAAAGTCAAATTGATTTATTTAAGCAAAAACCAAGAGGAGTTTTTGAAAGAAGAGCTAGTGTCATTATGTTACTATTTAATCAGTAATTGTTTTTATTACTTTATTTTCCAAAGGGTTTTCAGAAATGATTCCTATGAGCTGCATAACAAGCTTGTAAGACTTGTGAGTGAATCTCACATGCTATAGGAAGAAAATCTGGGAGAGAGTTGCTGATAGCAACTGTTTATTCTGTTGTGTATCTATCCATTCAGTTTTCAATATGTACTCATTTGCATAGTGGAAAGAATTTCAAATTTTTTGGTGTTCTCAGATTAACGTTCAGTGGTGGTGCCTTCATATTTTTACTTTATTATTAGTTCATTGTGAAATGACCTCAAAGCTATACAAGGGTTGTAAACATAACACAGTTGTTAGGTTATTGTTGTTCAGTTATTTGTTTTTAATTTCAAAGTATTGACTCTCACCACTGCTAGATATTGCAAGGGGGTATAGTGTTTTGAACAGGATTTACTTTCCTTCAGACCGTAATACAACCCTCAACATTAACATTATCATTATTTACAAAGCTTAGGTTTAACCTCCCACCCTTGCCTTGCCAGGTCTTTTAAAAATCTACTGAATGGCAAACAAACAAACAAAACACAGTTCAGAATCTTGAATAAAATTGATCCCATTTACTTTCATTACTCTATGACAATTTCTTGAGGTTTGTCTTTTATGTACAGATACCTTACTAGACACAGACAAATACTTCAAAGAAAAATATGTTTAGTGTATTTTAATTTAATTTGAGGGATTTTTATTTGTAATTAAAGTTCTCATTATTCTAAATTTAGGCACAGTTATTGCCCTTTGCTCGTACTATGCTCAATATCCTGCCCCAATACATCACTTAGAACTCTGTATTTCTCAACAAGAATGTTTGTAAAGTTTTGCTTATGCTCTAAGATCAAAAATAGACAAATGGGGCCTCATAAAATTGCAAACCCTCTGTAAGGCAAAGGACACTGTCAATAGGACAAAATGGCAACCAACAGATTGGGAAAAGATCTTTACCAACCCTACATCCAATAGAGGGCTAATATCCAATATATACAAAGGACTCAAGAAATTAGAATCCAGAGAACCAAATAACCCTATTAAAAAATGGAGTAGAGAGCTAAACAAACAATTCTCAAATGAGGAATACTGAATGACTGAGAAGCACCTAAAGAAATGTTCCACATCCTTAGTCATCAGGGAAAAGCAAATGAAAACAATCCTGAGATTCCACCTCACACCAGTCAGAAAATATCATCCTGAGTGGGGTAATCCAATCACAAAAGAACACACAGTATGCACTCACTGATAATATTAGTCCAGAAGCTCAGAATACCCAACATACAATTCGCATAACACACGAAGCTCAAGAAGAAGGAAGACCAATGTGAGTGCTTCACTCCTTCTTTGAAGGCAAAACAAAATACTCATGGGAGAAAATTGGGAGACAAAGTGTGGAGTAGAGACTGAAGGAAAGGCTATCCAGAGACTGCCCCACCTGGGGATCCATCCCATATACAGTCACCAGACCCAGACACTCTTGTGGATGCCAAGAAGTGCTTGCTGACAGGAGACTGATATAGCTGTCTCCTGAGAGGCTCTGCCATAACCTGGCAAATGCAGAGCTGGATGCTAGCAGCCAACCATTGGACTGAGCACGAGGTGCCCAGTGGAGGAGTTAGAGAAAGGAATGAAGAAGCTGAAGGGGTTTGCAACCCATAGGAAGAACAGCAAAATCAACCAACCAGACAAGCCCCCCCCACACACACACACTCAGAGCTCCCAGGAACTAAACCACAAACCAAAGAGTACACATGGAGGGACCCATGGCTCCAGCTGCATATGTAGTATAGAGGATGTCCTATTCAGACGTCGATGGGAGGAGAGGCCCTTGGTCCTGGGAAAGCTGGATGCTTCAGTGTAGTGCTGAGAATGGAAGGGCCGCTAGGCAGGAGGGGATGGGTAGGTGAACACCCTCACAGAAGCAGGGGAAGGGGGGAGGGGATAGGGGGATTCTGGAGGGGAAACTGAGATGTAAATAAATAAATAAATAAATAATCTGAGATGTAAATAAATAAAGTATCCAGTAAAACAAACAAATATCAACAAAAACAATAACAACAACAATAAAAACAAAACAGAAAATCCTTGACAAACTTGATGAGCCAAGAGCATTTGGAACCCCCAAGACATTTCCCTACTCCTGACTGGAGTCTATTCAGAGTCAGCTTGAGGTCTTTATTTTGTAACCTCATCTTTGCAATCTTACCATTCATTTTCTTCTCTGGTCATTATAATGAATAAGATAGAAAAGTGGGACAAGATGTGTGATTCCTGGGGAATTAGTTTCTGACTACTTAAAAATATCCAGAAACACAATCTTGCTTTACACAAATGAAAAAAAATATTTTCACATTCTATAAGCCAATATAAATTTTGTGTATCCTTCACTATAGAGAAACAAAATTTTCTCTTAATGAACTTTCGTTAAGGACAAAAAAAAAAAAGGAATAATAGTGTTAGGTGGAGTAATTTATCCAGATGACCAGTGTGAAGGAGATAGCCTGGTTAATGTAATTAAATACAATGTAGCTAAAATCAATGGGAAATGATAAGAATTAAGTCCCTACAGGATGAACAAAAGTCACCTCTTCCAGTAATGAAGGTCTGGTCACTCCTCTAGAAAAGTAAACAGACCTGCTGGGGTGCTTATTGAGGATTGAGGAAATACAGAATGGGTAGTAGAAACAGGTAGCTATAAATATGAGACAAGATCATGTGACAAGTTGCAGCAATGAGGATAGTGACTAATTGACTGTTTCAGTCTAGTTCATATATATGAATATATATATGTATATATATATATATATATATTAGATGTTTATGGTTTACTTCTCTATTTTCATGTAATATAACATCTATTGAGATGATATTAGTAGTAATTATCATATTTAAGTTGAAAGATAATAGAAGACAAAGTTCCTCAATAGACATTTTGACCAATTATAAAATATATGTGGTTGCAATTGTACATGGGATAGTTACGTTATTCTAGGCAGAACTGTGATCTTATTATTGTTTTCTTTTGTAAATTAAGTCATTATTCTACCAATCAGACTATGGCCTCTCTGTATAGACTATGAGTAGACTATGTATACTCTTTATATACATCCATCCATACATACATACATACACACACACACACACACACACACACACACACACACACACACGTTCTTTTCCTTTAGAGAACCCTGATCAATATGCTTTGTTTGAAAGCCCAGCAGCCAAGGCCTCTTATGAATTTTCTAACCTCTTTGGGTATTACAAATGATATATTTCTATAGATTCAAACCTAACTTCCAGAAATGAGAGAAATTATGTGATGTTGGTCTTTCTGCATCTGGGTTACCTCACTCAGAATGGTTGTTCCCAGTTCCATACATTTACCTAGAAATTTCATTTTTCTTGGTCGATGAATAATATGGCACTTTGTAAATATGCCAGATTCATTATCCATTTGTCAGTTTATGGACTCCTAGACTATTTTCATTTCCTGGTATTTTCTTTATCAGCAGGATTCTTACATTGTTTCATTATACTCGGAATTTTTGCCAAGTAACATTCAGGAAAGGAAGAAACTAAGTGAAGGAACTGTGTGCAGTAAACAGAACACAAGTACAGTCTTTGTTTTAGAGGATGTATTAGAAAGGATACTCTCATGGTGCCAGATGGTTAGAAATTATTTCCATGTTATGAATCCATTTTGTGAATAATTTCTCAATAACAATAAGTAATTACAGCACATTAGTGATGATTGGACCAGGTTGTCTTTAGAAATGAGAAGAAGAAACAATGACTCTTTTGGCTCTTTCAGTGAAAGAGGTGTGACACAATGACAGAAGCAATTTGAAACTGTAACATCAGCAGCAAATTACTGTAGCAGCAACTTCATGACAAAAAGTCTATGTAAAATAAGATGGTTAGCTCTTTCTGTATGGATTTCTTTTTGTTACTTTATTTTCTTAATAATCATTCTTTTGACCTTTTATATATATTAAAGTATGTTTGTGCGAGCATATGTGTATGCCCCATTGCCATTTCTAGTTATCAGTGCACTATACTAATAATAAAAAAAGGACTAGATGTCAACATTATCTCAGGAAATTTACCCTTTCCTTATTTCTGTACCTTTGTGATTGCGACAAAGTTTTTGTGAAAGAATCAGATCATTTGTACAACACCCCCCCCAATACACACACACTTGATGCTGCATGCCTTGTTTTTCTTTAAATTTTACTTATTAATTAATTAATAAAATAATGAATTCGTTCATTCATTTTATATAGCAATATCAGTTCCAGTTTCTTCCCAGTATTCCCTCATGCAGATCCTCCTCCCCTCTCCCTTCCCCTTCTCCTCTGAGAAGGGGGAGCACACCTCTGGGATCCCACCCCATGCCTTTCTCCTACCCCCACATCCCAAGTCATGCAGGACTAGGTTCATCTTCTCGCATTGAGACCAGGCAAGGCAGCACAGATAAGGGAATGGGATCCACAACTAGGTAACAGATTCAGAGACAGCCCCCTGCTCTATTTGTTGGGGGACCTGTACAAAGACCAAGGTACACATCTGCTATATATGGCCAGGGGCCTATTTCCATTTCATGGTTCAGTTTCTGGGAGCCCCCAACTAATTCCAGGCTCTGTTGGTCTTTCTGTAGGGTCCCTGTGTTCTTTGGTTCACTCAATCCTTCCCTCATCTATTATGTAAGACTCCCTGAGCGCCATCTAAATGCTTGGCTGGAGGTTTCTGCATCTCTTTCCATTTGCTGCTGGGTGGAGCCTCTGAGAGGAAAGTTATGGTAGGATTTGGAACCGTAACATAGTATCAGTAATATTGTCAGAGACTGTTTCTTCCTCATGAGATTGGTCACAATTTGGGCCAGTCATTGGTTGTCATTCCCTCTGTCTCTGCTTAATCTTTGTTCCAGCACATCTTCAAGGCAGGACACATGTTGGGTCAAAGGTTTTGTGGATGTGTTGCTGTTCTTATCCTTCTACTGCGAGACTTTCCTGGCTCAGGAAGTAGCCACTTCAGGATCCATATCCTCCACTGCTAGAAATGTCGACTAGAGTAGATACTCTGCGGCTTCTGCACATCCCAAGTCTCTGAAATGTCCTAGAGATTGCGACCACCCCCCCCACTAAGGATTCCCCTCTCTCTCCTTCTCTCCCTACACTGGATCCCCCCTCTTCTTCACACTCCTCTTTCACCCTGTTCACTCCATCCAACCACCTCCAATATCTATTTTATTTCCTCTTCTGAGAAAGATTCAACCATCCTTATTAAGTCTTCCTTGGTATTTGGCTTCTTTAGATCTGTGTATTATAGTGTGATTACCTTGTACTTTATGACTATATCTACTTATAAGTGGATACATAACATGCATGCTCTTATGGGTCTTGAATACCTCATTTAGAATATTTTCTAAGTTCCACCCATTTGCCTGTAAAACTCATGATATCCTTGTTTTTTAATAGCTAAGTAGTATTCCATTTTATAAATGAACCACATTTTCTTTCTCCATTCTTCAGTTGAGGAACATGTAGGTTGATTCTACTTTCTGGCTATTTTTAATAAATCTGTTATGAACACAATTGACAAGTGTCTTTGTAGGATGGTGGTACATCTTTTGGGCACATGTCCAGGAGTAGTATAGCAGTATCTGTGGTAGAACTATTCCAATTTTTCTGAAAAAGCACAAAATTGACTTGGAGAGTGGTTGTACAAGTTTGTAGGTCCAACAGTAATGGAGGAGTGTTCCCTTTGCTTCACATTCTTGCCAGCACATAGTCTCCATTGAGTTTTTTATCCCAGGCATTCTGGTGAGTTTAAGGTCAAATTTCAGAGTTATTTTGGTTTGAATTTCCCTGATGATTAAGGATTTGAAACATTAAGTGTTTCTCAGCTATTCTGTTGAGAATTGTCTGTTTAGCTCTGTGTCCCTTTTTTTTTTCAGTTGGGTAATTTGGGTTGTTGGTGTCTAACTTCTTGAGTTCTTTACATGTTTTAGATATTACCCTCTGTCTATTGTAGGGTTTGTAAAAATCTTTTCCCAATCTATATGCTATCTTTTTGTACTTTTGGCAGTATCCTTTGACTTTGTCTTTGTTAGGGTTTTACTGTTGTGAAAGATACCATGACCAATACAAGTCTTATAAAGACCAACATATAGTTGAGGCTGGCTTACAGGTTCAGAGGTTCAGTCCATTATCATCAAGGTGGGAGCATGGAAGCATCCAGGCAGGCATGGTGCAGGAAGAGCTGAGAGTTCTACACCTTTATCTGAAGGCTGCTAGCAGAATCCTGGCTTCCAGGAAGATAGGATGAGAGTTTTAAAGCCCAAGCTCAAAGTGACACACCTACTCCAACAAGACCACACCTACTTCAACAGGGCCACACCTTCTAATAGTGCCATTCCCTGGGTTGAGCATATACAAAGCATAATATTCCACTCCCTGGCCCCCATATGCTTGTTCAAACATATGAGTCTATGGGAGCCATACCTAAACATAGCATAATACAAAATACATTTAGCCCAGCTTCCAAAGTCCCCACAGTCTATAGCAGTCTCAACAATGTTAAAAGTTCAAAGTTCAAACTCTCTTTTTAGATTTATTCAATCACTTAACTGTAATCCCCAAAGCTAAACAGGAAACCAGCTGGGCAAACTCCAAACTCTGAATCTCCAAGCATGACGTCAAAGCGGTCTTCAAATCCCCAAGTCCCTTTTCATTTTTGTTGACTGCAACTAACATCTTTCTCCTGGGCTGTTGCATTTCCTGTTAGCAGCTTTCCTCAGCAAATAGACCATGGTTCTGGCATGTGGAACATCAATGTCTGAGATTCACACATAATCTTCTGGGCTCCTCCATGGGCTGGCATCACTTCTCTATCTCTGCATACTGTAGCACTCTAAGCTCAGGTTGATCCACTCCACTGTCGCTGTTGTTCTTGGTGGCCATTCCCATGGTGCTGTCATCTCTAATACACTGGGGTCTTCTGCTGCAACTAGGCTTCACCAATAGTCTCTCACAAGCTCTCTCATGGTGCCAAACCTCAAATTCTTTTCATGATACTTTCAATTCTGGGCCATCAACTACAACTGAGGCTGTGCCTTCACCAATGGCCTCCCATGGCCTCTCATATTATCAAGCCTCAGCTGCTCATGACCCCTTCATGCCTTCAAAACAAGTACCATCTGGGTGATTCTTCCACATTACCAAGTACAGTTGTAGTACAAGTTACAACCTTGGCTATCTCTGGAACACAACTTCTTTGTGCTCTCAGAAAAACTTCCCAGAATATTTCACCTCAGTGATGCTAGTCTCTTCTTAATCACCACTAATTTCTTAGCTCCAGCTAACCAGCATCAGTTGTCCCAGTAGTTCCTTCTATTTTTCACTCTAATGCCAGAGTCACATGGCCAAAGTTGG
Source organism: Tokudaia tokunoshimensis (assembly GCA_036184795.1). Classification (NCBI taxonomy): domain Eukaryota; kingdom Metazoa; phylum Chordata; class Mammalia; order Rodentia; family Muridae; genus Tokudaia; species Tokudaia tokunoshimensis. Next base: position 16,953,282 of record BTHU01000004.1, on the reverse strand, counting down.
TGAGTTCTGCTGCTTGCAGGAGCTGGAACATGCTCCCCCCTTTTCTATTACATTTTCACTAGCTTTCTGTTTTCCAACTCCTTCATGGCCTAAGCCTGGTTGTTCTGGATCTTGCTTAGTAGATTGACCTTGAACTTAGTGATCTCCTGGGATTAAATGTGTGTACCAACATGCCTGGGTCTAATCTTAGCTGGATAGAATCTTTCCTCAAAGTCCCATTCCATTAATCTGTTATCTCCTATAACATAGGATAAAATTCCATTTGACTTCCTGGTGTGCCTTTAATACTTGAACCATATATTTTATATTTTTCCTTATAAGTTTACTACACATGTTCAAAATGCTCTTCATGAGACATAACCAGAGAACAGAGTCTCCGCTGTTCTTTTTTGAGACTTCCTTTACTAATGCTATTAATACAAATCTCTTTACCTTAGACTGAGGTAGACTCTTCAGACAAGGGTAAAAATCAGTCACATTCTTCACTAAAATATCACCAAAACAGTATCTAGGCCATATTCTTAAGTTCTTCTCCAATTAAACTTCTTGGGCCTGGTCTGCACAGTTCAAATCACACTCAGCAACAAAGTCTCCTATATTCCCAGTAGGATAGCTCATTAAACCCAATTTAAAACATCCCAGTTCTTTCTAAGTCCAAAGTTCCCATATCCACATTCTTCCAAACAAAAGCATGGTCAGGCCCATTACAGCAATACCCCATTCCTGGTACCAACTTCCTTCTTAAGATTTTACTGCTGTGAACAGAGACCATGACCATTGCAAATCTTTTTTTTTTTTTCGGATACATGTTGATATCTAGTTATACCAGCACCATTTGTTGAAGTTGTTCTCCCTTTTCCACTGTATTTTTGACTTCTTTGTCAAAATTTAAGTATCCATAGGTATATGGATTTATTACTGCTTCTTCAATTCAATTCCAGTAATGAACCTGTTACTATACCAATACCATGCAGTCTTTGTTACTAATGCTCTGTAGTACAGCTTGAAGTCAGGGATGGTGATATCTCTGAAGTTCTTTTATTGTTCAGGGTGGTTCTATCCATATGAAGTTGAGAATTGTTCTTTTAAGGTCTGTGAAGAACTGTGTTGGAATTTTTGTTGGGGATTGCAGTGAATCTATAAAATCACTGGTAAGACAGCATTTTCACTATGTTGATCCTACCAACCAATGTGCATGGGAGATATTTGCATCTTCTGATACTTCCTCGTTTTTTTTTTCTTCAGGGAATTGAAGCTCATCTTTGATTTTGCTTTTCTTTAAGTGAGAGAAATTTGTAAACTGCTACAGTTTTTATGAGCTTTACTTGTTAGAGGTGGTCACAAGATAAGTGGGGAATAATCATATACCCACAGGTAGAAAATATCCCTAAAATGTGCAAAACAAGAAGAAATAGAAAAGAGAAGACATAAATGTTGAGATATAGAGATAATAGTGTAGCATTTATGGCCCTACATATGAAGTGTTCCTGCAGATATGTGGGGCAATATAGCATCTAACAATAATTAACAACTCCAAATTCAGTTTTGCAGTTCAGGTCTCACATGGGAATCCTCATTTTGAAGCTGATGAGCTTCAAATTCAGAATTCGAGATGAGCAAGTCATAAGGAACAAGAGGACAAGCAGCATTCTTCCATAGTCTCTGCTTCAGTTCCTGCCTCAAGTTCTTTCCATCACTTTCTTCAGCCATATCTTACAAAGTCTAAACTGAAATAAACCTTTTCTCTTCAGATTGATTCTAATTGTGGTGTTTCTCACAGGCAAAGAAAAAAAATAGGACATTATGACATCATAAAAGAAATTTACTCTCCCTCCCATAACAGCTATCAAATGTCAATAACTTGACAGCTTTTGATGAGATATTTGTGTCCATATTTCTCCGCATGCTGGTATTTTACCTGGTCTACACTTGTGCATATCATCTGATTATGATGTTTATTGATGTGTACTCTTATGTTTAAGTGTCCTGATGTGTCCAAAAAAAATTTAAAAAACTAAAAACCTACCCAACAATAAAAAATCAGGTTTTCTTGAAGTAATCTAACACTTCTATCTCTTAGAGTCTTTTCCAAACTTTCTTTGTGAAGATCTCTAAGCCCTAGGGTGAGAGTGTGAAATGTACATTTCCTTTTGAACTGAGCATTCCTTAATATATAATTTCCTAAACATTGATTACTTGAGGTTCTTGGTGTTAATGGAGGACACCTACTTACTAATTGACTAATAACAGGTTAAACTTTATTCTTCCAGTGCTGTCTCCTTAGTTAGAGAACACAAAAGCTGTGTGTTAATCTTGATTGTCAACTTCATTTTGGGAAAGTTTCTGAATTATACCAACTGAAGGACTACTCTAGCTATGGGCTGCACTACCATATAAGCTGGGGACAATAAAAAGAACAAATTGATGTTGAACATTACCAAGTTTATCTATATGTGCTTCCATAATAGAATTGCAATGTGTCCAAAATCACAAACTCATGCAATCATGACTCTCCTGCCATGAGGGTTTATATTTTCAAACTGCAAGCCAGAGAAAACCTATCTTCAAGTTGCTTTTCTCCATGTATTTGTTGCAACAACAGGAAAACTAGCTAGTATAGAAAATGTGTACTGATGTTTCAAAGAAAAACAAGAGAATTAGGCTAGTGGTCACTCATATGATATTTCTGAAAGACTCTCTTTATACTCTGTAATATCTTGAGGTGTGAATGAGGCTTGATGTAGGAGTAAATGGCTAATTGGTAATGGAGGAAATGCCAGAGCAAGCTAGCACTCAAGCTGCATCTTAACTTCTGTTCACTTTTCACACCCAGATGTATATATAGTGACAGAGAAAGCAAAAGGATATTTAAAATGAATAGTTTAAAAAGGTGGAGAAAGAGTTAATTTAACCTTATACAAGGCACATTCAAAGTTATTATGCTTGGTAAAGACATCACTGATCTTAAAGGGGATCCTAGAGTTCTGCATTGGGCCAGTAAAAAAGGTTTCTCTAAGGCAAGACTCCACATATGAGTCTGAAAACATGGCTTTAAATTTAGAGAGCTAAAGTTAAAACAATGGATATGTATGAAGGAAAGGAGTTGACAACATGGACACACAATTTTGTGAATTCATTTTATAGGAAAGAAAACTGGATCCACTGACTGGATGTGTAGTTCAATGTTATATAGTTAAATGCTTCAGCTGAATTTAGTGCAGAAGCTGAACCATGCATGAGATCTATCTCAGGATTATGGGATAGGAACTGACATGACATATCTGGAGCTGATTGACACAGGTCATAATCAAAAAAAAAAAAAGAGGACATGCCAAAACGGGAGGCAAATGACAGAAAGAGGACATAGCTAAGGGTTGAGAAAGGAAAAGTAGAAGTACGCAATGATCAGTAATTCAGTGAACTGAAATATTACTGAGATGCAGTTTCCTTTCATTAAAATAACATCTATATCTGATTTGTTCCGTATCTATTCATTAACAAGGTTACAGGATTCACTTACCAAATGGCTTATAATCCAGAGCATGAACTTAAATCATTTGCAGCCCACCTATACTCTACAAATTTTATGTTCCTCCAGTATTGATACTTTTCTTGATAATTTTCAATAAAGTAATTTTTAGTTTTTCTAATGGTTAAATTCTATAAAAATTCCAGTCATTTGGGTAAAGGTTTTAATGAATTTAGACAGAATCAAGGCTATAGGTCACTTACAACGTTCTAACTTTGGTGTTCACTATGTCTGTTTTGAATAGTAGAAAAACTGGAGTCCCAACTGACAAGAATTCATAAGCATTTCTTTTTTTTTATTTACATTCCAAATCATTTCCCCTTTCCCGTTTCCTCCCTCCCAGAAAGTCCCATAAGCCCCCTTCCCTCCCTCTTTTCCCCATTCAACCCCCTCTCGCTTCTCTGTCCAGGCATTCCCCTACATCCAGTCTTTCCAGGACCAGGGGTCTCTCCTTCCATCTTCTTGGAAATCTATTGATACGCGAATTGTGTCTAGGGTATTCCGAGATACTGGGTTAATATCCCCTTATCAGTGACTGCTTACCATGTGTGTTCTTTTGTGATTGGGTTATCTCACTAAGGATGATATTTTCAAGTTCTGACCATTTGCCTAGGAATTTCGTGAATTCATTGTTTTTAATTGCAGAGTAGTATTCCATTGTGTAAATTTACCACATCTTCTGAATCCATTCCTCTGTTGAGGGACATCTGGGTTCTTTCCAGCTTCTGGCTATTATAAATAAGGCTGCTATGAACATAGTGGAGCATGTGTCCTTATTGCATGCAGGTAAAGGCTCTGGGTATATGCCCAGGAGTGGTATAGCAGGATCCTCCAGGAGTGTCATGCCCAGTTTTCTGAGGAACCACCAGACTGCTTTCCAGAGTGGTTGTACCAGCTTGCAATCCCACCAGCAGTGGAGGAGTGTTCCTCTTTCTGCACATCCTCACCAACAACTGCTGTCTCCTGTGTTTTTGATCTTAGCCATTCTGACTGGTGTGAGATGGAATCTCAGGGTTGTTTTGATTTGCATTTCCCTAATGACTAAGGATGATGAACATCTGTTTAGGTGCTTCTCATCCATTAGATATTCTTCAGGTGAGAAATCTTTGTTTAGCTCTGTACCCCATTTTTTAATAGGGTTACTTGCCTCTCTGGAGTTTAACTTCTTGAGTTCTTTATATATATTGGATATTAGCCCTCTGTCGGATGTAGGGTTGGTAAAGATCATTTCCCAGTTAGTTGGTTGCCGCTTTGTCTTTTTGACAGTGACTTTTGCCTTGCAAAAACTTTGTAATTTTATGAGGTCCCATTTGTCAATTCTTGATCTTAGAGCATAAGCTATTGGAGTTCTATTCAGGAAATTCTCCCCTGTGCCCATATGTTCAAGGTTCTTCCCTAGTTTCCTTTCTATTAGTTTCAGTGTGTCTGGTTTTATGTGGAGGTCCTTGATTCACTTGGAATTGAGCTTAGTGCAAGGAGATAAGAATGGGTCAATTTGCATTCTTCTGCATGTTGACCTCCAGATGAGCCAGCACCATTTGTTGAAAAGGCTATCTTTTTTCCACTGGATGGTTTTAGCTCCTTTGTCATAGATCAAGTGACCATAGGAGTGTGGATTCATTTCTGGGTCTTCAATTGTGTTCCATTGATCTACATGCCTGTCACTGTGCCAATACCATGCAGTTTTTTAACACTATTGCTCTGTAGTACAGCTTGAGATCCGGGATACTGATTCCTCCCGAGGTTCTTTTACTCTTGAGAATAGTTTAGCTATCTTGGGTTTTCTGTTATTCCAGATGAATTTTTGAATTGCTCTTTCTAACTCTATGAAGAATTGAGTTGCGATTTTGATGGGGATTGCATTGAATCTGTATATTGCTTTTGGTAAGATGGTCATTTTTAATATATTAATCCTGCCAATCCTTGAGCACGGCAGATTTTTCCATCTTCTGAGGTCTTCTTCAATCTCTTTCTTCAGAGACTTGAAGTTCTTGTCATACAGATCTTTCACTTGTTTGGTTAGAGTCACACCGAGATACTTTATATGTTTTGTGGCTATCGTGAAGGGTATCATTTCTCTTACTTCTTTCTCAGCCTGCATAAGCATTTCATGTCACACTTTAAAGTGGAGATTTCTCTGAAGGAGCTATGTAGTGACAATGACAGAGACTAAGCTTATATTCTGGAGAGTTATAAAGTCATTTTCAATGGAATGTGCACTTTAGTGAAGTTCTGATTCCAAACTTTGACATTTGTTGCAGTTAAGTCTTTGCAATGACAGGTAAAAAGTATACACCCACACACACCCACACACACACACACACACACACACACACACACACATATTGGAAAAGTGTACCTATCCTGAGTATTCACAATATTTTATTGTTATTACTCTCTAGATATATAACAAAACTATATAGAACAGAGGATTTATTTGTATTTTTTGTTAAGTTCCTTGAGTAGTCTATAGATAAATGAGTGTGAGGGAAGATGTAGATAAAAACAATATGCATATTTTACAAAAAATTGAGTATCCAGTAATTTTGATAACCTTGCAGTTCCTAGAAACCATTTACTATATATGTAGAGAGACAGCTCTACTTTCCTGTAAGTGCAGAGAATTTCCCTTCTATCATCATTATAACACTGCTAACTGGGAATGATGGCAGATTCTGGCCTTTCCATCTAATTAATTCTGACCTGCTGTCTTTACTTTTCTACACATTTCCCCTGAACAACTATCTTCTCGTAGCCTTGGGTGAAGCATTCTTTGGCACAAACTCATTTGTAACTTAAGGATCCTTGATAAAACAGAACTATTATAAAAGTCACTATGCTACATTTGTAATACATAAGGAAACATTCATCTTATAATGCTTGAGAGCAGAGAAAGATACAAACTAGGAGCAGGATTGACTTAGCAAGATAAAGCAGTAGTACTTCCATAACAGGTTGTTACTTTGGCCACTATCTTTAGATAATTAACTTCTGACATAATTTTGAACTCATAGAGCTCTCAGAAACAGTCTAGAGTTTGCTTAAATTCTTACCAGTTTCCAACATGATGGAGAATGTTTTGCTAAGGAGTCAATTTCTAGTAAACTCACTCTACAAACATAGCATGGGGTGGTAGGTTTTGTATAGATCAAGGGTGCTATGTCAAGGGCAGTAGACTATTAGGTAATGTGAGGATGAGTATCTTTAATATTTTAATATATTTAGAAAGCAAAACAAAACAAAAACACCTTACCACTGTATAAAAGTATTCAGGACAATGGCATTAAAACTTCACTACAAAGCCAGTCTATGAGAGCCTGGAAAAATTATTGCTTTTATTGAAAGCAGAGAAATGCAAAAACACGCTTTAAAATAGTGGGCAAAGGGAGAAGAAACTTAAATATGCAATCATGAACAATTAGACGGCCTATGTCTGGTAGTTTGAGAAAACCTCTGGATTTCCATATTCTGTGGCACTCTAAACACAATTTATTTAGCAAAACAGTATAGATTATTTCTGTGATTGGTGTCTCGATAATTTGTAAATAGATAGCCTTGGCAGACAAAGCCTGATTCTTGAAATATGCTACCAGAACACAGTTATCTCATTTCCACAAGGAAGTGGGCTGCCTAGTTAATAGGTTTCGGGTGACAATAATTAATTGCAATATGAAAGATGAGGGAAATTACTGAAATCTGCCTTGAGGTCAACATAACAGCAACGGACAGGACTTAATCATCAGTATGAGTTTATAACCTAACTGGATAGTCAAAAATGAAATTGCTTCATTCATAAAATACAAACAATATCCAAGAGTGGATGATCAAGAAACCAAGGCAAAGTGTCTCAATAACAGTCATCATACCTGTTTTTGAACCAGTGTTACAGTATGTTGACAGATGAAGGACCTGAAGGTTGAATGGGAGCTTCACAGTGAAATACAGAACAAAATAGGTAAAACAGTGAATTCCTGAGTTCTTGTGCAAAAACAATTTATGAATACTTACTTGATGTGGTGGTTGAAATTAGAAATACCAACCCCAACCCCAAGACTGTTTGGGGGAGAGTGTGGGAGGTGCAGCCTTGATGAAGGAAGTGCATCACTGGGGTTGGGTTTTGATAATTCACAGCCTTCTTCAACCTCCAGTTCACCTTCTCTACTTCATTGTGGAATTGAAGATGTGGTCCTCAGTGTCCTGCCACCATACTTGCAGCTTGTTTCTGAAACTTCCTACATGATATACTCCATGTCACTAGTATTGTAATCCCTAATAAACTTTTTCTTCTTTTTATATGTTGCCTTGTCAATGGTGTGTTATCACAGCAGCAGGAAAGTGTAATGTACCTGATAACCTTGTTCAGGGACTACATGCTTTTGAGATAACAACTAGATTATTGCTCAAGTTCACTTCATTCCTTTTCTATGTTTCCTAGAGACATATGTAGAGTCAATTCCCAAGTTCCCATACATACAATTGAGATTTATCTTCCTGCACACACTCTTTGATTTAGTACAATATTTGGTTCCATTGCTTATTCTTCTGCTCTTTTTTTTTTTCAAGAAATCGGGAAGGGTGCTAACAGCAATTGTCACTGGATGGTTCTCATCCAGGTATTCTTTTGCTACTTGGGATGTATAAGTCAGCAGATTCTAGATGAGTAGGTGAGCAGACTGGACAGCTTTATATACTTGTATGTAAAGGTATAGAGACATTAAGCAATGTCTGTATATTCACATACCATACATGGAGGCTATTATGGCAACAGAGAACTTCATGTAGATCATCTTAGTCTACACCATTCAAAAGTGACAAATTTGAGCTAGTGCATTGTAAATATACAACCTCTAAAAAGTTTAGCTCTATGGTCTATTGGGGTCAGCATTTCAGTTTATAAATCACTATGCAAATAACCAATTCATATTGTAATAATTAGGCAATGAATAAATTGTCATTTGTCTCAACTGTTCACTTCATTTACGTTTGATCTTTTGTTGAGGCACGCCAGTTCTAGCTGTATCCACTGGTTAATGCAGTGATACATGACTACTACTATCATCTTCCTGCCTGTTTACTACTGGGCAAAGCAAGACTTCTGAAGTCTAGCCTTAGCTTTATAGAGAAGACTCTTATTCAATTCTTTATGGGAGACTTGCCAGCTTCCAATTTTTAACGTTTGTGGCTCCTTATGAACTGCTTTGAACCTGTTTGCAGGTGACACACCTGATGGATCCAATATGTTTTGCTGGAGAGCTTAGACAAGTGTTGAGGAAGTCACAACCCAAACAAAAGCAAGAGTTGCAACTAGACATTTGAAGCTGTGAACCGTCTAGCATCAGAACCTAAGAGTTTATTAAAACAAGCAGATTATATTAAATAGCTGAATCATTGAATTTCCACTGTAGCTGAATTTTAGCAAGAAGATATCTAGGTTATTTATTTATTTACTTACTTACTTATTTAGTCCCTTTTGTCATTTATTTCTGGAACAGTCTTTTCACATTTGCTTTTTTGTTGATATGTCTAGTTTTATATAATCAGTTACACTTAATATGTAAAAGGGCTCTGAGAATGAAAAGTTTTCACTTTCCTTCCTTCGCTGACTACAACATTGCTTTTAAATGAAGACGTGTTTTCTGCATATTTTCCTTAAAACAGACAATTTAGTAACAGAGCATGTCTTTAGCAGCTCATTATTGAGGTCTAGAGATAGTTGATTATATGTGTAATCATATTATATGAATCTTATGTTACATAGCATTATATTATTCAAGTGACCTAATAAGCAATAATAGTTGACTGTTTTAATGCGTTTGAAGTTGCAAAATGGAGCAGGAGGAGTACAAAGAATGATGAGCTCTGTGTGTGTCACTGGCTCGCACTCATCTTTGTCCATGGAAACTGCTTGTCCCCATCAGAATCTCTGCTGAGCACAGCAGAAGATAAACTGATCATGGAATAGCCTTGCTCAAGCAGCCTGTCTTGAACAGTATGAATATTGAATGTACTTAGCAAGAAAATGATGAAGATGAATGGGTGAGATTTAACCAATGTGCTTTTTACACCACTAACAGACTGCAGACATTTTCATCTGTTTTTACCCTGCTGTGTGACATTGGGTAATACAGTCCACACCTGCAATAAGCAATTTTTTCATCTGTAAAATGGAAAGAATAATAGCATTTATAGCAAATGTCATCTAGAAAATTAAAAGAAATATTGTTTGTGAAATGCTTAATATGAAGCTAGCAGCAAGTGTTCAGATCATTATGACAGTCTCCAATGAGCTTCAAGTTCACCTAATAGTCATTTTTTAAGGAAGCTAAATGGAATATGGTGTGATAGCCATTGCAAAGCCCACTGATGCAGTATAAAGAAGACACTTTACCTATTGACCAGAGATCTGCTTTGTGAAATAATCCAATGAATAACCTCTCATTCAATGTTTTAAATCACACTGACTCCCTACAACTTAATAACACAAAAATATCTGGGAAAGGCTATTAAGAAAAGCTGTAGATGGAGAACTGTAGTCAGAGAGTGAAAATGTAGACACTGAAAGAGACTGAGAAAAAGGGCCATGACTACAAAATTGCTTTGCCATCACAGTGGTGCATGGGAGATTATCTTATGTCCATGGAAGAGGAGCCTTTCCTCCTTCTAGCAGAATTTCCACCATTTCCATTGGGTCAGAGGACTTCAGTGGGTCCTTTAGTATAAATTTTGAATTGCAGGATATTGAAAGCAACAAAAAAAGAAGTCACCCCACATATGTTGGGAATCAGTAACCTACAACGAAAAAGAAAATACATGGCATTGAGAAAGAAAGGCTTTCCTCATTTAAGTTATACTTGGGCAACATGGAACAAAGAAACACTATTCAATTTCTAAAGATTAGGGAAAACTGAAGAATTGCCTGATTTATATGTTGTCAAGATTTTTTGTCATATTGATAAAAGTTAAGATTTGTAAATAATCTGATTGTGAAGTTCCTTTTCAATTTTGAGATTACAATACAGTCCAGATACAACAAAGCCACATAAGAATAGACACTTTTATAAACAAAACACAGAAACAGCAAATTAGGCATACAAAACAGTACTCAAACACCATTAACTACTAAGAGAATGTAAACCAAAAGCACTGCTGCCACTTACATGTATAAGGGTGAGTATGGTCAGTGGTGGTGTGGGTGTACAGGAGAAAGATTCTTGTGCACAAAAGTGGGAGTGGGAATATAGATACAGTCATTGTGGACACAGTGTAGAAAGTGATAATGGGGCTGGTAGGACTGATCCTAATGCGCAACATGAAGATCTCCCATAATAATAAAAGTGGGCTCTCTTTAAGATTGAGGCTTAGTCAAGTTCAGCTAAGAAAAGGAACATATTTGTTTCACATAATGACCCTTTAATTACCCATATTGGTTGCATGATACTGTTCTATACATTAGATATATATAGTGAGGTTCATTTTCATCACATCTCAGAGAAAAAAGTATAGGAAACAATGTAGAATAAAGTGAAACTGAGGAAAAATCTAAATGAAAAACCAAGTATTTTTTAAAGCAAAATAAAGATAAATGAATAGCTGAATTTATTATTAGGTAGAAATCAAATTTTTGAATAAGTTGACCAGGAATATAGATGAGAATTTGGCCCATGAGTGATGGATAAGAGGAGAAATTCCAGTGATTAATTAGAGTACAAAGGAGCTGGAGAGATGGCTCAGAGATTAAGAGGACTGAGTTCTCTGAGTTCAATTCCCAGCAACCACATGGTGGATCACAACTATCTGTAATGAAATCTGATGCCCTCTTCTGGTGTGTCTGAAGACAGCAATAGTGTACACACACACACACACACACACACACGTATATATGTATATATTTATATATGTATATATATGCATATGATAAACAAATAAGTAAAATAGAGGACAAAAGGCTGCAAATCCAGAATTAAAGAGGACAACCAAAAGTTAAAATGGGCAAAATATTGTACTCTACTTAATGAAATAGTAAAATGGTGAATTAACACATGGCAAGGTTCTTCGAAACAATATTCATTAAATATATTTACTTTAAACAACAGAGGCTCACTTTATACACATACACACATGCACTACTTGCACACACAAACACACATGCACTACCACACAAATACATGCACAGATAAACACACACACACACATACACACAAGTTAAGTCTCATAAAGATATCAAGCAAAAAGAAGTGCTTGTTAGTCAGGGTATACAACTATGCTGATTTTCCCAAACCTACATCTATCCTATGATGCAGAAGCAATGGAAGCATTCTGAATTTTTATGATTTAGTGCCTTCAAAAGTATATGAAATATTCAAGAATTTTTACAGTGAATACTTGTTATAACTTTCATGTATTCATTTATATAAATGATATTTAAAATTTTTACATTTTAATGTGACTATCAGCAAGATATTTAAATGATCTAGATTATTTCCATTAAATTATTTCCATTTGTAGCAATTAGCGCTGTGAAGAACATTGAGTCTTCTCATGGATGTGACTATTTTTTATTGACTCTCCCATTGTTTCATGTTTGCCCCATATGTTCTTAGTTTCCATGCCACCTTATTGTTTCATTTGAGAACGTTAGTTCTTTAGTATTCTCTATTGCCTTGTGGACAGTATGTTTTGTCTTGCATCCTTAATGCTTTTTGTGAGGCTTCCAGTATGCAGGCCCACTTGCTGACAGTTGGTAACACAGAACTCCATCTTTTTACATTTGCTGTAAGCTCAGTACCACTGTGTACTGATTCCTTCTGCCCATATCTTGCATTAATATTGTATGTACTTTAATTTTATATGTTATAAACACTATAGTATGGGATGTTCTATATCGTTGTATTTTGTACAGTTTTAAATTCTTTTTGTGTGCTTATAAAGTGGTATATACATGTATGAATGCATGTTTTGTGTGTGTGTGTGTGTGTGTGTGTGTGTGTGCGCGCGCGCGCGCGCGCGCGCGCGCATGCATGTGCGCACACAAGTGAAGGACCTCAGCTGACATCATCTGTCTTCCTGATTCACTCTGCATCTTCTCATTTGAATCAGGTACTAGCACTGGCCCTGGAGCTCAGTTTTGGCTTCCCTTTCTAGTCAGCTTGTTGCAGAAAATTCCTTGTCTCTACTGATCACAGCTGGGATCACGAGAGGATGCCATATCATCCTAGGTATGTGGGTTCTGGAAATCCTAGACTTAGTCCTCATGGTTTCAGGGTTTTACCTGGCCTTAAAACAAACAAACAAACAAAACAATTAAAAACAAACCACAACTGTGAAAATTAAAATAAACAAAAGACCCATAAGGGACTGGAGAGATGGCTCAGAGGTTAAGAGCACTGACTGCTTTTCCAGAAGTCCTGAGTTCAATTCCTAGGAGTGACATGGTGGCTCACAACTATCTGTCACGTGACTTCATGTCCTCTTCTGGTATGTCTGAAGACAGCTACAGTGTACTCATACATAAATAATTCCAAAAAAGACCTATAAGGCAAAAATGCCAAAACAAAACATAACACACACACACACACACACACACTGAATTTGTTTTGTGTTGATCAGACCTGGCACCTATCGTTGAGTGTGGTGATATACTCAATGACAATCCATTGGAGAAAACCTCATTTGCCAGCAGATATCAGTTGGAAATAGTTTCTTAGTTAGGGGACAATCCCTTGTGCCTGGCTGTGCTGAGATCCTGTCTGGCTTGATCCTGTACCAGCCTCTGTGAGTTCATCAATTTTGTTGTGCTGGGAAGACATTGTTTCGGTGGAGTCATCTAACACCTCTGGTTCTTAATCTCTGCTTTCTCTTCTACATAGATCCATGAAGCCTAAGAGAATGAGTTTGATGAGGATATCCTCTTTAGGTATAATAATATTCTATTCTGAACATGTGAATTTTAACTATCTTTTTATTATTTGATGGACATCTAGGCTGATTCCAACTTCAGGAAATTATGAACAGAGAATCAAAGAATCTGGATGAGCAGATATCTTTGTACTAGGATGTAGTCTGGGTATACCAACAGTAGTATAGCTGGATCTTGACATAGATCAATTCTTACGTTCCTGAAAAACTTTCATAATGATTTCCATAGTAGCTGTGCAAGTTTGCACCATCGTGAGCAATGCATGAGTGTTCCCCTTACTCTACATCCTCACCAGCATGATCTAGCCTTTGTATTATGGATTTTAGTGATTCTGACTGGGAATAGATGAAATCTCAAAACAGTTTTAATAAATTGCATCATTCTGATGGCTAAGAATATTGAGTGTTTCTCAGCCATCTGGGTTTCATATTTTGAGAACTTTGTGCTTCCATCCTCACTACATTTTTAAATTCAGCCATCTTCTACTACTTACATTCTTTCCACCTACCCGTTTGCAATGATACAAGATTTAGAGAAGGTGGTATAAATTTCCTTTGCTTAGTACTCAATAGTCACTTATCTCAGGCTTTGGAGCCATGCATCTCTGCATTCATGTCATTCACTACAAAGAGGGTCTACTCTGATTGAGGCTAAAAGTAGTATTTGTCTTTGGATATGAAGAGAAATATCAAGAAGGCACCTTGATGTCATGATAATTTACCTAAATAAAAATAAGTTGTTTGCCCCAGGGCATCATTTCTCCTTAGTTTTACCTTTTAAAATCTGTTCTTGAATTTTATTTTAAGTGTGTAAGTGTATTGTCTGCAGTGACTGCACACACACTACATTCTTAAATTTCTGTTAAGTGCCAAAACAGAGTGCCAGTTATCCTGGAACCATTATTGTTATTTGCTATGTGAATATTTGGAATCAATCCCTAGTTCTTGGGAATAGCAGCCAATGCTCTTACCTAAAGAGCCAGATCTCCAGGACTCACCAATGTATTATTTTAAATCAAGTTTGCATTACCTTACATGAAATCTTCCCATGAATTGGAGCTCAAATCCAATCAGACAGCTATTGGTTACCTATGTAACAGTCAAGCCATTACTGTATAAGTGGTACATCTTTGGAGAAAGTTGGTATTTAGTTCAGATGACTCACAGCTGGGTCAGACAGTGGATATTATTTCTTTCCAAAGAGTAGCATTTTCTGGAGCTATGGAAAGCAAAAATGAGTATCATTTTAGGGGTCTTCACCATCTTCCTCACAAACAACTCATAGTGAAATATATCACAACTGAAACAAATATTTGTGCTAGGAACCTTTGGCTTCTCAGACTACATTTATCTAGACATACAAAGTATCTTTTCTTACACTTGTATTTTGTAATTGGCTTACTCAATAATAGTTACATATGTTTTGTTTTAGTATACTCTTAGTTTCTGTTAAACAGCCCCATCTTCACTCATCTTCCCTATAACTTAACTCCCACCATCAAAATTGCATTTTTCACTACCAAAGATTTTTGCTCAGTGTTCTATCACTAATGGGCCTATTAACTTCTCCAGAGATTGCACATAAAGGTACTGTAAATATTCTGGATACATTGCTTAGTGAACAATTAAATTGAAAATAACCTGACAATCTTTATTATATATTTCTATAAACAGGTTATTAGTTTTTACATTGCCAAAATTTTGGAAATCAAGAAATATATTGAGTTCACTTGAGGTCAGAGAAAATTGAGAAATATTGTAGATGTCAAAAAGAAGTATGGACATTTACTTTTCTCTTAGATGTCATTCAATTCAGTAAGAATTTCTTCTACAAATGTTTCAAATTTGCTCTCTAGAAGGAAAAGTCTGAACAAAATATGTTTATATGTATTCTATATTTTCTAGTATTTTCCTTCACTAATTTAAGAATAGTTAATTTCCTAATTTCTGTTTTAATTAATTGTATTTCACTTAATGTTATCAACATGTACCATTTTCTTCAAGCTTTTGAGGATCAAATTGAGGACACTGTTATACTAGATAAACATCAGCCTAAATTTTACCTAGGCCTCAACTTCTGCACTTTGAAGATGCTGAGTAACAATCTATATTTCCTCTAATCTATTCGTCTGTACACTGAGGTCTTTTTAACAGGAGCGATACTCTTTTGTCAAGATAGAAGCATCCAGAGGAAATGAATGTCATGTATGATTGAAGCACTCTGCTCATTTATATCCTAAAATGTTCATCAGCTGTGTCTTACATACTTTCTAATCTTTTAAAATAAAATTCTAGTGATACTTTTGATAACATGATATTCATGAAGGGAAACCTGAAGAAGTATATAATAATCTCAGTCACATCATTAAATCCTTTTAAAAAAAATTTTGAGATTTTTCTTTTCTTGGCAAGACTTGGTGTTTTGCCTGCATGTATGTCTGTGCACCATGTATATTCAGTTCCCATCAACGCCAGAAGAGGACATCAGATTGCTTAGAACTGGTTGTTTACTACCATTTGGATCCTCTAGAAGATCAGTCAGTGTTCTTAATTGCTGAATCATTTCTCCACACCCTCATGAGGTTTCTGGTGTCTTTTTGTGTGACAGAAATTGAAGAACCTAAATGTCTTTTAAATATTTATTTGATAATTATATGAATGTATGTGCCAGCATTCATTTATTCATTCCTCACACATGCAGCACCCTTAAAGGACAAGGGGATCCTATACCTTGCAGTTAAAATTGATTTTAAGTACCATAACGTAGATTCTGGGTACTGAATCAAGTTTCTTTACAAGATCACTAAACAACTTTGAACACTGAGCCTTCTTTATGAATAAATACTAGGTTTCTCCCCAGGAAAATGCCTTCAGAATTATATAAAATAGTTTATAAGATCAGGGAGTATTTAAGAAAATATTGAATGTCATTATGTCATGTGTTCAGTGAGTATCTATTAAGCATTTCTTATGCTGTGGAGACTATATCATAGTAGATAATGGTCAGAATAAATGTCAGCTATAATCACCAAGGCTTGGTTTACACTCCTGCTCTTATATTTAGATTTGGTTTTTAATTTTGTTGTAATGAGTCATAGTCATATTTAATATGTGACCCTAAATCTTAATTTCTGGACAGGAACTTTGCTGTTCTCCCCATTACACATGATTGTTAAAGTGCTTGTAGTGAGGAAAACTGAAGTAAGCAAAGTGACAGCACCTCCAGCAGAATCATGTCTGCACCGTCACTTTTGATTGCACCCTTTCTTGCCCGTGAGGGCACTGCAGTACTTAGTCTGAGTTCCGCATCAATGACCTGGCCAGAAGCTGGATTTTCTGGTAAGTTGTGGGAGAGAAACAGTGCTTTCAGCAACACCCGCCTTCTGTAGAAGTGATGCTTTATGATTGCTTGGACCTGCACATTTTTCACCGTCAAGCCATGAAAAACCATCTTGATAGAGCGCTTCTGTAAGTGGTTTCAGAGGGTTATTTATGGCTCTACAAGGATACAGATTGCCTCATTTTCAGACAATTAAAACAGGAATTTAGGCAGTGGTTGTTTGCATCTTCAGGAGGAAAAATCCATTAACATAAGGCCAGGGGATCATTGGGTCCCAGAGAAGCTACCATGAATAGTAATGTCAACGAGTAAACTCCAGCAGCTGGAGTCAGCGAGGCCTGCTAAACAGCCGCATGTATGTGGCAGAGAAGCCAAAACTGAAAGTCTTTCTAGGACGGTAAGTAGTGTATTTTTTATGAGGCACACCAAAATGAGACTCCAGGGATAACAGCAGAAAAGACTGATCATAGAGAATAAACCTGGAGATAGGATTGAAAAGCAGGCTGAATCATAGAGCAAAACTCCCACAAGGAGCTGGTGGGAAAGCACAGAAAATCAGAAAACGCCTGATTCCATGTTTATGATAGAGGTCAACTTAACGAACTATCAGCATGAAGATTTCAATTCTGTAATATTTAACCACATAAGGAAGAATATCAGGTGCTGGCTACTAAGAAAATAATGCTACTCTGTAAGGAGATCCAAAAATCACATTAGGAATTAACCATGGAGAGTTTTGGAATACAAAGAAATGATGAATTATTTCAAAGGAGCATTTCCTGTGGTTTTGAAAGGAGTTCCTCTTCTCTATATTTATATTTAACCCATGATTTAACCCCAAGTAAGTTGAAACAATAACTGCTATTCCTATATAGTAAAACACAATATAACTAGAAGATCACAATATTTACATTAAGGCAACATACTTTAAGGGTCAAGTGTTCGGATTTATAGTTGGATAATATAGGGACAGGAAGATTGGTGAAGAGAATACTTTCCTTTAAATTCTTTTATTTTTCTCAGCTTATTTCTTTTTATTATTAACATACAAATAATCTTTTATACAAGCCAGGGTGTTTAAGTACTATACCATGAACCTGAGACATAAAATGAATGAACATTGTGTTCATACCTCAGATGAGCTTATTTGTAGAAAGACAAATATGCAAACTTTGAGAGGTGTATTTGACATTTGAAAAGTCTTTGGAAATTTTCTAGTCATGAAGAGGCAGAAATATGAGCTAGAATCTATTTTCATTTTAAATGCATAAGAATACTCATAAGTAATCTGAAAACTAGAAATTTCCTTCAATTCAAGAACACCAGAAGGGTAGTAAAACTGAGCCTAAAGCCAATTACTCCTGATGCCTTTCAGGGAAAAGTTGACAATCTGTTATTTTCATTTTATGTATTCAGTAAAAAATATATAAATCTTTTAAATTGGAAATTCTAATTTTAGGCTCTAACCTGCTATAATTAGTTCATTTGTTGATATTCAGTCTTTAGTAGCCACTCTCCAAAAGGCATAGGGAACTAATCAACAACCAATAGCAAAAAGCCTGATATAATTTATGCTAGACCCGATTTGGAATTTTAATAGGTTTTGTAATATTATTGTGTGTGTGTGTGTGTGTGTGTGTGTGTGTGTGTGTGTGTGTGTATAAATGGATATTGAATTTAAGGTCTCAAACAGGCCACAGAAAATTTTCTACTGACATCTCTCTATATATTTTATTTTACATTTCATTTTATTTTCTTTTCTTTTGTTTTTATTTTCTAAGTTTTTTTATTTACATTCCAAGTGATTTCCCCTTTCGTTTCCTCCCTCCCCGAAAGCCCCATAAGTCCCCTCCCCTCCCTCTGTTCCCCACTCAACCGCTCTTGCTTCTCTATCCTGGCATTCCTCTACATCCAGTCTTTCCAGGACCAGGGATATCTCCTTCCATCTACTTGGAAATCTATTGATATGCGAATTGTGTCTAGGGTATTCAGAGATTCTGGGTTAATATCCCCTTATCAGTGACTGCATACCATGTGTGTTCTTTTGTGATTGGGTTATCTCACTAAGGATGATATTTTCAAGTTCTGACCATTTGCCTAGGAATTTCGTGAATTCATTGTTTTTAATTGCAGAGTAGTATTCCATTGTGTAAATACACCACATCTTCTGAATCCATTCCTCCATTGAGGGTCATCTGGGTTCTCTCCAGCTTCTGGCTATTATAAATAAGGCTGCTATAATCATAGTGGAGCATGTGTCCTTATTGCATGCAGGGGAAGCCTCTGGGTATCTGCCCAGGAGTGGTATAGCAGGATCCTCCAGGAGTGTCATGCCCAGTTTTCTGAGGAACCGCCAGACTGCTTTCCAGAGTGGTTGTACCAGCTTGCAATTCCACCAGCAGTGGGGGAGTGTTCCTCTTTCTCCACATCCTTGCCAACAACTGCTGTCTCCTGTGTTTTTCATCTTAGCCATTCTGACTGGTGTGAGATGGAATCTCAGGGTTGTTTTGATTTGCATTTCCCTAATGACTAAGGATGATGAACATCTCTTTAGGTGCTTCTCAGCCATTAGATATTCTTCAGGTGAGAACTCTTTGTTTAGCTCTGTACCCCATTTTTTAATAGGGTTATTTGGCAGTCTGGAGTCTAACTTCTTGAGTTCTTTGTATATATTGAATATTAGCCCTCTATCAGATGTAGGGTTGGTAAAGATCTTTTCCCAATTTGTTGACTGCCATTTTGTCTGATTGACAGTGTCCTTTGCCTTACAGAAACTTTGTAATTTTATGAAGTCCCATTTGTCAATTCTTGATCTTAGAGTATAAGCTATTGGAGTTCTGTTCAGGAAATTCTTCCCTGTGCCCATATGTTCAAGGTTGTTCCCTAGTTTCCTTTCTATTAATTTCAGTGTGTCTGGTTTTATGTGGAGGTCCTTGATTCACTTGGAATTGAGCTTAGTGCAAGGAGATAAGAATGGGTCAATTTGCCTTCTTCTGCATGTTGACCTCAAGTTGAACTAGCACCATTTGTTGAAAATGTTATCTTTTTTCCACTGGATGGTTTTAGCTCCTTTGTCAAAGATCAAGTGACCATAGGAGTTAAAAACTGCATGGTATTTGTGCAGTGAGAGGCATGTAGATCAACGGAACAGAATTGAAGACCCAGCAATGAATACATTTCATTTTCTAAAAAACATCTTACTAAGTTTCCATGAATGGCCTTCAACTTGTCATCCTCCTACATAGCTGGGAATATAGGCCTGTATTATGAAGAAAATTTCAACAATTTCTGTTCTTTACTATTCTATTAATATCTATATCAGCAAATACAAAGCTTATATATGTTTGTATAATAAAACAATTTGATCCAATCTATGCAAGTGTTTGTACATATATATACAAATGCATGTATAGAAAACTAACTTGGAGAAATAAAGTTATTGCTCTTTTTAAAAATCATTTTAACTATTAAAAATATATGTTTTGGTATTTGTTATATCCCTCATGGGAGATATGGAGATAATCAATATAGAATCTTAGATACATAGTTTTAGTCATAGAATCTGAACGTCTAAAGTGCATTACTACCAGTATAAAATAAAATATAAACTTACTACATAAGTTTAATAATATTTTTATTTTGCTTGTTTTGAAGACAGGTTGATGTGTGGAAATCTGTACTTTATTTAGAGACCGAATAAAGAGACTTCAATCTTGTTACTCCTCCCTTGAAAAGGAAGTTAAGTACTCATTTCCCCCAAATTCAGTTGTTCTTCCAACAGACACTGAAATGATATTTTTCTCAAACAGAAATGCACTGTGAGAATTTTCTAATTTCTGTTGTTCATTAGAGTATAGGAAAGGAAGAGAACTCTACAGGTAGGTTCTCAGAGACATAAGGGATAAACACAGCAGAGATCAACCCTTTGTCTGTCTGTGGAAGTCTGCTTATAAATAGGAGATTACATTGTGCATAAAACAGAAATGTCCCTACCTTTTGCCAGGTAAGTGAGTCTGCTGACTTCAAATCTTTACCTTTCATTCTCTTCCTTCAGGTCCAATCCCCCATTCTCATACCCAGCTCTGTCTCAGAGTACCTCTGGCAATCTCTCTCTATTATATCTCTAATGGATCCCACTGATTCCCTGCACCTAACTTCCATCATGTAAAAGTAACTTTTGATCACCAGATGTAATATCAGAGGCTTACTGCTGAATAAACTCATGTTTTCTTTTCTTTTTTTTAAGAGTTATTTATTTATTATATGTAAAGTACACTGTAGTTGTCTTTAGACATACCAGAAGAGGGTATTGGATCCCATTACTGATGGTTGTGAGACACCATGTGATTGCTGGGATTTGAACTCAGGATCTTCGGAAGAGCAGTCAGTGCTCTTAACCACTGAGCCATCTCACCAGCCCCAAGCTCTCACCTTTTCTATTTTGAACTCTGGCTGACTGATTCAACTTAGCTGTTCTTGACTAAACATCTCTGCAACCTGACTGATTCATTCTGGCTTCTCCTGGTTTCTGACTGATTTGTTCTACTTGGCCTCAAACTAGCTCTGGCAATCTGTTTTAACGTTTTGGCTCCTTCTCATTCTATGGTTCATTCTGTGTTCATCTCAACCTATCTCTATAAAATTGCCCTGGTTAAAAAGGAAAGCTGCACTGCTCCCCCCCATCCATCTCTCTCTCTCTCTCTCTCTCTCTCTCTCTCTCTCTCTCTCTCTCTCTCTCTCTTTCTCTCTCTTTCTGTTCTGCTCTTTAGTCACCTCTCCTTCCTATGCTGTTCTCTTAAAAGTGGGATGCATCCTATTTCTTAATCATTCTGTCAAATCTTTCTCTGATTCATCACTTTGCTCCTTAATTAAATGTCACTGTTTGGGATTAAAGGTGTGTGCTAAAAGGATGTCTGTGTTCCACCCAGAGGGATCAAGTGTGTATGAGTTGTCTGCATTCCAGACGGATCATACACACCTAGAAGTACTTTGAATGTGATCCCTTGCCAGAGCAGCCATGTTGCTGAATTAAAATTCCTCTACATTATCCTTTCACTCTTATGTTGCTAAAGTCCCAACTCCAGCGGAGATTTCCTGCTAATCCACAGGCCATGTCTGCCATGGATTGAGGTTAGCTAGCTGAAGATCTTCATTCCTCCTTCAATTCCTCCAGATCCAATAACCCAGGATCATCTCCAGCTCTGTAGTAGGCCTTCTCTGGTGACTTCTTTCAGTGCTTTGTTTCCATTTTGAGGAGACTAAATAAGCAGATAGTGTTGAAATACTTTACCTGGAAAGCTTTCCTGCTGTCTGTGAATCTCCTTAGGCCCCCTAACCTATCTTTATCCCTAAGTATCAGCTTGTAATACGCAAAAAACACATTTTACCTGGAACCCCCATTGTACAAAACTATCAGGTCCACAAAATATTTTCTATAAAGCAAAACGCAGCCGTCATACCATGCTAAGAATGAGAGAGGTAACAGAAACCAAGAAACAAACTATCCACACAACAATGGCAAAACCAAATATCAGCACCATTAATCTTTCCAACCCCAAAAGCTTAAATCAGGTCTAAAAACACTCAATAACAGCAAGAACAATATGTCTCCCCAGAATCCAGAAACCATACCATATCAGTCCTTGAAATTCCAACAAGAAATTTCAAGGACAAGAAAAAGATCATGACATAGCCTATGTGAGTATGATAAAGGTCATTGTCTTAGTTAGGATTAGTTACTGCTGTGAACAGACACCATGGCCAAGGCAACTCTTATTAGGACAATATTTAATTGGGGCTGGCTTATAGGTTCATCAAGGTGGGAGTCTGGCAGTGTCCTGGCAAGCATGGTGCAGGAGGACTTGAGAGTTCTACATCTTTATCTGAAGACCCCTAGGAGAAGACTGGCTTCCACGCAGCTAGGAGAAGGGTCTTAAAGCCTGCATCTTCCAAACAGGCCACTCCATGAGCCAAGCATATTCAAACTACCATAGTCTTTAAAGAGGAAATTAATGAATTCCTTTCAAAACCCAGAAAACCACAAAGACTAGAAGAAAATAAATTAAATTGTTCAAGAGTTGAAAAGGACAATAGAATCAATAAAGAAAACCTAAATAGAGGAAATTATGGAAATGATAAACATAAGAATGCAAATGGGAGGGAGATAATGACTGGACTGTAAAATAAAAATAATTATTACTGCGACTACTACTACTACTACTACTACTACTACTACTACTACTACCACTACTAAAATGCAAATAAGAACTACAGAGGCAAAGTTCACCAACAGAATATAAGAGATGGAACAGAGACTCTCAAGAATTGAAGGTACTATAAAGGAAATGGATGCATCAGTCAATGAAAATGTTAAAACCAAAATATTCCTGGCACAAAACATTCAAAAATTTCTGGGAAACTTTGAAAAGACCCAGTCTAAAAATAATAGGAATAGAGGAAAGAGAAGAAACACAGGTCAAGGCTCAGGGCATATTTTAAACAAAATGATAGGAGAAAATTTCCCTAACCTAAACAAGGAGAGGCCTATAAGGTCAAAGAAGCATGCAGAAGACCAAATAGTTTGGAATAGAACAGAAGTTCTCTACACACACTAATTAAATCCTTAACATACAGAAAAAAGAAAGACTATTAGAAGATACAAGATAAAAAAAAAAAAGAACATAAAGTCAGACCTATTTGAATTATACCTGACTTTTCAAAGGAGACTCTAAAAGCTAGAAGGTCCTGGCCAGAAGAGCTGCAGATCCTAAGTAAACACAAATAACCATCCCAGACTTCTATAATTAGAAAAACTTTCAATCACCACAGAAGGAAAATAAGACTTTCATAATGAAGCCAAATGTACATAGTATCCATCTACAAACTTATCCTTACTGAGGGTACTAGAAGGAAAACTCCAACCTAAAGAGGTTCGATACATATAAAAAACCAAAGGGAACAAATGACCTCAGACCAAAAATGTCAAAAGAATAAAAGTACACGTACACACATACATTACCACCACTACCACCATCACCACCAATAACAAAATACCAGGAATCAATAATCTTGGTGATCAATATCTTTTTAGTTTCAATTTCCCAATTAAAAGAAAATAGATGAGAGAACTAGATCCATCCTTCTTTTGCATCCAAGAAAAACATTTCAATGTCAAGAATAGATATTACCTCAGGGTAAAAGGTGAGCAGAAGACATTTAAAAAAAAATAAGAAAAAGAAAAACATGGACACAAGAAAAAAGCTAGTGTAGTCATTTTAATATCTAACACAATGTAATTCAATAAAAAATTAATCAAAAGAGATAGGATAAGATACTTCATACTCATCAAAGGAAATACTCACCAATATGGCATTTTAGTTCTTAACACCTATACCCCAAACAAAAGGGTACATGTGTTTGTAAGAGAAACATTACTGCAGGTTTTATCACATGTTGACTCTCACATATTGATAGTGGGAGACGTCGATAACCCACTCTTATCAATAGACATGATATCCACACACAAAAAAATAGAGAGATATGCTAATAGTAACAAATGTTATAACCAAATTGATTTGCCAGATATTTACAAAACATTTCACACAAACCTAAAGCAATATACTTTCTTCTCTGAACCTCATGGAACATTCTCTAAAATTGGCCACATTCTTGGATCCCAAAAAATAGTTTTAAGAGAAACAAAAAAGTTTAAATAACTCCATGAATTCTAACCAACTACCATGGATTAAAACTAGATATAAATAAATCCAGAAACAACAGAAAGTTTAAAAACTCTCTAATGAGTGAAAAACTGCTCAAGATAGTAATTAAGAAAGAAATTAAGGACTTTCTAGATTTAAAAGAAAATGAATACACAATATATTCAAACTTATAGGACACAATGAGAGCAGTTCTAAGAGACAAGCTAATAGCACTAAGTAGCTACATTGAAACAAATTGAGAGATCTCATGATAGCAACTTAACAACACACTGAAAGCTATAAACCATAAAAGAAGAAATCATAGCTGAATGTAATACACAGAAATAAATAATCAATATCAGGGCTGAAATCAATATAAAAGAAACAAAAAATATTATAAAGAATCATTGAAGCAAAGAATTGGTTCCATGAAAAAAATCAATAAGATTGGCAAATCCTGGAGAACTATATCATAAGAAATAATTAAACTGGAATTTGCTGAATTCAGTAAGGTATAAATTAAGAGAGCAATAAAAAGGATGAAAAAAAGAATTGGGGTTTCTATTTTTTAGAAAAATCAATAAGATAAACAATTCTTTTTCTAAATTAACTAGAAGACAGAAAGAGAATATCTAATTAACAAAATCAGAAATGAAAAGGTGAACATAACAACAGACACTAAGAAAATACAAACACTAATAAGGACATATGTTTTAAAAAAACCCACATACTTAATCAAATTAAAAATGTCTAAATGAAATAGATAATTTTTATATATCTACTACTTATCAAAATTAAGTCAAGATCAGATAAGCAATAGAAACAGACCTATAACCCCTAGTAAGAGAGAAGCAGTCAATAAAATTTCCTAAAGAGAAATAACAACAAAGATAACAAGGCCAAATGACGACAGTGCATAATTTTATCTGACATACTAAGAAGAGTTAAAGGCAATATTTCTCAAATTATTTCACAAAATAGAAATAGAAGGAACACTGCCTATTCATTTTATGAGGCAATAATTTCCCTAATACAGAAAGCACATGACTCATCAAAGAAAGAATTGCAGACCAATTTTCTTGATAAACATAGAATAACTAAAAACTCTATAAAATATCTTCAAACTGGATCTAAAATGACATCAAAAATATCATTCATCATGAGCTAATAGACTTCCTCCCAAAGACATAGGGATAATTCAGCATATGTAAATCTAAAAATGTATTCTACCATATAAGCGAACTGAAAGAGAAAAAAATATATAGTCATCTTACTAGACACACAAAATGCTTATGATAAAGTTTAACATACCTTAATGGTAAGTCCTGGAAAGACTAGGCATACAAGATACACATCTCAACATGATAAAGGCAATTTCAGCAATCACATAGCATGAAGTTAAATGGAAACTCAGTGCCATTTATAGCAGCCTTATTTATAATAGCCAGAAGCTGGAAAGAACCCAGATGTCCCTCAACGGAGGAATGGATTCAGAAGATGTGGTATATCTACACAATGGAATACTACTCTGCAATTAAAAACAATGAATTCACGAAATTCCTAGGCAAATGGTCAGATCTTGAAAATATCATCCTTAGTGAGGTAACCCAATCACAAAAGAACACACATGGTATGCAGTCACTGATAAGGGGATATTGACCCAGAATCTCGGAATACCCTAGACACAATCCGCATATCAATAGATTTCTAAGAAGATGGAAGGAGAGACCCCTGGTCCTGGAAAGACTGGATGTAGGGGAACGCCAGGACAGAGTAACGAGACGGAGTTGAATGGAGAAAAGAGGGAGGGAAGGGGGCTTATGGGACTTTCGGGGAGGGAGGAAACGGGAAAGGGGAAATGATTTGGAATGTAAATTAAAAAAAAATAAAATAAAATAAATAATTAAAAAAAAATTGGGAAAAGAACAGGAGGTCTACTCTTGCCATATCTATTCAATGTAGTACTTGAAGTCTTAGCTAGACCATTAGCACAACTGAATAAGATCATGCCTATACAAATTACAATGAAAAAAATCAAAATATCTTTATTTGAAAGTGATATGATAACATATAAAATTGACCCAGAAGAATGCTACCAAGATAATCCTACAGCTGATAAATACTTTAAGTAAAGTAGCTGGATACAAAATTAACTCATAAAATTCAGTAACCT
This sequence comes from Tokudaia tokunoshimensis, assembly GCA_036184795.1. NCBI lineage: Eukaryota > Metazoa > Chordata > Mammalia > Rodentia > Muridae > Tokudaia > Tokudaia tokunoshimensis. The sequence continues at coordinate 16,926,625 of BTHU01000004.1, read as the reverse complement.
TCCTATATACAAATGACAGATGGACCAAGAAACACATCAAGGAAACTACAACTTTCAAAATACTATTTGAAAAAAAAACATTTAAATATCTTGGTATCTCTACCCATGAATGTGAAAGACTTGTGCACTAAAACCTTCATGTCACTGAAGAAATAAATTGAAGAATGTATCTGATTATGGAAAGATTTCCCATGTCAGGTATCAGTAGGATTAGCATAGTAAAAATGGCCAGACTGCCAAAAGCAATCTACTGATTCATTGAAACACCCATCAAAATTCCAAGAGTTATTCATTGATTTTGGAAGAACAGTTTTTAGCTTCATATAGAAACACACACATACACACACACACCAATGTCCACGTACACACACAATACATACATACATACATACAGAGAGAGAGAGAGAGAGAGAGAGAGAGAGAGAGAGAGAGAGAGAATATTTAAAACAAGGATGAATAACAAAAGAATTACTGGAGGTTTCACTATGTGCAGTTTCAAATTGTACTATGGAGTTAAAGAAATAAAAACTATACAGTATTAGCATGAAAAGAGACACATTATTCAGTGGTGTTGAACTGAAAGCCCCAACATAAATACATTCTCTTAAAGACGCTTACTTTTTTTTAAAAAAGAATAGTCAAAATACAGATTAAATACAGAAGCCAGAAATCCACACTGAAACAAAAGAATATTTCCTACAAATGGTACTGGATGAGCTGCATGACTTCATGTACAAGGAATGTAAATAGATCCTTAATTAGAACCCTGGGCAAAACCTAGCCCCAAGTGATTCACAGACCTCAAAATAAAACCAAATATACTGAACCTGAGAAGACAGAAAGTGGAAGGATAATTTTTAACTCATTGGCACTTAAGAAGACTTTCTGAACAACACATCATTAGCACAGGCATTGAATTCAAACATTAATAAGTGAACCTCATGAAAGAGACAAGATTCTGCATGGCAAAGGACAAAGCTGCAGCATACAAAATGACAAAATATTTTTCCAAATTCCATATCACACAGAGAACTAATATTCAAAATATATAAAGAACTCTAGAAACAAGATCATCCAAAAGCCCAAAGAATCTGATTTAAGTGGAGTACAGATCTAAACAGAGAGTTCTCAATAGAGGAAACTCAAATATCTGAGAAACATTTAAAGCAATGTGAAACTTCTTTATTTATCAGAGGAATGCAAATCAAAACTACGTTGAGATTTCACCTTATGCCTGTAAGAATGACTATTATCAGTAAGACAAGTCATAGGTCATAATGGTGATTATGTCAAATAATAACACTCCTACATTGCTAGTGGAAGTAAGAACATGTACAGCCATTATGGAATCACTGTGGCCATTCTCCTGGAAGATGAGAATCAATTTTCCTTAAGATCTAGCTATACTACTCCTGGGAACATGCCCAAAGGATGATTTACCCTACCACAAAACACTTGTTGAAACATGTTCATTGCTATTGTATTCACAAGAGGCTCAAACTGGTGACAGCCTAGATGTTGCTCAACAGAAGAATGGATAAAGAAAATATACTTTTCCAAAATGAAGGTTTATTCACCTGTTTAAAAAAACTAAGATAATGAAATTATCAACCAAATGTATTAAACTAGGAAAATATCATCCTGAGCGAGGCAATCTAGATCCACCTCACAAAGAAAAGAGATATCCACACTGGGAATTACAATGTTCCTGATCCCAGATGTCTTAGAAAAAGCATAAAAATGCAATCAGTAACAGTCAGGACAATGCCTCTCCAATAGAGCCCAACAATCCTACAAAAGCAGGCCCTGAATATTCCAATGCATTTCAAGCACAAGTAAAAGACCTTGGCACATAATAATCAAGACAGTTAACATACAGAATAAAGGAAGACTAGCAAAAGTTTCAATGGAAAAAGACAATGTATGTAAAGACAGACCTGTTAGTATTACACCTGGATTTTCCATGGAGACTCCAAAAGCCATAAGGACCCTGGACTAATGTGCCACAGACTGTAAGAAACCACAGATGCCATCCCAGATTAGTATAACCAGCAAATGTTTCAAGTAGTATAAATGAAAAACACAAGACATTCCATGATAAAACAAAAGTTTAAGTGATCCAGCCTTACAGACAGTGCTAGAAGTAAAACAACAAAGAGGTTAACTACAGATAAGAAAATACAGGGAACAAATAAACTTAGTCCAACAGAGTCAAAAGGTGAAAAGCTTTCTCTCTATAACTCAGAGACATAGGCACAAGCATCACCACCACCACCACCACCACTACCACTAATACCACCTCCACCTTCACCACCACTACCACCACCACCACCACCAACAACAACAAAATAACAGGAACAAAGAAGCCTTGGTTATTGATATCTCTCAACATTAATGGTCTCAATTACTCAATACAAAGACACAGCCTAACAAAATGGATATGAAAACATTATCCATTTTCTGCATCCAGGAAGTACATCTCAACATCAAGCATAGACATTACCTTAGAATAAAGGGGTGTAAAATGTTATTCTAAGAAAATTGACCTGTGATGCAAGCTGGTGTAGACATTGTAATATGTAACAAAATAGATTTCAAACCACCCCTAATCTGAAGCAATATAGAAAGGCACTACATACTCATAAAAGTTAATATCCGCCACAAGACACCTTAATTCTTAACATATATTCCCCCAAAACAAGGACAACCAAAACACTCAAATATGGAAACAAACAAACAAACCCAATAATCAACAAAACAAGAAGTATTAGGAATAGAATTATCCAGGGTCTTTACAAGGTCAATGAAGGCACATAGCAATTTCTTATCTGGAAAATTCCTCAAACTTCTTGAACTATAAGGAAAAATCTTCTAAGAGAAGATCCTGTCCTCCTGCCGAACAAGCACTAGACCCTTCTAAGATCGCAGTGGATGCCTGCTGTGATGCCCAGGCCCAGCTTGGGTCTCCTGAAACCTATGCAGTGCTCCTTTCCTCAAACCCTCTGACATTTACTATCAGTCCTCAACAGTCAAACTCCACCTTCCATATCTTTAGTGTATTCTTTTCCTTTCTTCTTATTCTTATATAATTATGATCAGTTCATAATCCAAGTCATTTATAGTCCAGCACCTGCTTGATAACATCAAACCTTGAGTTAAAGAAACAGAGGTCCAAGCATATGTAATCTACTTCAGAAAGAAAATATCTGGTCCAGACTGATGTTTCCTTTCAGATTGGTTTTCTTTCACACGGACCTCAATTCTTGTTGCTTTCTCCTGTGTGAGAAGAGAGACAACAATACTTTATGTTGAATATAAATTAAACCTGTGTGTTTCTTTCATTGTGCCACCCAGCTTCTTGATGCAGGTCATTATACTTTGGGTTTGACTCAGTCTTCTCTGAAACTGCAGCAATCCATCCTTCTCTACTGCAGGCAGGGCAAGGATGACTCTTTGTTTGATCATAATCCTAAGTAAATCAGTGTGCATATGCAGGATTTGTGTAATCACAGCACTTGGTAATTAGTGTAAATAGAGATCATGTCACAGCTAAAAAGGATAATTAAATCTCATAAGACTAGAAACAGGTACTATTTTGTTTTTCTTCAAAACTGAATTAGATAAATTACAAAATTGTGTTTTGAAATAACTTTTACATGAAAATATGTTGAGCCTTATCACATGATAAAAATAAAATCTTATCTCTGTACCAAAAAAATGTAGAAAAAAACAATGCAATGTTTCTTAGTAATATTTTGAATAGGGAATTTTAGCAATTTTAAACCAAGAAAATAAATGCTAAAATGTAAATAACTTCTGCTTTCTATGTGGTTTATCTCCAAAGAAAAATCAAGAAGACATATCAGAATGACTAAGGGTTCTATGTTCAGCGTCACTTCTTTGAAGGAGTTCATTTTGTTTTTAGAATTAAATGATTTCAATCTTTCAAGAGTCTTAATGGAAGTGTTTTAATGAGTTTGTTTTTGTTTGTTTTGTGTGTTGTTCTCTGTGTGTTTGTAGGTCTATGTGTTTGTGTGCCTGCATGTGTTTGTCTCAACACGTGGTTTGCTATTTTTAATGTTTAATGGAAGGTATATCTAAGTAAACAATAGGCTCTACTGAATATAAAAGCTTATATTACTTATGCTTTTTGTATTTGTCTTAGAGCCACAAATGTACTGATTTACAAATAATTCATAGTTTCCCTGTCAATGATGCTTAAATGTCAGTGTAATGTTCAAAGTAGTAGCACTAACTTTAATTTATCTCAACAGATAACTTATCTCAATGCATGAGATGCTAAATTTCAGAGTTTGTAAAATGTGCCCTTCACACTAGCTCCCTTGGTTCTGACAAGAACTGCATGAAGCAATTATTTTCTTAGATGAGGGCATCATTTCAAAATGTGGGAGTCTAATTTGCAGCAAAAGCGTGTTATTTGGAATTCAACTGGTAGAACCACAGATTAAATTCAGAGTCTTCAGCTTTTGAATACCTAAATATCCAAATCCATTTAATGGCAAGGTGACCATATGTTCTCAAATGGCATAAAATTACAGTTATGCAAAGGCAGTGAGCACAAATATTCTTTTTGTTTTCTTGGTTCCTGAGACAGTCTTTCTATGTCACTTTGGCTGACCTTGAACTCCTGATACTTCCTTTAGCATCCATTTCTATGACTCTCTGAACAGTTATTTAGAATAACAGATATGCCTTTGAAAATATATGTATTTGATTCTCATTATTCATGCTAATTATGTTTTATAAAATCATTTTACACTGGATTAGCAAATCTTAAATTATTGCTCCTGAGGGATCTAGCATGGTAGATTCCTGCAAGTCTTAGTTACAGCATTTTCATTAGCTGATCCACATAACACTTTGTTTAATGTACATTTTCTCTGCAAAGACGTCCTAGTTGATAGGTATATTTTTGATTCACTAGTATTAAGACTTCAGTCAACAACACTATAAGCCATGTCTCATGAGGCAAAGCTTACGGATCCATTGCCTAATTCTTTAAGGCCCATGACAACTTTATTGCACCTAGAGACATTAGACAAGAATTCAGCACTCTGCTTAGGAGACATTTAAAATAGAAACTTCACCAACACAACAAAATAAAAACAAAACAAAACAAAAATACCACCACCCCCCAAATTCTAGAATTGTAAAAGTAGAACATAAATGCATTACAAAAGGGAACAGGGGGCTCTGGTTTGAAAACTGCAGTAAGAAGGTGAACCAACTCTGGGCTAGATGTTGGCTGAAGAGTAGATGTTGAGGAGCACACATATTCTGCCTCTGTGCACACATGCTTGTCTTCACATTAGCATGACATCACTGTGAATAATGATTTAGGAGTTGCACATACACTGAATTCAGGAAGCAAATTCTCAAAAACAAAATTCACTACTAATGAGCATCAATTACATTACATCTTAAATGCAAAATACTCTGCTATGTGTTGAAGGTATGATGACTACTACATTACTTCTCATTTGATTCGTTCAAAGTCTATCCAGGAAGACAAGATTCACAGATAAATAACCTGGCTCAGAGAAAGAAAAAAAACATTTATTCTTTAGTTTTCCTTTGTCTTACAGTATGACACATTAAGAATTTCATGGTCCACACCTTCCCCAGTTTGGACCATTTGTAGTTTTCAGACGAATTCCTTGGTGGTGCAAAAGAAACCATAGATTCCTATTGACCTTGTTAATACTCTTCAACGAACATATACTGACAAACATGGAAAAGTGAAACATTTCTCCTATGTTAGTATTATATTCACTGATATCATAGTTGATGCCAAATTAGTAGGTTTATAAACTTTACTAGGTAAAATCAATCACCAATACCTTTTCTGCAAGGGGGCAGCCAGGCAACATTATGTCACCATATGTCTCTCAGTACTCTAGGTTCTGAGTCAGGAGCAGATACTTTCTGTTTTCACTAAAGTATACTACTCTATCAACGTCAACTTCCTGTTTATATCTGGCAATCTAAAATCCTAATCGTGTTTCTCAGTTTTCTTACTTGGAGCTACACCCTGAAAATTAAAGAACAATTAAAGTGAACACTTTAAGACCTCACAGTTCTATTTATCTGAAAAGAAAGGTTGTTTATTTCTAATGGGTTTCATTTTATGCACAGCCGTCCTATCAAAATACTGCCATTGACACTCTTTATTGAAAAATTTCTTTGTTATCTTCAGCAGAACTGTGTCTTAAAACAGGAACTTTATTATTTTTTCTCAACGTGTTGGGAATAGATATTGCTTCAATTCATAGTGGAAGTTAACTCTTTACACACTGATTTGTTTCTTTACGGTGTCAACCTCCTAGAAATTAACTTAAAATTTATTAGTCGACTATCAATCCTTTCCATCTTTTTGAATATTTATTGCCTTTTTACTGCTTTCATGACATAGGGTGTCAATATAGGGACCAGTTATACCTAGAATTGCACACATTAAAGTCTTAGCTTTGTTAATGTTTGGGTTCCAAGTGACCTGAACTATGCTCTGCTCTGCTTATCTATTTTAATTTTTATTTGTATTATTTTATTATGAATGTATGTTCATGACTCTTTTTATGTTTTCCCAGCAGAGGCTCTTTATTCTTTTTTCACAGTTTTTCCTCATTTGTATTTGTCCTTTGAGAATATTTTGCAATGTATTTTGGTCATTTTCATTCCCTCAGCTTCTCCCAGTTCTAGCCCCATTCCCAAACTACTCAAATTTGTGTGCATCTCTCTTCTTTCCCTTCAACTAACCCTCTTCTTCTGGCTCATTAAAATTTCTCTCATGCAAACTTAACAGAATCTCAGTTGAGCAGCACAGCACTTGTGTGAGTTAATCTCAGAGTTCAGGATTCACACGTTCAGCAACCAGAAAATCTGTAACAAACTTTCATTTCAGAATTTCTGTACCTTTATAAACATGTGCTACAAAAACTTGGCATTTTTTAAGGGTGAAGGTGTGTGGTTTTTCCTGATGAAACTGATTCTCTTGTCAACACCCTAGGAATCCCACATTGCTTTTATAAGATGACATCTTTCAAGTATTGGTTGCCTTTTTAGACTTGTGTGCTGTCTAGGTCTGCGAGATTTCATGGGTACTCTTTCTTTTGGAAAATTATTTATTTACATTTCAAATGTTATCCTTTTTCCCAATTTCCCACCCCAGAAAGCCCCATTTCATCCCCCTTCCTCCTGCTTCTATGAGAAGCTTTTACCCACCCTGCCCCTGCCCTTCCATTCCCCTATACTGGGGCATCAAGCTTCCACAGGACCAAGGGCCTCTTCTCCCATTGAGGCTTAACAAGGACATCCTTTGCTACATACACGGCTGGAGTCATGTGTCCCTCCATGTGTACTCCTTGGCTGGTGGTTTAGACCCTGGGAGCTCTGGTTGGTTGATATTTTTGTTCTTCCTATGGGGTTGCAAACCCTTTCTGCTCCTTCAATCCTTTCTCTAAATTGTCCATTGGGGACCCAGTGCTCAGTCCACTGGTTGGCTATGAGTATCCACCTCTGTATATGTCAGGCTCTGGCAGAGCCTCTCAGTAGACAGCTATAACAGGCTCCTGTCAGTGTGCACTTTTTGGTATACACAATAATGTTTCTGATTGGTGACTGTATACAGGATGGATCACCAGATGGCATAGTCTCTGGATGACCTTTCCTTCAGTTTCTGCTCCACACTTTGCCTCCCTATTTGCTTCCATATTTTGTTCCCCCTTCTAAGAAGGACCAAATGACCCACACTTTGGTCTTCCTTTTTTTTGACCTTCATGTAGTCTGTGAATTGTATCTTGGATATTCCGAACTTTTGGGCATCCACTTGTCAGTGAATGCATATCATGTGTGTTCTTGTGTGATTGGATTACGTCACTCAGGATGATATTTTCTAGTCCCATTCATTTGCCTAAGAATTTCATGAATTCATTGTTTTTAATAGCTGAATGATTACTCCATTGTGTAAATGTACCACATTTTCTGTATCCATTCCTCTGTTGAAGTACATCTGGGCTCTTTCCAGCTTCTGGCTATTGTAGATAAGACTGCTATAAAGAGTGGAACATGTATCCTTGTTATATGTCAAAGCATATTTTGTATACATTCCCAGGAGTTGTATAGATGGGTCCTCAGGTAATATGTCCAATTTTTTGAGGAACCACCAGACTGATTTCCAGAGTAGTTATACCAGCTTGCAATCCCACCAACAGTGGAGGAGTGTTACCCCTTCTTCACATCCTCATCAGCATCTACTGTGACCTGAGTTTTTGATCTTAGCCATTCTGACTGGTGTGACATGGAATATCAGGGTTGTTTTGATTTGTATTTCCCTGATGACTAAAACCATCCAGTGAAGAAAAGACAGCATTTTCAACAAATGGTGCTAGTTCAATTGGCAGTCAGCATGTAGAAGAATGCAAATCAATCCATTCTCCTTGTACAAAGCTCAAGTTCAAGTGGATCAAGGACCTCCACATAAAACCAGATACAGTGAATCTAATAGAAGAGAAAGTAGGGAAAAATTTCAAATACATGGACATAGAGGAAAAGTTCTTGAACAGAACACTAATGGCTTATGCTCTAAGATCAAGTATTGACAAATCGGACCTCATAAAATTGCAAAGCTTGTGTAAGGCAAAGAACACTCTCATAGGACAAAATGGCAGCCAACAGATTGTGAAAAGATCTTTACCAATCCTACATCCCATTGAGGGCTAATATCCAATATATACAAAGATCTCAAAAAGTTAGATGCCAAACAATCAAACAACTCTATTAAAAATGTGGAACAGAGCTAAACAAATAATTCTTAACTGTGGAAACCTGAATGGTCAAGAAGTACAGGTACTCTTAAAAGAAATGAACTCAGTGGGTGAAACTTTTGTTTCCATTACTTGTTGGTTTTCCGTATAAAGTTCATAATGATTTATTTTCATTGATCACACAAAGTACTGCCCTACTTTAAATTAGTAGTGTAACTTTCCTATCTTTACTAAAATATATAGCTGTTTCCATTTTTACTAAAATTAACTTTTTATTCCCAATACCCTAACATAAACTCCCTGGCTTTGTGTCACCTGAACATGTAATTAATTTTAGCTATTTTATGATAAATATTTACATGAGCCTGGACATGTATATTTTACTTCTACCTTGGAATATTGGCTCCAGAGATGAACCAGAAACCCGAGCCATTACATGTCAAATGCTCTTTTTCTTACCCTCCCCCTAAGAACACTGTTCTTTCCATCCTCGTGTGGAAATGAACTAAAGGCTTTATGTTTACATATATTTTTGGTTCAGTATAATCTCTCACAATTACTGCTGTGCCTCAGAATATAACTGGAGTGACAGTTGCCTGTAAATTCCCACAGGATATTTGTCAGTAATCACTCGTTTTGAACCTGCAAATTGTTCTGGGATATGTGGGCTGTAAAATAGGTTAATATTTTATGGTTATGTGTTATTAGATGGAATGGAGGTCTTTGAAATATCATCTTGTTAATCAGTTGATCTTTCCCCCTCAATAATTAGATCTTTAAATGTACTTCTAAATTTACTCGTACTGGCATTTTCAGACGATATAAAATAAAATCCATTTAATGAAAAAACTGACATTTGAAAATAATAGATTTTTTTCTGTATTAAATTTCATTCTCTCTTCATTTTTCCTGGCTAATTCGTTCCTTAGTACCATTTCAATTTTGATCTTCTAATTTTTAATGGTTTAAATGGAGATAATTTTAAAGTACATGGTAATGACTAATTAGAGTATGAGCCACACTATGCCTAAAGCACAAATAATAAGAGGGAAATGTGTTTAAATTTTTTAATAGTTGAAATTATATTGGTATTGGAAAAATGAAATTATCATTTTCAATTGCAATTTTGTGCATATAAAAACATTTTAGAGGAGAATTCTAACTTCCATCCTTTAAGTTAGTTGAAATTTTTAAAAAATTCATTGTGTCCTTTTAGATTATTACTACATTAAATTAAATATATGTGTATATATATGAATAGTATATATTATGTACAGCAAATTTGGGCTGAGATTTCATCTATAAAATTGAAAATTATGGTTTATGTTCAAATACATATCTTATCTACTTTCCAAAGTCTGTTAGGCAGCTGACTAGTTCAAACTGGGCCAGTTGGCATTTGTGGAGCATCTGAATGAGCCTTCTCAAAGATGTGTAACTAAATTTACATTCTGACTTTTCACTTACTCTGTCACCAGATGTCTGTGTCTTAAAGACTTGTTTATAGCAACCACCACAAACATTTCTGTAGATGAATATTTTTGTAAAATTCCAAAATGAAAATATGGTCAATTTCAAATGTAGATAAACTTATATTAATAAGGATGGCATAAGAATCGTGGGTAAGTTATGATTATTGCTTTTCTAGCTATCTCTTCACACACATCTCAACACATTTTTAATTAGGCTATTTTAGTTTCTTCTTTTCTCTGAAAAAAAGTTCTTATCCCAAGCTGGCTTGACCAGTGGTCCAGACTGTTGATTTGCGTGAAAAATAGGGTTATCATGTGCTTGTCTTAGGCATGCTGTCTAAGGCAGACTTCTACTAGCTCTGGATATTGAGACTTAATGTTTAGGAACCAGCACTATACACTATGTGTGCTATCTCTGTCTTCCTAATTATAGTCAATTCATTCATTATGCACAGCTGGAAATAGTTTTTCTCTGGAAGAAGCTGAGACTCCAAATGCCATTATACATAAAAATACTCTTTATCAAACCCATAGTTAGTCTTTTGCAACAAGCCAATAGAACATGTATTTGCTTTTAATGAAAAAAAGGCATATATATATATATATAATGTCATATAGAAACTACTGTTTCTGGTTTGAACCATGCTAAGAGTTATGACCAGTTTGTGAAGTCACTGCAGTTTGTACTAACATATGCATTTTGAGTTCATATAAACTTCCTTCTGAGTTGCAAGAAATTTGACATAATCATATTTAGTATGAAATGATGAGAGCATCCAAATCAAAGGTAACTTGTATGTAACAGCTGTTTCATCCAGCCTCACTGTTTTGATGAACAAAGGAAATTAGATTGCAGACCTAAATATCCTCCTGCTCAGCATAAAATGAATAAATGATATAGCTTAAAAATAAATAAATAAAATAAAGGCAGTGCTGGGAAAAGAGGAGAGACCAGTGGAATAAAAAACATGGTAATCCTGTCAATAGAATTTCAGAATAAACCTAAAGAGTTCAAAGAAAAATGTAAGTGGTCCATATTAAAGAACTAAGAAAAAAAATTTATTAAAATAACCACAGAAAATATTGTTATTATCTTCCAGATTGTATACAAAATATATATCAGTCCCAAAATTATGTAGCTGATATTCAAATGCTTTGAAAAAAAAACAAGTAATGTTCACAGTCTGATTATTTTAAATCAATACACAGTGCTAATGGATATACTCTCACCATCTTTAAATAAAAATACCACTTCCTTGACATTGTATTCATTTATTACTTTCAGAGGATAAAAATGGTATTGTTCTTATATTTAAATTTATGTTTCCAAATTTACTAGTCATATTTGGCAAGTTTTCATGTTTACTAGTCATTATTTTTGTAAACATGGATAAAATGTTCAAATAATAGTGTATATGACTTGAACATCTATGCAATGTTATTTGATGAGAAGAAAAAAAAAACACCAGTATTATTCTTTAAATACTACATTGTGTTAATTTGTGTTAGGATTCTCTTATTATAAAATGAAAAAGCAAAAGGTTTATTTGGACGCACACTTAAGGGTTGCAGGATATTTCACATGGACCACTTTGCTTTCAGTGCTGCGTAGGGGAAACAGTTGGCAGTGACTGATTTATGTGGTGAAAAGTATCAGTTCCTCTGTGGCTGGAGAAACAATATATAGCTTAGAGAAACAAACTGGCTTCTCACCATCCCCCTCAAGTACGTACCTAAATAATCTAAATCTCTCATTTGTCCTTGCCTTTTGGAAGGTTCCATGCCCTACATTATTACCATTCAAGGATGAAACGTTCAATACTAGGTCCTTTGACAAACTCCATCATGCATCATAATTACATCTCAAGTCACAAACTCTAGTGTGAGATTTAACTAAAACTTATAAATTCTTTATTTTCCTCCTCAAGTTGACAAAACCAGGAAATTCATCATCTCATTAATTTTTAAATAGGACAGGAGTTTGATATGAACTATAGAATGGGGATGGAAGTGAAGTTATTCAACCTTATGAGAAACCATGTGTTTCTATTCACTGCTCTGGTAGCTTCCATTTTCTCTATGAGAAGTCAATTTTCCAAGTGTCTGCTGCCATTTTCTGTTGCAAAATTAGTACAAGAAAGAGAGGCCAATATCAGCTACAGTCTTTAACAGAGCTGAGCCCAGCATTTCTTAGATAAAGGAGTAATAAATTAATTTCCTGCAAATGCTTCTAGAAGTAAATGGAGAAATGAGCGATATCAACCAGCGTATCACAGAATGAAAAAATAAATAAATAACTACCACAAATTATTTACATTTGTTAGGACAACAAAGAAAACATAAAATAATTATAAGTAAATATTACATGAAGGATCATTTTTCTTTTGTCAGATTTTTTGGTCAAATATAATATCAATGAAGTTACACACAGCTTCATGTAAGTTTATTGGAAATGCTAAACTTACAACACCTTGATAGCAAAAGTTTCAGAATCTATAGACATAAATATATAAATATTGAGTGTTTTAGAATTTCGTCTTGTTTTTGTTTTGTTTTGTTTTGAGCCTCTTGAATTCAACTAATACCTTCTTTTCTAACCACATGCAGTGACCTATCCTTGAATGAGAGAGATGCATGGTTTTGTGAAAGGTCTTGGGCATGTCTAATACTCACTATCTCCAAATATAAGCCATCAGTCATATTCTAAAACAATAATGCCAACATTGAGTGTTTTATTTTCTAACTTTGTCCTGATTGCAAATTATGAGAGATCCAGAATTTTTCTATGCACATGTGCATATGTAACATTTCTCCAGAATGGGTTATCACAGAGCATTGCAAATTTAATCCAAAAAGTCAAACAATTATTTCATGACAAAATACAATTGTTAATGTACAAGTCTAACCAAGATGTAAAGTAGCGATACAATTTTAGGAAGCTGACACATGGGCAAGAGACCTTGAACAGGGTTCTAGATGGAGTTAATGAGTGATGTCCTGAGTAGTGGACTCTGTGAAGGTGTGGTCTGTGGTCTCCATGCACAAGCATTCACAGGATCATCACACCAGACCTAACAGGCGGCATTACTACTTCAGAAACTTCACACATAATGGTACCTTTATGTCACCTGCTCAAGATTACATGGCTAATTAGTGGGAAAGTACGTGTGGGATACAGATAGAGTGACCTTGACATTGTCTGGACTATTTCCCCGTTTTGGAAAATTATCTCACGAGGCTGAGTTCACATGGGTTCTGGAAACTTCCATGATATACTTAGAAACCTTCAAAGCCTTTAGAATTTTTTGCCTTCTAAAGAAACTTTTATTATATCATAGCACAATATTTTCTAATGTAACACATGTGATAACACTATATATTTATATCTACATAGTGCTTCACATGTAGTTATTTGATAATATGAGTATAAATTATACATTACACCTATGACTATATTTATACCTTCTTTTCTAACCACATGCAGTGACCTATCCTTGAATGAGAGAGATGCATGGTTCAACATAATCTTATGTTCAAAAGATTATGTTCTCTGAGTTAATCGGTGCTTGTGTATAGGCCCATCATTCTGGCCAGAAACCAGTGAATTGTATTTAATCACTTTATTTTTAATTTAATTTTTCTATAGATGTCATACATGAGTACACTGCATAATTTCCAGCCTCTCTATTCCCGTCAAACTTCTCTTGTGCCCCTCACTCCTTCTCAAATATATGATATCTTCAATTATCTTAGAATGAATCTTAGATAAAACATTTGTGTTCATCCAAAAGGAGTAATGCACACATGTATTGTAGCACTATTCTTTAGACCTAAACAAATTTTCGTGACGTTTATTAAATAGAATCACATAAAAACAAACTGGCTCCTGACAGCAAAAATATATGACTTGAGAACAAAGTATGATACCTCATTTTAAAAGAGTGATTTCTGATATTCCAGATGAATTTTTTGAATTGCTCTTTCTAACTCTATGAAGAATTGAGTTGCGATTTTGATGGGGATTGCACTGAATCTGTATATTGCTTTTGGCAAGATGCTCATTTTTACTATATTAATCCTACCAATCCATGAGCATGGAAGATTTTTCCATCTTCTGAGGTCTTCTTCAATTTCTTTCTTCAGAGACTTGAAGTTCTTGTCATACAGATCTTTCACTTGTTTGGTTAGAGTCACACCAAGATATTTTATATTTTTTGTGGCTATTGTAAAGGGTATCATTTCTCTTATTTCTTTCTCAGCCTGCTTATCCTTTGAGTATAGGAAGACTACTGATTTGCTTGAGTTGATTTTATATTCAGTCACTTTGCTGTAGTTGTTTATCAGCTGTAGGAGTTCTGGTGGAGATCTTTGGGTCACTTAAGTATACTATCATATCGTCTGCAAATAGTGATAGTTTGACTTCTTCCTTTCCAATTTGTATCCCTTTGACCTCCTTTTGTTGTCTAATTGCTCTAGCTAGAACTTCAACACTATATTGAAAAGATATGGAGAGAGAGGGCAGCCTTGTCTAGTCCCTGATTTTAGTGGGATTGCTTCAAGTTTCTCTCCATTTAGCTTGATGTTGGCTACCGGTTTGCTGTAAATTGCTTTTACTATATTTAGATATGAGCCTCGAATTCCTGATCTTTCCAAGACCTTTAACATGAAAGGATGCTGAATTTTGTCAAATGCTTTCTCAGCATCTAATGAAATGGCCATTTGGTTTTTCTCTTTTGAGATTGTTTATGTAGTGGATTACATTGATGAACTTCCATATATTGAACCATCCCTGCATCCCTGGGATGAACTGGGCATGACACTCCCGGAGGATCTTGCTATACCACTCCTGGGCGTATACCCAGAGGCTTCCCCTGCATGCAATAGGGACACATGCTCCACTATGTTCATAGCAGCCTTATTTATAATAGCCAGAAGCTGGAAAAAAAACCCCAGATGTCCCTCAATGGAGGAATGGATTCAGAAGATGTGGTATATTTACACAATAGAATACTACTCTGCAATTAAAAACAATGAATTCACGAAATTCCTAGGCAAATGGTCAGAACTTGAAAATATCATCCTTAGTGAGGTAACCCAATCACAAAAGAACTCACATGGTATGCAGTCACTGATAAGGGGATATTAAACCTGAATCTTGGAATACCCTAGACACAATTCGCATATCAATAGATTTCCAAGAAGATGGAAGGAGAGACCTCCTGGTCCTGGAAAGACTGGATGTAGTAGAATGCCAGGACAGAGAAAGAGAGGGGGTTGAATGGGGAAAAGAGGGAGGGAAGGGGGCTTATGGGACTTTCGGGGAGGGAGGAAACAGGAAAGCGGAAATGATTTGGAATGTAAATAAAAATACTTAGAAAATTAAAAAAAAAAAGAGTGATTTCTGATCAAACTTGGTCCCAGACCCTCATTTCTTTGTGAAAAATGTAGTGAATTTTATTCAATTACACTTAGACCCTCACTGTGTGAGGCCTTTGAAAATCACCTAGTGTAGTCCTCAAATTATGAATATGTTTTTATACAATCCTTAAGACTTTGTGAGCCTGATATTCCACTATGCTTACACAATCCCAATAATTTATGATCCATTGCTAAACATTTCTTAAAGCAAGTAAACAATGACATAGCTCACTAGCTAAATACATTGTTCTGGAGTCAAATTTACTTAGGTGGAATCCAAAATTTATGATTCCTGGTGATGTCACTCAGAAGACATCATTTCAGCTTGTGACTTTGAAGTAGGGATAATAATGTAACTTATTTAGAATTCATCTATGGATATTTGAATCCCTAAATTGTTGTTTTAAAAACCTGCTTTAGCTTGTTTATGATACTATAGTGAAAAATTGCAGGCTATATTATCTATAAAAAAGAAATATATTTGTCATGCTTCTAAGGCTGAGAAGACTAAGCTACAGGAAGATGGGATTATGACTTGTTACAGCTGCTTACTGCCCACCAGAAGATGTCCTGTTGCTACTTGCTTCAGAATATGGAGTGCTATGGTCACACATAGTAATGTAAAAGAGAATAAATCCATGCTCTCATAACCTTTAATAAAACTGTAATCCTGGTAACCTCCGAAGACACCATAAGGAATACTAGAAATCCTTTATCTTCTAATGCAAGGCTGTTAAGGCACTGGACATTAGGACATAAAGTCCCCAATGTGTGAATAAATATATTTATAAAAATTAAAATAAATATTTGATTCGCCTTTGTCTCTGACTTGGAGGAATACAGGTATCAGAAAATAAAAAAGAACACCCTCACCAGAAACTAGGTCTGCAACCATAATGGTCTAGTGCTCTCTACACTCCTGAGATGAAGAAATTGAGAGTTTGTTGTTCAAAGCAGTCAGTAACGTTCTGTTAAGCATGAGGTGAGTAGTACTTTGTAAGAAGAAACTTAGTTAATATGTTTAAGCCATATTAATCCAGAATGAGTAAATTAAGGGTAGCATAAGTTGAGCATTTTTATAAATACCCATTGTACAACACATCCTGGAGAGTTGAAGAGTCATGCCTCTTTAGCCTACAGAGATCACTAAGGACAGTAAACTCTTCTATCCAAGTCCTTCATGGTGAGTCAAAGAAATGATTAGAGGACGCTTACAGGAGCGTGGACACTTACACTCTGATGCTGCATTACTCCAATATACTACCCCATCACAGATCACTCACAACCCTGTTGAAGTCTGGATTCTAGACAATCTCCTACAACCCAAGTATTGTGGCATCCTCGAAAAGCACGTGTTCTCATGGGAGGATACTCTACAGCTGCCAGAAGTGGAGGGAGTTATCAGCTGGAATATTAGGTAATGGTCTAATGACCCCAATTATCCCTTCTAGAAGAAAACAGTAGTCCTGAACTTGTGAGGGTCTCCTTCAGGTAACCATAAATGCTCTGATTCTGAGAATGCAACAAATACATGACAGAATAACATGTCTTTGATGAAGGAATTCATGAAGAATACCAAACACACAGTACATAGTAATAGAAATAATGATATAGGTCACAGACAGTGTCAGAAGATAGAATTGCCATTACAGTGAATTGCAATACAATGAAAATAACAGCCATTTATAGCACAGCTAAGTAAACATGACGGCGATTCATCTTACATAAAATATTCACATACAAAATGTCTATTTTGTTGAGCTTTGGTCTCTTTTTGTAGCTCAGGCTAGCCTTGAACTTACCCACCTCCTGCCAAAACCTTTTAGAGAGGTGAGATTTGTAGATATGTTCTTTGGGGTTCTCAAAAAAGCAAAATATAGTATTTATTACTAGACAAATGAATAACATGGTAGACAACTGAAGTTAATTCTGTCTTACTTTATTGACAGAACAAATTGATATGATAATTGCATATATCACTTTATAAAGAAAATAATTCTTTCATACCTTTACAATTGGACTAGGATGAAATTATATAGCACATGGTACTTTAAACAAATATCTAAAATACTTTTCTTTTATCCAAACTCTTAATAAACGTACAAATGAGAATGTAGAGAAATCACTCAGTAGTTAAGAGTACTTGCTGCTGCAGAGGACCCAGGATCAGTTTTAACACACATGGCTGGACACAGATACTTATAATTTCAGTTCTGAGGAATCTGATACTCTCCTCTGGCCTTGTACACCAGGGATCAATCATTGTGGTACATAAATCACATATAAAGAAAACACTCATACATACACAAAAAATGAATAGATCAGTTTTATGAAGAAGTTTTAAAATGAATATACAAAGCATCTTCAAATCTTGATGTACTTATAGTTTTTAAGTACACAATTTAAGAAGCAAACCATGCAGCTGTTTTTATTGAAGCACTAAGTAACTTAATCACAGTGTGAAGAGCAATTTCTTAGCTAGTAAAAATGTCAAGATGGTTTGGACCTGCAAAACATCTTTCTGCCCAGTGGTTACATTGCATGTTGCCTCATTTAATTTTTGGCAAGTTGATCCATATTGATGAAATGAATATATTTCTTGAACACATAGAATATTTTACTTTCAATTGACAAGCAATAATTTTTTCAATGAAACTAAGCTGTATATTTCATCTAATCTTCACAAAGTATTGGTTGAAGGAAAAGCACCCAACCCATGGCCAAAGGATTAAAGGAGAATTGCCTTTATCACCTCTGTATGTCTCAGGAATATTACCTTATAACTTTTATGAATTATCTATTCAAAGGAAATTAATAGAATTCTGGCCTATTTGAGGAAGAGGTGATGGACTGTGTATTGAACTGAGGGACTCCTGTGTAGTAGGTAAGCAGAATTACCATTAAACCATACATCTAGCCCACAACTTTGTTATTTAGAGAAATATTGCTTATTGGATTCACATTTACATTTCTTCTCATTCACTGCCTTATTTGACCTTGTGGGCTCATCCAATTTTGTGGAAACTCATTTACAAAGCTTATGTAGTATAGCATCGGTTATTACCATCATTTGAAATGTAGGTGCCTTGTCATTTAACAAATATTGTGATAAATATGTGTCCACATGCTTGTGTTCAGACATGACTCCTGTAAATACATTACTGGAGGTCCAAAGTGGGGCTCAAAGATCATATAACTTTAAACAAGTGTGTTCAACATCCTTTTTTAAAAAGCAATTTACATTCTTGCAAGAAGTCTCTTTCCCTGTAGCCTTTATTTTTATTTTCTAAGTATTTTTTTATTTACATTCAAAATCATTTCCCCTTTCCCGTTTCCTCCCTCCCCGAAAGTCCCATAAGTCCCCTTCCCTCCTTCTTTTCCCCATTCAACCCCCTCTCGCTTCTCTGTAGCCTTTAAAACAATGAATGTATTTTTTTTTATTTTCCTGACAACAGGCCAGTATAATATCTCACTGTTTAATTTGTATACCTTTGATTACTTGTGGAGTAAGTTGAGCATTTCCATTTTCTGTTTTGGAATATTTGTAGTTTTATGTTTGATGGGAAAATACTCCAGAGCTTTTCTGGACAGGCAAAATCCAAGATAAACAACTAGCATTAGTTATCTACCAGAGAAAGCCATAGAGGATGCTGAGAAATTCCAAATGCGTGAAGAACAGGAACACAAGAATTCATGTGAAAAGAGAAATGTGTGCAAATATGTGATAGAAAAGTCACAGCTATGCAAACTTCCAGAAAGCAGATCACAATGAACTTAAAGTATAAACACTTGGTGATTTCCAAGGTTCCAGACAAACAAAGCAGTAAAATTGAGAATCTGTCTGTGGGAATATAGAGAAATACTTTTGAACTTAGAAGTGTATGTGAGAGTAAACAATGAGATGCAAAGAAATATAACCCTGTGAACTACAAGAGAATATCCTATTAAACTTCAACAGAGATCAAAGTCCGCTGGTGACAGCCGGAATACCGCATGTCTAAAAGAGTATGAATTCTTCAAATTTCAGGCACCAAGTTCCACAGAAGCTCAGTGGCCTTCCCACAAAATCTGTATACTTTCTTAAAATGTAATTAAGACAATATAGTAAAATATAACATAGAGAGTAGAATAATCACTATGACAATTAAATAAATAAGAAACTTCAGACTCCACTTTTTTTTTGGTTATTCTTGTTTTAGATTGTAGTTTCTGGGAAATGTAAGTAATCCCCTAAAACTCAGTCAGGAGCCAATCTGATGCAGCTCACAGCAGGGTCTGTATTCTAGAGCTAGAGCTAGTTTAGCCTTCCCCTTCCCCCTGCACTACACTGCAGTCACACAGGATAGCTTCAGAGGTGGGGGAGCCCCCCAAATATTTATCTGGGCAAGACTTTATAATAAGTAGCAATCGGGGATAGGGTGAGGATAAATGTGCAAGCATCTAATTGGAAAGCTACTGTGGTCTTTAAATTAATTGGCTGGTTCTGGGAGTCATATCAGAAGCTTAATCTCTGCTTCCCCTCTGCATGTTAGGTTTGTAACCTGGGGCGCAGATTTGTTGGAGAAATAACCTGGAGAAGCTGGTCTTTTGAGGTTGGAACCTGGACACACTGGTCTTGTTGGAGCTTAGCCTAGAGGCTGGAGCTTGGCTTGGGCTTTGTTGGGGGGCAACTTGGAAACTAATGCCGGTTACTTTACCTGAATTCAAACTTAGGTCAGGTTCTCTAAAATGGAATGTGAACTTAAAAGATTTGGCCTCTCAAGGTCATTATGGGTTGATTGCCCTTTTAAAAAGTTGGAATTATAAAGAATTCACTGTTATTTTAGTTTTTGGTATTGTATCTGGCTATGTTTACTTCTTAGTAATTTTTTGAGATTATATCCATGTTGCTGCTTATATCATTAGTGTGAAGAATTAATCTTAAATTAGGTTGCTATAGCGTTCTCTATCATATTGGTATATCACAAAATATTCATCTAAAGATGTAAATTCCTATTTTTTAAATTGAGGCTACAACCAATAAAGGGACTAGCTACTGACACTAGATGGTCCTGTGTCCTTTTACCTTAGTCATTCCAGGATTTATATAGTGGTTTAAGGATATAGCTGCCTGATGTTTGATATTGTTAAATTCAATTCAGATTTCAAGTGATTATTTTTATAATTTCTTTGTTAAATATTTTCTGAGTCCCAGTACTTGTATTGTTTTTTTTTAATTGGCTTTATTGTCTTCTTATTCTTTATACCATATAGACTCAAGACATTTGTCCAATATACATATGGCAAATATTTCCTCCTAGTTTGCGGCTTCACTTTTCATTCTCATAATGGCATTTATCAAATAGAATTAAAGATATCATAGTATGCTTTGTATCATTTATTTTAAATATCTATAAAAACTTAACTTTCCACAGAGTTGAAAACGTTTATTTGTTTGACTTTTTATAGTTCTACATGTAGACCTATAGCTAGTTTAGAGTTAAATTTAGTGCATTGTGAGATAAAAGTTCATGGATTTGCTGTTTGCTTTTCTTGCTTGCATGAATCCTTAGTTGTTTTGAAGCAAAACAAGGTCTCATGTTGTCAAGGTTAGTCTCAAGTTTCATATGTATCCATGTATCAAAGGTTGACCTTGAACTTCTAATCCATCTGCCTCCTGAGTTTCAGTGCCAGAATTACAAGCAAGTATCTTTCCTAGTTTTAATTCATTGCAAGTGCACCTCTTCAGGAGTTAGGGGAAATTATGTATATATACACACATACATATTTGAGTGATGAAGGAGAGATATGAATCTAACAATGGCTGTGAAAGAAAAGGTGTATATGATCAAGACAGTTTCTCAAATAACTTCAAATAAAAGAAAGTTTAGTTTATATGAGATCAACTGTTACAAAACAAATAAAACAAAGCTGAACTATCTAAAAAGATTTAAACTAGTTTAGAAAGCTGTCATTGATGACACTTTGCTAATGTTGTAAAACAATATTCAGGAGAGTAAAAGTGTCTAAAAAAGAGAAACCTTTTCACACATGAAGAGCAAAGATGATGGTTTACTGGCATGCCAACTGCAGATAATAGCCACCAGGGTCAAGAGCTAGGTACCCAACTGGTACAGTCTAAAGAGCCAATAAGATCTCCCCCGATGTATTAAAAATGCAGTTGATTTAGAAGAGCAAGCAAAAGACTAAGAAGTGAGGTTTAGAGAGGGAAGATTTTACATCCTTAAGTCTTCATGTACACACACAGAGGGTCTGCTGCAAATGAGGATTTTCATAGTAGTATCTACAAAAGATAACACTCCCTGCTTAAAGCTGATGAGAAAGTTCAGATGTTTCCAAGTGGCATGACACCCTAGAGTTGACATTTTGTTAAGTTTGAACAAATAAATAATCACCATATTTTGAGAAAATACAGTTATGGGCTAAATAGTGAATGTGAGGCTACAGTATCCTGATTGTATTTGGGACTGGCATTCCTGATAGGAATGAGTAGGCTGAGGACAAAAGGGAAATTGGCAGTGGAGGAATGTCCATCCAGTGCCTCATTTCCCATTCTGATGGGCTGAATGTACTTTCCCATGGAATTGCATACCACATTTGAAAGTAGAGTGATCCAAAGATGGTAATGAAGGAGAAAGGGTGAGCAGTATGCAGACACATCATATGACTTTGAGTCAAGTATTTATTTGAGCAATATCTTTGAGGTAAAATAAAGGCTTAAAAATCTGACATGTTTCAATATATTTTAATTTAATGATTAAGTCAAATACTTACTAATAATTATCAGTAAATTTTAATATGTAATATATACTTTCAGAATATTTTGAGTGAGTTGACCAATGAAAATGCAAGACTAAAAGTTGTATAGACAGAAGAAAAAAAATTGATCAAAATGAAAGATAGAATAGCTAGAATATTTAACTTGACTACAGATGAGTAGGGGAGAATAAAGAAACTTGAAAGAGGGAAGAGAGTTACTTAAAAATACCTGCGCACAGATGTTAACTGGCCTTTACATCCATTAAACATTAGTCAATGGGCCTATGTCAGATGAGAATGATTGTATTCAGAACGTCTTTTTGTTTCTAAAACTAAAGTGCGGTAATGAAGCTTTTTTAAAACATAACTTGTTTTCAAGAACAAGTCTTCTCTTCGTAATAATATTTTAAATGTCATCTTTAAAGTTATCCCTCAATTTGTTTCATTAAGAAGGAAAGTTAAATATTTACTGAAGATATTAAGTCATTTTGAGTTGGAATATTTCTGTTGCTTCACTGTGGAAATTTTTGCCATGGACATTAGTTTTGGGTGGCAATTATCAACCCTTCACAGGCTGCCTGACTCTTCCCTACAGAGAAAGAGGATGGACTTAGCACAGTACAGCCAATATGCCTGACCGTGGAAGCCCTGACTTTAGCAACATCAATGCTGACAGGGTTATAGTTGAGTGGTTGGAGCATGACAAAGATAAGCAGAAAATGTGTCACACTTCATGTTCATGTCTAGGCAATTGTGATGAAAGTGCTATAGAAAAGAGAAAATTCTACATGTAATGAAGAGCCAGAAGTAGAAAGGTAATGTACAAAAGAAAAGGAGAAGATCAAAGGAGAGTGGATAGAATGCACATTGAAGCCTCAGTCTCTGAGGGCTCCCAGGAGTCCAGGTTATTCGACTCTCATAGTTTTCCTATAGAGTTCCTATCACTTTCAGGGCTTTCAATCTTTCCCCCAAGTCTTCCATAAGAGTCCTCAAGCACCATCCAATATTTAGCTGTGGGTCTCTGCCTCTGTTTCATTCAGCTGCTGGATAGAGCCTTCTCAGAGGACAGTTATGCTTTGCTCCTCTTAGCAAGCATAATAAAGCATCAATAAGAATGTCAGGGATTGATGTCATGTGATGGATCTCAAGTTGGGACAGGTATTTGCTGACCTTGATTCACTGATCCATTTTTTTTTATTTTCTAAGGTTTTTTTATTTACATTCCAAATCATTTCCCCTTTCCTGTTTCTTCCCTCCCCGAAAGTCCTATAAGCCCCCTTTCCTCGCTCTGTTCCCCGATTCAACTTCCTCTCACTTCCCTGTCCTGGAATTCCAATACATCCAGTCTTTCCAGGACCAGGAGTCTCTCCTTCCATCTTCTTGGAAATCTATTGATATGTGAATTGTGACTTGGGTATTCCGAGATTCTGGGTTAATATCCACTTATCAGTGACTGCATACCATATGTGTTCTTTTGTGACTGGGTTACCTCACTAAGAATGATATTTTCCAGTTCTGACCATTTGCCTAGGAATTTCATGAATTCATTGTTTTTAAATACAGAGTAGTATTCCATTGTTTAAATATAGCCCATCTTCTGAATCCATTCCTCCGTTGAGGGACACCTGAGTTCCTTCCAGCTTCTGGCTATTATAAATAAGGCTGCTATGAACATAGTGGTGCATGTCTCCTTATTGCATGCAGGTAAAGCCTCTGGGTATATGCCCAGGAGTGGTATTGCCGGATACTCTGGAGTGTCATGCCCAGTTTTCTGAGGAACCGCCAGACTGCTTTCCAGAGGGATTGTACCAGTTTGCAATGCCACACACAGTGGAGGAGTGTTCCTCTTTCTCCACATCCTCACCAACAACTACTGTCTCCTGTGTTTTTGATTTTAGCCATTCTAACTGGTGTGAGACGGAATCTCAGGGTTGTTTTGATTTGCATTTCCCTAATGACTAAGGATGTTGAACATCTCTTTAGGTGCTTTTCACCCATTAGATATTCTTCAGGTGAGAACTCTTTGTTTAGTTCTGTACACCATTTTAAATAGGGTTACTTGGCTCTATGGAGTCTAACTTCTTGAGTTCTTTGTACATATTGGATATTAGCCCTCTGTCTGATGTAGGGTTGGTAAAGATCATTTCCCAGTTTGTTGGTTGCCACTTTGTCCTGTTGACAGTAACCTTTGCCTTACAAAAACTTAGTAATTTTATGAGGTTCCATTTGTCAATTCTTGATCTTAGAGCAAAAGCTATTGAAGTTCTGTTCAGGAAATTCTCCCCTGTGCCCATATGTTCAAGGTTGTTCCCTAGTTTCCTTTCTATTAGTTTCAGTGTGTCTGGTTTTAGGTGGAGGTCCTTGATCCACTTGGAATTGAGCTTAGTGCAAGGTGATAAGAATGGGTCAATTTGCCTTCTTCTGCATGTTGACCTCCAGTTGAACCAGTACCATTTGTTGAAAAAGCTATCCTTTTTCCTTCCACTGAATGGTTTTAGCTCCTTTGTCAAAGATCAAGTGACCATAGGAGTGTGGATTCATTTCTGGGTCTTCAATTCTGTTCCATTGATCTGCATGCCTGTCACTACACCAATAGCATGCAGTTTATAACACTATTTCTCTCTAGTACAGCTTGAGGTCTGGGATACTGATTCTCCCAGAAGTTCTTTAATCTTGAGAATAGTTTTAGCTATCCTGGGTTTTCTGTTATTCCAGATGAATTTTTGAATTGCTCTTTCTAACTCTATGAAGAATTGTGTTGGGATTTTGACGGGGATTTCATTGTATCTGTATATTGCTTTTGGCAAGATGGTCATTTTTACTATATTAATCCTTCCAATCCATGAGCATGGCAGATTTTTCCATCTTCTGAGGTATTCTTCTTCAATTTCTTTCTTCAGAGACTTGAAGTTCTTGTCATACAGATCTTTCACTTGTGTGGTTAGAGTCACACCAAGATACATTATATGGTTTGTAGCTATCATGAAGGGTATCATTTCTCTTATTTCTTTCTCAGCCTGCTTATCCTTTGAGTATAGGAAGGCTACTGACTTGCTTGAGTTGATTTTATATCCGGCCACTTTGCTGAAGTTGTTTATCAGCTGTAGGAGTTCTCTGGTGGAGTTCTTTGGGTCGCTTAAGTATACTATCATATCGTCTGCAAATAGTGATAGTTTGACTTCTTCCTTTCCAATTTGTATAGCTTTGACCTCTTTTTGTTGTCTAATTGCTCTAGCTACAACTTCAAGTACTATATTGAAAAGATATGGAGAGAGAGGGCAGCCTTGTCTAATCCCTGATTTTAGTGGGATTGCTTCAAGATTCTCTCCATTTATATTGATGTTGGATACTGGTTTGCTGTAA
The DNA here is from genome assembly GCA_036184795.1 of Tokudaia tokunoshimensis. Lineage (NCBI taxonomy): Eukaryota > Metazoa > Chordata > Mammalia > Rodentia > Muridae > Tokudaia > Tokudaia tokunoshimensis. Next base: position 16,900,830 of record BTHU01000004.1, on the reverse strand, counting down.
ATTGCTTTTACTATGTTTAGATATGGGCCTCGAATTCCTGATCTTTCCAAGACATTTAAAATGAATGGATGCTGAATTTTGTCAAATGCTTTCTCAGCATCTAATGAAATGACTATGTGGATTTTTTCTTTGAGGTTGTTTATATAGTGAATTACATTGATGGACTTCCTTATATTGAACCATCCCTGTGTCCCTGGGATGAAGCCTACTTGATCGTGGTGAATGATTGTTTTGATGTGTTTTTGGATTCGGTAGACAAGAATTTTATTGAGTAATTTTGCATCGATATTCATAAGAGAAATTGGTCTGAGATTCTCTTTCTTTGTCGGATCTTTGTGTGATTTTGGTATCACTGTAATGTGGATTCATAGAACGAGTTGGGCAGTGTTCCTTCTTTTTCTTTTTTTTTTATTATTTATTTATTTTTTTTAATTTACATTCCAAATCATTTCCCCTTTCCCGTTTCCTCCCTCCCCGAAAGTCCCATAAGCCCCCTTCCCTCCCTCTTTTCTCCATTCAACCCCCTCTCGTTTCTCTGTCCTGGCGTTCCCCTACATCCAGTCTTTCCAGGACCAGGGGTTTCACGTTCCATCTTCTTAGAAATCTATTGATATGCGGATTGTGTCTAGGGTATTCCGAGATTTTGGGTTAATATCCCCTTATCAGCGACTTCATACCATGTGTGTTCTTTTGTGATTGGGTTACCTCACTAAGGATGATATTTTCAAGATCTGACCATTTGCCTTAGAATTTCGTGAATTCATTGTTTTTAATTGCAGAGTAGTATTCCATTGTGTAGATACACCACATCTTCTGAATCCATTCCTCCGTTGAGGGACATCTGGGTTCTTTCCAGGTCTGGCTATTATAAATAAGGCTGCTATGAACATAGTGGTGCATGTGTCCTTATTGCATGCAGGTAAAGCCTCTGGGTATATGCCCAGGAGTGGTATAGCCGGATCCTCCGGGAGTGTCATGCCCAGTTTTCGGAGGAACCACCAGACTGCTTTCCAGAGTGGTTGTACCAGCTTGCAATTCCACCAGCAGTGGAGGAGTGTTCCTCTTTCTCCACATTCTCACCAACAACTGCTGTCTCCTGTGTTTTTGATCTTAGCCATCCTGACTGGTGTGAGATGGAATCTCAGGGTTGTTTTGATTTGCATTTCCCTAATGACTACGGCTGATGAACATCTCTTTAGGTGCTTCTCAGACATTAGATATTCTTCAGGTGAGAACTCTTTGTGTAGCTCTGTACCCCATTTTTTAATAGGGTTACTTGCCTCTCTGGAGTTTAACTTCTTGAGTTCTTTGTATATATTGGATATTAGTCCTCTGTTGGATGTAAGGTTGGTAAAGATCATTTCCTAGCTAGTTGATTGCCACTTTGTCTTTTTGACAGTGTCTTTTGCCTTGCAAAAACTTTGTAATTTAATGAGGTCCCATTTGTCTATTCTTGATCTTAGAGCATAAGCTATTGGAGTTCTGTTCAGGAAATTCTCCCCTGTGCCCATATGTTCAAGGTTCTTCCCTAGTTTCCCTTCTATTAGTTTCAGTGTGTCTGGTTTTATGTGGAGATCTTTGATCCACTTAGAACTGAGCTTAGTGCAGGGAGATAAGAATGGGTCAATTTGCATTCTTCTGCATGTTGACCTCCAGCTGAGCCAGCACCATTTGTTGAAAAGGCTATCTTTTTTCCACTGGATGGTTTTAGCTCCTTTGTCAAAGATCAAGTGACCATAGGAGTGTGGATTCATTTCTGGGTCTTCAATTCTGTTCCATTGATCTACATGTCTGTTACTATACCAATACCATGGAGTTTTTAACACTGTTGCTCTGTAGTACAGCTTGAGGTCCAGGATACTGATTCCCCCAGAGGTTCTTTTACTCTTGAGAATAGTTTTAGCTATTCTGGGTTTTCTGTTATTCCAGATGAATTTTTGAATTGCTCTTTCTACCTCTATGAAGAATTGAGTTGGGATTTTGATGGGGATTGCATTGAATCTGTGTATTACTTTTGGTAAGATGCTCATTTTTACTATATTAATCCTGCCAATCCACGAGCATGGCAGATTTTTCCATCTTCTGAGTTCTTCTTCAATTTCTTTCTTCAGAGACTTGAAGTTCTTGTCATACAGATCTTTCACTTGTTTGGTTAGAGTCATGCCAAGATACTTAATATGGTTTGTGGCTATCGTGAAGGGTATAATTTTCTTACTTCTTTCTCAGCCTTCTTATCCTTTGAGTATAGGAAAGCTACTGACTTGCTTGAGTTGATTTTATATCCAGCCACTTTGCTGAAGTTGTTTATCAGCTATAGGAGTTCTCTGGTGAAGTTCTTTGGGTCGCTTAAGTATACTATCATATTGTCTGCAAATAGTGATAGTTTGACTTCTTCATTTCCAATTTGTATCCCTTTGACCTCTTTTTGTTGTCTAATTGCTCTAGCTAGAACTTCAAGTACTATATTGAAAAGATATGGAGAGAGAGGGCAGCCTTGTCTAGTCCCTGATTTTAGTGGGATTGCTTCAAGTTTCTCTCCATTTAGATTGATGTTGAATACCGGTTTGCTGTAAATTGCTTTTACTATGTTTAGATATGGGCCTTGAATTCCTGATCTTAACAAGACCTTTAGCATGAAAGGATGCTGAATTTTGTCAAATGCTTTCTCAGCATCTAATGAGATGACCACGTGGTCTTTTTCTTTGAGATTGTTTATATAGTGGATTAAATTGATGGATTTCCTTATATTGAACCATCCCTGCATTCCTGGGATGAAGCCTACTTGATCGTAGTAAATGATCATTTTGATGTGTTCTTGGATTCGGTTGGCAAGAATTTTATTGAGTATTTTTGCATCGATATTCATAAGAGAACTTGGTCTGAGATTCTCTTTCTTTGTCGGATCTGTGTGTGATTTTGGTATCACTGTAATTGTGGATTCATAGAACGAGTTGGGTATTGTTCCTTCTTTTTCTATTTTGTGGAACAGTGTAAAGAGTATTGGTGTTAGCTCTTCTTTGAAGGTCTGATAGAATTCTGCATTAAAACCATCTGGACCTGTGCTTTTTTTGGTTGGAAGTCTTCCAATGACGACTTCTATTTCTTCACTGGTTATAGGACGGTTTAAATGGTCTATTTGATCCTGATTTAATTTTGGTATTTGGTATCTGTCAAGGAAATTGTCCATTTCCTCGAGATTTTCTAGTTGTGTTGAATAAAGGCTTTTGTAGTAGGATCTGATGATTTTTTGAATTTCCTCAGTTTCTGTTGTTATCTCTCCCTTTTCGTTTCTGGTTTTATTAATTTGGATACTGTCTCTGTGCCTTCTGGCTAGTCTGGCTAAGGGCTTATCTATCTTGTTGATTTTGTCAAAGAACCAACTCCTTTTTTTGTTGCTTCTTTGTATGGTTTTATTTGTTTCTACTTGATTGATTTCAGCCCTGAGTTTGATGATTTCCTGCCTTCTACTCCTCTTTGGTGTATTTGCTTCTGTTTGTTCCAGGGCTTTCAGGTGTGCCATTAAGCTGCTAGTGTATGCTGTCTCCCGTTTCTTTTTGGTGGCACTCACGTTATGAATTTTCCTCTTAGCACTGCTTCCATTGTGTCCCATAAATTGGGGTATGTTGTGCCTTCATTTTCATCAAATTTCACGAAGTCTTTGATTTCTTTCTTTATTTCCACCTTGACCAAGTTATCATTGAGTAAAGCATTGTTCAGCCTCCATGTGTATGTGTGTTTTCTCTTGTTTTTGTTGCCATTGAAGACCACCCTTATTTCATAGTGATCTGATAGGAGGCATGGGATTAGTTCGATCTTCTTATATCTGTTGAGGTCTGATTTGTGACCAATTATATGGTCGATTTTGGAGAAGGTACCATGAGATGCTGAGAAGTAGGTGTATTCTTTTGCTTTAGGATGAAATGTTCTATATATATCTCTTAGTTCCATTTGGTCCAAGGCTTCAATTAGTTTCACTGTGTCCCTTTTTAGTTTCTGCTTTCCTGAACGATCCATTTCAGAGAGTGGGGTGTTGAAGTCACCCACTATTATTGTGTGAGGTATGATGTGTGCTTTGAACTTTAGTACAGTTTCTTTTACGAATGAGGAATGAGGGTGCCCTTGCATTTGGAGCATAGATATTCAGAATTAAGAGTTCTTCTTGGAGGAATTTTCCTTGATCAGTATGTAGTGTCCTTCTTTGTCTTTTTTGATGACTTTAGGTTGAAAGTCTATTTTATCTGATATTAGGATGGCTACTCCAGCTTGTTTCCCTGGACCATTTGCTTGTAAAATTGTTTTCCAACCTTTTACTCTGAGGTAGTGTTTTTCTTTGACACTGAGGTGTGTTTCCTGCACGAAGCAAAATGCTGTGTCCTGTTTACGTAACCAGTCTGTTAGTCTATGTCTTTTTATTGGGGAAATGAGACCATCGATATTAACAGAGATTAAGGAATAGTGATTATTGTGACCTGCTATTCTTTAGGCTATCTTTATGTTTGAGTGGTTATCTACTTTTGGGTTTGATTCAAGAAGGTTACTATCTCATTTTTTTTCCCGAGTGTAGTTTCTCTCCTTGTTTTGTCGATTTCCACCTATTATCTTTGCAAGGCTGGGTTTGTGGAAAGGTATTGTTTAAATTTGGTTTTTATCATCGAATGTCTTGGTCTCTCCATCTATGGTGATTTAGAGTTTTGCTGGGTATTGTAGTCTAGGCTGGCATTTGTGTTCTCTTAGAGTCTGCATGTGATCTGCCCAGGATCTTCTGGCTTTCACAGTCTCTGGTGAGAAGTCTGATATTATTTGGATAGGTCTTCCTTTATATGTTACTTGGCCCTTTTCTCTTACTGTTTTTAATATTCTTTCTTTGTTTAGTACATTTGATGTTTTGATTATTATATGACAGGATGTATTTCTGTTCTGGTTCAGTCTGTTTGGAGTTCTGTAGACTTCTTGTACATTCATTGGCATCTCTCTCTTTAGGTTAGGGAAGTTTTCCTCCATAATTTTGTTGAAGATGTTTACTGGCCCTTTAAGTTGCAAATCTTCACTCTCATCTATACCTATAATCCTTAAGTTTGCTCTTCTCATTGTGTTGTGGATTTCCTGGATGTTTTGGGTTACAAGTTTTTTGCATTTTGCATTTTCTTTGACTGTTGAGTCCATGCTTTCTAAGGTATCTTCAGCACCGGAGATTCTTTCTTCCTTCTCTTTTATTCTATTGTTGATGTTTGCATCTATGATTCCTGATTTCTTCCCAAGGTTTTCTATCTCCAAAGTTGTCTCCCTTTGTGATTTCGTAGTTGTTTCTACTTCCTTTTTTAGATCCTGGATGGATTTACTGAGATCCTTCACTTGTTTGTTTGTCTTTTCCTGTATTTCTTTAAGGTATTTTTGCATTACCTCTTTCAGGATTTCTGCCTGTTGGCCCAAGTTCTCCTGTATTTCTCTAAGCGATTTTTGTGTTTCCTTCTCATGGGCTTCCATCTGTTGATCCATCGCCTCCTGCATTTCTTTAAGCAGTTCTCGTGTTTCCTTTGTAAGGGCATCTAGTCGTTGATTCATTTCTTTAAGCGATTTTTGTGTTGCTTCCTTATGGTCCTCCATCAGTTGACCTATATTCTCCTGCATTTCTCTGAGCGATTTTTGTGTTTCCTTTATAAGGGCTTCTACCCGTTGATTCATGTTCTCCTGTATTTCTTCAGGAGATTTTTTTGTGTCCTTCTTGAATTCCTCTAATAGCGTCATGAGAAGTGATTTTAAATCCAGATCTTCTCTTTCGGGTGTGATGGGGTATCCAGAACTTGCTGCTGTTAGAGAGTTGGGTTCGGATGTTGCCATATTGCCTTGATTTCTGTTAGTAACATTCCTACGTTTGCCTTTTGCCATCTGGTTACCTCTGGTATTAGTTGGCCCTGCTGTCACTGGCTGTTGCTTGGACCTCCTATGAGCCTGCAAGGCTATTTCTGTCCCCCCTGGATTACTGGGATTCCCCTGCCTTGATTGCTGGGGCTTGCCCTGCTCCTGAGTGACTTTGGAGTCCTGATGTGCCTTGCCCCAAGTGATGTTATATTGGGGAATCTCTGCACATCCAAAGGCTCAGCCTAGTAGATCCCAGGAGCAGAGGTTGCCAAGGGGAGGCTGGTGTGCTCCCGCCCTGTTCGGGTGTGCTCTCTGCTTCATTTTTGTTTCTGTATTTTTGTTTAAGACAGGATAAATTTTGGGTCAAGTAATTTGTGGATGGGTTGAGGTGTCTTTATCCCTCTACTGTGGATTCTACCTGACTAAAGTAAGTAGCATTTTCAGGTTCTATGTCCCCAATGTTAGGCATCTCAGCTAAGGTACAGAAATGTGGTCTATTGAATGTGGTCAAGCATAGCTTTTGGAGAGAATAACTACCTTGGATAAAAAACATGGCAAACTATAGCTACAATGAAAAATACCCTGAAAGGATGAAGAAAACATGTTAATTTTAATTTGTGAATAAGAACTCTTAGTGATTCTACCATTTAAAAAGAAATGCCAAGACAAATCATAAACGCATAAATAAAACAAAGCAAGAAAATTAAAGAGGTAAAAGGAAATAAACTTTTGCATACTGCTACTCAATTTTAAGATACTGATATTCAATTTTGGTAGAAAGTTTGTGGGCCTGGCTCTTGGGAGTTGAACTGTAAATATGTATAATATGTAAATAACTTTTAATATATTTGAAGGCTTTAAGAATGTGGAAAATAAATATAAAAGTGCTCTAGAGTGAATATCATTACAGACACAGGGGATGTTGAAAGGAATACCCAAAAAGCATCTTCAATTCTTGTCTCATATTTTTTATAAGTATTTAATTTCCCACATAGGGTTGCTTATGAAACATAAGCCCTTCCTTATTGAATTTGTTTTCTTTCAACTTATCTTCTTTTAAAGCTTTACTGCTCAGGATCCTGTCTATGAGCTGCATATATCTGCTTCTCTCTGTTTATTCATATTGCCTGTGTCATCTGTTTTCAGTCCAAAGACTCTAAAAGGCAGAAAGCCTATCCATTTACTCTGGCTGCTCCGGAAAGGAAGATGTGATATGATAATGGCTGTCAGAGATTAATTCACTAGGCAACAGTTAAAATGGTCCCATCTTAGAAAATCAGTTTCGTATGGAGTTTTATTTTCTAGTAAAATTTATCATAAAATTGGGCATCTTTAAAATTACACAGTTAACTTTTGGTCACCAGGGAAATCTTGCTTGCAAATGCCTGCTCTTCTTTGAAAATTATCATATCATATTAAAGCTCACAGTTACATACCGAATTGGAATCTAGAATCTAAGAATTTAGAAAAGTCTCACCAAGAATCTTCTTGTGATGGCACAGAACTCCCTTTTATCTTTGATTTGACTCAGTTGTGCCAAAAATATGTAGCCAAATTGTCCTTTCAGTCAGTCTTACACACACTGTAACTGTTAATGCTCATTGTTAATGTCCTGGCTTTTCCTGTTCTGATTAATAGAGTGTTGATAGCCATCTAGTAGATCATAAATTTTGTTCCCTGGCAAGGGTAAAAAACTGAAGAAGCAGGAAATATGTAAGACAGAGCTTCAGAAAATAGAAAGTACATTTTTTTTTCTCTTCAGGTGGAGAGCTCTAAGCCTCGAAATCTGGCAAAGAGATCCTGGCTTAGGTATTTTATAAGAAGCAGGAATCAAGACCTTTATACTGTTGCTCTTGTTTAATTACCCACACCTGTACCATCCCATTATTTATATGCTAACAAGAAGTTGTCATCTCAGTTGGTGGGGGGACATTTGTTTTCCTTGTCTTTCTGTGTTTCTTATCAAGAAGGGACACTGTAAGCAGAGGAAGGCAAATCTCCAAAAACTCAAGGTCAGTCTAGTCTACGTAGTGAGTTCTACAGTAGACAAGGCTTCTTACTGAAACTCTATGTAGAAATAAACAACAAGAATGAAAGAGATGGGTGGGGGCAACACACACACAGATAAATAAAACAAACAATAATATTTAATCGAAAGTCCAATAAAATCATACCCAAACAGTGTGAGATTTTTAAAAAGACTACAAAAGTTACCATTAAGTTCCTTTTCTTTGAAGTATATATTGCTGGGCATTGGGCCTATCCACAAGTGTAGTTTTTATACCCAATGGGACTCCACTGGAGAAATGAAGATAACTTCTTGATTAGGGATGGAAATCCATGTCCACTTCTCCCTCTCAGCAATAGGAGCCTGCCTGATTTGAATCTTTTCAAGCTCTATTCCTGTCCCCATAGTGTCTAAGACAGAAATGTTTAGGTCTGAAATGGGAGAGTCAAATCCCATTTTCAGAGCCAGCATCTCAGTGAAGTCAAACAGTGTATGACAACTTCATGTGTACACAGAAGGCATTTGCTTCTTTATAAAACTGAATCAATGATTTATAGTGAGCAGTGAACTTGCTATTGAGTTCAGTGACAAGTGATTCTATTCAAAGCACATGTTCACCTTATGACATGCATAGATTGGTTTATGAGATTTATCATCTATAGGATAACACATTGGGAATAGAGATTGACAAACAAAACTGAACTTACAGCTAATAAAAATCAGAAAACATTTAGAGTCTTCAAATTTTACCTGATCATGGGTGAATGGCAGTGAGCATCCATGACCAAGCAGGATCAAACCAATAGAAATATCTACACTTAATAATGCATGATATGTGACTCTCTCTGGATAGACTTGGGGTGACAAACCTTAAGGTGTTTTTCTTGTGCTTCAGCTGTATTACAACTTTCATGGCTTGTTGTATATAGTACGATAGCTCAATTCTGCTCAGGATATTGTCTTAGCTGTTGTTCATTGTGTTCTTATGCTGTTTTAAGCGTTTGGATTTGGGGTAATTATAGGTCTTATTCCACATTTCTGAGTTTGTATTTGTTGCGTGGGTTTTTTGTTCCTTGGCCTATAGAGTTCTGGTAGTCAGCATGACCTTTGGTCCTGAAGGTCCAATTTGGGGGCTGGACTTCTCAAGGAAGTTTGATATAGATGGGTATCTTTGCCTGAGTTGGGGTCTGAGGGACAGTGGTGAGAAGGAGAGAGAATATTGGGATTAGTATGGGGACACTCAAGGAGTAGGAGATTCTGTGAGAAGGAGGCTTCTGGCTGGCGTGGTATGTACCTGAGTAGAGAACATCTTCCCAGGTTGAGGGCAGGAGCACATGAGCAGGGGCAGAAGGTAGTTTGGGAAGGGATGACAGTAGATTGGGCCTTTGGGAACCAAACCTAGGAACTGGAAGAGTTCGGCAGGCAGGGAGGATATAAAAGCCATTTTCTATGTAAAGGTGCTCTGACAAAAGACACAATCTCACTTACTGATTTAAATGAGAAAAAGTTATTTGATGCTCATATTGTGTTCTATCCCCACGTGATTATACAACCCCAAGTTAGACATTTTCAGAGATCAGTAACTCAATGTACTAGGAAATGCCCAGGAGCCAAAGTTCATCTTGAATAATGTTGTGGGTTGAATGCAGATGGCCCTACTATCTCATATGTTTAAGTACTTGACCTCCATTGATGGAACTGTTTGTGAAGGATTAGGAGTTATATCCTACTTGGAGGAGGTGTTTCCCTAAGGGCAGGTTTCAAAAGGCTTATACCATTTTGCATATGTGTTTTCTCAGCTTTTCTGTTTTTGGAGTGGGGTATAAGCTCTCAGCTGCTTTTCCAGTGCCATTCCTATTTTTGAATGATGGTAAACTCAAATAAAATCTGTATTTTGTAAGTTGTTATGGCCATGGTATTTTGTCACAGCAATAGAAAAGTAGCTAACAAAAGTAGTTCCTCTGTAAGAACTCCAGACTTTACATTCCACATTATTCTGAAATCAATCCATCTTTTAATTCAGACATTCTCCAAGTATTAGACTTTTGTAGAAATAGCAGAGAAACAGAATGACATACTTTCGATTTCCATAAGGCAAAAGCCATGGCCTAATTACAAGTAAATTGAAGCAAAAATAATGCCCGAACATGAATAAATCTGTTCCTTTTGGGTTTCACTCATGAAGTTTTGTGGTCTACAGGTTTTGGAAAATTCTACTTATCTGGCCCTACCATCAATACTACATTTAGTTTGTCTCTTAAGTTCCAGAAAATACCACTTCATCCCCCTGGTTTTTTTTTGGTGGTAATGTCCAAAGTCTTGGCCTTTTCTACATCTTTCACATTGCTAAAAATAGTACCATGTGGGACGCAATTGAACATAACCATGTGTATCTACAAGTCTGAGATTCACACTTGGTCTCATCTAGACCACTGTGTCTCTATAATGACCCTGTAGAAATATTTCCTACAAGATTATGCCTCAATTATTTTGGCCTCTTATTAATCACAGCAGATTTTTTTTTTTAGCTCCAGCTAACCAATTTCAGTTGCTCTTGTAATACAAAAGGTTCACTTCAGAGGTGCCACTCTCCTGTTAATCACCATTGATTCTTCATTCCTGACCAGAAACCACACAGTCTTAATTCAAACCATCACACTAATGGCTCTGATAGAAACTTTAATGACCTCTCAAATCTCCACTCTCTTACTTTACAAGTCTGGCAGAAAGAACAGGCAATGAAAAGCAGTAGAGTCCTTCCTCATCAACCTTCCACCTTCTTTGCCTCTAGATATTACTTAGAGCAGGTCATATAAAACATGGCCCTGAGCTGCTAAAAATTAAGTGCTAGATGTGGAAGCTAAAGTATCATTTCTGTTTAGGCAAGACACTTCTACCACTAAGCCTGAGCCACAGTCTCAGAGCCAGAATTGTTGCCATTTTCTTTACCACTCAGTTATCAGATTAGGAACTGCCAGAACTCAGAGGTTGGTAAACTCAACAGAGAGGTTTGTACAGATAGCCTTGATATGAGGTGGCTTAGGTGAAAAAAGGAACATATGTATGGATGGACCTGCCACTGCAGCAATAACTAGGTGGGTTTTGAACAAACACCTAAAGGTTCTAGTGGGAATCAGTATCCAATGAAAGTTTCCTAATCAGATTCCACTCACCCTCCTATGTTTCTCATAGCTACTTCCATTTCAAATTCAAAGCAAAATTAATAACACTTCCTGTATATTGCTAAACTTAAATAGTATCTGTTTATGTTATTCAAAAAGTGAGTGCATAAACAAGAAATATTAAATATGATTAATGAAACATTATTTAGTCACACTTTATAAAACTCTTTAAAAATTTTCTTATTCTGAAAATAGTGTATTAGTTGAAGTAATCCAATCTCAAAAGGATAAAGACTAAATCATATCCGATAGTATTATGTCCAAATTTCTGAGAAACTGCTTTCCAGAGTAGTTGTACCAGCTTGCAATTCAACCAGCGGTGGAGGAGTGTTCCTCTTTCTCCACATCCTCACCAACAACTGCTGTCTCCTGTGTTTTTGCTCTTAGCCATTCTAACTGGTGTGAGATGGAATCTCAGGGTTGTTTTGATTTGCATTTCCCTAATGACTAAGGATGATGAACATCTCTTTAGGTACTTCTCAGCCATTAGATAGTCTTTAGGTGAGAACTCTTTGTTTAGCTCTATACCCCATTTTTTAATAGGGATACTTGCCTCTCTGGAGTTTAACTTCTTGAGTTCTTTGTATATATTGAATATTAGCCCTCTGTCGGATGTAGGGTTGGTAAAGATCATTTCCCAGTTAGTTGGTTGCTGCTTTGTCTTTTTGACAGTGTTTTTTGCCCTGCAAAAACTTAGTAATTTTATGAGGTCCCATTTGTCAATTCTTGATCTTAGAGCATAAGCTGTTGGAGTTCTTTTAAGGAAATTCTCCCCTGTGCCCATATGTTCAAGGTTCTTCCCTAGTTTCCGTTCTATTAGTTTCAGTGTGTCTGGTTTTATGTGGAGGTCCTTGATCCACTTGGAATTGAGCTTAGTGCAAGGAGATAAGAATGGGTCAATTTCCCTTCTTCTGCATGTTGACCTCCAGTTGAGCCAGCACCATTTGTTGAAAAGGCTATCTTTTTTCCACTGGATGGTTTTAGCTCCTTTGTCAAAGATCAAGTGACCATAGGAGTGTGGATTCATTTCTGGGTCTTCAATTCTGTTCCATTGATCTACATGCCTGTCACTGTACCAATACCATGCAGTTTTTAACACTATTGCTCTGTACTACAGCTTGAGGTCTGGGATAATTATTCATCCAGAAGTTCTTTTACTCTTGAGAATAGTTTTAGCTCTCCTGGATTTTCTGATACTCCAGATGAATTTTTGAATTGCTATTTCTAACTCTATGAAGAATTGAGTTGGGATTTTGATGGGGATTGCATTGAATCTGTATATTGCTTTTGGCAAGATGGTCATTTTTACTATATTAATCCTGCCAATAAAGAGCATGGAAGATTTTTATATCTTCTGAGGTCATCTTCAATTTCTTTCTTCAGAGACTTGAAGTTCTTGTCATACAGATCTTTCACTTTCTTGGTTAGAGTCACACCAAGATACTTTATATGGTTTGTGGCTATCATGAAGGGTATCATTTCTCTTACTTCTTTCTCAGCCTGCTTATCCTTTGAGTATAGGAAGGCCACTGACTTGCTTGAGTTGATTATATATCCGGCCACTTTGCTGAAGTTGTTTATCAGCTGTAGGAGTTCTCTGGTAGAGTTCTTTGGGTCACTTAAGTATACTATCTTATCGTCTGCAAATAGTGATAGTTTGACTTCTTCCTTTCCAATTTGTATCCCTTTGACCTCCTTTTGTTGTCTAATTGCTCTAGCTAGAACTTCAAGTACTATATTGAAAAGATATGGAGAGAGAGGGCAGCCTTGTCTAGTCCCTGATTTCAGTGGGATTGCTTCAAGTTTCTCTCCATTCAGATTGATGTTGGCTACCGGTTTGCTGTAAATTCCTTTTACTATGTTTAAAAATGGGCCTCGAATTCCTGATCTTTCGAAGACCTTTAGCATGAAAGGATGCAGAATTTTGTCAAATGCTTTCTCAGCATCTAATGAAATGACCATGTGGATTTTTTCTTTGAGGTTGTTTATATAGTGGATTACATTGATGGATTTCCTTATACTGAACCATCCCTGCATCCCTGGGATGAAGCCTACTTGATCGTGGTTAATGATCGTTTTGATGTGTTCTTGGATTCTGTTGGCAAGAATTATATTGAGTATTTTTTCATCGATTTTCATAAGAGAGATAGGCCTGAGGTTCTCTTTCTTTGTCGGATCTTTGTGTGCTTTTGGTATTAGCGTAATTGTGACTTCCTAGAACTAGTTGGGTAGTGTCCCTTTTGTGGAACAGTTTGAAGAGTATTGCTGTTAGGTCTTCTTTGAAGGTCTGATAGAATTCTGCACTAAAACCATCTGGACCTGTGCTTTTTTTGCTTGGAAGACTTCCAATGACAACTTCTATTTCTTCAGGGGTTATAGGACGGTTTAGATGGTCTATTTGATCCTGATTTAATTTTGGTATTTGATATCTGTCAAGGAAATTGTCCATTTCCTCAAGATTTTCTAGTTGTGCTGAATACAGTTTTTTGTAGTAGGATCTGACAATTTTTTGAATTTCCTCAGTTTCTGTTGTTATCTCTCCCTTTTCGTTTCTGATTTTATTAATTTGGATACTATCTCTGTGCCGTCTCGTTAGTCTGGCTAAGGGCTTATCTATCTTGTTGATTTTCTCAAAGAACCAACTCCTCGTTTTGTTGATTCTTTGTATGGTTTTATTTGTTTCTACTTGATTGATTTCAGCCCTGAGTTTGATGATTTCCTGCCTTCTACTCCTCTTTGGTGTATTTGCTCCTTTTTGTTCCAGGGCTTTCAGGTGTGCCATTAAGCTCCTAGTGTATGCTGTCTCCCATTTCTTTTTGGCGGCACTCAGGGCTATGAACTTTCCTCTTAGCACTGCTTTCATTGTGTCCCATAAATTAGGGTATGTTGTGCCTTCATTTTCATTAACTTTCAAAAAGTCTTTGATTTCTTTCTTTATTTCCACCTTGACCAAGTTATCATTGAGTAGAGCATTGTTCAGCCTCCATGTGTATGTGGGTTTTCTTTTGTTTTTTTTGCCATTGAAGACCACCCTTATTCCATAGTGATCTGATAGGAGGCATGGGATTAGTTCGATCTTCTTATATCTGTTGAGGTCTGATTTGTGACCAATTATATGGTCGATTTTGGAGAAGGTACCATGATGTGCTGAGAAGTAGGTGTATTCTTTTGCTTTAGGATGAAATGTTCTATATATAACTGTTAGTTCCATTTGGTCCAAGGCTTCAATTAGATTCACTGTGTCCCTGTTTAGTTTCTGCTTTCCTGAGTGATCCATTTCAGAGAGTGGGGTGTTGAAGTTACCCACTATTATTGTGTGAGGTGAGATGTGTGATTTGAGCTTTAGTAAAGTTTCTTTTATGTATGAGGTTGCCCTTGAATTTGGAGCATAGATATTCAGAATTGAGAGTTCTTCTTGGTGGATTTTTCCCTTGATCAGTATGTAGAGTCCTTCTGTGTCTTTTTTGATGACTTTAGGTTGAAAATCAATTTTATCTGATATTAGGATGGCTACTCAGGCTCGTTTCTTGGGACCATTTGCTTGTAAAATTGTTTTCCAGCCTTTTACTCTGAGGTAGTGTTTGTCTTTGACACTGAGGTGCATTTCCTGCATGCAACAAAATGCTGGGTCCTGTTTATTTATCCGGTCTCTTAGTCTATGTCTTTTTATTGGGGAATTGAGACCATTGATATTAAGAGAGATTAAGAAATTGTGATTATTGCCACCTGCCATTCTTGACGCTATCTTTATGTTTGAGTGGTTATCTACTTTCGGGTTTAATGCAAGAAGATTACTATCTTATTTTTTCCAGTGTGTTGTTTCTCCTCTTGTATTGGCGGTTTCCACCCATTATCCTTTGCAGGGCTGGGTTTGTGGAAAGATATTGTGAAAATTTGGTTTTATCATGGCATATCTTGGTCTCTCCATCTATGGTGATTGAGAGCTTTGCTGGGTATTGTAGTCTAGGCTGGCATTTGTGCTCTCTTAGAGTCTGCATGAGATCTGCCCAGGATCTTCTGGCTTTCATAGTCTCTGGAGAGAAGTCTGATGTGATTCAGATAGGTCTTCCTTTGTATGTTACTTGGCCCTTTTCTCTTACTGCTTTTAATATTCTTTCTTTGTTTAATACATTTGATGTTTTGATTATTATGTGACGGGAGGTATTTCTGTTCTGGTCTAGTCTGTTTGGAGTTCTGTAGGCTTTTTGTAAGTTCATCGGCATCTCTCTCTTTAGGTTAGGGAAGTTTTCCTCCATAATTTTGTTGAAGATGTTTACTGGCCCTTTAAGTTGCAAATCTTCACTCTCATCTATACCTATAATCCTTAGCTTTGGTCTTCTCATTGTGTCCTGGATTTCCTGGATGTTTTGGTTTACATGTTTTTTGCATTTTGCATTTTCTTTGACTGTTGAGTCGATGCTTTCTATGGTATCTTCAGCACCTGAGATTCTTTCTTCCATCTCTTGTATTCTATTGTTGATGTTTGCATCTATGACTCCTGATTTCTTTCCAAGGTTTTCTATCTCCAAAGTTGTCTCCCTTTGTGATTTCTTAGTTGTTTCTACTTCCTTTTTTAGATCCTGGATGGATTTGTTGAAATCCTTCACTTGTTTGTTTGTATTTTCCTGTATTTCTTTAAGGTATTTTTCATTACCTCTTTCAGGATTTCTGCCTATTGACCCACATTCTCCTGCATTTCTCTAAGCGATTTTCGTGTTTCCTCCTCATGGGCTTCCATCTGTTGATCCATCGCCTCCTGCATTTCTTTAAGCAGTTCTTATGTTTCCTTTGTAAGGGCATCTATCTGTTGATTCATTTCTTTAAGCACTTTTTGTGTTGCCTCCCTATGGGCATCCATCTGTTGACCCATATTCTTCTGCATTTCTTTATGCAATTTTTGTGATTCCTTTGAAAGTGCATTTAACTGTTGATTCATTTATTTAAGCGATATTTGTGTTGTCTCCTTGTGGGCCTCCATCTGTTGATCCATGTTCTCCTGCATTTCTCTAAGCGATTTTTGTGTTTCTTTTGTAAGGGCTTCTTACCCTTGATTCATGGTGTCTTGTAATTCTTTATTAGATTTATTTATGTCCTTCTTGTGATCCTTTAATAGCATCATGAGAAGTGATTTTAAATCCAGATCTTGTCTTTCGGGTGTGGTGGGGTATCCAGGACTTGCTGCTGTTGGAGAGTTGGGTTCGGATGGTGCCATATTACTTTGATTTCTGTTAATAACGTTCCTACATTTGCCTTTTGCCATCTGGTTACCTCTGGTGTTAGTTGGTCCTGCTGTCACTGGCTGTTGGTTGGACCTCCTGTGAGACTGTAAAGCTATTTCTGGCCCCCCTGGATTACCGGGATTCCCCTGGCACTGATTTCTGTGGCCTGCTCTGCTCCTGAGTGACTTTGGAGCCCTGATGTGCCTTGCCCCAAGTGATGTTATATTGGGGAGTCCCTGCACATCCAAAGGCTCAGAGTAGTGGATTCCCAGAGCAGATGTCACCAAAGGGAGGCTGGTAGGCTCCCGCCCTGTGCAGGGGTGTGTGATCTCTCAGGGGAGCGGGGCGAGGGGGCGTCCCTCTGCAGGGCAGAAGTCCCACAGCAGGGTTGGCGCGTTGATTACTGAAGACCTGTCCAGCTCTTGGAGCAGGTTACACACAAGCTGCCTGAGGCCCAAGTGATATTATGCCTGTCTGTCTCTGAGCCTGGCGGTCCCAACTACCTGGACACTGGAGCAAAGATGGCGGAGTGCACTCTGCACTCTCTTGGCGGTGCAGGTCACCCTGCAGGGGGGATGGCCCACAGCAGAGCTTGCGCCCAGATGACCATAGAGCTGTCCAGTTCTTGGGAGCAGATGTAAGCCCCAACAGGCCATGTCCCAAGCGATGTTATACTGGGGAAAACCTGGGTACCTGTCTCCTCCGTGCGGTAGATCCTGGAACAGAGGTCACCAAAGGGAAGCTGGTAGGCTCCCGCCCAGTTCAGGGCAGGGGGATCCCTCTGCAAGTTCCACAGCAGAGCTGGGGCTCTGGTTACTGCAGATCTGCCCAGCTCTTGGAGCAGGTTACACACAAGCTGCCTGAGACTGAAGCAATATTATGCCTGTCTGTCTCCGAGCCTGGCTGTCCCAACTACCTGGACACTGGAGCAAAGATGGCGGAGTGCACTCTGAAAACAGAGTTTTAAGGAAAGTGAAAGTAGCAATGTTTTCCTTTAGGGATAAACGGAACCCTAAGGATGGGTGGGAATCATATAAGCTGTTTCTGAACTGGGTATTTTATATGGTCCCTGAAATCTTCTTTTTACAGATTGATCCTGTTCACATACCCATCTGAATCTTTCTGCATTTTCTTCTCAATTTTTTGTCTTCCTTAAGTAAAAACCACCATCTCTGGGATGCTTGCTTTCACTTGGCTTGTCTGCCTATGCCCCTATACTGTCCTTCACACCCAACTTAAGTGTTTGCTATTAAAATACCTTAATGCACCATTATATGCTATCTATAATCCAAAATTCTCAACAGAATAAGCATAAGTTCTGAATATATATATGCACATTCTGTAACTATTTTAATAGTAATTAAAATTAAAGATCAGGATTATTTTTAAATCCATCAAAAAATCATGTTTGGCGAAAAGAGAAGATAGCTATGCTGAAATAAAGCATGAATATTAATGCAATAACTTTATTCTTTGGTTTTCCTAGTTCTCTTTCTTACTGATTTCTCTGGACTTCAGATATTCATCCATCAGTACAGCTCACCATTAGCTTATATCTGGACTTGTATGAAACATTCCACTCTGATTTTTCAGTTTTAATATTGTATTTTTTACAAGCAGAACAATAAGTTTCTAAAGCGTAACTGAATTAGATATGTTAACATTTAAAAACTTAATGGCTCAGAATTTTCTCCAAGATGATGGGTGGCATCTTTTTTCCCCCTTTTTCTGATGTACTCAAAGATCCTTAGCACCTGATATTAGTCTCCACTCTACAGTTTCTTTGCACTTTCTGTTTAAATCTGTTAATACTTCAAGAAGTTGCTGAAATAAACTCTTTCCATCATTTGTGGTTCTAATGCATACTTTTTCTAATGTGTCCACCTTCTTACACCAATCTACCATTTTTCACTGCTACCCTTCTAGGTTTGGTTTAATAATAACTTTTCTCGAGATGTGATGTTCATTTCATAGAGCTGTTGCAATAGCAATGCAGCCTCAGGATCCTTTCTAAATATATGTGTATGCCATGGAAAAATGCTTCTGGCTATTGTAGGCCGAGAAACCCCTCTTCCCAGTTAATGGTGCATGCAGGTACCAATGGTTGCTTAACTTGCTAAGTACTAGTGACAGGCAAGTTGCTCAATTCTGAACAAGATCTTCTCAAAGACTTAGAAACATCACAAATCAGAGGCGAGAAAGAATGAATGATAAAGGAGAAGGGATGTGAAATACCATGTGGGCAAGAAATGGCCATTGGTATCATGAATAGCAGTTATGGATGTGTGTACTAGGACTTCATAATGATGGGACCATGAGCATCCAGACATGATCAGCAGATGGACTCAGAAGGCCCAATACTGTAGTGATTAGCTATTTACCATTAATAGATTCAGGAAAAGGGAAATTGTGGCCCCACCAGGCTTCAGTGGGTAATCACTGCAATGGTCACACAACTGGATAAACTAAATGGACCATGAAGAAAAACAAAGGTCTTGACCCCGGAGAAGGAAGTGACAGGAAGTGATAAGTGAGTTGATAGGTACAGGAGGGAGATAAAGAGGGGACAGAAAGAGAATAATCAGAATGCATCATATACTATAACAAAATCAACCAATAAGAAAAACAAAAACAAAAAACAATAGGAATTTATTGTGTCCTAACTGGAAGTAGAAAGGGCAAGTTTGAGCCCTGAGGTGGTATTGATTTCATCCTCTCCCAGAGTTCCTGGTATTTTGACATTAATTTTTGAAATTGATTTTTAGATGGATCACTCTGATCTTAGCTTTCATCTACACTTTATATTCCACACAACCAAATTTGGTATTTTATAAGGACATTAGTCTTCCTGAATTAGAGTCTACCCTAAGGACCTCATTTTAACTTGATTGTTCCTGTAAAGACACCCCTGTGTAATTAAGGTCACATTCTCAATTACTGGGTGGAGGTTAGGGCAACAGCATTACCTTCAGAAGGATAAAAATCATCACAATAAATGTAATATGTTTTCTAGTAGCTCTTCTAGATCACAGTTTTAATTTCAGGGTCCCTTTGTATTATTACTATTGTAATTTTGTATTGAAATTCTCTGTTTATGTGTTTATCTCTATAGATTTGAGAGTAGCATGCAAGTCTTTGAAGTTTGGGCACAATTGATGCAAAAAATATGTTAGCTTCATGACAGGTTCCTTGGTGTTCTAAATAAATTTGAATTTTAGCTTGATAAAGGTCTCACAAGCTATAGTATGATTCTTTCCATGCTGGTGCTAGCCCTCCCATCATCAAATTAGCCTGATCTTAGAATGTGTCAGGTTTATGATGAAGTTCTTGAAGATTTCTAGGTTTCAGTTATTGCGCTGCAAAGTTTTTCTTGACCAATTGAGTTGCAGTACGTTCTTAGGCTAGAGTTTTTCTATTCACTTCCTGGTTTTCTTTGTAAGGGAACATATTGTCTATGCCTTTAAATCATTGCTTACCTATGTCCAAGAAGCTAAAATCCTTCCTTATCTAATGAAGACATGTTCAGATCCTGGATTTATTTCTGAATTCTCTATAAATTTGGTTATACTTAGCACATAATTCATTATGCAAACTCTGATATTTTTTTAAAAAATGTATACTAGTAACAGTCTACTAAAACTGCATACATTAAAGGGGTACTTCTCAGAAAAAAATGTACAGATAGTTTGCTTAGAATTTAATTTGCATTTTTATTGCTTCTATTAACAGTGCTATTCACAGGTTCCTTAAAGAGGGCTTGGAAGTTTACAATGTTAACAAAGCAATTTTTGTAACCGGATGAAGAGTTGAAGTTTTACAAGAATTTGCTGGTTGTGATAAGCCAATCCATTCTGTATAGTGTAATGTAATTTGTTGTAAATACAATTTATAAGATATTCTCAAGAATCATGAAGATTATTAAACTTGAGGATATTTAGGACAAATAAGAATCCAGTGAGCTGGTGATTAACAAATTTTGAATCACTTTGTCACAAACTCCATGCTAATTCATGAATATTTGGTTCTTAAATTCGTACACAAATTTCTGCCAGGTTATACTAGTTGATCACACCATGCCAGATATATCATGCAGGACCTGCATCCTCAATGTCTGGCTGTTCCCCCATGTGTAAGCAAATATATTGATTGAGGACCTACATCTTCCTCTCTGTGTTTGCGCTTTGTCAGTTGTGAATAGTTTACATTAATAAAAATTCATTCTCTCTTAAGATCAGGAAATAATTTCATCCACATTCCTTGTGTTATTAGAAAACCTTAAAGCTGTCTTGAATGTTATATAAATTAATAGAAACCTAGCCCTAGCCTCCCAAATGCTTTTGTCAGTTACTGAAACTTGAGACATACTGCTTTGTGGCACTACCCTTCCTATACATAGTCTCTACCCTGCTCCCACTCACTTCCTCCTGGCTCTATTTCAATATCTTTACATTTTATAATAAATTCTGCTCACATTAATTTATATGTCTGCTCTCAGTTCCTTGTTATCTAATGAATACCTAGTAAGATACTGGCTAAAAAATAATAGTGCTTAGCAACAGAAATAACAGGCAAAGACCCAGAATCTCAGTAATGCTGCAGTATTAGAAAAGTAGTAGTATCATCAACAATCTTTTTCCTTAGGACTATAAGCCTAAATTTTGTTTTTCTTATCACAATGACTATACTTTTCCAAAATGAAATTTGGATCAATAAGATTAATTACCTATTGAGAACTCTTAACAAAATTGAATCCTGTTCCTCATGTACTTCAAAACCCCACCCAGATCTCTGCTTTGGAATAATATCCAGTAACAACTCAGCAGGCATGGGTTCTAATCTCTTCACAAGGAATCCTAGAGGAAATTACATGAGGCAGAGGGTGGTATGATGCTAGAAAGGAAAAAAAAGGGATTAAGCAGATAACATTGATAAGATAATTTATTATAGATGATGGAAAACAGGAAGGAATAGGAAGGAAAAAATGGAGTGGCATTGCTGGGAATCTCATTGGAGTACAGAGAAAAGCAAGAGAAGAGAAAACTTCATCACTGTTGTCTTTTTTATTTTACATTTATTATATTTATTTTTTATTTTTATTTGAATGTGAAGACACATTAGTTTATTATACCACATGCATGCAGGTGTCTGAAGAGGCCAGAGTGTGTTGGATTCCTTGAAACTAGTGAAGGTTTTTGCAACGTACTTGACATGTGTGTTGAGAACTGAATCTGAGTCCTCTGCAAGAATAGCCGATGTTCTTATCCACTGGGCTGTCTCTCCAGCTCCTCATCTTTGTTCATCATAATAGTCATGTGCAAAGCTAACAATCCTAATACTGCAAAGAAAAATCTGTTGCAACTCAGGAACAATCAATAGCTTGGTTTACAGTGAAAATATAAATTTGATAACCCATCAATATTTAGATTACATTTAAGAAAACAGGTTTGAACATTAAGAATTGTACCTGCCCCTGAAAGAACTTGCTGGCAAATAAATATTAGGAATGGACATGAGAAACAAACTCTGCAAAGAGTAGGAAAATGGGATGTATAACAGGTGTCGGTGTTGAAAGGTATTCCAAGAAACAAGAGTGATCACTAGCTTCTGCAGTCATGGAAACTGAGTCCAGCCTTGCATTCCACCACTTAGGAAAGTATTATTACAGACCCCTAAATTTTATCAAGAAATTGGAATTAGAGTAGTGACACATTCTTATAGTTGTGACTGAAGGATTTAAAGATTGAAAATCAGAGTTTATAGTCTTTTCCTAAGAACTTTTCTTCTGAAAGGAAGAAAAGCAGTGACCGAGCAGAGGGACAGGAAACCCCACATGTCTCTTAAGGAAAGCAGGGGCATGATAGTGCCTGCAGTCTGAGATAAAGAAGCTATGGGAATGTGAGTCTGAAAAATAAGGATTCCGGCTAAGAGGCATCTATACTGGTTTTATTTTCTGTCTCCAACTTTTTTTAAGCCCAAGGATTCTACAACCCTAATATAATGTGAACTGCTGAAGTCTCTGACAACTCTTAAGAGATGTCTCAGCATATGGGGAAGGTCAACAATTTAGAAGAATATTTCCTGAAGGACTCACAAGGTTCTACCTTGGCATTGCCTCCTTCTGGAAATACAGTCCATGCCTGACCCTTTAGTGGGCTGGAGAACTGGAAATAGAAACATATTTATCAAGAGTGGAGGATTTCAAAATGTCTGCTTTCTCACTAAGTTGTATTTTTGTTTCCTAGGATGAATTATTTTCAACAGTATAAAGAATTTCTGACTTTAAATTTTTGAAAATTTTGCGAGTATTTTCACCTTCGTTCCCTTCCCGCCCTCCCATCTTCAACTTCTTTCCTGCCTCTCTTACTCCTTTTAAATTTATGATTACTCCTTTAACATTTATTGTTAATGTATGTACATATAAATATGAATATATATATGTGAATATAGGTAAGAGCACAACTTACTGAGTTCATTAAATGATATTCATGCGTACATACTTTCAGAGTTAACCACTTGATATTGGACAACCTGTTAAAGGCTCAACCCTGGAGAGGTCTGATTCTCTGTGTCTCTCAGTAGCCATTGATTGACTGTAGCTCTTTACCAGGGATAAGGCTATGAGTCATTTTTCCCATCTATCTTGGCTTGTCACATATGGTACTCTTTCTGTGCAGGTCTTATGTAAGTTGCCATATTTTTGAAATTTTATAACCTACACGGTCATGTCTAGTAGTCACTCTAGACATCATGTTTCTGCTCATTCTCCTTGATTTTACCTAGGCCTTAGGTGTAAGAGTTGTATTGTTATTGTGCTAGTTGGACAACAGCACTCCATGCAAAATTATTTTCTGCATTTGGACCAATTGTGGATCTCCATAATGGTTTTTGCTACAAAAAGAAGCCACTTTGTGAGCTATACTGTTTGAAAGGTTAAATATTTAACCTGGAGTTGAATTTTATACTGGTTTAGGAAAGTATCAGGAATACATTTTTCTCTAGAGTATATACCCTCTCTAGAAGCAAACAATTGCTTAGATTTATAGTCCCAGGCATGAATTCCCTTACTCAATGGCACTGAAGTTCAATTAGACAGGTGTTTGTTATCCTTCAAGATGAAGTTGTTGTGATTCCACAGTGGGGTTATCTTTCTGGAAGGAACATTCCTGTGGTTTATGGTCCATTCCAGACAAATTCCTCGAAGTCCTGTGTCTAAAGTGTGTGATGTCATGAGCAATAGAATCTTACCTGCATATTCTTGGGAACACCCAAATATATCAGCTATAGCTTATTTTGAGAGTCACGAAGTCCTCCACACCTGACCAGAAACTCTAAGAGAAGTTTTCCTGGAACTGGGTTTTGTTAGATAGTCTAGGACATTAACATGGAGGAGTATCTTCTTCTCCTGTGTGCAGTAACACATTTATACTCTTTCTTTATGCATGATATATATATATATATATATATATATATATATATATATATAGTATATGCATGCATATAGTATACATACATATGCATATATGTCCATAAATGTATATATGTATATATAATGTATATATATATATATATATATTTGCATTATATGTTAGATACATTTTTATTATCATCAGTTGAGGGAAAGTTAAATTACTTGTATTTTATATAAAATGTGAATAGAGCAGTAATGAATGTGGCTGAGCAAGTATCCCTGTAGAAGATTTTCTAGACCTTTGGGTATATGCTAAGGAGAGCTATATTTGGGTTATATGATAAATCTATATTTTGCTCTTGTAGACTTCTTTGTACTGAGTTTCATAGTGCTGGAGTATTTCCTCTACAGTGAATAAGGTTCTTCTTTCCCTACATCCTTGCTAGCCTTTCTTGGCTGGAGGGACTGCTCAGTGGTTAAGTGCACTGACTGATGTTCCAGATGACCTGAATGAGATTCGAAACATCTAAATTGCAGCTTCTAGTCATTTATCACTTTAGTTGCAGAATTTCTGACAATCTCTTCTTTGCTCTATAGGCAGCAGGCACACATGTGGGGTTCAGACATATATGCATGCAAAACTTTTATATGCATAACATTTTTAATGCAACAAGAAAAATTAAAACAAAATGATTTTTACTTACTTATTTTTACATGTTACATATATTGCTAAGAAAGCCTATTAAATGATGTTTCCTTATGGCTTATGCAAACATATTTTATTTATATCTGCTTCCTCTCTATCTCTCTGTGTTATATTCAATTACTCCTCCCCAATTAAAATTTCTTCCATTTCCTCCCTTATAAAACCTGCATCCTACTTTCTCCTCTTTTGTAGCCCTTTTCCTGCCCTCCCAACATAATCTGTTTTTATTTTCCTGGGTTTTGCACTTACCTCATGTGATGTTATTAAACTTAAAGTTTCAGAGCTAGAAATCTACAAAGAAGAGAGATTTGAGACTTTAGTCTTTCAGGGTCTTGTTTGTTCCATTCAGCATATGCTCAAGTTGCATCCATTTTCCCGAAGAATCTTATTTTATTTTTCTTTACAGCTGAATAGAATTTCATTGTGCATAGCCATTCATCAGTTGAAGGAAACCTAGAGTGTTTCCATTTCTCAGCTCTCATGAATAGTGAATAAAGAAGCAAAGAATGAACCTGTTTGAGCTTGCATCTCTGTAGGAGACCATCTAGCCCTTTGAGCATATGCTAAGAAGTGATATAGCTGGCTTATATGGTAGGTCTATTTTTATCTTTTTGAGAATTTACCATATTGGTTTTTGTAGTAGCTTTGCCAGTATTCAATCCTTTTTCCTACAGCCTCACTAGCATTTGGTTCCAGATTTTACTTCATCTTAGCCACTCTGATTGGGGTAAAATGAAATCTCAAAATAGTTTTAATTGCTATTCTTCAGACTGCTAAAAGACTTTTAAAAGTGTTGAACACTTTTAAAAATATTTCTTAGTCATTATTTATTTCTTTGAGAAATATCTATTCACATCCACAACAAATGTTTTGATTAGGTCATTTGTTTTCATAATTCTTTGAGTTCTTCATATCCTCATGTTTTTTTCTTCTGTATATCTTTGAACAATGTTCCAAAGTTAAAAAAGACAGAAATCTACTAAATTACTTTGAACTGTGTGCAGTCTCCACAATCATACTCCTTATGTTGCTAAGCCAGAAACTGGCTTAAGCAAGGCCTTTGGGTGTTAGAGTGTATTCAAGGCATCAAGGCCAGCTACAGAGTGTATTCAAGTCATGAAGACCAGTCTGGGAAACTTGAATGTGTGCCTATATAGAAGAAGAAGAAGAAGAAGAAGAAGAAGAAGAAGAAGAAGAAGAAGAAGAAGAAGAAGAAGAGGAGGAGGAGGAGGAGGAGGAGGAGGAGGAAGAGGAAGAGGAAGAAAAGGAGGAGGAGGAGGAAGAGGAGGAGGAGGAGGAAGAGGAGGAGTGTTGTGAATGTAGCTCAGGAGAATACAGCTGGTATGCACAAGGTTCTAGGTTCAATTCTTAGCAGTGAAACAAAATGGGAGAAAGGAATACTCAAAACATAAGAGTTACCTCAATAATTGTTCTCCCTTCATTATTGTGATGGAGACCTTCACATCTCAACTTAGCCAATATACATATTTAATGGATCTCAAAAGCCCTCCTACTCTTCTCTCCAAGGGTTCAGATCATCCCTTTCAGCAACACTTCTATATAGCTCTGTATGCTGCAACATGGATTACAGGCTTGAGTCTAATTAAAACACATTACAGTTGACCTCCAAGTGCAAAGTCAGTGATCCTAGCAGGTCAGATATGGCAAAGGGAAGCAATAAAGGTGCTTTCTAAGGGTGAAAAGGCACAAAGTTTCTACTTAGGTAAAGAAAATTGAATGCTAGGGTAGCTGCAATTTTCTGTAAGAGCAAACCTTTCTCTGATTGTGCAGAGGGAAAATGTTCTAGTTTTACTGTGGAATGCCTAAAACCTGATGAGGTTATCACGACAGCTCACTGAAATCTGAATTATAGAAACAGCACTGCATTTGTGGGTGGTAGGTGGATACAGATAGCGTGTTTCAATTGATGACAATATGTTACACCAGAAAGTGCTGAGCCAGTGGGAAGACGCCAGTGAAGGATGTCCCAAAACAGGTGATAGCAGGTCAGAATTGTGAGTGGGGAATGCCAACAGAGAACATGTTTGCACTGGAAAGTATGAATTAGAGAGATTAATGTTATGGCTATTCTCTGCTTTATTAATAGACGTTTTTAACAGTTGACTACACAGAGAAAATAGGTACAAGTATGTGAAGGGTGTCTTATCTACCAGAGCATTTGGATTTTTTTCTTCCAAAGACTGAGTACAGTGACTGTACTTCATTTAAAAAGACATTGATATTAACCTATGGCATTTAAAAAATTAAATAGCATTTTTCTTTTTCTTTGATATATGACTTTGTTTCTCTGTCTTCTCACACAGATTTACATTTGTCATTTCCCTCTTGTTTGTATAAGCTACAGTTCTCCAGTGTCAAGTGACTGACAGCTTCTTTCGGGTGAGGATGGGACTATGCTTTGGACAAAGCACTCTAATTTACTACTATTTGGGAGCTAATTTCATATAGTCAATGAGTGAAAAACAACAGTAGCAATGGGAGAAAAAAGGAATATGGTGATTCCAGCTGCTCGGCCTTGGATGGCTGGGAGTGGAAGGCAGACATTGGGGATCAGAGAACAGTCATCAATTCCTCAAAGTCAATTGACAACCTGTATTAGATTTCCATAAAAATCATAAGGTTTCTGAATTCTGTAAATGAAATGCCAATATAATTTTACATTTGTTTTACAGTGAAAGAAGGCACAGTTCCCCCTTACCTTTGTCTGTAAAATTCATAGTTATTGTTCAATATGTCACGAGGTCTTGTGTTTAGAGCTAGAAGAAAACAGAATTTAATTTACCTGCTTTATACATATTTTATGTAATCTAATATAACCAGCATCTCAGTTTATCATAATATGCAATTCATAGATTATTGGAATGAAAAGGAAAACTTAAGACATTTTAAAGCTTAGAATTCTATTACAAAGCTGCAAAATGCATAATAGAATAAGAGATAAAGGGGCACAGCCAATTGCTTGATCTTAAGACTCATTTCTTATGTCCATTAACCTACACTAAGAAATATTTTCAACAATTCTTCAACAAATTTGAGTAAAATTCGTAGAGCAAAATGGGTAAGATCCTTTTCCAGATTCATAAATTTTAACTCTGGGTCTCCTAATTAGCTGTAGCAAGACTTATAAAATCCAAAATTTTGTGTAAGAAAACTGTAGAAGTAAATCACATACCTGTTGCTGAATTGTCTGTGACCAGGGAGCTGGGGGTGACAGGTGCTCCCAGAGGAAATCTGTTGGTGAGGTGGTAACATAGAGTTTTAAAGAGGACCAGGCTAACCTGACCAGTGTGGGAAGAAGGGTGGAAATTGTAGGTGCACACAGAGTGGGTAGGAATCAGACTCAGAGACAGGTGTGGAAAAGGATGAGGCCAGAGAACGCATGTTCTCCACACAGGGGCTGCAGCAGCAATAAGCAGAACTCCACTTTCCTTATACTGCATACTTACTACTTTAAGTCTTATAATCAATTGAGAAATTGGTGCTTGTTTCCAGTTTTACAATTAAGAAAATATACAGTTTGTGTACACGCCATGGGTCTTAATATATAGAGCTAATAAACCGTAGAGTTTAGTCCTAAATCTGAGCATTTCCATTGGTAATTCTGTAGAACCACCTTCCTGCCAACATGATGGTGGTGAATTAATGTAAACCTGCAATGGATGCAAGCAGATAGCTGTAGAGAGATAGCAGGAAAGTTAATGTATTTGAAAATAAAAGCAAGAGGACTGGAAAGAAGATTTTAACAAAGTTATTAATTAATTAATTAATTAATTAATTTTTATCAGATAGTTTCATTTACATTTCAAATGTTATCCCCTTTCCTGGTTTCCCCTCCAAAATCCACTATCCCCTGATCACCAACACACTCACTCCCTCTTCCCTGTCCTGGCATTCCCCTACACTGGGGCATTGAGCCTTCATAGGACCAAGGGTCTCACCTCCCATTGATGTCTGACAAGGCCATCCTCTGCTACATATGTGGCTGGAGTCATGGGTCCCTCCATGTGTACTCTTTGGTTGGTGATTTAGTCCCTGGGATCTCTGGGGGTACTGGTTGGTTCATATTGTTGTTCCTCCTATGAGGCTGCAAACACCTTCAGCTCCTTGGGTTCTTTCATGAGCTGCTTCACTGGGAACCCTGTGCTCAGTCTAATAGTTGGCTGTGAGCATCTACCTCTAAGATCAAGAATTGACAAATGGGACCTCATAAAATTGCAAAGCTTCTGCAAAGGGAAGGACAAACCTGCAACCAACAATTTGGGAAAAGATCTTTACCAATTCTACATCTGAAGGAGGGCTAATATCCAATATATTCAAAGAACTCAAGAAGGTAGATTCTAGAGAACAAAATAACCCTATAAGAAAATGGGTACAGCTAAATAAAGGTTTATTTGGACAATTTCTTTCCACTGTTTTTTTCACAATAAATAAAACATAATACTTTAATTGACACATATGAAATATCAGAATTGATGAGTGCAATATATACCAATCAGTCATTGTTTGTCTGTCTATCCTTTCAGTTATATCATTTTGTGTGTGTGCATGTGTGCATACATGTATGTGTATGTGTATGGATGTGTTTGCATGTGTGTATGCATTGATTATGCATGTGTATTTAACAAACAAAATTTCCAATTTAATAACTAAAAATAAGTTATTAACCACAGTCTCCTGCTGTTATGTAGAACATCAGCAGTGATTTCTGTTATCCAGCCACAACACTTTATCCACTAGTTTTTCTATCTCCATCATTTTCTCTCCTTCATTATCTGTGCTGTAAGGAGCAGTGTTCTAGAATTTACTTCTTTGGGACTTGCTACAGTCATCTCTCTCTCTCTCTCTCTCTCTCTCTCTCTCTCTCTCTCTCTCTCTCTCTCTCTCTGTATATATATATGAAATCCCAAATATATGTGGTACTAGTGTTCAGTGTTCAGTACATAATTAATTTTGCATAGTGTCCTTAGTTCCATTCATATTTGTAGAAATGAAAGAACTTCAGTTTAATAACAGAATAGTACACTACTATGCATTTATACACTCTTTCCCTTATCGATTCATCCGTTAGTAGACATTGGTGCAATTGTTATAATAAACCTAGTGTTCAGATGTCTCTTTGATGTACTTAATTCATTTTCTTAGATCTATACTGAGAAGTGTGGTTACTAGATTACATGGCATTGCTTTTTCTAGCTCTGTGAGAAATACTCCCACTTTTATCAATGATTACTGGACTATCTAATATGTAGGTCAATCAGGAGAGAAGTGTTCTTTCTCTAACACTTTTTTTAATCTGGAATTTCTTACTTTTTAAGTTTATTTATTTTACTTTTGGGATGATAACATAGCATGTCTCCCTTGCCTTTCTTCCCTCCAAATTCTTCCATATGCCTCTCTGTGTTCTCTTTAAAATTCATGGGCTCTTTTTATTAATTATTTTACACACACACACACACACACACACACACACACACACACGGTGGGGGAGGGGAAATGCACACATTCTACATACACAAAACCCCTAACTCAAAAGAAAATCTTGTTAATTGATAATGCTTATTATTTTAGCTCTGTTATTATGCACATTTATAGTAATCTACAACATTGAGCTGACTTTTGACTCTTCTTAGCAAAGGCTTAATCATTGGCAATATTTATAATGTAAAGCAACAAGAGCAATTTACATGAAGTATACTGTACTGAGCATAAACACTGCTTATCTCTTCCAAAATACTTAAAAGTGTAAGTAGAGGTATTTTTACAGCAAGTGCTCTAAATACTACATAAGAAAATTGAAGTTTTCCCTTTGACAATTAACTTATTTTATTCAATTGTCTCATTTAAATGTCTAATGCTTCAGAAAGAAACTCTGTGCATGGACCTCTAATCATGTAATGAATAAGTCAGCTGTGAATGTTATTTTAAAAGAAAGCACTTTATTATCCTCTTCAAATATGTTTAATATAATGCATTCTTCATTTTATTAATCAATCTCTAGATTATAAAATAAGTATTCTTTTTCAAAACCATATTCTCATTTCAGCATAAAAATTGAAAAACATACTTAGTTAGACTGGAGGAAAGCTGCTGCTATCTTAGAATGAATTTAGGCATAAGTCAACACAGCAAAGGAGAACATTTCATTTCACTTTTCTGCACCTACAAACATTTCATAATGAATCTGACAATATTGACCCTAACCTTGATTGTCATAAAAATAAGAATATTCTGTTATGCAAAATAGGACAGAGAGCACAAAAGAGAAATGAAAGAAATTATATATTGATTTCATATTACAAATGACTGGTGATATTTGAGACTGAAACTTTAATTAGAATTTTACTGTCATAGAATAAAGAGTTAAAAATGAAATAAACTGTAGAAAACTCTAAAAACTACATTATAAATAATAGTGATAAAAAATATCCTCTAGCCTGGCCTGGTAGAATACGTTTTAATCACAAGAAGTGAGTGCATTCAGGAGGCCAAGGCATGTAGACATCTATGAGTTTTAGGTCAGACTGATCAATATAGAGAGCCTCAGGCCAGACAAGGCTTCATAGGAAGATGCTGTCAGGAACAAACCAAAACAAACAAAATGAAACAAAACAAAACAAAACCATAAAATCTATGTGTTTTCAAGTTGGGAAGTAATCAAAATTTTGTACTAACAGGATGGAGATAATGGCTCTTTGGCTAAGAGTACTTGATGTTCTTCAGAGGGCTCAGATTTCAGTTGAAGCATCATCTGTCATTGCAACACCCACACCCATTGCTGACAGGAACAAAATGAAAACAGCATTATAGAAAAACAGTATGAAAGTTGTTCACACAATTGAAATTAGAGCCATCATGTCTAGCATTTCTATTACTGGATGTATATAGTCAGAGGAATTAAATATATAGCAGATACATTTATGCTTCCATGTTAGTTGAAGTACCAGATAGACATATTCAAGGTGGCACAACTATAGTCATTTCAGAGAAGGAAATCTCTGGTGATGAGAAAATGTCCCCACCAGATTGGCCCGTGGCTAAAACTTTGCTGCATTTTCTTGGTTGATGATTGATGTAGAAGGGTCCTGCTCACTCAAAGTGGTGCCACCACTGGGTTAGTGGTTTTGGATCCTTATAAGAAACCAAACTTTCCAGCTTCAGGCTATTATAAATAGGGTTGCTATGCACATAGTGGAGCATGTGTCCTTACATGCTGAAGAATCCTCTGGGTATATGCCCAGGAGTGGTATAGCAGGGTCCTCCAGTAGTATTATGCCCAGTTTTCTGAGGAAAAGCCAAACTGATATCCAGAGTGGTTGTACCAGCTTGCAATCCCACCAGCAGTGGAGGAGTGTTCCTTTTTCCCCACAACCTCTCCAGCACCTGCTCTCTCCTGAGTTTTTGATCTTAGCCATTCTGACTGGTGTGAGGTGAAATCTCATGGTTGTTTTGATTTGCATTTCTCTCATGACTAAAGATGTTGAACATTTCTTTAGGTGTTTCTCAGCCATTCAATATTCCTCAAGTGAAAACTCTTTGTTTAGCTCTTTACCCCCATTTTAATAGGATTATTTGGTTCTCTGGAGTCTAGTTTCTTGAGTTCTTTGAATATATTGGATATTAGCCCTCTGTCAGATATAGGGTTGGTAAAGATCTTTTCCCAATTTGTTGGTTGCCGTTTTGTCCTATTAGCAGTGTCCTTTGCCTTACAGAATATTTGTAATTTTATGAGGTCCCATTTGTCAATTCTTGATCTTAAGGCATAGGCTATTGAATGAACCCAGATGTCCCTCAGTGGAGGAATGGATGCAGAAAATGTGGTATATACACACAATGGAATACTAGTCAGCCATTAAAAACAATGAATTCATGAAATTCTTAGACAAATGGATGTAACTGGAAAATATCATCCTGAGTGAGGTAACCCAATCACAAAAGAACACACATGGCATGCACTTACTGATAAGTGGATATTAGCCCAGATGTTTGGAATACCCAAGACACATTTCACAAATCAAATGATGCCCAAGAAGGAGAAAGAACAATGTATGGATCCTTGGGTCCTTTGTAGTAAGGGGAAAAAATTACCCACAGAAGGAAATACAGAGACAAAAGGTGGAGCAGAGTCTGAGGGAAAGACCATCCAGTGACTACCCCACCCAGGGATTCATCCTATATACATTTACAAAATCCAGACACTACTGTGGATGCCCACAAGTGCTGGCTGACCAGAGCCAGATATAAGTATCATCTGGGAGGCTCTCCTAGTGCATGACAAATACAGAGGGAGAAACTCTCAGCCAGCCATTGAACTGAGCACAGGGTCCCCAGTGGGGGAGCTAGAGAAAGGCCCCAAGGAGCTGAAGGGATTTGCAGTGCCACAGGAGGAACAACAATATGAGTCACCCAGTACTCCCAGAGCTCCCAGGGACAAAACCATCAATAGAAGAGTACACATGGAGCTGTCCATGGCTCCAGACACATAGGCAGCAGAGGATGATCTTATTAGACACCAAAGGGAAGAGAGGCCCTTGGTCCTGGAAAGACTTGATGTTGTAGTGTAGAGGAATACCAGGACAGGGAAGGGGGAGAGGGTTGATTGGGGAAGGGGAGATGGCTTATGGGATTTTCGGAGGAGGGGGAAACCAGGAAAAGGGAAAACATTTGAAATGTAAATAAAGAATATAGCTAATAAAAAATAATAAATAAATAAAACAAACTACCATAACAAAATATCTGCATTAATAGAGGGCTTAAGGTTCTCACATCTGCTGTATTCAATTCGTTTTGATTTTGACTTTTTTAAATTGCTTGTTGAGATTCTGTTTTCATAATTTTCTCTTTTTTTTGAGTGTTATAAGCTATTGTAATAATCTTACAAATAATGCCATATTGTGCAAAAAGAATAAAAATAATAAGAAATCAAACTGAGCAGAGCATGAAAGCAAGCCAACAAGCAGCATTCCTTGGTGACCTCTGCATCAGGTCTTGTCTCTAGGCTCCTGTTCCATTGAGTTCCTGCCTGTCTTTCCTCAGTGATGAACTGTGCAGTGGAAATGTAAGCAGAAGTAAAGCCTTTCCTACATAATTTCCTCCCTAAATTACATGGTATAATAAAATTCCATGGTCTTGGTGTTTTAGCACAGCAATAGAAAGCTTAACTAGAAAGAACTGTTTCTAATTTCATTAAAAGGAAAGCAATGTAAACGTCTATCTATTATTAAGAATATAGCCCAAGAGTGCTATTTAACCCCGAAGAGTGAAACTCTTATATTTGACCATTATGTCAAACAAATCAGGCACAGAAAGGAAATATTATACAAACTCCATTTATAGGAGGAATATAAAAATGTTAATCTCACAGATGTAGAGAGCTGAATGCGGGTATCAGTGACTGGGGACTAAATATGGACGGAGGTATGGAGAAAGGGTGATCGGTGAATGCTATGATGAAGTTAAATAGGAGCTACATGTTCTGCCAGATGTTGCCTGAAGTCATTATTTATGGTGAGCATACACTGTATAATTCAGAAATTAGGGTGATGATCTTGTGTGTGTTTGCCATACAGAAGTGAGAAATACAACTTATGTTGGAAGAGTATATATTAAGGCATCACAAAGTACCCCACAAATATGTGCTTCTTACATTTTGCGTAAGTTAAAAATAAGTTTGACTGAAGAGAATAATTAAAATTTAAAATATATTTCATAAGTTTGAACAATAAAGCCCTCTATATGGAAGATTTAGGTGATGACAGGTCGGAACCACGTGAGGGAGTAAGGGAAAGCTGGTGCTTGAGGCTTTGCTTTAATTGCAGAATTAAAAAAAAACAAAGTACTGAGAATTCAAACTTTCGCTTCCTAGGAAGCACTCATAGCCATTAGTTGTAATACTGTGATTACTGTAATACTGGATTTGCTGTATGTGTTAGCTGCTCAGTAACTGCTCAATGGGTACATTGGAGAGGGTGATCAGGGTACTGGATTCTAATGGGAAAGAAACTGTGGACCAGAGAGGGGAGAACTCCAGAGTAGCAAGGGCAGTGTGAGAAGAGTTAACTGACGGACAACATTCAGAGGGGGCTCTCAAGTATTGCTTGACATATAGGCTTTTGTTATTTAGCTCTAGACCTGTTTCTAACTGTATGGAGCAATAATTTGTGGGAGCAGCAAAGGTGTTTTAAGAAACCTTTTAATGTGGAGAATTACTTGGAGGATTGATGTTAGCACTACTTCATAAGCCAGAATTGGCTTTGTAATAGGTGCAGAAGGTACTGCTGAAGGTTATAAGGGTGTGTTCTATTCAGTTTTGCCCACTCAGCAAAATTCTCATGAGTGTTGGAATTTGTAAGTCATGGAAACTTAAAATAATGTTTCTCTTCTCCCCCCACTCACATTAGAGGTAAAAGAAATTGTGTAGTTAAAATAGCTATAAAAAATGGTTATTGGAGAATAAAACCTGGAAGGGAGGTACTGTATGCTATAGAGATTAGATGGGACTTTTAGACAGATGAGCAAAGGCTGCCCAGAGAACAGAACAATCAAAGCAAGACCTTCACCACAGGGCCTAATTTCCCTGAGGAAACAGTAAGAACACAGAATATAATGCTCTCCTGGGACTGAAGCTGGAGTCAAACTTCTGATTCTCCATCCTAAACCTCTATAGTGTATGGATTACAAGCATGTGCCAGCATGCCCAACTAATCAATTGGCCATGGCATCATAAAATTATCACAATTGAAATTAAGTCCAACCTAATTACCCATGTCTTCTGGCTGCAATTCATTACATGTATTCTTTTAAAGTGGAGACTCCAAATATTGTAATAATAATAGGGTGTATAAAAAATGTTTACTTTGCATGTGAACAGAAAATTGTTAGGGTATGAGATGTGTATCTCTTACGTGAAATCATTGGGGCTGAAAAAGTTTGGGGAATTTTCTGAGGTTTGGAATGTTTCCACATATGTGATTATGGACAAGACACACATCTAAACACAGAATCCAATTATATTTCATATAAATGTTAATCATAAACATGGAAGGTGGTTCCATATAATAATTTTATTGCATTTGTGAATCAATCAGATGATATGGAGTTTTTCACTTGTAGCATGGTATGTTTTTGGAATTTGTATCATTTTAGATTTTGTAAACTTGCATTGTGAATGGTCACATTATTTAAATTTACACATTTGTTAATACTGTTCATTGGTATAAAATGGCACAACAGAAGTGATATACTAATTAAATAAAATGAATTTATAGATTCCAATATTTACTCTATGAAAAATGTTTGAAAATATCCCTAAGATCATTGTCTTCAAATAAGTATACCTTTGCTAAATGAAATTCGTTGTTGACTCTGACAAGACACATCTAAGCGGAGAAGTACAGTTTCAAAATGTACTGCTGTCTTATTACTTTTCATTGTTTAATAATAGTGGAGTGATGGATGAGATATATATACAAGATATGAGCACAGGATATTTACTCTTAGAAACCCCTGAAATGACAAAGATCCAGAATGTGATAACAATGAATGTCACTGAAAAAGTGGCAGCAGATGATGTCAGATGGAGAGAGTCCTGGAAGTACCAGCCAAGAGTGTCAGGTGTCAGCTCTCTCCATGTTCTGACACAAAAGCTCCACCCAAGATTGCCAGGTATCTCCCTCTGACAGCAGTTCTTATATCTCATAAACCAAGTTTTATGATTAATATTTTTGGAAGTTTTTCTTTCTTCTTTTCAATTATGTTTCAACATTGCAAATAGTAAGCACTTCGTTCATTCGAGACAGGAATTGCTGTATTATCCCAAAAGGGATACGTGCAAGCCTAATTACTTCACCTATACATTTGTTTCAAAAGATATGTAACCAACGTTTATAAATGAGCTATTTAAGACTCAGAGTTATATTGATACTTATGAGTATTTACACATTCACTAAGTCACTTGACTCTAAGGCCTTAATTCTAATTAACTAATTTCTATGACTTGTAATTTATAATTTTAGAAAATGTAAATATAATACATGTAAAGTTGTGGTTTATACTTTATTTTTTCTGTTTTAACAGTGTCACACACATACAATCCACTGTGCTCACATTCATTCCATTTCCCTCAGTCACGCCTCCCCTCCTACCTCCAACCCACTCTATGTCTTATCACTCTCCTAACCTCATGATTTTTTTCTTTTTCATGTTCCTTGGAGATAACCATAGTGTACTTGGTTGAAATGATTGTCATTGTCAGGTGACTAAACCCCAATGCATCCCTTCCTATTGGTTAGTTCCTAGAATTGTTCTACCACCTCTGCTGCAATGTCCCTTGGGCCTCAGGGACAGCGATGCTGATGTTCAATTTAGTACTTAGCATTGCAGTCATTAATTCTTGGCACAGTGATCAGTCCTAGTCCATGCTTTGTAAATCACCCATTGCCAAAGTTGCGTCTTTAAGTACAGACTTTTAGATGGCAATATATATTTGTGTCCATTTGATACACCACCAGTAATTGAATTCTTAGAAGGTCCTGTGATGTCTCTAGCCATAGGCTTTTGACCAGTTTTAAAGTTCCCAGCATGGTTTCCCTTCAAATCCAGTATGGACAATTTATACAACTATTACACCAATAGCCATGTCTTGACAGGCAGGTCAGTACTGTAACATGCAGGATCTGGAGTTGTGTGAGATCACTGATGAAGTTTCTTCCAGGTAAACTTTAATAGAGCCTCTAAATCTATAAATTCTAATACTAGAGAGAGAGATTCCAGGAAATTCCATCTTTATTTTTCTGTGTCTTGTTTCTGAAATGTGAGATATCTTTGGCATTACCAAAAGTAATAGGATTGTCTATAATAATTTTTGGAGACTTTATAGTGTAAAATATAATTTATTAAATGTATGCCCTTCTGTCTTCAGTGAATGAGACTCCAACTATGATATTTATTAGCCTCTGCAAAATGACTAGACAGTTACCCCTAATCTAAATCTCTGATGGTAGTCTGGCTTCTACTACACCTCTGCTCGCTAAATACTTGCTGTGTGAAATTCTCTGGGTTATTTCTGCTCCAGTAGTTTGGTGTCTTGGGGAAGCATTTCACCTTGGCACATGGTGTTGTTTCCTCATGACTAATGGAGATCTCCTCTGTCTCTGTCTCCATTTTTCTCTCTCTGTCTCTGTCTCCTCCCTCCCTCTTTCGTTCCCTCAGTCTGTCTCTCTGTGTCCTCTCTCCTTCTGCCGGGGGTCCCTACCTCTGGCCCCCAACACAGTAACTCTAACTAAAATTCTCTCTATTTTCCCCAATAGTTGTCTGTAGCCTGTTTTATCTAGTAAGTAGTTTTAAACTGGGGAGAAAGGTTTACACAGCAAAGGCTGGTATATATGAGGGCCCACTTGTCTAGGAGCAACCAGATCATGGGGTACAGAATTTTACATTTGAATACAAGCAGCACCAGATAAACCCCTCACACTATAGGCACCCTTTCAATAAACTCTTGGGAAGTACCTCTCACTTAGGACTTTGATTTCATTTTGAAAACCTGGTGACTACTTACTCAGGGTACTTTAATTCAGGCTACTTGTAGAAAAAAAAAACTGTTGTAGATTTAGCATATGCATTTGTTAAATTTCATATGGTTTACTCCTATATTCTTATTTTGATAGGGACAAACTTCCCAATCATCTCAACATTTCCTTTATCTTACTATCCCCTCCTTGTCTAAAACTTTCATCCACTAGTGTTCCTTAGTCTACTTTCATATTTCATGGGTTCTAATGTTTCCCTCTCTTTCTTCCACCCCACCACAGCTAATGCCTCTTTGCTTGCTAACTGCACTCTATTGACTCAATACATCATATGACAAATACCTACAAATTTGAATTTAACTTGGATATATAACATAAAACATATGGTGTTTGTATTTCTAGACTTTGCTTTCTTTCTTCCTTTACTTGCTATTCTTATTTTTTGTTGTTCATTTTTTTGTTTTTTTTTTTTTTTTTTTTTTTGTTTTTTCGAGACAGGGTTTCTCTGTGTAGCCCTGGCTGTCCTGGAACTCGCTCTGTAGACCAGGCTGGCCTTGAACTCAGAAATCCGCCTGCCTCTGCCTCCCAAGTGCTGGGATTAAAGGCGTGCGCCACCACCGCCCGGCTGGTTTGTTTGTTTTTAATTCCATATATTTTACTGCAAAATTGATTGCATCATCTTTCTTTAAATTAAATGGTATAACATGTTTATGTATGGCAAGATTTCCATTGTTCTCTTTCATAACCACTGTGAATATAAAAGCATTGAACAGGCATGTGTGACTATCTCTATTTAGAGAGTCTTTTGGGTTCATGCCCAGTAGTGTTGTAATTGTCATAGGCAGATTAATTTCAGTTTTTTGGCAAGTCTCTATCATGGTTTCCATAGTGTCTATATCAGTTAACAAATAATGTAATAAGGATTCTTTCTCCATATTCTTTCCAGAACTTGTTGTCATTGGTTTTCTGGATAAAGACCATTCTGAACTAGAATAAGCTAAAATTTCAAAGTTATTTTGATTTAATTTTTTATGGGTGGTTTGGAAGGTTGAGACAATTTTTAAAATATTATTGATTCTTTATATTAAGTACTTTCTCCTCTGAGTGAAAGAAGGAAACACAGAGTCATGCCACTAATTAAAAATACTATGTCTGCAAGCACACCTGTCTGAGAAGGAAAAATCAGACTCCCGAATGTCGTTTTCCTGGATATACTAACAACACTTCAGGGCGGCTCTATTCCGAGCAGTTGATGCCCAACACAGAACAAAGTTAGTGGTCTTTATGTAGACTTTCAATCTCATGTTACTTTTTTGGTTCCTCTTTTGCTTGTGTAATATGGTTTCTGGTTTTGTGTTTTTATAGAGTCTCTTGTAGTTGTTTTTGTGAGTGTGTTTGAGTGTATATACATTATTGAGTTTTTGTGTTTGTATTTGTTTTTGTTCCCCCACTTGTTTTTTAAAGAGAGTAACAAAAGGCATGGGGATGTGAATGGAGTGGTGGGGAGACTCTGAGAGCAGCTCGGGTAGAGAAACAGTATGGTCAAAATAAATGGTATGAATTTTTCAATAAAAATATAAATAAAAATAAAATAATTAAGCAAGGATATTTTCAATTATAAAGCTCATTCATTGGATTATTTATTTATTTATTCATAATTTTTTCTCTCATTCTGTAGAATACTTCTTTGTTTGATTGCCCAGTTCTTTTCTTGTGTGGAAGTTTTTTTAATTTTATAATGTCCCTTTATACATTAAAATGTATAATTTGTAGCTGTTAGCCATCTGTCCTGAGAAACTGGGGGGCTATTCAGAAAACACTTACCTGTGTTTATATCTTGTCGCAGGCACTCTATTTCTTTCTCTAGCAATTTCAGAGTTTCAGATCTTACATTGAGCTGCTAGACTGATTCGGGTTTTTCTTTTTGAGCAGGGTGAGAAACAACATATCTAATTTCACTCTGCGATGTAAAGATACCTAGTTTTCCTGACCCATTTATTTGACAATGCTCTCTGTTATGCAATGTATTTTTGGCAATGTTGTCAAAAGAGATGTCCTATACATAGGCTGTCTTCTGGATCTTCTATTCCATTGATCTAGAGATCTAGAGCATTATTTATGCTGAAAAATATACCCTTTTTACATTTCTCTTTATATATATATATATATGCATATGTATACATACATATGCATATATATATATATATTACATGCATATAGGAATATGTGGTTGTATATACACATTTTTACATGTATATATGAAAGCCCAAACTGATGTCAAAATTATCTTTGATTCTTCATTGAATTTTTGGGGCAGCGTCTCTCAGTCACAGAATTCCCTGATATAACTAGGCTTACTCTAGAGCTGGGATTATAGGTCATCACCAGTGAAGCCCATGTGGCATTTATGTGAGATATAGGTATCTGCACTCCAGTCATGACGCAAATACATCAGTCATCAAGTTATCTTCCCAGCCACATGACCCTTGAGTTATTATGGATGTATGGTGTGATGTGAAGACACACAATGGTAATGCCATCTCATTGTTTTTCTGGTTGCAGACTGCTTTAGTTATATGATGTCTTTTGTGTTTTCCTGTGGATTATAAGATTGTTTTCTGTTTCTATGGAGAATGATATGGGTATTTTAGTTGGGATTTCATTGAGTCTATGGATTACTTTCAAGAGATCAATCAATTTCACACTAGTAATTTTTCTAACTCTTAAGCTTGGAGGTCTTCCCTTTTTCTAGTGTTTTCCTTGATTAAATTTTTTAGAGTTTTAAAGTTTCCTTTAAAGAGGACTTTGATTTCCTCAGTTTTTTCAAATGTAGTGTATTTCCTTTGAGGCTATGATGAATAATATTGCTTTCCTGTTTTTCTTTGAATATATTAATCATTGGTGTACAGAAAGGACATTAATTTAGTAAGTTTTGTATCCTGCCAATTTGCTGAATGTGTTTGTCAAAGCTGGGAATTTTCTGGTAAAATTTTAAGGTCTCTTCGGTAAAATATCATTTCCAAATATGGATGCTGTAACTTCTGCTCCTACTTGAATCACAGTTTCTTCTCTTTTCATGTCTCAGTGCTTTTCATATTTGAGCACTGCACTGGATGGAAATGAGAGAATGGACAGCTCTGTTTTTCCTTGATTTTAAAGGATAAGACTAATTTTTTTCCTGTCTAGTATACTGGTTATTGATTTATCATATTTATATTTGTTGTGTTATGTTCTCTGTAACACTGTCTTTTCCATAACTTTTATATTGAATGGAGGTTGTGATTTTTCAAAGGCCTTTAATATACATATAATGGTGTGATTTCTGTTTGCAACAAGCAATATATTGTATTACTTACATAAAGTTCTTTTTTGTGCCCTTTTTTTATATAGAGGCAGGTCTATAATCTCAGACCTTAGGGGATTAAAGAAAGAAGATTTCAAGTTCGAGGACTCTGTCGCAATGCTCTGTCTAAAAATAAAGGACAGATTTTTTTTTATACCATGTAATTTCAGGTTGCTCTTTGATCCCCATTTATATTTCATGCTGCTGGTTGCAATAAATTTACTTCAGGGGATGGGGAGTGATCTTAGTTAAGAATATCTTTTGCTCTTTTAGAGACCCAAGTTTAGTGCACAGCACTTGTGTTGGGTTGTTCACAACCATCTTTAATTCCAGTTCCAGGAAAATATCCTAGTCAGGGTTCTATAGGCATGTGCATTCATATACATATACACAGACACAGACACACGCACATAAACATAATTAAAAATAATAAAATAAAATAAGTGTTTAAAGGTTAGTAGGCTTACAATAGCAGTACATGCAATATTGTTTCTATTACTTAATTTCAAGTCTAATTTTCTACATTTTGTAATATTAAAACACACTTATATAACTATATATATTATTTTTCATAAAACCTAATTATATAACTTGTTTAGTTCTATATTCTGCAAGCTCATTTTATGATCCTTTGCTTGATGAGCTATAGTGCATTTTAAGCAGTAACTCAAACATTGACTTTATCAAGTTGCATAACTACTAAGCTAGCTAAGAACTATGTTTTCTTTCTTTTTAAATACTTCTTTGGTATTTTCTAATAAGTGGCATGGTGGATGTTTTACAGCAGTCTTGAGACTTCTTCTTGATTCAATCTTTGACATGTTTCCTAGCAACAGACTCAATTTGCTCAAAGAATGCTTTGTGGGTAGGAGGAAGGGAAGAGTTTTTGGAAAGCAATCAAACATAGAATGGGCTTCTGACTGTGGGTCTATGTATCCCTTAACTATCTTCTTAT
Organism: Tokudaia tokunoshimensis; assembly: GCA_036184795.1. Taxonomy (NCBI): domain Eukaryota; kingdom Metazoa; phylum Chordata; class Mammalia; order Rodentia; family Muridae; genus Tokudaia; species Tokudaia tokunoshimensis. The sequence continues at coordinate 16,858,606 of BTHU01000004.1, read as the reverse complement.
TAAAAAATGGGAATTTAGACTACAGTTGGTGCGTTTTCTCCTTTCTAGGGTTCTAAATGTCATAGTTTAGGTAAAACACTTCAGGAGATACAAAGTAAAATCTTAAAAATGTTCATAAACAAGACAAGAGAGTTTTATACTTCTAAAGGTGAAATTGTAAAAGAGAATTCACCCGTTTAAATGTTAATTATTTGTATTAAAATTCCATTAAGGAAAAATGTAGTTTTGGAAATATTCACAGTATATTGTTTTCATTTACCAAAACCAGGTATCAGCCAAACAAAACAGAAATGACCACAGCCACTCCAACAAAAAATCTCTGTAAATGCATAAATTACAGTGTGCATTTCAGAGGTATACATTAATTGTTCATATAATTGAAGAAATATAAATGTGGATCCTTTCTTTCTAGGAGAGTTCTCTCTCATTGGTGTGCTGAAGGACCTTTGAAAGTTAAGAACAGAAGTACAAATATTTAAGACAAAGAAAAAATTTCAGGTAATTGCAGACTCTATTAAAGCCTTAATTATAGGGCAGTAGGAAAGCGAATTAGTGCTTCTGAGATTTTAATCAAACTGCTATTTCAACCAATTTATTAATTGACTCCAGGATTAGGCTATAATGTGCACTGTTAAGATGTACGCATGTGATCTGAAAATCCTATGAGTGAATCAAATTCTTATTTTAGGAACAGCAAAGTGGAAATGTGTATTTGAAAGTGGTCTTCTGGTTTCAGAGTGGTAATTAGAGAATGTGTAATGAGAATTGATCATTTGATGCCTATTAAAGCCGAGCCTAAAATAATAGTTTGTTATTCAGTAGGCACTTGTTGAACAGCCAAGAAGTTACAGATAGTTTTTGATTTCTTTTAAAGATTCCTAACTGGCAATAGTCTCTGTGAAATGCAGTGTTGCCTGAGGAATACTTACTAGAGATTAACAAGTGAAAATCAGAAACAAGTTAGATGTTTCAACAGTATATTTAGTAAAAGCAGAAAATGTCAAAAAATACAGAACAATCTTGTTAAAGCCCAGTCTAAACATTGAATAAGAGTCCTTTTTTCTATCTTACACAGAAAGCCTTAGTCCCAAATCACTCAATAAACTGCCCAATATTTTGGAATATTGATCTGAGGAGGAAAACCACATCATGCAATGGCTAAGATGTTCTCTGTCTTTCTATGTGTCTCTGTTTCTGTCCATGTCTCTCTCTCTCTCTCTCTCTCTCTCTCTCTCTCTCTCTCTCTCTCTCTCTCTCTCTCTCTCTCTCTGTCTCTCTGTCACTGTCTCTCTGTCTCTGTCTCTCCCTCTCCCTCTCTTTCTCTTTTTTGTTAATTTAAATTTAAAATATAATTACAGTTTTACAGCTTTCTTACTTGTGCTCTCCCTGTACCAGGATTCCCTGCATGGACTATGATGCCAGACTCCTGATAGGTAAAGGAAATACAGTTTTCTTTACTGAACTGTACTATAATAAGGTTTTTATCTGCTTTGGAGTGAAACAGATATTCATGTGCTTCAAATGGGGTATGACTTACTTAGCTCCAAGTAGAAGGGGGAAAATTCAATTCCCTTCTAAAAGCTTTTTCTCCCAGATGACTCAAAACAGGCTACATTCTCAATTCATTAAATGAACAACAAAAAAGAATGGTCCTTCACTTTAATTACAGTTTTGTGTAAATCTGTGGTGCTTTATAAAAAGATCTTTGAAAACATACCAGGAGCAATTATGCATTTTCCAGTACCCAGGCTCTCTGGTTTTAGCAACAACAACAGTGCTCCGTCAAAAGCTTTCGCTGGATTTGCCTCCACGGTCTATTGTAAGAACATATATGCATAGCTATCTTTCTATGGAGTTTTTTTCCATTCATAGGGGAATTGTCACAAATGTTTTGACATAGAGGAGTGCCTTAACCATGTAAATTTGATTTCTGTTTTCCCTATATTTTGACATCTGGCATCTTTATTGTTTTTTTTCACAGGTTACTCCTTCACTCCAGGACTAGCCATGCCTTGAGAAAAGAAATGTCTTGTCTACATATGCAGTACCTAAATCCAGGGACTAAGCTTACCACCTCCTATGCATCCTATCTCACGCACGTTCACCATTTCCTTGCTCTGATAGGCTCAGGGTAAAATTGATTGACCCACTGTGATTCAGGATGCCTACCTCTGTGTCTGCTTGCTCTGCCTCACTCCCTCTTTCCATAGCAACTTCTGTGAAGTTGTTGACTTACAGATCCCCTTTGTGTCCTCCTATGCTTCCCAGAGGTAGATTATCAAGGCATGACATGCCATATTCTCTTGAGTATACACACACCATTATTTTCCCTTTATTTTTTTTTGAAAAGTGTGTGTGTGTGTGTGTGTGTGTGTGTGTGTGTGTGTGTGTGTGTGTTTATGTAGGTTATAGGCAGAGAATGGGGCATGTCACACAAATGTAGGTCAAGGGACAACCTCAAATATTAAAACTTGTCTTGCACATCACTGGAGGTAAATCTTTGCTTGCTACTGTCTACACTAGGCTTTTGTCCATCTAGATTTGAGGAAGTCTCAAGAATATACCATCCATCTTTCTACAAACGAACTGAGATTATAGGCATGCACCACCAAATCCTATATAAGTTCTAGATATCTGAATGCCCAAGCTCACTTTTGAGCAGCAAGAACTTTAACTACTGAGCTCAACAGACCCAATACCTCTTAAACAGGATTATTTTGTCATACAATTGGTTCTTATAAGGGTAAAATAAAATCTGTCTTTTAAAATAACAAGTGAAAATTCAGGGGTGCTGTTAGAAAAGCAAACTGTCTTAGTATTTCAAGGTGTTAGAAATGACCTTCCAGTCATATATTGTTGCTTTAAGTAAATGTTTTTAATGCTCCGTATTTTCGGTTTTTTTATTGGATATTTCATTTATTTACATTTCGAATGTTATCCCCTTTCCTTGTTTCACCTCTATAAATCCACTATCCAAATCCCCTCTACCTGCTTCTATGGGGGTGCTCACCTATCCACTCCTACCTCACCACCCTAGCATTCCCCTACTCTGAGGCATAAAGCCTTCACAGGACCAAGGGCCTCTCCTCCTAGTACAGTGAATGAATATATATGTATATATGTATATACATTTATATCGCTTCTCGACCTTTTGGCTAAGATCAAGTGTATATACATATATATACACACTATATATATATACATATATATATACATACGTATATATGTATATATACATATATAGTGTGTATATATACATATATATATGTATATATATGTATATATATATATATACACACACACACACACATCCTAGTACAGTGAATATGTGTGTGTGTGTGTGTTTGTATATATATATCAAACTCTCTTACAGTGTACACAGCTAGAGGCAGCTTGGTGAATGTTTTCTTCAACATCCTGCTGCAGGTCGTCTTTCAGAAGAGATTATCGCATCTACTTATGTGGCTCTCCACTGGTCCACTAAATTCTCATTTACATGTGAACATGCTTTAACTTGCCATTGATGCTATAAAATACCATGTATGAAAACAGTCTTCATAGACATTCAAAACCAAATTGCTTTAATTCTGTCTGACTTGTCTGCTGTAAACTTCACTCTTATTTCCCATTGAATTTGACACATTTTTCTTTTTATAAATGCTGTATTTGATCGATTCTATTTGATGTAGATTTCAAAGAGAACATAGGAGTAAACATAGTTTTTGCTCCACTGAGTGAGACTTCATTTAGACTGTCAGGAAAAACAAGATAATAAAGATTAATAAATTAAAGTTTCAGGCTTTGACTTTTTTGTATATAGCCTCTTCACCCTGCTTTAGGTCAAGATTCTGCTTGAGAACAGACCATTGCCAGCATGATAGACATGAAAATCAGCTTTGAATTGCTTAGGAACTTTTTGCATCATTTTAAACATTATTAACAGCAACCTTCTGCAAGCCATCAGTTTTTACATGATCACTTAAAGGAAAACTGCATCATATGGAAACATCAATACTATTGACACCAAGTAAGACTGATATGTCCATAACTGTTTCAAGACTAAAATGTTATGAAAATAATTTTTCATCATCAATAGTTTGGTTAAATAGCAAAATGACCGTTGATCATCTGCAGGCAGTAGCTAAGACTGGCTCATTCTCTTTGAATATCTTCATATAATGACTAATCGATTTGTAGATTTTCTTACTAGAACTTTAGCCATCTTCTTTTGAATCACAGTCTAACAGTGTGAAAGGTGTAGTCACTCTCAGTGTACAGCTCGTCACTCTGTACTTATAATCGCCCCAGACTACTCTTCACAGTGCATTCAGTTAAACTTGACCGACAGAAATTAGAATAAAGTTGTTCTCACATAGAATGTTCTTCAGTTATTGCTTGTAATAAGAGGCTATTGTCCCACTGTCCCAAAACTGCATATATAGTTATTAAATTATTTATTTTATGAACAATTTACACGATAAGATTCAACAATGTTAGATTCTTGCAGCTTTCTAAAAACAGGACACTCATCCATATTTCTTTTGAAATGTTTTCTAACATCATTGCTATATTTAATTGTACAAAATAATGGATCTTATGATATGTAATACACATATATCTTATTGTGACACTTTTATTCATAGATAGGCATACACTGATGAGATCCACCAATTGCAGTCTTTTATTCTTTTTTTTTTCTTTTTTTTTTTTGTCCTTTGTTCACTTCCTTTTCCCAAACTGTTTTGAGATTGATTTCAGGGTTTTTTTTTTTTTTAATTTCAAAAAACTAGATTAAATATATGAGAAAGCAAGGAGCAGTTTTTCTCAAAGGTTGGTTTAAATTTTTAGTATTCATTTTCCTGAAAATAACATTTCATTCTTTATTCATTCATCATTATTCATGGTGAAATAGGTGTGCTCATATAACCCACTTTCTTTGCATATTCATCAGTGACAGACACTTAGACTGGCTATTGTATAATTTCCTCTGCTTGAACATGCTATTTAGATTTCTAGTGCATATATTATAAAAGTCTTTTTCAATAATAATCAACACACACAGCACAATGTCCTTGAGTATTGAGATGTATGTCCTACAACTTGTGTCATAAATATAACCCCATGAGTGCAACATGCTCTCACTTTATAGAGTTGCATAATTAAAGTAGTTGACTTAATGGTGGAAAAGTATGGCTCAATTAATGAAATTGAGTACAAATTTCTGTGACTATAAATCTCATAAACTGTTACACACACACACACACACACACACACACACACACACACACAAAACAACAACAACAACAGATGTTAAATACGGCATGGTTTTTTTTTAAACTTTTTTATTAAATATTTTTATTATTTTCATTTCAAATGTTATCCCCATTTCCTGGTTTCCCCCTCCAAAAATACCATATCTCATCCTGCTCTCCCCCTGCTCACCAACCCACACACTTCCACTTCCCTATCCTGATATTCCCTTATACTGGGACATCGAGCCTTCTCAGGGCCAAAGGCCTCTCCTCCTTTTGATGTCCATCCTCTGCTACATATGCAGCAGGAGTGATGGGTCCCTCCATGTGTACTCGTTGGTTGGTAATTTAATTCCTTGGAGCTCTGGGGGTATTGGTTGGGAGATACAGAGACAAAGTGTTAAGCAGAGACTGTAGGAAAGACCATCTGGAGATTGCCCAGACTGGGGATCCATCCCATATACAGTCACCAAACTCCAGGCACTATTATGAATACCAACAAGCACTTGGTGTCAGGAGCCTGATGTAGCTGTCTCCTGAGAGGTTCTGCCAATACCTGACAAATACAGAGGTGAGTGTTCTCAGCCAACCATTGGTCTGAGCACAAGTTCCCCAATGGAGGAGCTAGAGACAGAACCCAAGGAGCAGAAGAAGATTTCAGCCCATAGAGGAACAACAATATGACATGTTTTCTTAACTTCTCCATTAATAGACAAACAATGCGCTATCAGTAAACTTTCCAAGAAAATAAATTGTTTTAGCAAAACCCAAGTATAAGGAGTTTAACACAATCAAAGAGAATACCATAGTTAATTGCCTTGCAGCATCCTACGTGGGCCATGGGAACATTTAGTGTTTCAGGTCCTGGGTTGGTTGACACAGAATGTGTCCTATCAGGTAGAGAAGTAGTAAGAATTCTGAAGAGTTTATAACATAACTTTTAGGATTCTGTCTAAGCTCCATCCCACAGTTACCTGGCAACAGCCAGGTATTCCCCTCCACACCATTACCTGGCAATAGACAGGTAGATCTGGCCCACTATAAAAGGGGCAGCTAGGCCCCTCCTCTATCTCTTATTCTCTCACTCTCACCTTCTCTCTTGCCCTCTTGGGCTCTTCTCTCTCCTCCTCCCCGCCCCCTTCTCTCCGTGTGGTCATGACTGTCCTCTGCTTCTCTTCTCTACTCTCTTCCTCTTTCTGCCTTTCTCTGTCTACTCTACTACTCCCTTAACTTCCCTCCCCATGCCCTGAATAAACTCTATTTGATACTATACTGTCTGTTGTGTCTGGTCCCTCAGGGGGAGAGATGCCTCGAAATGGGCCTGCTGAGGCACCTCCTTCTCCCATACCACCATAGAACATATTCTCACACCAATTTCTCTTTTTATGATCACAACAATAACAGCTTCAGATTAGTGAGCACAGATGAGTAAAAGTCTTAATCTGCTTGATGCAGAAGTTACTAATATCTAAGTTTTCAGAAGTAGATGTTTCATGAAAAGATAGGTTATTTTTTGAAGGTCAAAAAATTACTTAACATGGATAATCAGAGATATATGTGTCACCCCAGTATTATTTAGACTAAGAACAAGAATTACATTGGTTTGACTAACCACGACTTTGTGAAACATACCTGCCTGTCCATTCCAACAATTGCAAGAAGAACAGATTTCAATATTTTAAATGTTTTAATTTAACCAGAATTTTTAAAGTATGGGGGATTCCCTTTATTTAAGATGCTTGATTCTTTGGAGAAGTCAGGATAGATACAATACAAGAAAGAAAAATAAGATAGTTCATGAAGCACATAGCTCTCTCCCTACTGCCTTCCTTTCTATTTCGTTTCCATTAAAATTGCCTTCTCTAAACAATGCACTGTAGCTCCAAACTCTGGCAGTTACCTGCCTTCTATTTCCTCATTTTACAGTGAAGCTAGGCTCCCTTATTTATATTTCCTATACAAACTTAGAATAATACATTTCCATTAGAAATTCAAGAAGTTTAGAGAGGTATAGTGTAAAACATCCAGAAACACAATTTTCATTGTTTTCTAATGTTTTGTAGCCAGGCCTTATGGATATTCTTAGACTTGACTGTGGCTGCTATGACTGTTTGGAGACTCCTGGCAGCATCAAAAGAAGTCTTAGTAACTTTGCACTTTTTTTTTTTTAGATTATTTAACCAACGTTATTGTGCACAGAAATTTCAAACTCCAAAACACAATGCAATTAAGTCCAACAAAGAACTAGAGTGTATCAACCATGTGAAGACAGTTTGTTTTATTCTAAGAAGTTAATATAAATGAAAGATTCCTTTCTTCCCAAGCTTAATAACAACATGCTGAGTCTTATCATCCAGCAGAGAAGATATCTCGTTATGTAATTAAAAGAAGCAGAAAATGAATGAAATATATCTGAGTTTCTGTATAAGTAGTGTGTTTTCAGAGTTCACAACAAAAAGTTGGAGTTTGAATGAAGTCAATTTCTTAGTATAATTTTGAATACTTTCTCAATTTCAACCTTTTATTTTAACTTTTTATATTCCACCCATGTACCTACACAAATAGAAGATACTTCATCCATTCATCTATTTAAATAATTTTATAGTTTACATTTGTTTTGCTAAGGTTCTAAAATTAGTTATATGTTCCTAAGTTTCAGTTTTAAAAGACATGTTCAGAATTGATTTCAGAAGATATATAATTGATTGGCGGTGGTGGTACGTGTGTGTGTACATATTTCTCTGTGTGTCTCTGTGTATATGTGTTTGTATCTTTGTGTGTTAATATGTGTGTAAGTCTGTACCTGTGTGTCTTTGTCTTTTATGTATGTGTGTATATATGTTTGAAATTGTGTGTGCACAGGCGCACTAAATCTGGGAGTCTTCCACTGTAGCATTCTAATTTATTATTTGAGACATTTACACTGAAACTGGAACTTGACATTTCAGCTAGACTGTCAGCTGCTATCTGCCGCCACCACTCCAAGTTCTAGGAATATGTATGTATGTATGTATGTATGTGTATATTATCTAGGGTTTTATATATATATATATATATATATATATATATATATATATATATATATAACCCTAGATAATGAGCCATTGGCAACTGATAACCATCAGTTTCCTGGGTTTTCCTGGGAGAGTTAGTGTTACTTTTAAGGGTGTGGCCTGTGGTTGCTTGACCACACATTTATAGGAGGTATAAACTATCCTTGATGTGCTTAAACAAAACTAAAGATGTTCTAAAGTTGGGTGGATAAGGAAGGGAAAATACACACACACACACACACACACACACACACACACACACACATATATATTCTATGTATTCTAGATAATATATGATCTATATATAATCTATATTTTTTTTATATTTATGCCTCCTGTTAATGTGTGGTCAAGCAACCACAGGCCACACACACACACACACACACACACACACACACACACACACACACATACACACATATATATATATATATATATATATATATATATATATATAAATATATATATATGACAGTATCATACTTTTATGTAAATTGGAAATTTCTTGTGCCATTGGAGACTCAGTTATGTAACAGTTTTCTGGAAGCTGTCTCATGAAAGGATGTTTTAATGAGATAATGTATTGCTGAGAACAGACACATGGTATTTTTCTGGAAACTATCTGGTGAAAGGGCAGGTTATGTTCTACTGTAATGGACACTAGAAAGAATTCATGATGTTTGGAAAGTGTATTAGTGTAACCTAAAAGTGGACAATGTTCTACCATTGATTCACCTTGCTAGTTTTCTCTGATGTTCAGTTGTTGTGACTTTGTAGAGAAAAATGCACCAGAGAATTTCTAATGATATTCCAACTTCTTGCCTCTTCAGCAAGCTTGTCCCAATCAGCAGTGCCTCGCAGTGTCTTCTTGATGGATTTGCTGCTGATTTGTGTTTGGGGTGTTGCTAGTTGGCTGGACTGTTAACAAAAAAGATACGAATTGCACCAGATAATTACTTCTAAATAGGACCATGTTCCCCTTGTCCTATTAACCATTTTCCTCCCCTACCTTTGGTTGGTAGGTTATAAGGGAGGTTGAAGTGTTTAAGAGCACTTGTTAAAGTAGGTATTTTTTTTTTAAATATAAGCCTCAGGACTTGGTGCTCCCCCATGAGATGAATCCCAAGTTAGGCTGATCATTGGACCACCTTTCCTGACTGAAACAGACTCAGACTCAACCACTGGGGACCTCTATGGTTAAATTAGGGGAAGGATTGAAGAAGTTGAAGGGGAATGCAACCACATAGGAAGATCAGCAGTCTCACCTAACCCAAACCCCAGGAAGCTTCCAGAGACTGAGCCAGCAACCAGGCAACATACATAGGCTGGTCCTAGGCCCCTGACACATATATAGAAGAGGACTGCCTGGTATGGCCTCAGTGGGAGAAGATAAGCCTAATACTTGAGAGACTTGAGGCCCCAGGGAAGGAAGCGGACTGGTGGGAGGGAGCATTCTCTCAGAGGCAAGGGGGAAGAGGAACAGGATGAAGAACTGTGGGCAAAGAGACTGGGGCAACAGCTGGAACGTAAATAAATAAAATAATAAAGAAAGTGTAAGCTTGGGACAGCCAGGTTCTGAGACAGACAGGCATAATATCGCTTGGGTCTCGGGCGGCTTGTGTGTATGCAGCTCCCAAGTGCAGGGCTGATCTGCAGTAACCAGCACACCAGCTCTGCTGTGGGACTTCTGCCTGGCAGAGGGACCCCGCACTGGGCGGGAGCCTATCAGCTTTCCTTCCGCGACCTCTGTTCCCGCAGACTGCGCTGAAGAGACAGGTACCCCAAGCTCCCTATCCCCAATATAACATTACTTGGGGCACGGCCTGTTGGGGCTTCCGTCTGTGCCCGAGAACGGGTCAGCACTGTGGTCGTCTGGGTGCCAGATCGCCAGGCCAGCGCGTCTGCAGGAGAGCGGCGCCACAGAGAGAGTGCAGATTGCACTCCGCCATCTTTGCTCCAGTGACTGGGAAGTTGGGACAGCCAGGTTCTGAGACAGACAGGCCTAATATCGCTTGGGTCTTGGGCGGCTTGTGTGTATGCGGCTCCCAAGTGTGGGGCTGATCTGCAGTAACCAGCGCGCCAGCTCTGCTGTGGGACTTCTGCCTGGCAGAGGGACGCCCCCTCCCCCTCCCCAGGAGAGATCACTCACCCCTGCACAGGGCAGGAGCCTACCAGCCTCCCTTTGGCAACCTCTGCTCCAGGAATCCACTACGCTGAGCCTTTGGATGTGCAAGGACTCCCCAATATAACATCACTTGGGGCAAGGCACATTAGGGCTCCAAAGTCACTCAGGAGCAGGCAGGACCCAGAAATCGGTGCCAGGGGAATCCTGGCAATCCGGGGGGGGGCAGAAATAGCTTTGCAGGCTCACAGGAGGTCCAACCAACAGCCAGTGGCAGCAGGACCAACTAACATCAGAGGTATACAGATGGCAAAAGGCAAACGTAGGAATGTTACTAACAGAAATCAAAGTAATGTGGGACCATCCGAACCCAACTCTCCAACAGCAGCAAGTCCTGGATACCCCACCACACCCGAAAGACAAGATCTGTATTTAAAATCACTTCTCATGATGCTATTAGAGGATCACAAGAAGGACACAAATAAATCTCATAAAGAGTTACAGGAGACGATGAATCAACGGTTAGAAGCCCTTACAAAGGAAACACAAAAATCGCTTAGAGAAATGCGGGAGAACATGGATCGAAAGATGGAGGCGCACAAGGAGACAACACAAAAATCGCTTAACGAGATGAATCAACGGGTAGATGCACTCACAAAGGAATCACAAAATTGGCATAAAGAAATGCAGAAGAATATGGGTCAACAGATGGATGCCCATAAGGAGGCAACACAAAAATTGCTTAAAGAAATGAATCAACGGTTAGATACCCTTACAAAGGAAACACGAGAACTGCTTAAAGAAATGCAGGAGACAATGGATCAACAGATGGATTCCCATGAGGAGGAAACACAAAAATCACTCAGAGAAATGCAGGAGAATGTGGGTCATCAGGAAGAAATCCTGAAAGAGGCAATGCAAAAATACCTTAAAGAAATACAGGAAAATACAAACAAACAAGTGAAGGATCTCAGCAAATCCATCCAGGAACTAAAAAAGGAAGTAGAAACAACTAAGAAATCACAAAGGGAGACAACTTTGGAGATAGAAAACCTTGGGAAGAAATCAGGAGTCATAGATGCAAACATAAACAATAGAATACAAGAGATGGAAGAAAGAATCTCAGGTGCTGAAGACTCCATAGAAAGCATCGACTCAACAGTCAAAGAAAATGCAAAATGCAAAAAACGTGTAACCCAAAACATCCAGGAAATCCAGGACACAATGAGAAGACCAAACCTAAGGATTATAGGTATAGACGAGAGTGAAGATTTGCAACTTAAAGGGCCAGTAAACATCTTCAACAAAATTATGGAGGAAAACTTCCCTAACTTAAAGAGAGAGATGCCGATGAACGTACAAGAAGCCTACAGAACTCCAAACAGACTGGACCAGAACAGAAATACCTCCCGTCACATAATAATCAAAACACCGAATGTTCTAAACAAAGAATACAAAAAGCATTAAGAGAAAAGGGCCAAGTAACATACAAAGGAAGACCTATCCAGAAGATCCTGGGCAGATCTCATGCAGACACTAAGACAGCACAAATGCCAGCCTAGACTACTATACCCAGCAAAACTCTCAATCACCATAGATGGAGAGACCAAGATATTCCATGATAAAACCAAATTTTCACAATATCTTTCCACAAATCCAGCCCTGCAACGGATAATAGGTAGAAACCTCCAATACAGGGAGAGAAACAACACCCTGGAAAAAATGAGATAATAACCTTCTTGAATCAAACCCAAAAGTAGATAACCACTCAAACATAAAGATAGCGTCAAGAATGGCAGATGGCAATAATCACTATGCCTTAATCTCTCTTAATATCAATGGTCTCAATTCCCCAATTAAAAGACATAGACTAGCAGACTGGATACGTAAACAGGACCCAGCATTTTGCTGCATGCAGGAAATGCACCTCAGTGTCAAAGACAAACACTACCTCAGAGTAAAAGGCTGGAAAACAATTTTACAAGCAAATGGCCCCAAGAAACGAGGTGGAGTAGCCATCCTAATATCGGATAAAATTGATTTTCAACCTAAAGTCATCAAAAAAGACACAGAAGGACACTACATACTGATCAAGGGAAAAATCCACCATCAAGAACTCTCAATTCTGAATATCTATGCTCCAAATGTAAGGGCACCCTCATTCGTAAAAGAAACTTTACTAAAACTCAAAGCACACATCGCACCGCACACAATAATAGTGGGTGACTTCAACACCCCGCTCTCTGAAATGGATCGTTCAGGAAAGCAGAAACTAAACAGGGACATAGTGAATCTAATTGAAGCCTTGGACCAAATGGAACTAGCTGATATATATATATAGAACATTTCATCCTAGAGCTAAAGAATACACCTTCTTCTCAGCTCCTCATGGTACCTTCTCCAAAATTGACCACACAATTGGTCACAAATCAGACCTCAGCAGATACAAGAAGATAGAAATAATCCCATGCCTCCTATCAGATCACTATGGAATAAGGGTGGTCTTCAATGGCAACAAAAACAAAAGAAAACCCACGTACACATGGAGGCTGAACAATGCTCTACTCAATGATAACTTGGTCAAGGTGGAAAGAAAGAAAGAAATCAAAGACTTTTTGAAAGTTAATGAAAATGAAGTCACAACATAGCCTAATTTATGGGACACAATGAAAGCAGTGCTAAGAGGAAAATTCATAGCCCTGAGTGCCGCCAAAAAGAAACGGGAGACAGCATACACTAACAGCTTAGTGGCACACCTGAAAGCCCTGGAACAAAAAGAAGCAAATACACCAAAGAGGAGTAGAAGGCAGGAAATCATCAAACTCAGGGCTGAAATCAATCAAGTAGAAACAAATAAAACCATACACAGAATCAACAAAACGAGGAGTTGGTTCTTTGAGAAAATCAAGAAGATAGATAAGCCCTTAGCCAGACTAACCAGAGGGCACAGAGATAGTATCCAAATTAATAAAATCAGAAACGAAAAGGGAGAGATAACAACAGAAACTGAGGAAATTCAAAAAATCATCAGATCCTACTACAAAAACCTGTATTCAACACAACTAGAAAATCTTGAGGAAATGGACAATTTCCTTGACAGATACCAAGTACCAAAATTAAATCAGGATCAAATAGACCATCTAAACCGTTCTATAACCCCTGAAGAAATAGAAGTTGTCATTGGAAGTCTTCCAACCAAAAAAAGCACAGGTCCAGATGGTTTTAGTGCAGAATTCTATCAGACCTTCAAAGAAGACCTAACACCAATACTCTTCAAACTGTTCCACAAAATAGAAACAGAAGGAACACTACCCAACTCGTTCTATGAAGCCACAATTACACTAATACCAAAAGCACACAAAGATCCGACAAAGCAAGAGAATCTCAGGCCAATCTCTCTTATGAATATCGATGCAAAAATACTCAATAAAATTCTTGCCAACCGAATCCAAGAACACATCAAAACGATCATCCACCACGATCAAGTAGGCTTCATCCCAGGGATGCAGGAATGGTTCAATATAAGGAAATCCATCAATGTAATCCACTACATAAACAATCTCAAAGAAAAAAACCACATGGTCATCTCATTAGATGCTGAGAAAGCATTTGACAAAATTCAGCATCCTTTCATGCTAAAGGTCTTGGAAAGATCAGGAATTCAAGGCCCATATCTAAACATATTAAAAGCAATTTACAGCAAACCGGTAGCCAGCATCAATCTAAATGGAGAGAAACTTGAAGCAATCCCACTAAAATCAGGGACTAGACAAGGCTGCCCTCTCTCTCCATATCTTTTCAATATAGTACTTGAAGTTCTAGCTAGAGCAATTAGACAACAAAAGGAGATCAAAGGGATACAAATTGGAAAGGAAGAAGTTAATCTATCACTATTTGCAGACGATATGATAATATACTTAAGCGACCCAAAGAACTCCACCAGAGAACTCCTACGCTGATAAACGACTTCAGCAAAGTGGCCGGATATAAAATCAACTCAAGCAAGTCAGAAGCCTTCCTATACTCAAAGGATAAGCAGGCTGAGAAAGAAGTAAGAGAAATAATACCCTTCACGATAGCCACAAACCATCTAAAGTATCTTGGCGTGACTCTAACCAAACAAGTGAAAGATCTGTATGACAAGAACTTCAAGTCTCTGAAGAAAGAAATTGAAGAAGACCTCAGAAGATGGAAAAATCTGCCATGCTCATGGATTGGCAGGATTAATATAGTAAAAATGAGCATCTTACCAAAAGTAATACACAGATTCAATGGAATCCCCATCAAAATCCCAACTCAATTCTTCATAGAGTTAGAAAGAGCAATTCAAAAATTCATCTGGAATAACAGAAAACCCAGAATAGCTAAAACTATTCTCAAGAGTAAAAGAACCTCTGGGGGAATCAGTTTCCCGGACCTCAAGCTGTACTACAGAGCAATAGTGTTAAAAACTCCATGGTATTGGTACAGTAACAGACATGTAGATCAATGGAACAGAATTGAAGACCCAGAAATGAATCCACACTCCTATGGTCACTTGATCTTTGACAAAGGAGCTAAAACCATCCAGTGGAAAAAAGATAGCCTTTTCAACAAATGGTGCTGGCTCAGCTGGAGGTCAACATGCAGAAGAATGCAAATTGACCCATCCTTATCTCCTTGCACTAAGCTCAATTCTAAGTGGATCAAAGATCTCCACATAAAACCAGACACACAGAAACTAATAGAAGGGAAACTAGGGAAGAACCTTGAACATATGGGCACAGGGGAGAATTTCCTGAACAGAACTCCAATAGCTTATGCTCTAAGATCAAGAATAGACAAATGGTTTTTTTTTTTTAATTTAATTTTATTTTATTTTTTTAATTTACATTCCAAATCACTTCCCCTTTCCCGTTTCCTCCCTCCCCGAAAGTCCCATAAGCCCCCTTCCCTCCCTCTTTTCTCCGTTCAACCCCCTCTCATTACTCTGTCCTGGCATTCCCCTACATCCAGTCTTTCCAGGACCAGGGGTCTCTCCTTCCATCTTTTTAGAAATCTATTGATATGCTGATTGTGTCTAGGGTATTCTGAGATTCTGGGTCAATATCCCCTTATCAGTGACTTCATACCATGTGTGATCTTTTGTGATTGGGTTACTGTTATCCATGAGAGTTAATGTTTTGTAAATGCAAACAGACCACATCCGAAGACTTGTCTTCTCATTAGATTAAGACAGTCTAAAATTTAAACAAAATAAAATGCTGGGTATACTGAAGATCTGATGCAAAGTGTAATAAAACACACTCAAAAGAAAAAAAAAAAAAAGAATAGACAAATGGGACCTCATTAAATTACAAAGTTTTTGCAAGGCAAAAGACACTGTCAAAAAGACAAAGTGGCAACCAACTAACTGGGAAATGATCTTTACCAACCTTACATCCGACAGAGGGCTAATATCCAAGATATACAAAGAACTCAAGAAGTTAAACTCCAGAGAGGCAAGTAACCCTATTAAAAAATGGGGTACAGAGCTACACAAAGAGTTCTCACCTGAAGAATATCTAATGGCTGAGAAGCACCTAAAGAGATGTTCATCATCCTTAGTCATTAGGGAAATGCAAATCAAAACAACCCTGAGATTCCATCTCACACCAGTCAGGATGGCTAAGATCAAAAACACAGGAGACAGCAGTTGTTGGGGAGGATGTGGAGAAAGAGGAACACTCCTCCACTGCTGGTGGAATTGCAGGCTGGTACAACCACTCTGGAAAGCAGTCTGGCGGTTCCTCAGAAAACTGGGCATGACACTCCCGGAGGATCCGGCTATACCACTCCTGGGCATATACCCGGAGACTTTACCTGCATGCAATAAGGACACATGCTCCACTATGTTCATAGCAGCCTTATTTATAATAGCCAGAAGCTGGAAAGAACCCAGATGTCCCTCAACGGAGGAATGGATTCAGAAGATGTGGTATATCTACACAATGGAATACTACTCTGCAATTAAAAACAATGAATTCACGAAATTCCTAGGCAAATGGTCAGAACTTGAAAATATCATCCTTAGTGAGGTAACCCAATCACAAAAGAACACACATGGTATGCAGTCACTGATAAGGGGATATTGACCCAGAATCTCGGAATACCCTAGACACAATCCGCATATCAATAGATTTCTAAAAAGAAGGAAGGAGAGACCCCTGGTCCTGGAAAGACTGGATGTAGGGGAATGCCAGGACAGATTAATGAGAGGGGGTTGAATGGAGAAAAGAGGGAGGGAAGGGGGCTTATGGGACTTTCGGGGAGGGAGGAAACGGGAAAGGGGAAGTGATTTAGAATGTAAATTAAAAAAAAAAAAAGAAAGAAAGTGTAAGCTTACATTTATATGGTCCTGGTGACTCAAACTTAGGTCCTTGAATATATAACTTTGTATTTGGGTAGCAAGTGTTGTGCCCACAAGCCTAACTTCCTAGCCACCCAAACTAGCAATTTTTATTTCAAATTTTTAATTATGCTAAAATATACATAACCATAGTTCTTTTATTTTTTTCTCATTTTATTAGTTATTTAAGAATTTCATACAATAAATTTTAACCATATTCACACTCTTCCCCAGTTCTTCTCAGATCCATTTTTCCCTTCCTGACCAATACAACTTAAATCCTCTTTAGTTGTTTTTAAACACATCAATAATAGTTTATGCCTCCTGTAAATGTGTGGTCAGTCAACCATAGGCCACACCCTTAAAAGTAACTCTCCCACGATAACTCAGGAAACTGATGGTTATCAGTAGCCAATGACTCATTATCTAGGGTAAAGATTCCATACCTACCTCCACTGTACATGCTGGAATTTTGTCTATCCTGAGCCTCTGTAGTTACCGTGCATGACAAAATAAGTTTGTAAAATTCTATAATTTTTAGCCATATGGAAGTGCATGGTTCATTGGTGTTGGGTAAATTTGTTTGTGTGTGTGTAATCATTGCCAGCAGCCGTCTCTAGCACTCATTTCATTTTGTAAAACTGAAAACTCAAAAGCATTAAACCATGAATCCCTCATTCCCTCAGTTTCCAGCAACAACCATTTCATTGTCTCCATGATCTTGACATTTCTAAGTACCTCATGAAAGTGAATTCATATCTTCTTTGTCCCTTCATGACTGGCTTATCTTAAAACACTGTCCTTAGGGTTCCCTTCATTCCCTTTAGCCATCTAGTGTTTCCTGTTTACTTTCATGCCCTTCCTGTGCTTTGGTGCTTCTGTTTTCCATGTATAAGATAAAACATGCAGTATCTATCTTTCTGAATCTGGACTAAGTTTTGATATCCAATTTAATCCACTTTCTTATGTATTATGTGATTTATGTCTAACTTTTTGAGATTATTATATGGTGTTGCTATCTAGAAAGGAGTTGGGGTCAAACGCATAGCTACTGCAAGATACATGTACCATATGGCCTACAGTTAGGGCTCACCCACTTGTGGATAGAATCAGTAAATAGTGTATAGTAAATACGTAGCTAGCACATTTGTGATTACCACTGTGAGGACTGACTGAATAATTCCAGTTGAAAATCAGAAAGAAATTGGAAACTTTTAAGTAGCATGAGTACAAAGTCATTGAGAAGACGCTGGTATTAGAAGTCTGTGGGACACTGTTTATAAATCACCTGGAATCCACTTTCTCAACATAACTGTTAAAGGAAAAACATACAGCTAAATTAATGGAAAGAGAGACCAAGAAACTGGCGAAAATAGTTATTTTTATTGTGCTTGGTTTTATTGTCAACTTGCCAGAAGTTATGATCACTTGATTAGAGAGCCTCACCTAAGAAGTGTCCTCTTTGCCTTGATTGATGTGGGAAGACCAAACCCAGTTGTGAGTAGCATCTCCATGGAGTAACCCATATCAAAAAAGGCAGAATTAAGAACATCTTTCCTGATGCCAAGTTAACTTGTCTCGTTGCTCCTGTTGATTTCTTTGTTGATATCAGTAGCAGCATTTCCAACCTTTGATTATGGCCACCTATGTTCTAGGGAATTTAGATGAGATTGTTACTGCTCAGATACTCCTCTCTGTGAGATGCTATTTGTTGTATCTCTCAAACACACACACACACACACACACACACACACACACACACACACGCACATTCATGCACGTGATTGTGCTCTGTGAAGAAGGATAATCTGTCAATAAAAAATCTGATAGCGAAGCTGCTGAGTCAGGATTAAAAGGTGGGACATCTGAAAGAAAAGAGCAGGAGATTTCCTGCCCAGACTCGGAGGAATTTGGATGTATGAAATTGAGGAGAGGTAATTAGATTGTGGCAAACAGAATAATATATACTGGTTAATATAAATTATGAGCTAGACAGGGAGCAAACCTAGCTCATGATATAGGCATTTATTCATAAATAATAAGCTTCCAAGTCATTATTATAGAGCTGGGGCGCAGGTGGAGAAGCCTATGTTTCCATGGGCGCACACACACACACACACACACACACACACATACACACACACACACACACACACAGAGAGAGAGAGAGAGAGAGAGAGAGAGAGAGAGAGAGAGAGAGAGAGAGAGCAGTGAAAGGCAGACATTGTGGGACTCCTATGATTGCCTGCAGAGGCATACAGCTTCAAAGACGGTTCTCAGTTCTTAGATGTGAATCTTCTGTTGCTACTAGTTTAAAGATGGCTTAATAAATATGTATGTATTTATGTATGTATGTATGTATGTATGTATATTCATGCATAAGTTCTGTTTCTCTATAGAGTCCTGACTAATACAATTTTTAAAAACTTCTCATTAAATATAAGACCATAATTTTAAATCTGAGCTGTGTGTGCTATTAATCAAAGAAGATAGTGGACAGAAAAGCTAGTGATTTCTAAGGCTAGATTAGAAAAAGTCCATGGCTTGGTCTCTATGGTTATTAGCTATATCCATTCTGTGTGACGAGTACAGTCATAAATTTCAGGTAAGCCAAGTTTTGAGATACCCCAGTGACAGTTTTAAGAGTAAAAACAAAGCCCACTGAAGTCTGTAATCTCCAACTCTCCAGATTTACAGCATGATTTTTAATCTGAAGTCTCAGATATGTGAACAAATATAACAAAGAGATGCTAGGTCTTGTCAGAATTGATGAGTCAAGAACCTACCATTATTATTATTATTATTATTATTAATTTTTATAGGTGTTTGGTGCTAGTAAAATTTCTCTTGGAACTTCATTTATTGTATAAGAGCCAGAAGTAGTGAATGAGTATAAGAAAACAGCATTTTCCAGACACAGTGGAACTGGCAAATATAATTCCTCACAGAAACACTTAGAATGGCAAGCCACTCAAAAATCCAAGCTGTAAAGCCTGAAGTCCCACTCCTGGGCAAGAAGCTATTTGTGATTGATAACTACCAGGAGAGAGAAAATCAGTTTTTTTTTAAATGGACTGGCTTTATACTTATTTCAGCTAGGCTTCTTGTTCAGCAGTAGTTGATCTTGTTGTGTGTGTGTGTGTGTGTGTGTGTGTGTGTGTGTGTATGAAGTAAAAAAGAACATGAAGTTGGTTGAGTAGTGAGGAGTGGGAGATCTGGTAACAGTTGGTGGAGGGGAAAATATTATAAATACATATTGTGTGAAATCATCAAAGAGTAAATAAAAATATGAATTAAAAAATAAAAGACTACTGGTAAAACAAAATGCTTTTTCTCAGTCATCTCTTTGGAGATTGTTCTAATTTTTTAAAAAGGTCATAGATTGTAAGAGGAAAAGCTGCATAAAATCAGTAAGCTGCATGTTTGCAAGTGACAGAACGAAAAACAAATAAGAAATCAGTTGAAAGGAAGAAATAATGGGCTGAAAAAAATAATCATGTACCAAGGTTGTAGAATCCATCAGGTAAAGAGGAAAACTGAAATGTGAAGGATGAGTTGCCATTCTGACCTCTGTAGCTCTCCAGATGGCTACAGAAGAGAAGAATGACAAACCTGAGAGCTGAGGGCAGAGGGTGGCCTGATGACAAACACCTGTTCTACTCTGTGCCCACATACAGCAAGCATGCAGGGCAAGAATGTCTCGCTCAACATAATATTTGGTTACTATTTTCCAGAACTTCTTTGGTCCTTCTCTGCATGTATAGGAACATTTTCACCAAATAAATTATTTCTAATATTTTAAATTGTTATTGAAGACACTGTTGCATTTGCTGGATTTTTTTTTTTTTATTCTATGTATTATACATCTGAAGTCCAGAAGAGGGCATCAGATGAGCCACCATGTGGTTGCTGAGAATTGAACTCAGGACCTCTGGAAAAGCATCTGGTACTCTTATCTACTGAGCTATCTCACCAGCCCCTGCATTTGCTGTTTTTAGTTATAGTTGACAACTTCAGATTCACCAGCGCTTTGCTCCTTCTTTGTAAAGAGTGGTCCAAGGCTGTTGGTGGATTTCAGAGAACATTTTTGAAATGTGGCAAAATCTTGCAGTCAACCATCTGTTCATAGAGTTACTTCTTTTCATAGACAACTTAAGGCTTATCCATGACTAAAACTCTCTTTCTTATCAGAGGAGATGGGTGGTGTTGAGCAGAATTCTCTTGTTCTCTCCATGGATTGTCAAGGTCACTCAATAAAGCACAGTTGATAAATACTTAAAATATCCTTTAAGTATTAAAAGAAGAACACTTGCTGTATTTTATTGAAGCCATCACTGTGGGCTTATGTAATTATGCAAATGGACAACTACCCATTCCAATTCTTTGATCAAAAATTTTCTTCTTAAATGGTTGGTGATTCTGTAATTGCTCTAACATTGCTACATGTTAGCACACAAAAAAGTGGAGAAAGCACAATACTTCATCCAAGATGTAAATTTAGAAACAATAGCCACTTGAAAGCATTACAGGGGATGTATATATATATATACAGATATGCTTATTATGCATCTCATCAAGATAAGGCAGCTAATTGACATTCTTATCATTTTTCATATTTTTAGCATTATTTTTTTCCATTTTCCTAAAATCTGGGCATCACGTTTTTGTTGGTGAGCATTTTGTCTGCACTCTTCCTTTTCTATCCTGTTTTGCTTGACTAACACTCAGATTTCCCTTATTCTTTTCTGTATTTTATATGCCTGTTGTAAGTATAAAATTCATTATTTCTTCTTCCTCAATCTCTCTTCTTCATGTAACATTTTCCCTTGGTAAATTTGGTTATTTCTACTTTTACCCCAAAGTTTTGTTGTTGTTATTTACCAATTCTGAAAATGTGAATAGAGTTCCATCAAGCAGGTAACCCACACAATGAGTCTTGGAGTCATGTTTGCCTGTTTCTCATGAGTATATTTTATTGAGTTAGTTTCTCTAACAAACCTTATAAACAGGAAGTAATCTAAATGTCTGGCTTGTCTCAGAGAAGCAAGGCCTGAAAGAACAAGACACCAATCTCCTAAAGCTCATGACAGCCATGTCCTTTAGTTGGGAGTATTTGCTCAGTTTGCAGTGCACCTTATTCCCTTAGTATTGCAAAGCTTTCAAGGTCTTTCATGCCTGCTCTCTACCTGGACAGCAAAAAAATTCAAGTCTGAGTTTCCACTTGGACAGCTTCATTGCAAACACCCTGCACTCATCTTTATAGATGAGAACTATTCAATATAGTTCTGGTAAAACTCACACATAACATGGCTAGAAGCTGGGCACTTCTTACCTTTTCCCTTTATTTTTTTTTTTTTTTTACTCTCCCAGTGGTGATTGCTACATCATCTTCTGTAATATATTCTGTCTGTCAGCTTCTCATTTCATCTTTCTTAGACACTGGCACCAGCCAAGTGACCTTGCCATAAGAGCTGACCTGTATACCTCATTAGGTTAATTCTTCCAAATTTATGGCTTTAATCATTGCACTACCTTGCTCACAGTAAACAAATATAAATTCTTTAGCATTCTCTCCTGTGGAAAATGATAAAGCTGGTTTTTTTTTTTTTTTGATTAGAGAATTCTAATGTTGTCATGGTTCTACTACTAATTAGTACAACTCCTATATATATGATCTGAGAAATTTGACTCTCGAAGACTGACTCATTCATAATGCATAAGTAGTTGGCAATCCAAAGATACAAACTTAACTCTGCATGATTTCCAAGGGAGAAGTCTACACTCACCATCCTTAGTTAGTATTGCTAGTCAAAACTAGTTCCTGGCCTCTGTCATCTATCACTAACAAACGTGAATTGACGTTGTTGAGCTCTTCTCAAAGACAATTCTATCCTTAAAAAGGAAACTTTATTCTTTTCTTGACTTTTCTTTTCTCAGAATAAGAAACATCACTCCAATTTTCAAGTGTATATTTTGGTCATTAGTGTTAATTGTTAATTTGACAGCCTCTATAATTATCTTGAATGTACCTCTGAACTTGCCCCATAGGACATTATGTTTGTATACATATTGAGATGGAAGATTTATCTTATGGGTTGACCATTCCAATAGGATGGGATCCTGGAAGTACCATATGGAAAAAATGAGCTGAGAAGTAGCATGCATCTAATTCTTTGTTTCTTCTGTCTATAACGATAACAACCAGCTGCTTTAATCCTCTACTGCCTTGACTTCACCACTATGATGGACTGAACTGTTGACTAAAATAAACTTTTCCTTCCTTAAGTTGTATTTTTCAGGCCATTTAACAGGCCAATTGGCAAGTAAGAGAGACATTGGTACTCAGAATTGAGACATTGCAGTATTAGACCTGATCAAATAGTTCTTAAGTCTTTGGAACAGTTCTGTAGCTGTCCTATGAAAGAAAGATTGTAAGTTTGAACTAGAAAAGGCCTAGGAAGATTTTAATAAGCCATGCTTGTGTGAAATTTGGAGATAAGAATGCTGAGAGAAACAGGCAGTGGAGGCCTAGCTCAAAGTTTTAGGGAGAAACAGGAATTCCATCAGAAACTGTGCTGGGGGTCATTTGTGTAATTTTCGAGGCAAAAATATGACTTCATTATGCCTGTGCCCAGAGAACTTGAGTTAAATTGAATTTAAAGAAAATGTACAAAATAGATTCTTCTCTCATACAACACACTCTGACCACAGTCTTTTTTTCTCTATTCCTGCCATGCCATACCCCCAACATCTTCTCTTCCCCAATCCATTCTTCTTCAGTGTTCCATCAGGAAGGAACATGCCTTCAAGAAACAACCAAACATGACAAAACAAAATACAGTAATACAAGGCAAAAATTCTCACACTGAAGCTGGACAAGGAATCCCAACAGGAAGAAAAGAATCCCAAGAGCAGGAATAGGAGTCAGAGACATAACACTCCCACAATTAGGAGTCCCACAAAAACAGTAAGCTAACAGCCACAACATATACACAGAGGACTTGGTGCAGATTTGTGCAGTCCCTGTGCTCGTGGCTCCAGTCTCTGTGAACACATATGAGCTTTGTTTACTGACTAGGCCATATTCTCCTGGTGTGCTCCATCTCCTTCAACTCTTATAATCTTTCCTTGTCCTCTTTCATGGGATTTCCTGAGCTACAAGGAAGAAGGTCCAATGGAGACCTCCCACTAGATTTTCTCTCTCCATAATTTCTAACTGTGGGTCTCTGCATCAGATCACATCTGCTGTCAGAGGAAGTCTCTCTGATAGCTTGACAAAGCACTAATCTATGAGTATAGTAGAACAACATTAAGAATCATTTCATTGATTTTTTTTTCAGACCAGTTGTATTTAATTCTACCCAAGGTCTCTGGGTTATCCATTCTCTGGTTCCTGGCCATTTATGCAGTGTCAGACATAGCTGCCACTCATGGAGTGGACATTGTTTGGTAACTCCCACAAGTTATGTGTTGCCATTATCCCAGCCCATCTTGCAGGCAGGACTGATTTCTAGTCTATTGTTTTTGGCTAGGCTGGCGTCGAAATTTCTTTTTGGGCAGCCTTTAGAGTACCTTCATCTACCAAAGACACTAGAAGAAAGAGGTGAAGCCTCGATGAAGTAACCAGTTAGATTTCTTCATGTTCAAATACCTGTGTGGATGCTACCCTTAACAGTGGAACCCCATTGTCACTTTTCAGAGATAACCCTTTTATTTTAGCATCAGCCTGGGTTACTTGTCAATGTCCAAGGGACTCCCTCAGTCAATAACTCTATGAAATACAACCTAGTACCACTACTGGAAGTCTTACCTGGTTATAAGAGCCTACATATTCCTCATTACTACAAGTCCTTAGTAGGGTCAAACTCATAGATTCCAAGAAGCTTACACAGCACTAGGTTTAGACACACACACACACACACACACACACACACACTAAATACCCCATAATTCCAGCCATCTCTCTCTGTACTCTTTAAGTACCCCATCTCCCCTCTCAAACTGATCCCTATACATAAGCAAAATCTATTTCTTTCCACTTCCCAGGGATATCCAAACAGTCTCTGCTAGACTCCTATTTTTACTTCACCTCTCTGGGTCTAGGATTGTAGCTCAGTTACCCTTATCACACTTGTTCAAGAGACAAGCACTATTGGGAAAAAAAAAAGCCATGCTGCCCTGGTACAATAAGAACAATGTCTCGATGGTAAAACTCTACCCAAGGATGGCTCCATCATGTGAAGATACAAATTCCTGTCAAAGAAGCAAACCTAAGCTAAAATAATTCTGTTCTCCTGAGAAGCAACTGCCTAGCGAAGTGTTTTTCTCTCACAGTAGACTATACTTTAAAATGACTGCTAAAATAAACCCTTCCTTCTTCAAGTCTCTTTTGTCTAAGCAATAAGAAAAATAAGACAATTAAAACTGTTAATCTGTTAGTGTTTTTAACCACATCCCCCACTAGACTTTGGTACTCAGTTTTTATGCTATTGACTCTTGTATCCAGGTTGACACAAGAAACTCTCTTACTCTAGAAATTAATATATTGTCCTGGACAATTGACACAGGGACCCACTTTGGTGTCCTTTTCTCTTTCCAGATTTTTCTAAAGTATTGTCTATGTTTACATTCTAAAAGTAAATAAATAAATACACAAATAGATAAAAAAATAAAATAGTTTTTTTCTCTGACATGGCCCTCTTCTTTCCAGATGGTTACCATTTGCTGATTTCTTTAACACTTGCAAATGATACAAGTTATGCTTTTTCTTTTTTTTTTTTTTTTTTTGGTTTGTTTGTTTTCTTTAATATGTAACTAATCCCTGTTGCCAAATTCCTGTTGGCATTTGAAAATATCTATTAGGAACACCGAGTACTTGTACTTTCAGTTTCATCACTGGTTTAAATGAGTTTTTAAAGTTTCGTCACCGAACTGAGGCCTGTAGACAACATAAAATACGATCAAGAATTGTTCAACCACACAGTCCCAAGTCTCTGAATGTCTACCAATTTTAAATTTGTAGAAAATCTGTATTATTCCTCTGGCACTTGCTATTACACTCTGCAAAATTAGCAATTTAATACTTACTTAGTTTAATATCTATTACTAAGTAATTGTAATTTCATCAAACTGTTCATTCTAGCTATAGCCCCATGCTGTGTTGTGAAATTTAATCAAATATTAATTTGAATTCAGGTCATAACACTTCTAGTTATCTCCTTATAATTAAAGTCTGGTTTCTCAAAGAATTGAAGAGTAAAAAGAATACACTCTGTCTAGAATTGTCTGTCTCCTACTTCTTTTTTATTCCTAAAAACAAAATAATTAATGCTAAAGACACTGAAGATTTGTCCTGGACATCTCGTAATTTTGACATAAGAAAGTCAATATAAAATAATACTTTAAGCCCAACATAAACTGTCATTATGCATTCATGTTAAAACTGTATTCATCATATTTTAAATTACAATAATCTCAACTACTTATTCTTTTAACATTTAAAAATATTTAACTATGCATATATTCCATACAAAGTTAAAAATTACAAAATATTTAAGTGATTGCTTATTTTCTGCATGGGTCTTAAAATATTTTGAGTTGACAGCCTTTAAATGGCCGTGCACATGCAGTAATTTATCTTTTAGAACATGAATTTTCCTTTCTATAGGCTCTTTGCAAGCAAAATAAGGATGGAACTAAATTCTATAGCAATGAGCTAAGTTCCATGAAACTAAAACATTCCTATGAAATAATACATGAGCTATTATAGTGGCCTGGGATTTAATTTTCATTTATTTTATTTCATATTTCTTTTTAATAAGCATTTATCAGAAATATACACATCCCACATATAAACACAGAAATTAATTTTTGACAAATAGCAAATATGCAAGTATAGTCCTTAGTAATATAGCTTAATAACTCTACATAGTTATTATATTTATTATAATCAATAAAACATATAGGTCCTAGCATTCTATGCACCTTTAATGCTGTAGATGCCTATGTAGTTCATTTATGGAAATGCTTTGGGCATGCCTCAGTGATCCAAAATCAGGAATGGCAGTGACTTTGTAGAGAGCTGAGCAAACTTTGAGTGAATGAAGTCCTAAATGAATATGTATTTTGGCATGGACATAGTTTTTGAGGATTCTAAGATAAACTCATCCAATGCAAACTGGAAATGCCATTGCCTTATGTACCAGGCTCAAGAGAGAAGAAAAACTGCCTCTGGAGTCAGAGTATGAGGATTTATGAAAGATTATTCAGTTAGTACAAATGCTAGCAGCTGCAGCTTCTTCCTCTAGGATGTTTATGGCCTGAGACTTCTCACCCACAAGGAGCAGTAGATAAAACACCACATCTCCACAGTAACCCTACCTAATAAGCACACTGAGGATAAGGATTATAGCTGTTAGGGAAATCCACCTGACTCCAGCTTCATTGTATACATGTCTGTGTGTCTGTCCTTTCTTTATTCGATTGCTGTCTCAAGACAGGGTTCTGGGACCCAAGCCATGAGGTATATAGCAGGTTTTGGTTAGGCACTAGGTGCTTATGCTATAATAGATGAAAAAAATGTTGTTCAAGAAAAGTCCAAAGAAGCTTTTTGCAAGAGTGCTGCAGAGAGAGTGGACACATCGGGCATAGATATGAGCAGTCAGAGTCACAACACATCAGAGACATGTTGGAAGAATACCACCCACTCACATGTTAGAGGGAGAAGAAATGGTGCTAGAATACAGACTATTAGGCAGAAAGTAGAGTAAGAAAGAAAAGGATGCAGAATTTGGCATGGCTATGAAAGCAGAGAATGGATCCAGGACACCTCTGACAATCCATGTTGGCATAAAGCACGTTGAAATTTTGGGCTCCTATGGACTGTGAGCCTCTTTTAGACCATTTGAACATGGATTACTGAAAATAGAGGATACTGCAGAGTCAGGTGTGAAGCATACTAGTTAAATAATGTCACAATAGTCAGCAGTAGACAGCTAGACCTGAAGTTATGGGAGATTTACAATTTTCAACATGTCTGAATCTTACTCTAAAAAACAGCAGCACAAATAAGTCATGAACACTGTAAATTCTTTTACTATCCATAGAATGTCTTACTCACTGATGTATTAAACTTTTTTCATATAATGACTAAGATATTCAATGTGTAGTATGTCCAACAGTCATATGTAGGTAAGAAAACAGTGAGTGTAAGTGACACATGAATGAGTGAATGTTCTGATGGGGGATGCATCTGTACCACCTTCCATATGGAATCCTGGTGCTATCCAGTCTACTATAAGCTTTATTGTCAGGATGTAGCAGAACATCTTTATTTATCTTAGTGATTATAGCATGTGTAACATCAGTATATTCTCAGTAATACAACTCATAGGGCCAAGCATCATGCACTGACTCTGAATCTCAGAGGGACTAGAGCTCTAATGTGATGGAACTAGAGGAATCTGATTCCATTTGTTTAATGAAGGTGTCAGAAACCTGCTTATACAGAGTATCCACAAGGAATTTCCTGCTGCACAGCAGAACAAACAGCAAATAAAACAGTTTCTAGTCTGAAAGAATAAATTAATCAATGATTAATTTCTGATACTTTGTAACTTATAACTATTTCTTGCAGAGAAAAAGATAAAACGTATTTGTTGCTCCCCAGTATTATATATGATGTGCTTAGAAAACAATGTAGCTACACATACATGTTGATTATACTTATTTATTAATTTTTAATTTTATTATTAGATATTGATTATTATTTAATGGTAACATTGACTAAAATTATATGTTACTGATTATAGTTTTAGAAATGCTAGATGATAGATAGATAGATAGATAGATAGATAGATAGATAGATAGATAGATAGATATACACAGACACATACATACATATATACATACATACATACACACACACACACACACACATACATACATGGCTGACTTGTTTATATGTACTTCAACCCTAGAAAAATAAAGTGCTTACTTGCCAGGACACTTCATGTTCTCAGGCAGCAGGCTTCTAAGTACTAAATGGGAACCATTCTCTCTATGTAACACTAAATCAAACCATCCATCAATCGATAAATCAATCAATCAATCAATCAATCATACAAAGGACTATAAGGATCTTCAATAACTGAATGCCCTCTAGGGAATATATTGAGACTTTTGTGGATTCTCCATCAACTTTAGCTTCTTCCTCTAGTGTGGCATTTTTCTCTAAAATGAATATTTATGAGGAAAACATTTCACGAACCTCAATGAATTTCTAGCATCTCGATATCTTATAATAGACTGCTTTTCAGTGAACTAGGTCAGAATCATATAAAGAAAAAAGAAACACTATTACTTATATCCTCTGAGATAATGACATATTCTACATTCTAAGTGGAGGAGCAATGTGAAATAATCTTATTTCAATATATTTTTTCATAGAAGTAAAATTTCTGTGAGTTTTAAATAATTTCTTGCAAAAAACCCAAGGGATTACAAGTGGCTTAATGTGGGGATAGAATGAAATTAATGTGTGAATATGAAAAAAACTATAATTTTAAAATTTATTACTAAATGTTACTGTGATACTGGGTAATAAAATAGATGATTTTCCCATTAATTAAAATACATTTTAGTACCTATCTCAATTGAGCAGGTCCAATTGTTGCTGAGATTTAGTACATAGACACCACCACCTTTTCTCTCTAATATAATATCATCCTCAAGATCTGAATAACATGAGGAGAAGTTCAAATGGTTATCTCAATACATATTATGGAATTATTCCTAAGACATTTCTCCAATCAGACCAGTCAGTCACTTGTTCACTTAATGAGCAATACAAGTGCCAACTGTCTGTACCAACAGACTCAGAAATACTAAAAGAAAGCTTAACAATATGTACCTAACTGTATGAAAAGTGATTGTGAAATGCACCCACACCTGGGAAGTAAGGTATTAAAGAAAAATAACAAGTCTGATTGTGTGAATAATAATCTAGTTAATTGTTTTTCTCTTCTCTTTTTAAAAATTTATTTATTTACAATCCAGACATTGCCCCCCTTTGATACCCCCTCCCATAATTTCTTACCCCAGTCATTCTTCCTCTGTCCCCAAGATGGTGCTCCCCTACCACCAGGCCCTCCTCCACCCTGGGGCCACAAGTCTCTCCAGAAGTCAGTGCATCTTCTCCTACTGAGGTCAGACCAGGCAGTCCACTACTCTCTCTGTGTTGTGTATGGTGCTTGGTTGCTGGCTTAATGTCTGGGAGCTCCCAGGGGTCCTGGAGAGTTGAGACTGCTGGTCTTACTATGGGGTAGCCCTTTTCATCTGAGTCTTCTATTCTTCCCTAATTCAACCATAAGAGTCCCTGACTTCAGCTCACTGTGTATAAGCATCTGCATCTGTCTCAGTTTCTGGTTGGGCCTCTCAGAGGACAGCCATTCTAGACTCCTGTCTATAAGCCTATCATAGCATCAGTAATAGCAGAAATGCTAAAAGGCCTTGGTGCCTTTCCAAGAGGTGCATATCCAGTTGGGCCAGTCATTGAACAGCCATTCTCTCAGTCTCTTCTCCATTTTCATCCCTGCAGTTCCTTAAGACAGGAGCACTTCTCGGTCAGAACTTTTGACATTGTGTTGGTAACACCATCCCTCCTCTTGAGGCCAGGTCTATCTATTGGAGGTTGACTCTTCAAGTTTCTTTTCCCCACTATTGGGCACTCCAACTAAAGTCACTCCCATTGAGTCCTGGGAGTCACCTTCCAGGACTCTGTTACTTTCTAGAGGGTTCTCCTTATATTCCACTTTCTGAGGCTGCACATTTCCATTTATTCTGCTGGGCCTCTGGCCTGTCACCCTACCCCTTACTTGATCTTGTTGCCCTTTTCCTCTTCTCCTCCCCTCTCCCACCTAAATCCCTCCCTCCCTCTGCCTCCTATGATTATTTTCTTCCCGCTACTAAATAGGATTGAGGTATCTTGTTTTGGCACTTCTGCTTATTAAAGTTCTAAAAGTCTGTGGGTTATATCCTAAGTATTCTCTACTCTTTGGCTAATACCCACTGATTAGAGAGTTCATATCATTTCATCTAAGGTTCCTCTCTTTGATTTCTGAGAGTATCTCACCTCCCAGGTCTCTGGTACTGGTATATTCTAGAGGGTCTCCCACTTCCTACCTCCCAAAGTTGCTTGTTTCCATTCTATCTGCTGACCCTCAGAGTTTCACTCTTGTTCCTCTCCATACCTGATCATGTCACCTCTTTCTCCTCCCTGTCCCCTTCTCCTCCAGGTCCGTCCTTCCCTCTGCTCCACTTGATTGCTTTATTCTCCCTCCCAAGTGGTATTAAGGCATTTTCTCTTTGGCCCTTCTGCTTGTTAACATTTTTGATTTCTGAAGACTGTATCCTAGGTATTTTGTACTATTTTGGCAAATACCCACTTTTTAAAGAGTACATACCATGCAAATCCTTTTAGGTCTGAGTTACCTCACTCAGGATGATATTTTTTAGCTCCACCCATTTGCCTGAAAAACTCATGATGTCCTCATTCTTTTTTTTTTTTTTGACCATGCAGGCACATTTTATTTTCTTTATTTCCCTCTATATCCTGTCATGCTTCTCCATTAAAACATACTTGTTACATCACTTACACAAACTTAACCTGTTGCTATTAAAACACGCACTTGTTCTGTAAAAGTGAGATGAAAATATTTTATCTCTTCCAGGCTGGATTGCTCTCAGACACAGACACTATTCTGACTATAAACAAGTCAGGTAGAATGCAACCTTGCTTCTCGCCAGGTTTCAATTTTCTCACTTTATTTATTTTATTTTATTTTTTTTTTATTTTCTAAGGACAGAGAAGCGAGAGGGGGTTGAATGGGGAAAAGAGGGAGGGAAGGGGGCTTATGGGACTTTCAGGGAGGGAGGAAACAGGAAAGGGGAAATGATTTGGAATGTAGATGTCCTCATTCTTAATAGCTAAGTAGTATTCCATGTATAAATGAATCACATTTTTCTGTATCCATTCTTCTGTTGTGGGACACTTGGGTTGTCTCCAGATTCTGACTATTATAAATAGGGCCACTATAAACATATTGGAACATATGCCACTGTGGAATGGTTGTATATGTACAAGTGTGGTATAGCTGGGACATCAGCTAGATCTATTTCCAATTTTCTGAGAAACCTCCTGATTGATTTCCAGAGTGGTTGTACCATTTTGCTATTCCACCAGCAGTGGAGGAGTGTTCCTCTTTCTCTACATCTTTGCCAATATGTGTTATTACTTGAGTTCTTTCTTAGCCATTCTGACTGGTGTAAAGTCGAATCTCAGGGTCATGTTGATTTGCATTTCCCTGATGATTAAGAACTTAGAACATTTCTTTCTTTAAGTGTCTTCCAATCATTTAAGATTCCTCTGCAGTGAACACTCTGTTTAGCTCTGTACCCCCAACAACAACACCCCTTCATGTTTAAAGTATCAGAGAGATCAGGAATTTAAGGTACTTATCTAAGCAAAATATAGCAAACCAACAGCCAATATCAAATTAAATGGAGAGATATTTGAAGCAATCTCACTAAAATCAGTAACAAGACAAGGATTCCCACTCTCTCCCTATCTATATAATATAGTACTTGAAGTTCTAGGCACAGCAACTAGACAACAAATGGAGGTCAAAGGGATACACATTGGAAAAGAAGAAATTAATGTACCACTATTTGCAGATGATATGATAGTATACACAAGCAACCCCAAACAATCTACCAAAGAACTTGTAAAGGGGATAAACAACCTCAGCAAAGTGGCTGGATATAAAATTAACTCAAATAAATCAGTAGTCTTCCTTTATACAAATGATAAATGTGCTAAGAAAGAAATTGGGGAAATAATACCCGTAAAAATATCCAGATAGTATAAAATATCTTGGTATAAATTTTACTAAGCAAGTGAAAGATCTGTATGACAAGAACTTCAAATTCCTGAAAAAACATAATCAAAGAAGACCTCAGAAGATGGAAAGATCTCCCGTGCTCATGGATTGGTACAATTAACATAGTAAAAATGCCCATCCTATCAAAATCAATCTACTGATTCAATACAATCCACTTCATGATTTCAATACAGTTCTTCACAGATATGGAAAGAACAGTTCTCAATTTCATATGGGACAAAAACAAAATAACCAGGATAGCGAAAATAATTCTTAACAATCAAAGTGCTTCTGGGAAAATCACCACCCCTGACCTCAAGCTGTACTACAAAGGAATAAATAGTGATAAAAACTGCATGTTACTTGTACAGAGATAGATAGGTTAATCAATGGAATAGAACTGAAGATCTAGAATCAGGCTTACCAACCTATTGACAGTGATCTTTGACAAAGAAGCCAAAAACCTGCAATGGAAAACAGACAGCATCTTCAATAAATGATGCTGGTCTAACTTGAGTCTGTAGGTAGAAAAACGAAACTAGATCCATATTTATCACCTTGCATAAAGCTGAGTTTGTAAGTAGAAAAATGAAACTAGATCCATATTTATCACCATGTATAAAGCTCAAGTCCAAGTGGATCAAGGACCTCAAAATAAAACCAGATAGACTGAACTGAGTAGAAGAGAAAGTGGGAAAGAACCTCAAACTCTTTGACACAGGAGAAATTTCCTGAACATGACATCAATGGCTCAGGTCTACAATCAAGAATTGATAAATGAAACCTCATGAAACTGAAAAGCTTCTCTAAGGCAAATGGTAGTCAATAGGACAAAAATGGCAACCCACAGAATGGTAAAAATCTTCACTAAATCCATATCTGATAGAGAACTAATATCCAAAATACATAAAGATCTCAAGAAGTTAAACTCCAGAAAACCAAAATTTTTCATTATGATGACAAATAATAGACTGAACCACATACATCTTCCACCACTGTTAAATATATCTCAGATCTTAAATAAAATTTGTGAAATGTTGATAGCAATAGTACAACAAAAATAACACCATCCTTTAAAATATTTTATTTTGTTTCTATATAAAATTATAAAATTTCTATGTATATATTATACTAAATTTTATGAAGTATTTACATGATGTATATCTCTTTTTATGTATATCAAATATTAACTTTTTAATAATAATTAGATTTATACTATTTTTTATAATATATGATACAAATATATAATAAAAAATAAGTAAATATTTATTTCATTTTATTTATCTTTGCATCTGTTTTCTGCTGAGGAAGGTGTTGAACATTCGTCGTTCCTTTTAATTTTCTATAAAAATAGATCATTTATTTTATTTTATTATAAAGTATCAGATTTTTTACAACTAAAAATGAACAGAAAATAAAATTTTCTTACTCTGATTGTGTTTTAAAATATAAAACCGAAAGCAAGAAAACAAACTGCAAATCATCTGCCACAAAGATACATATCCAGGTGGAGCAGGGAGATAGCTAGCCTCCCAGGAGTGCGTACAGGCCTGAGAGCACAAGTAGGACCACCTCTGCTCATCAGAGGAACCCATCTGAAACCTTCAGGTGGAAGCCTTCTCGTTTCTGTCTGCAACTGGAGAACATCCTCTGCCACAGACTCCATTTCCAGGTACTACAGGGAGATAGCTAGCTTTCCAGGAGTGTGGAGAGGCTTGGGAGCACAGGTAGGACCACCTCACTGCTCAAAGGAAAACACCCGAAACCCTGAGGACACAAGAACCCAGGGGCAACCTGGGACCTTCCAATTTTCGTCTGCACGCAGAGGTGATTCTGGGCCACAGAGGTTCATGCACAAATATCATCACAAGAGAGCTGGTCTCCCAGGAGTGCCTACACACCATCACGCACAGTTAAAACCACCACTTCTCTTCAAATTCCTGGCCCAAGAGGGACCTGGCCAGAGCCATCAGAAACCAAGGATCAGCTGGGGACAGGATCCTTCTGGTTTCTGTCTGCACACCTGAGCTGAACCTGTACCACAGCTCTCCATACCTAAATTGCTCCCAGAGAGAGCTGGGCTCCCAGGAGAATTGATACACTGGCTTGCAGGACTGATAACCCACAGTCAGAGACAGCAAGACCAGCGAACACCAGAGATAACCAGATAGCAAAAGTCAAACACAAGAATATTACCAACAGAAATCAAGGCGACATGGCATCATCCAAAACCAGTTGTCCCAAAACAGTGAGACATGGTTACCCCAACATATCGCAAAAGCAAGATTTGGATTTAAAATCACATCTCATGATGCTGATAGAGGACTTCAAGAAGGACATAAATCACGCCCTAAAAGAAATACAGGAGAACATGGGTAAAGAGGAAGAAGCCCTTAAAGAGGAAACACAAAAATCCCTTAAAGAATTGCAGGAAAATGCAAACAGACAAGTGAAGAATGGAACGAAAAAATCAAGGATCTAAAAATGAAAGTAGAAACAATAAAGAAATCACAAAGGGAGACAATTCTAGAGATAGAAAACCTAGGAAAGAATTCAGGAGTCATAGATGCAAACATCAAAAACAGAATACAAGAGATAGAAGAAAGAATCTCAGGTGCTGAAGATAGCATAGAAAATATTGACTCAACAGTCAAAGAAAATGCAAACTGCAAAAAGCTTCTAACCCAAAACATCCAGGAAATCCAGGACAAAATGAGAAGACCAAATTTAAAGACAATAGGTATAGAAGAGAGTGAAGTTTCCCAACTTAAAGGGCCAGTAAATATCTTCAACAAAATTATAGAAGAAACTTTCCTAACCTAAAGAAAAAGACGCCCATCAACATACAACAAGCCTACAGAACTCCAAATAGACTGGACAAGAACAGAAATTCCTCCCATCACATAATAATCAAAACACCAAATGAACTAAACAAAGAAAGAATATTAAAAAGAGTAATGGAAAAATGTCAAGTAACATATAAAGGCAGACCTATCAGAATTACACCAGACTTCTCACCAGAGACCAAGAAAGCTAGAAGATCCTGGGAAGATGTCATACAGACCCTAAGAGAGCACAAATGCCAGCCCAGGCTACTATACCCAGGAAAAATTTCAATTACTATAGATGGAGAAACCAAGATATTCCATGATAAAACAAAATTTACACAATATCTTTCCACAAATGCAGCCCTACAAAGGATAATAGACGGAAAATGCACCACAAGGAGGGAAACTACATCCTAGAAAAAGCAAGAAGGTAATCTTGTTTCAACAAATCCATAAGAAGATATCCATATAAACAAAAACAAAAAAATAACCTCAAAATTAACAATAAGCAACAACCACTATTTCTTAATTTCTCTTAACATCAATTACCTAAATTCTCCAATAAAAAGACATAGGTTAATAGACTGGTACATAAACAGGACCCGGCATTTTGTTGCGTATAGGAAATGCACCTCAGTGACAAAATCAAATACTATCTCAGAGTAAAGGGCTGGAAATCTATTTTCTAAGCAAACGGTCACAGGAAACAAGCTGGAATAGCCATTCTAATATCAAATAAAATAAACTTTCAACCAAATGTCATGAAAAAATATAAGGAAGGACACTTCATATTCATCAAAGGAAAAATCTACCAAAAAGATTTCTCAGTTATGAACATCAATGCTTCAAATGCAAGGGCACCCATATTCATAAAGAAACTTTACTAAAGCACAAAGCAGACCTTGCACCTCACACAATAAATGTGGGGGACTTCAACACCCCACTCTAACCAATGGACAGATCAGGAAAACACAAAATAAACAGAGACACCGTGAAACTGGCAGAAGTTATGGACCACATGAATTTAACAGATATCTATAGAACATTTCATCCTAAATCAAAAGAATATACCTTCTTCTCAGCATCTCATGGCACCTTTTCCAAAATTGAACATATAATCGGTCACAAAACAGACCTCAACAGATATAAAAAGATTGAAATAATCCCATGCCTCCTATGAGATCACTATGGATTAAAGCTGTTCTTCAATAGCAACAAAAACAACAGAAAGCCCATATACACATGGAGGTTGAACAATGCTCTACTCAATGATACCTTGGCCAAGGAAGAAAAAAAGGAAAGAAATCAAAGACTTTTTAGAATTCAATGAAAATGAACATACCCAAATTTATAGGACACAGTGAAAGCAGTGCTAAGAGAAAAACTCATAGCTCTGAGTGCCTCCAAAAAGAAACTGGAGAGAGCATACACTAGCAGTTAAACAACACACCTGAAAGCTCTAAAACAAAAAGTAGCTAATGCACCCAAGAGGAGTAGAAGTCAGGAAATCATCAAACTCAGGGCTGAAACCAACCAAGTAAAAACAAAAAGAACTATACAAAGAATCAACAAAACCAGGAGCTGGTTCTTTGAGAAAATCAACAAGATAGATAAGCCCTTAGCCAGACTAACCAGAGGGCACAGAGACACTATCTAAATTAACAAAATCAGAAATGAAAAGGGAGATATAACAACAGAAACTGAGGAAATTAAAAAATCATCAGATCCTACTACAAAAGCCTATACTCAATACAACTGGAAAACCTAGATGATATAGACAATTTTCTAGACAGATACCAAATACAAAAGTTAAGTTTGGATAAG
Source organism: Tokudaia tokunoshimensis (assembly GCA_036184795.1). NCBI lineage: Eukaryota > Metazoa > Chordata > Mammalia > Rodentia > Muridae > Tokudaia > Tokudaia tokunoshimensis. The sequence continues at coordinate 16,821,222 of BTHU01000004.1, read as the reverse complement.
ATAGATGAACTAAATTGTCCCATAACCCCTAAAGAAATAGAAGCAGTCATAGAAAGTCTCCCAACAGAAAAAAAGCACAAGACAATATGGTTTTACTGCAGAATTCTATCAGACCTTCAAAGAAGACTTAATACCAATATTATTCAAACTATTCCACAAAATAGAAACAGAAGGAATGCTACCCAACTTGTTCTATGAAGCCACTGTTACACTGATACCAAAACCACACAAAGATCCAACAAAGAAAGAGAACTTCAGACTAATTTCCCTTATGAATATCGATGCAAAAATACTCAATAAAATTATTGGCAACCGAATACAAGAACACATCAAAATGATCATTCACCATGATCAAGTAGGCTTCATTCCAGGGATGCAGGGATGGTTTAATATATGGAAATCCATCAATGTAAACCATTACATAAACAAAATCAAAGAAAAAAATCACATGATCATTTCATTAGGTGCTGAGAAAGCATTTGAAAAAATTCAGCATCACTTCTTGTTAGAACTTGTAAAGATCTGAAATTCATCGCCCATACCTAAACAGAGTAAAAGCAATATACAACAAACCAGTAGCCAATATCAAGCTAAGTGGAGAGAATCTTGAAGCAATCCCACTAAAATCAGGGACTAGACAATGCTGCCCTCTCTCTTCATATCTATTCAATGTAGTGCTTGAAGTTCTAGCTAGAGCATTTAGACAAAAGGATGTCAAAGGGATATTAATTGGAAAGGAAGAAGTCAAAGTATCACTATTTGCAGATGATATGATAGTATACTTAAGTGACCCCAAAATCTCTACCTGAGAACTCCTAAAGCTGATAAATAACTTCAGCAAAATGGCCGGATATAGAATTAATGCAAACAAATCAGTAGCCTTCCTATACTCAAAGGATAAACAGGCCGAGATAGAAACTAGGAAAATGACACCCTTCACAATAGTCACAAACAATATAAAGTATATTGGTGTGACCCTAACCAACCAAGTGAAAGAGCTGTATGACAAGAACTTCAAGTCTCTGAAGAAAGAAATCGAAGAAGATCTCAGAAGATGGAAAGATCTCCCATGCCCATGAATTGGCAGGATTAATATAGTAAAAATGGCCATATTGCCAAAACAATCTATAGTTTCAATGCAATCCTCATCAAAATTCCAACTCAATTCTTCAAAGAGCTAAGAAAAAAAAGCATACTACAGAGAACCCTCCTCCTAAGGTTGAATTGGGATTAAGCTATTATACATTGAGTGAAGGAAAAAGAAGGAAAAAAAATGAGGATTTATGAAATTGTTTTCCAGCTTTTTACTCTGAAGTAGTGTCTGTCTTTTTCACTGAGGTGCACTACCTGTATGCAGTACAATGTTGGGTACTGTTTTCAGATCCAGTCTTTTTATTGGAGAGTTGAGTCCATTGATATTAAGAAGAGATGATAAGCAAAAGTGGTTGTTGCTTCCTGTTATTTTTGTTACTAGAGGTGGAATTATGCTTTCGCAGCTTTCTTCTTTTGGGTTTGTTAAAAGAAGATTACTTTCTTAATTTTTCTAGGGTGTAGTTTTTCTCTTCTTTGTGTAGAAATTTTCCATCTATTACCTTTTGTACAGCTAGATTTCTAGAAAGATATTGTATAAATTTCATTTTGTCATGGAATATCTTGGTTTCTCCATCTATGTTAGTTGCGAGTTTTGCTGGGTATGGAAGTCTTGACTGTCATTTGTATTCTCTTAAGGTCTTTGTGACATCTTCCCAGGATTTTCTAGCTTTCAGAGACTATAGTGAGAAGTCTGGTGTAATTCTGATAGGTCTACCTTTATATGTTACTTTACCTTTTTCCCTTATTGCTTTAGATATTCTTTGTTTTGTGCATTTGGTGTTTTGATTATTATGTGATAGGAAGAATTTCTTTTCTGGTCCAATCTATTTGGAGTTCTGTAGGCCTCTTTTGTGCTGCATTAACAAAAATGCACATATTAAGTTGACAACCCACAGAAACTTATTTTATTGATTTGGATTTTTTTCTTTATTTTTTTTTTCCTTTTTCTTCCCCGCTACTTCTCAGTATCCTGAGTGATGGAGGGTGGCTTCCTGAGGTTGCTCATGATATCTTTTCTGTCTTTGTTCTTTTTTAACTTTACAAGAACTCCTGTTAGATTACCTCAGGTCTTATCCTAGCATCCTTACTTAACTTAATCCCTTCCCTTAGGAGTCTTGTTCCACAGGGTCCCATTGGAGCATAGTATGTTGACATATTTGTTGTTGCTATTGTTTTAACAGAGAACACAACTCATACCAAGGTTCACAACTGTCTCACATATTTCTGAGCTAAAGATTCTTTTCTTTCTTTGGCATAGAAAGTATCAAATCTTCTATATTTTAAATTTGTGTTTATTCTATTTCACACACTAATTGTTCTGGAACTCATTTTGGAGCAATTTTGATATTTCTGAATCTCTGCATTTAGTTCTGTATGCTGATAGAATCTCTCAATTGATTTCTAGCTCTGCTCTCTCTATATCTCTTCCGGGCAAATTCTTCTTGGTAGATCACTGGTTTCTATTTTGAATGATCAACTCTGAATTGTCAAACCTTTGACAAAATATGGTTTTGTTTGTACAATTTTTACTTAATGTATTAAATATGTTTTTTAACTCGTTGGTTTTGCTTGTTTTATTGACTTTGGTTATATTCGAGACACTTATGTGCAATGTTTTTCAATAAACTTCCTTGTATATTTTTCAATTCAAATAAAATCTATGTAGCATCAATATTTCAGTATTCTTCACACTCACTGAACAAAAATTACATTTTAAATTTTCATCTGTGGTACAGTCTCCCATTATATTTACATAGGTACTTCTAGAATATACATATGTGTATATATGCATATTGTATGTGTAAATATGCATACATGTGTTTAATATATAAATATTATTTATAACACAATAATTAAGTCATAAATTATTAAATTAAATGAGCATATTACAACTGTAATTGTAATCCAATCTCTTTGACTTTGAAATATTATTTAGGTTTATTTCATGCTTTCCCCCAAGTTAATTTATTTCTGTTTCATGATGACTGGTAAAAGGTGCTGTAAATTATAAAAACTGTTGTCTAGGTTAAAAAAAAAAGCAATTCTCAAATTCATCTGAAATATCAAAATACCCAGGATAGTTAAAACTATTCTCAACAGTAAAAGAACCTCTGGGGGAATCAGTATCCCAGACCTCAAGCTGTACTACAGAGCAATAGTGTTAAAAACTGCATGGTATTGGTACAGTGACAGGCACGTAGATCAATGGAACAGAATTGAAGACCCAGAAATGAACCCACACTCCTATGTTCACTTGATCTTTGACAAAGGAGCTAAAACCATTCAGTGGAAAAGAGATAGTCTTTTCAACAAATGTTGCTTGTTCAGCTAGCAGCAGGCAGAAGAATGCAAATTGATCCATTCTTACTTCCTTTTAAAAAACTCAAATCCAAGTGGATCAAGAACCTCCATATAAAACTAGACACACTGAACCTAATTGAAAACTAATAGAAAAGAAATTGGGGAAGAGCCGTGAGCACTTGGGCACAGGGGAACATTTCCTCAACAGAACACCAATAGCTTATGCTTTAAGATCAAGAATTGACCAATAGGACCTAATAAAATTGCCAAGTTTCTGTAAGGTAAAGGACACTGTTAATAGGACAAAATGGAAACCAACAAATTAGAAAAAAATCTTTACCAACCCTACATCTAACAGAGGGCTAATATCCAATATATACAAAGAACTCAAGAAGGTAGACTCCAGAGAACCAAATAACCCTATTAAAAAATGGGATACAGAGCTAAACAAAAAATTCTTAACTGAGGAATCCCGAATGGTAGAGAAGAACCTAAAGAAATGTTCAACATCCTTAGTCACCAGGGAAATGCAAATCAAAAGAACTCTGAGATTCCACTTCACACCAGTCAGAATGGCCAGGATAAAATACTCAGGTGACAGCAGGTGCTATCAAGGATGTGGCGAAAGGGGAACATTCTTCCACTGCTGGTAGGATTGCAATCTGGTACAATCATTCTGGAAATCAGTTTGGCAGTTTCTCAGAAAATTACTACCTGAGGACCCAACTATACCACTCCTGGGCATATACCTAGAAGATTCTCCAACATGTAATAAGGATATATGCTTCACTGTGTTCATAGTAGCTTTATTTATAATAGCCAGAAGCTGGAAAGAACTCAGATACCCCTCAACAGAGGAATGGATACAGAAAATGTGGTATATTTACACAATGAAATACTACTCAGGTATTAAAAACAATGAATTCATGAAATTCTTAGGCAAATGGATGGAAGTAGAAAATATCATCCTGAATGAGGTAACCCAATCACAAAAGAACACATATGGTATGCACTCACTTATAAGTGGATATTAGACCAGAAGCTTAGAATATAAACTATCAGCCCCATAGGAGAAACAACATGATGAACCAACCAGTATCCCAAGAGCTTCCAGGGACTAAACTACCAACCAAAGAGTACACATGGAGGGACCCATGGCTCCAGCGCATATGTAGCAGAGGATGACCTTGTTGAACATCAAAGGGAGGAGAGGCCCTTGACCCTGAGAAGCCTTCATGTCCCAGTATAAGGGAATACCAGGACAGGGAAGCAGGGGTGGGTGGTTTGGTGAGCAGGGGGAGGGGGGATGGGATAGGATGTTTTCAGAGGGGAAACCAGGAAAGGACATAACATTTGAAATGTAAATAAAGAAAACATCTAATAAGAAAAGAGGAAAAACATAAATAAATAATAAAACAAACAGCAACAATAGCAGTCAACCATTTTATCAACCTTGACTAACACAATTTAACACAAGAATTTTGCTTATATTAATTCTACAAACAAATATAAATACCCAGAGAGATAACTTGACATTCCAAGAAGAATGAGAGTCATATATTTTCTGTTGTTGTGATATAGCCTTATCTAGGGCAATAATGATCTCTACCAGTATCCAGTTTTTCTGAAAGGAGCCATTTACAAATTTATCAATATCTAGAAAATCATTTGAACTTACTTCAATTGCTTGAGCACACCCAGTATCTTGATTTTAGCTTGTTCCCACAAAATAAATATTAAGAAAAATTATTTAATGTTTGAATGCCACAGGATTAAATAGAAATAATGGTTTGTCAATTATATTTTAGTCAAACTTAAGTTCTATTATTGAGAAAAATTTCATAACACTTTTACATTAGTAACATGCTGTTAGTGACCCCTTCCTTCCTTTCTTCCTTCCTTCCTTCCTTTGCTTTTCTTTCTTTCTATCATTCCTTTTTCTTTTTTCTTTCTTTCTCTTTTTCATTTTTTCCTGTTTGCTTCTTTTTCTTTTTTCTTTTTTGTTGTTGTAATGATAAATATCGGACTTCATGAATGTGAGTTAAAAACTCTGCACTGAGCTATATATCTAGTCCTTTGTATTGACAGTGATTTTCCACTTAAATATAATATATATGGTATTCAAAATACCGATATGGCATAGACTATGAAATATACCAAATACAATCCATGTTGGTGAGTAGAGGCAGAGAATAGTTCTAGACTACAGTGTATGTAAAGTGTAAGATGTCTTCTCAGGTCTCAGACAAATGACAGCCACAAACTGTCCTTTGCCATTGTGATATCAGCTGCTCCATGACAGCTCATTTGTAGAAGCTCTCATTTGTAGAGAACTTCTGAACTGTTAAGATTCCTGGTCTTTATGGTGACTTAACCTAAACATGGTTCAAGAGAGAAATATTTATTTCTACTGTAAACCCTAACACGGTCTACTTGTTTGTGTTATATAGTTCAATATTTTATCTAATTAGCTGGAGTATCTTTTGTAGAAAATTCTTGTGAACATAAACAATATTTATCTTTTGAAATATCTGTATTGATTTTTTTCAGTGTATTGGTTTTAAGGTGATAAAATATGATACTAACACAGCTATAGTTTCTTTTGCACAGATTTTTTTTAATCCCTGTGTGGTAATTTAAGGACCATTGTTTGGACTTCATACTTGATGAGTTAGACTCTGTTATCAAGATTTGATGGATTGCTTCAAATGTGCAGAGGGCTTCTGATACTTTGAGAATTCATAACACAGAGATACGTCTGGTCCCAGTGCAGTCAGTATGGTGTTCTCTTGAAATGTTTCAAACTTAGAACTTTGGCTCTGATTTTGTTTACCTACCCATTTTACATATGTAAGAAAGTTTTTGTATATAGTTATAAGTTCATTAAAAATATGGATGCATTATAAGTCCTATGATCATGACATTATAATTACAATCTATGGGTCAAATACATGTTTATTATTTTATCAAAGTGAGTTCTTGTCAATAAATAAAATTGGAAAGAAACGATTTTGGGAACTATATTTATTAGCCAGGGTTCTCTAGAGTCACAGAACGTATGTATGAGTTGTCTCTATATAGTTAGCGAATTTGTCAATGACTTACAGTTTGTAGTCCAACTCCCCAACAATGATGAGCAGCAGCTGTGGATGCAAGTCCAAGGATCTAGTAGTTGCTCAGTCCCACAAGGTAGCAGGCAAGGAAGAGTCAGAGAGTCTTCTTCCAATGTCCTTATATAGGTCTCCAGCAGAGGGTGTGGCCCAAATTAAAGGCTGTAGGTCTCCAGCAGAGGGTGTGGCCCAGATTAAAGGCTGTAGGTCTTCAGCAGAGGGTGTGGCCCAGATTAAAGGCAGGTGCCACCATACCTTTAATCCCAGATGACCTTGAACTCAGAGATCTCCTTGTCTTAATCTTCTGGAATTCATAGATCTCCATGCCAAGATCCAGGTCAGAAACTTTTATCTCTGAGCCTCCAGATTAGGATCATAGGTGTGCCTTCCAATTCTTGATAGTTCATTCCAAATATAGTCAAGTTGACAGCCAGGAATAGCCACTACAGGAACTCACCATTTATTTGAGAAAAATATACATGAAGATATATAAAAATAAATAAAAAGTGCATATGTGTGATATCTCTTTAAAAGATATTAGAAAAATGTTTCCTAATAAAAGAAAAATTATTACTAATTGATTTTCAAATTGTTTTAGGATTATTAAGAAAAATTGACATGGGACATGAATGGCATGGAATTGCTGTAGCTGAAGCAGAGTTACTTCCCCAGTGTGAGGAACTGTGAAATTCTACTAAATATATTGAGCCAGGATAAAAAAAAAAAAAACAGAACAAAACAGCAGTAAGTGTTGTTTCTTCAGAGGGGTAGATGAAGAGATAGAATGGCCATCTGGGAACGAAATCTCTGTAAAGGGACATTCATCAGCAGAACAGAAGGACTTTGGCTCCGGAGTCTGCTTGCCATGTCTGTGGAACAGCATCGTTTCAAACCACACACAACTTTTCTCTTTCGTGGATCATTTTCACGAGAAAAATGGATACTTAGTGCCTTTATCTAAGATATTATTGCGTTACATGTCTTACATCCATCCATATTATGGAATTACTTTTGTAGACAGCAAGATCTGTCCTAGAAGAAGGCAGATGCAACAGGAGTAAAACATTTCAGCCCGGGACCATCCCTGTGCTTGTTCATATTGCACGAGCTGAAGGACACCTACTTCTTTTCACATCCCACACATTGACAACTTGCCTTCACTCCCCTCCTGCCCCACACCATATGGTCCTAGCACTGATGGAAGATCTGTTCAATACATTCGTACTCATGCTCTGAAGTAAAAAAAAAAAAAGAATGGCTTCTCTTGATCAGGCTTTACTCCGTACATGTTGGTGTGCAGGCTAAGCTTGAGAATTAATGTGGGCATGGAGAAATTAAACAGGGAGATGCAACAAGACAACAATGTATAGAAAGAATTGTAGAAAAAGGTTTTAGTGTTTCAGTATAAGGAAAAATTAAAGAAGAGTATATATTTTGTGTGTATTTCTGCTAACAAGGTTTCTGTGATGATACATATGGATCAGTGAACAAATCAAACCATACTAACATAAGTATAAGTAAGTGAGTGGTTTTGATTTTGTTGTTGCTGTTGTTTTAAGAAACACAGTGTAACAAAGAAGAAACTACTCTTTAAAAGCTCTTCTGCCCTGCCTCCCCCAACAATGGACAAAGAGACACCTTGTTTGCGATGTTGTTCTTATATCAGTCAAGGGAAGAACAGATGGAACTTCTTTGTTCATCCTAGCTTGATGCCTGGCTTGGTGGCCAAAGCTCTTTCATGACTAGTGCACATAAAAAAATGGTACTGGGAACTAATAAATAGTTTTGCTATATGTACTCAAAACTTATACAAAATATTAAAAAATTAACGAGTTTAGTGGAAAACGAAAAATTGTAAAACTTCTAGGAAGGAGCTAGAAAAAAAAACCACATGACTTTAATTTTCCAATGAGCATTTAAATATGATATCAAAACCACTATTTTTTATAAAATAATAAATTAGAATTTATCAAACTTGAAATGCTTTAAAGTATGTAATACATTATTTAAAATATTATATAAGTGTTTCCATGATAACAAACAGTGTCACAGAAACAGATTTATCTAATACATATAAAGAACAGAAAGCCAATTTTAAAGAATGAGCATAAGATTCATATAAACTGCACTGAAGAAAATGTAGACATAGTAACAAGCAAGTATCAAGATGTCACTGTAATTTAATGTTAGCAAAATATGCATTATGAGGCAATGAGATGCCAACATGAAAACTGAATAAGTAAAAATGCAATGCAAACTGGAGACACCAAATGTTAATGTGAAAGAATTAGAAGCATTATTCTTTGTAGCTGAGCATTACAGAAGATTTTGATCACAATTAAAGCAGTATGACAACTTATAATTTCTTTCTTAATAAGATATATTAAGGAATATTTATGTATTTCTGAAATTTTTCTTGTGACTTAAAGTACAGTTTTGATAACCTACATTGCATGTTTTTTAATTTAAGAAGATAGTGTTAAACCTACAAAATTTGTTTAGAACTATTATCCATGCAATCTCATGTATTTCTTTGGTGAGAAATTTGGGTTTGACTTTTCAGACACTGTGTAGCTATTTTTTAGATTCTGAACATAGCATGGTGTTCCCTCTACTTTTTGGATCTTTTGTAAAATATGAAGTGAACTTATTGGAGACAGGGAAACATGGTGTGGTTATGGAGAATTTCTCCCCAGTATTCAAGGTTCAGACATTAAATTAAATTGTCCTTTTCTAAGTACTACTTACAAGCCAATCCTTTCAAAGGAGAAATTTATAGGCAGGAAATGAACTATGGAGGATATGGTTGGTTTGGTAATCAAGCATGTATCAGGTTACTAAGATTTCATGGTTTTATTCAGTTGTTGTTTGTAATCAATGGTATATTGGTTTGAAGAACTTAGATCAAATTGTTTATTCTTAGTTTCCAAACCTTCTACTGAATATGCTATAAACAATTTTAAGAACATTTATGCATCTTAAAAATTCATTGTGTCTTGCCTACTTGAGTATATTATCTTCAACTTTATTTCACAAAGATGTATGACACAGCAGCCTAAGGGCCTGGAGTTGTAGCCGCACATTTCCTAAAGTCTCCTGGGATCTTACTCAATTCAGTTCCTGATATTTTTCCTAAATTATTCCTCAATCATAATAATAGCATATGAATTAATTGATAGCAGATGTAAGAACTATATATTTCTATCTGATCCAGGCTTCAATTCTTAAAAACTACCCTGAACTCAGACAGAAACTTGAGTCCTAAGGTAAATCACAGTGACTTGTATAAAGGTTAAGAGACCGTTAAAAATTAGAGAGGGTTAAAATTTTCCACCCAATTTCCTTTTACATGGGAAATTTTACTAATGCAATCTTATTATGAAAATGTAGATGAAATGTTTGAAAATTTTCTCCTTGTGTTTTAAGTCACCTATAAAATGAACAATTTAATTTATATGAAAATATCCTCAAAGATGCTACTATGTTGTTAAATTATCATGAGAAAATTATGCATGCCAAGTAGATATATAGAACTCTGAATGCAGTTAGAATGTGAATATGCATAAGAAAATATAATCTAGATTGGAAAAGATGAAACTTGTGAGAAGAAATAATGGAGACAAGTTCATTTCTGTATAAGTTTTCATTTCCAGAATGCTGAATCTATATATCTTGCTTCTGAGTTTCAATGGGCACAGTATCTAATAAAAGGTTAAATTATAATGGATTTAATGAGCAGTAAAGCACTGACTATTGATATAGCAAGAATTTAGCGAAGTGTTCTTTTATTGAGTAAATAAACTATAGTGTGTTTACAAAGTTACATTTATATGTATATAGAATCATTATTAACTGTGGATTTTGTATAAGCACATGACATGTTTTTAAAATATTCTACTTTCATTCATGCATTGTTATAACTTGACTAGGTCTACTCCCTTTCATTCTCTTCCTTCCAGTTCCTTTCCTAGCCCACATCTTAATTTTTCCTCTAATCTTTGTGCATCTTCTAGCCATTTTGAGTTATAAGGTACAAATAACTGTTCTGTCATGACTGGAAAAACTATCTCACTATAAATATTTATTTCCTTTGAATCTTATAGTCTTTCAGGTTTCGCTTCAAGATTATCTCTAGAATTTGGGGAGACAGAATGTAATTCGGCTTACTTTTTTAGACTGGGCAATCTACAGTCTCATTATATATACATTGATTATTTTAGTCTTTGTATCAATTGTTATCTATTGCCAATTAAAGATTATCTTACAATGTTTGAAAGATGCACTAATCTACTGGTATAACTATAATAATGTAGGTAGTTGAGGCATTAAGAGCTACAGCTGACAAATGCAGCATCATGGAAGAAAAATTCTGAACAGGAAAGAACATTATTAGTATGAAATGGCATTCTGTAGAATGAGAATAAAATCTTCAATAGCAAACAATGTGTTTAAATTAAGAATCTTAGGTATAGAATCTGTGCTATATATGTATTAATTGGGAGTTGAGCATCTCATATTCCCTTTCTGCTTTTTATTTTTATTTTTTTTTGTCTTGTTTTGATTTGCTTTCGTTTTTGTTGGTTTGTTCAGGTTTATTTTCTTTTTAATTTGACTAGTCATTGTTTTCTGTAATTATCTCAATCTTCAGCACAAAGAATCTTTGAAGAGGGCTTAAACTACTTTTATCTGAGGGTCTTGTAGAAAGCCATACTGCTTTATGTCAATACTAGATTCTCCTGAAAGTTCCATGGATTCACCAGCTATGGAAAGTTGGTTTTCAGTACAAGGCATGAATTCTCTCCTGTTGAATGGGACTTAATCCCATGTCTATCCCCTCCTATTCTAAGATATAAATGTCACTGTTGCATTTTTGGAGTGATCTTGCCTTCCTTTTCATTGTTGTGGTTCTTGGTGTCACAGCAGGAAGGTACTATAAATTCCTTTTCCTCTTAGGCAGCATTGTCAAACACAGGGAATAGATTTAGGTTAAATGCTAGTTACTTTAAAACACATGTTATTTATTCATAATTATTCTTTTTCCTTACACTCTTTGGACTCACAACATTGTGTAGTAGATTTTAAAAATTCTTTGTAACATGGATCAGAAAGAAAAAAAATTACCAACTCAAGCTAAGAAATTTGAACCTGTGTTCATACACGCTTTGGTGGGGTATCTACTATTTTCACACTGTATCCAAAATCCTAATTTCAGATGAAATCTATCTATTCATTCTTAATGTATCCTTGTCATGGACTATATATGTACTAGATAATCCTTTGGATTAACTTTTGTATAAGAAATGCCTGTCCTTGAGGTTTTTTTTTTTTGAATACATCAATTGTTTGTTAATTTTATTTCCAAAATGGTATTACTAAACTATGCAGATGCCATTTTCTGTTTAACAATTACCTTATTGAAAGACATTTGAGTATTTGGCAATTTGATGTTCTTAGAAATATATATATATATATATATATATATATATATATATATATATATATATATGAACATGTATAGCTCTGTAAAATTAAAATTTTAACTTTATAATGTATATGAATATAGTTGCTAGGTTACATTCTATGAGTATTTATGTCTTTGGGAATGTGTCAGTTTTCTATAGTTATTGACATATTGTATGTCCATCAGAACTGGATGAAATAGAACATATACACATCCATACATACATGATAGTGACAGAAGCTGCAAAAAATGTACTCAGTCAAGTAACTATGTAATTTTATCTCATTTTAAACTTGTTAAATTTCTCCAGTTTTGAATGATGTTGAATAGTCTTTCTTGCTCTTAATCACCAATCATGTGCTATTTTTATTGTTTATTACTCTGTAAAAATTAAATTCCTTTGTCTATCATTGGTACAAGTCTTTCATATTAAAAGCATTTTATTTGCAAATATTTTCTCCTGATTTGCTTCATTTTTTTTAATCCTTTTGACAAGTAAATCACAATGATGTTTTATTTTTATAATGTTTGATTTAAATTTTTCCTCTTATTAATTATTTATTTTTTAAATTATATCATAGTTATATTCTGACTGCAGATTCCCCTCCCGCCTCTCTTCTCAGTTCTCTTGTCACAAACCTCCTCTCTTCCCAGATCAACTCATCTTTTATTTCCCTTAAGAAAAGAGCATGTCTCCCTGAAGTATTAAAGTATGACATGAAACATACAATAAGATTAGGCATATACCCTCATATTAAGGCTGGAGAAAGCAACCCAGTAGGAAAAGAAGGGTCTCAAGAGCAGGCAAAATCAGAGACAGCTCCTTCTACCACTGTTAGCATTCCCACAGAAACAGTAAGCTACACAACCATAACATATAAGCAAAGTACCTAGCACAAACACATACAGGTTACCTGATTGTCAATTTAGTCTGTGTGAGGTCCTATTAGCCCAAATATGTTGGTTCTATGTATGTGTTTTGGGGTGTGTGTGTGTGTGTGTGTGCATGTTTGTGTATGTACGTGTCCTTGACACCTCTGATTCCTACAAATCTTGCCTCCTACCTTTGCTTTGAGATTTCACAACCTCCACCTAATGTTTAATTGTGGGTCTCTGCATCTGCTCCTATCAGTTGCTGCATGATGCCTGTCAGATGCTAAATATACTTGGTTATGTCTATGAATATAGCAAAACATCATTAGGAATTATTTTATTGTGTTTCTTTTTTCTTTTGCCAGTCATGCTTGACTCTACACTAGGATTCTGGGCTATCAAGCCTCTCATTTCTAACCATTCATGCAGTGTGAGGGGTAGGTTCTCTCTACTGGTATGTTTCGCACTTTGTACCAGTCTTTAGTTGGTTACTCCTGGAAGGTTTGTGCCACCTTAACTCCAGCACATCTTGGAGCCAGGAAATATTGTAGGTTGAAGGGTTTTTGGCTGACTTAGTGTCTAAGTCTCTCTGCTGGAAGCCTTTCCTAGTTACAGAAGGTAGTCAGTTCAGGCTCTGTATCACCAATACTAGAAATCTTAGCTATGATCACCTCATGGATTCCTGGAAGTTTCCATTGCACTGTTTCTACATTTCCCCACAAATGCTTCCCAGTTTCAGTTGTTTATCCCTTTTATCTCCTTCCATCTCCTGCTACCTGATCCCTCCTGTTCCCAACCCCACCTGGCTCCAGTTCACACAGTAACTATTTCACAATCCCAGGGAGGTTCATACATCTACCTTTGAGACCTTCTTCTAACTTAGCTTGTCCTAGTCTATAATTTTCCAGACAAAATCCACTTATAAGTGACTAGATATCATATTGGTCTTTTTGGGTCTGGGTTACAATTTCAGTTGCTAATTAATCCCTACTTAAAATAAGCCCATGGATGCAGAACATTCCTAGCCACCCACCCCAGTGTTCTGGGTTTCCAGATGAAACACACACACACACAACACACACACACACACACAGCCTTATATTTTAATATGCCTTAAATAGCTCAATGAATGAGTCACTCCATCTGACTACTACCTTCCCTCCAAAATTCATGAGTTATTACTTACTAAAATCTATACTCCATCTTTCCTGCCCTAGACCCAGTGGGGGAGGGGACCTTGGGGCCTCTCTTCCCTGGCTCTTACATGGTTGGTATGCTGTTACTTCTGCACCTCTCAGGCCTGGTCCTTACTCTTTTTCTGGCATGGAAGTTCTGTCTCTTCCTTTCTTTCCTCTGTCCCTAACCTGGGAATCCTAAAAGTCCAGATTCTGTCTCCCTGCCTAGACACTGGCCGCATGCAACTTTTTTACCAGTCAAACCAACTGGAGGAGACACCCTCAGTACCTTATATCTGGACATGCAGGTTCTCACTCAATTTTATGGACCCAACTAACATAATATAAGTCACATTAGACCAGTTCTACAACAGGTTACCTCACTCAGGAAAATATTTTATAGTTCCATCCATTTGCCTGCAAATTTCATGACTTTATTTTAATTAACATCTAAATAATACTTGACTCTATACATGTAGCACATTTTCTGTATCTATTCTTCAGTTGGGAGACAACTAAGTTTTTTTTCCAGGTTACTGGATTTTATTCATAAAGCTTCTATGGACATAGTTGATAAAGTGTCCTTATAGAATGGAGCATCTGTTGGGTATATTACCAAGAGGAATAAGGCTCCTCCTCTGAAGACTCCAAAGTCTGAAGGCCATCCAGGAGAGCTTCTACAGCCAGGGAAACAGGTCAATGGTCTAAATAACCCTGTGAAGACCCACAGACCGAAGGTCACACAGAAGGTCTGTTACAGCCAGGGCACAGACCTCAAAGGAGACTTGCAGCAATCCAGGGACACAGGAGGCAGGCTACAGACAAAAACACCCATACCAACTAACACTAGAGATAAACAGATAGTAAGAGGCAAGCACAAGACCATAAATAAAAGAAACCAATAAACTTTGGCCTCACCAGAACCCAGCTCTCCCACCACAGAAATTCCTGGATTCAGCAACACACCTGAAAATCAGGAAGCTGACCAAATAGACTTCTTCATGGAGGATATAAATAACTCACTGAAAAAAAAATACATGAAAACCCAGGTAAACAAGTAGAAGCCTTTAAAAAGGAAGTAAATAAATCCCTAAAAGAAATACAGGAAAATACAATCAAACAGGTGAAGGAAATGAATAAAGTCATCCAAGACCTAAAACTAGAAGTAGAAACAATAAAGAAAACACAAATTGAGGCAACCCTTGAAGTGAAAAACCTAGGAAAGAGGTCAGAAATTACAGATGTAAGCATCACCAACAGAATATATGAGATAGAAGAGAGAATATCAGGTGTAGAAGATACCTTAGAAGATGTTGACACAACTATCAAAAAAGATTCAAAACAGAAAAAAAAAAACCTAACCCAAAACATCCAGAAAATGCAGGACACAATGAAAAGACCAATTCTAAGAATAATTGGAACAGAGAAGAGCAAAGATTCCCAGCTCAAAGGACCCGAGAGCATCTTCAATAAAATCATAGAAGAAAACTTTCCCAACCTTAAGAAAGAGAGGGCCATAAATGTACAAGCCTATAGAACACCAAATAAATGGGGACAGTAAAGGAAATCCTCTCTTCACATAATAATAAAAACACTTAATGCACAAAACAAAGAAAAAATATTGAAAGCTGTAAGGGTAAAAGGTCAATCAAGTAGGATATGAAGGCAGACCTAGCAGAATTACACCAACTTCTCAACAGAGACACTAAAAGCCAGAAAAGGCTGGATAAAGGTCATGCAGGCCCCAAGAGACCATAATTGCCAGCCCAGGCTACTATACCCAGAAAACCTCTCAATTACCATAGATAGAGAAACCAAAATATTCCAGGACATATGGAACAGATAGAGAATGGACAAGGATGGGGATAAAGTCTGAACTGTAAAAAAAAAATGATTAAAGAAGAAAGAAAGAAAGAGAGAGAGAGAAAGAGAGAGAGAGAGAGAGAGAGAGAGAGAGAGAGAGAGAGAGAGAGAGAGAGAGAGAAGGGGGAAGGAAGGAAGGAAAGAAAGAAAGAAGGAAGGAAAAAATCTATCTACCAACTCAGCCCTACAGAAGATTCGAGAAGGAAAACACCAACACAAGGAGGGCACCTACACCAAAGTAAAGCAAGATATTAATCATTTCACAACAAAGCCAAAGTAATTACATGCACATAATGTCACCTACAGTAACAAACATGATGTGAACTAACAATGATCTGTCTTTAATATCTCTCAATATGAACAGATTCAATTCCCCAATAAATTGATATAAAATAATAGACTGGATATGTAAACAGGATCCAGCATTTTCTTGCAAACCAGAAACACACTTCAATAACAAAGAGAGTCACTATGTCAGCATAAAAATCTGTAAAAATGTGTTCTAAGTAAATGGTCCCAAGAAACAAGCTGGAGCTGCAATTCTAATATCCAATAAAATAGATTTTCAACCAAACGCTATCAAGTGAGATAGGGAAGGAAATGTTGTATCCATCAAAGGATAATCCACCAAGAGAAAGTCTCAATTCTGAACATCTATGCCCCAAATGCAAGGAGACTCACACCCATAAAAGAAGCTTTACTAAAGCTCAAAACAAACATTGAACCCCACACAATGATAGTGGGAGGCTGCAATACCCTATTCTGACTGCCTGACATGTCATTGAAACAGAAACTAAACAAAGACACAGTAAAAGTAAAGAGATTATGAACCAAATATTTTCAACAGATATCTACAGAACATCTTTTTCATCCTAAAACAAAATAATCTAGCTTTTTCTCAGCAACTTATGGTACCTTCTCCAAAATTGACCATATAATTGCTCACAAAACAACCTTCAACTGAATATTGAAATAATCACATGCATCCTGTCAGATCACCACGGACTAAGGCTGGTCTTCAATAACAAAAATAACAGAAATCCCAAATACATAGAAAAACCGAACAACTCTCTATTCAGTGATAGCATGGTAAGGGAAGAAATAAAGAAATTAAAAACTTCCTGGAATTGAGTGAAATTATAACACAGCATATCTAAACTTATGCTATACAATGAAAGCAGTGCTAAGAGAAAAATTCATACCACTGAGTGCCTGGTAAAGAATTTAGAGAGATCCTACATTAGTGACTCAACAGCTCACCTGAGAGTTCTAGAACAAAAAAGAAGCAAACACACCCAAGAGGAATAGAGGGAAAGAAATACTCAAATTCAGGGCTGAAATCAACCAAATAAGCCAAAGAGAATGACACAAAGAAAAGCAAAACCAAAAGCTGTGCTTTGAGAAAATCAACAAGATAGATAAACCCATAAACAAACTAAGTAAAGGGCCAGGAGACAGTATCCAAATTAATAAAATCAGAAATGAAAAGAGAGACATAACAGAAACTGACAAAATTCAAAAAATCATCAGATCCTACTACAAAAGCTTATACTCAACAAAACTTGAAAATCTAGATAAAATGGATGCTTTTCTAGACAGATACAAAATACCAAAGTTAAATCAAGAGTAGGTAAATTATCTGAACAGCCCACATCACCTAAGGAAATAGATGAAGTCATTAAAAGATGGTTTTAGTGCAGAATTCTACCAGACCTTCAAAGAAGAGCTATTACCAACACTCCTCAAACTACTCCATAAAATAGAAATGGAAGGAACATTACATAATTCATTCTATGAAGCCACAATTACATTGATACCTAAACCACTGAAGGACCCAACAAAAAAAAAAAAGAGAACATCAAACCAATTTTCCTTACCAATATTGGTGCAAAAATACTCAATAAAATTATCACAAACAGAATCCAAGAACACATCAAAACCATCATTCACCATGATAAAGTAGGTTTCATTTTCATTCAATACACCAAAATCCATTAATACAATCCTCTACATAAATAAATTCAAAGAAAAAATCACATGACCTTCTCATTAGATGCTGAAAAATCATTTGACAAAATACAATACCCCTTCATGTTAAAAGTTGGAAAGATCAGGAAATCAAGGCCCATACCTAAAAATAGTCAAAGCAATATACAGGAAACCAACAGCCAATATGAAATTAAATGGAGAGCTACTTGAAGCAATCCCACTGGAATCAGGGACAAGACAAGGATGCCCACTCTCCCTGTATCTATTCAATATAGTACTTGAAGTTATAGTTAGATCAATAAGACAACCATAAAAATTAGCAAAGAAGAAATTAAAGTACCACTATTTGCAGATAATATGATAATATACATAAGCAACCCCAAACAATATACCAAAGAACTTCTAAAACTGATAAATAACCTCAGCTAAATGGTCAGATACAAAGTTAGCTCTAATAAATCAGTAGCTTTCCATTATATAAATGATAAACAGGCTGAGAAAGAAAATAGGGAAGCACCACCCTGGACTATAGTCACAAATAATATATCTAGGTGTAACTCTAATTAAACAAGAGGAAGATCTATATGACAAGAACTTTAAGTGTCTCAAGAAAGAATTCAAAGAAGACCACAAAAAATGGAGAGATCGCCCATGAACATGATTGGTAGAATTAATATAGTAAAAATGTCCATGCTACCAAAAGGAATCTAAAGATTCAACACAATACCCAGCAAACCTCCAATACAATTCTTCAAAAACATGCAAGGAGCTATTCTCGAATTCATCTGAAACAAAAAACAAAACAAAACAAAACAAAAAACCCATGATAATGAAAACAATTCTTAACAATAAAAGAATTTATGGGGGAATCACCATCCTTGACCTCAATCTATACCACAAAGCAATAGTGATAAAAACTGCATGGTATTGGTATGGAGACAGACATGTTAATCAATGGAATAGAATTAAAGATGCAGAAATAAAACCACATGTTTAAGGACAAAGAAGCCAAAGATATACAAAGGAAATAAAAAAGTATCTTCAATACATGGTGCTGGTCTAACTGATAGTCTATATGTAGAAAAATAAAACTAGATCCATATTTGTTACCTTAACAAGTCCAAGTGGATCAAGGACCTCAACATAAAACCAGATACACTAAATCTAATAGAATAAATAGTGGCTAAGAACCTTGAATTCATTGTCATGGGGGAAAATTTCCTAAACAGAACTCCAGTGACTCAGGCTCTAAGATCAAGAATTGATGCATGGGACCTCATGAAACTGAATAGCTTCTGTACAGCAAAGGACATTGTCAATAGGACAAATCAGGAACCTACAGATTGGGAGAAAATCTTAACCAACCCCGCATGCAATAGAGTGCTAATATTCAAAATATATAAAGAACTCAAGAAGCTAATCTCCAAAAAAATAAACACCCAATCAAAAAATGGGATATAGAAGTAAACAGAAAATTTACAACAGAGAAATCTTGAATGGCTGAGATGCACTTAAGGAAATGTTTTAAGTCCTTTGTGATCAGGGAATTGCAAATCAAAATGACCCTGAGATTCTACCTTACACCCATCAGATAGTCTAAGATCAAAAACATAGGTGATAGCACATGTTGAAGATGTAGAGACAGAGGAACATTCATCCATTGCTAGTGGGTTTGCAAATTGGTACAACCACTCCTAAATCAATCTGGAGGATCCTCAGAAAGTTGGAAATAGATCTACCTGAAAACCCAGTTATACAACTCTTGGGCATACACCCAAAAGATAACTCACCATGTCACAGGAGTACATGTTCCACTATGTTTATAGTGGCCTTATTTGTGAAAGCCAGAAGCTGGAAACAACCCAATTGTTCCACAATGGAATAATTGATGCAAAAAATGTGGTTTATTTACACAATGGAGTACTATTCAGCTATTAAGAATGAGGGCATCATGAGTTTTGCAGGCAAATGTATGGAACTAGCAAAAATCATCCTGAGTGAGATAACTCAGACCCAAATAACATACATGACAGGTAATCACTAATAAGTAGATATTATCCAAAATAGTACAGAATGCCCAGGATACAATCCACAGAATTCATGAAGGTTAACAAGCAAAAGAGACCAAGGAAAAATGCCTCAATCCCACTTGGGAGAGATAAGATAGCAATCACAGTCCAGGTAGAGGGAGGGAGGGACCTGGATCAGAGAGGGTAGTGGTTGGGGAAAAGGGGTGCATGATCCAGTTTTGTGGGAGGGGAACAAGAATGAAGCCCTGAGGACCAGCAGAAAGAATGTAACCAGGCAACCTCCGGATGTAGGAGGTAGGGTGACGCTCCAGAATGTACCACAAACCTGGGAGGTCAGAGAATCTCAGGACACAAAAGGAGGGACCTTAGGTGAAACTCCTTACAGCGGGGAGAGGAAACTTGTAGAGCTCCCCTCCAGCAGAAGGACAGGGCATCAAGTGAGGAATGGGGTTGCCACCCTACAGTCACACACAATTGTTCCTGTCTGAAAGAACTGCAGGGGCAAAAATGGAGGAGAGCCTAAGGTAAAGGAAGTCCATCAACAGGTCGGGATTGGGATCCAGCTCAAGGGGAGACTCCAAAGCCTGACAACAATATTGATGCTGTGATTTGCTTAATTAGCATAGCTGCCTCCAGGGGACCAGCAGGCAGCTGGAAGAGTCGGATGCAGATACTCACACCCAGCCAATGGACATACGCTGCTGGCCCCTGTGGCTGAATTAGGGAAATGCTGGAAAAAGGCTGAGGAGGAGCGGTGTTAACCTCTGCAAAGTATTTCATTGTAGAGGATTATATTGCTATGCTGAATTTTAAATTTTTTCCATAGAAATTTGAGTATTATTCTTTAAAATCTATAAATAATTGTGCTGTAATTTTGACTGGAGTTCCATTGACTCTGTAGATTTCTTTTATTAAGATCTTTACATTTTCTGATATTGTCTTCAATGTCTTTCTTTAAAGACTTGTAGTTTTCTATCTCCAAAGTTGTCTCCCTTTGTGATTTCTTAGTTGTTTCTACTTCCTTTTTTAGATCCTGGATGGATTTGCTGTGGAATACTACTCTGCAATTAAAAACAATGAATTCACGAAATTCCTAGGCAAATGGTCAGAACTTGAAAATATCATCCTTAGTGAGGTAACGCAGTCACAAAAGAACACACATGGTATGCAGTCACTGATAAGGGGATATTAACCCAGAATCTCGGAATACCCCAGACACAATTCGCATATCAATAGATTTCTAAGAAGATGGAAGGAGAGACCCCTGGTCCTGGAAAGACTGGATGTAGGGGAATGCCAGGACAGAGAAGTGAGAGGGGGTTGAATGGGGAACAGAGGGAGGGAAGGGGGCTTATGGGACTTTTGGGGAGGGAGGAAACCGGAAAGGGGAAATGATTTTGAATGTAAATTAAAAAAAACTTAGAAAATAAAATAAAATTAAAAAAAGACTTGTAGTTATTATTATACATGTCTTTCCCTTCTTTAGTTAGAGTTTCCGATTATAATTTATTATTAACATCTACTGTGAAGATTGTTTCCCTATTTCTTTCTCAGCCTATTTGTTGTTTGTGTATAGGAGGGATAATGATTTTTTAAAATTTTTTATTATTATATTTTATTTTATTTTTTTAAAATTAGTCTTGTATCCAATCACTTTACTAAAGACATGTATCTGCTGTAGGAGCTCCCTGTTAGAATTTTGGGTCACGTAAGTATACTATCCTATCATCTATGAAGAGTGTAACTTTGACTTCATACTTTCCAATTGGTATTCCTTTGATCTCCTTCTGTTGTCTTACTGGTTTATCTAGAACTTCAAGTCCTATGTCTACTAGATATGGAGAAAGTGGGCAGCCTTGTTTTGTTCCTGGTTTTAGTAGAATTGCTTTGATTTTCTCACCATTGAGTTTAATTTTGGCTATTAGCTTGCTGTATATTGCCTTTATTATGTTTAGGTATGTCTTTTATTTCTGATCTCTCCATGACTTTTATCATGAAGGGGTGGTAAATTTTGTCAAAGACTTTTTCAACATCTAACTCAATGTGGATTTTTTTCCAGTTAGTTTATATTGAAGATTATCTTGACAGATTATTATATGTTGCACTATCTCTGTATCTTTGGAATTAACCCTAGTTGATCAGGGTGGATGATCCTTATTATGCGTTCTTTGATTCAGTTAATGAGTATTTTATTAACTAGTTTTGCATCAGTGTTTATTGAGGAAAAGTATCTAGCTATAAATTTCAATTCTAATTCTTCTAATTCTAGCTACAGAAATTCCAAAAAAAAAAATATTTCAATCCAAGAACTTTAAATACACCCAAGAAAATATAGGATAACTAATCTCAAACTTACAAAGGCCAGAGAAGTGATGCACAGACACATACACAGATACACATTTACACAAACACCACTACCAATAACAAAACAAAAAGAATTAATAATCATTGGTCATTCATTTTCTACAATATCATTGGACTCAGCTCCCTAATAAAAAGACATGATCTACCAGAATGTGTGTAGAAATATGATCAATCTGTGTGTCAATCTGTGCATTTCCTAAAAAAAAATAAAGATATTGTGTAAATTTGGTTTTAGCATGGAATATCATGTAAATCTTTAATTTTATCAGAAAATGGTTATAATCCTACTTTCAAACAACTTAGGAATATTTTAATTCCTACAAATTTATCTGTATATATTTCTTCAATTTTATCAGAGATATTTTCCATGTGAATCTTCAATTTTATCAAAAAATATTTTTATTTCTACTTTCAAGCAATTTAGGAATATTTTTATACCTATTATCTTCTCTGTATAATTTTTCATGAAATAGTCAGTTTTAACATGTTTTTCTATATATTTCTTGAGTTTTATCAGAAATATTTTCCTTGTAGATTTTCAATTTTATCAGAAAATGTTTATAATTCCACTATCGATCAACTTAGGAATATTTTTATGCCTACTATTTTATCTGTATAATTTTTCCATGAAATAGTCAATCTTAACGTGTTTTTCTATATATTTCTTTAACTTTATCAGAGATATTTTCCATGTATATTTACATGATGGAATACTACTCAGCAATTAAAAACAATGAATTCATGAAATTCTTAGGCAAATAGGAAACAGGGGGAGGGAAGAGAGCTTATGGGACTTTTGGGGAGTGGGGAACTGGGAAAGGGGAAATCATTTGGAATGTAAATAAAGAATATAGAAAATAAAATAAAAAAAATTTAAAAAAAGGGGATAGGCATCACTTCAATAAAATATTGTTTTCTTTCGTATTGTAAGCTTATTGTAATTTCAAGATGCACTAAAAATACAATTTGAATAAAAAAATCTTATTTGCAAATGAAAAAAAACATACCTCAGCGTCAGTGATAAACACTACCTCAGGGTAAAGTATTAGAAAAGTATTTTTCAAGCACATCGATTCAAGAAGCAAGCAGGAGTACCTACTCTAATTCCTAACAAAATGAACTTCAAGACAAACTAATCCAAATCCAAATACATGGAAAGAAAATTTCATACTCATAAGACAAAAAAACCCAACATGATATTTCAACCCTTACCATCTACTTTGCAAACATAACTCACATTTGTTAAATAAACATTACCAAAACATAAATTATGAATTGACCCTCACAAACAAATAGTAGGAGACTTCAATAACCCACTCTCACCAATAGGCAGATCATCCAGACAGAAAATAAACAGGAAAATAATGGAGCTAACAGACAATACGAACAAAATGGAAGTAATAGATTTCTACAGAGCATTTCAACCAAACACAAAACAATATACCTCTTTGTCTATATTTCATGGAACTGTCTCCCGAATTGAGCATATACTCCATCATAAAGCAACTCTTAGCAGATAAAGAAAAATTGAAATAACCCTGTATATCCTATAAAACAACCACTAATTACAACTAAATTTCAAGAACAAGAGAAACAACAGAAAGCCTACCCATTCAAAGAAACTGAAAAACTCACTACCCAGTGACTACTCGTTCAAGGCAGAAATGAAAAAAATTAAAAACTTCCTAGAATTCAATGGAAATCAATGTACAACATACACAAACTTATCAGACACAGTGAAAGTGTTGCTAAGAGGAAAGTTCACAGTACTAAGTGCTTATAGAGATATTGTAGAATTTCATAATAGGAACTTAATAGCATACCTGAAATGTCTACAGTAAAACAAAAGCAAACACATCCAAGAGGAGTAGACTTCAGAAAATAATTAGACTGAAGGATGAAATTAATAAAATTCAAACAAAGAGAACAATACAAAGAAACAGTGTATTAACAAGTTGGTTCTGTGAGAAAATAAAGAAGATAGACTAACTATTAGCCAAACTGCCTAAAAGACTGAGGGAGAATATCCAAATGTACAAAATCAGAACTGAAAAGGAAAATGTAACTACAGAAGCAGAGGATATCCAAAGAATCTTTAGATATACTTTTAAAACCTACACTCCAAAAATGAAAAATCTGAAAGACTAGACAACTTTTTGATAGATAATTTACCAAAGTTAAATCAAGATCAGATTAACAATTTAAATATACTTATAAACCTCAGGAAATAGATACAGTTAGTAAGACTTACAAACATATATAACTGGGGACATTCAAAGAAGACATAATGCCAATACTCCTCATATTATCACAAAAAATAGGAACAGAAGGAACATTGCCAAATTCATTGTATGAGGCCACAGTCAACATGATACCCAATTCACACAGATAATCAACAAAGAAAGAAAATTATTTAAAATCTTATTTTGTTTCTTATAAAATTTATATCTACTAATTTGGCATTATCCATTTTATTACTTGAATTAAACTCATTTATTTTATTAGTATTTGCTAGTGTCTTTATTTTTAATTAAAGGGACAGATAACGTGTTATTTTTCTACATATGTATTTTTTTATACCTTCTTCCTCTATATATATTGTATATATTGTCTTCTTCATGTTTTGTGTCATGTTTCTTTTGTTACCTTTCCGTACCCATTACTTAAAAGGTCTATTTTCCTTTTGTCCCCTTTCTACATATGAGGGCCATACTCACATGTTTGTGTGTGTGTGTGTGTGTGTGTGTGTGTGTGTGTGAGAGAGAGAGAGAGAGAGAGAGAGAGAGAGAGAGAGAGAGAGAGAGAGAGAGAGAGGCAGAGAGACAGAGACAGAGACAAAGAAAGACAGAGAGAGAGAAAGAGAGAGACAGAGAGATAGATCATCTGGACTCAAACTTAATAGATGATTTAGTTTTTTTCTTATTAGATGTATTCTTTATTTACATTTCAAATGTTGTCCCCTTTCCTGGTTTCCCCCT
Source organism: Tokudaia tokunoshimensis (assembly GCA_036184795.1). Taxonomy (NCBI): domain Eukaryota; kingdom Metazoa; phylum Chordata; class Mammalia; order Rodentia; family Muridae; genus Tokudaia; species Tokudaia tokunoshimensis. The sequence goes on along the minus strand of BTHU01000004.1, from coordinate 16,795,986 downwards.
CCCCCAAAAATTCCATAAGTCATCTTCCCTTCTACAATCAACCCTCCCGGCTTCCCTGTCCTGGTATTCCTCTACACTATGGCATCATGTCATTCCAGGACCAAGGGCCTCTCCTCCCTTTGGTGTCTAACAAGACCATCCTCTGCTGACTGTGTCTGTGGCCATGGGTAACTCCACGTGTACTCTTTTGCTTTCTGGCTCCAGTCAGACAGAACTTGTGGGCATCCACAATAGTGTCTGGGTTTTGTAACTATATAGGATTGATTCCTAGATGGGGTAGTCTCTGGATAGTCTTTCCCTCAGACTCTACTCCACCTTTTGTCTCTGTATCTCCTTCTGTGGGTAATTTTTTCCCCTTTCTACAGAGGACCCTAGGATCCATACTTTGTTCTTCCTTCTTCTTGGGCATCATTTGATATGTGAAATATTTCTTGGGTATTCCAAACTTCTGGGCTAATATCCACTTATCAGTGCATGTCATGTGTTTTCTTTTGTGATTGGTTTACCTCACTCAGGATGATATTTTCCAGTTCTATGAATTTGTCTAAGAATTTCATGAATTCATTGTTTTTAATGGCTGACTAGTATTCCATTGTGTATATATACCACATTTCTGTATCCATTCCTCTGTTGAGGGACATCTGGGTTCTTTCCAGTTTCTGGTTATTATAAATAAGGCTGAGATGAATATAGTGGAACGTGTGTTCTTATTACATGCTGGAGAATCCTCTGGTTATTTGCCCAGGAGTGGTCTAGCAGGTCACATCATCTTTGACAAAGGAGCTAAATCCATCCAGTGGAAATAAGGTAGCCTTTTCAACAAATGGTTCTGGCTCAACTGGCAGCTAGCATGCAAAAGAATGCAAATCGATCCATTCTTATCTCCTTGTTAAGCTCAAGTCCAAGTGGATCAAGGACGTACACATAATCAGACACACTGAAACTAGTAGAAAAGAAACTGGGGAAGAGCCTTGAACACATGGGCATAGGGGAAAATTTCCTGAACAGAACACCAATAGCCTATGCCCTACGATCAAGAATTGACAAATGGGACCTCATAAAATCAAAAAGTTTCTGTAAGGCAAAGGACACTGTCAATAGGACAAAACTGCAACCAAAAATTTTTTCTCCCACACTCTTCTTGTTTTATGTGTTTTGTTCTGTTCATCTTTCTGCAGGATGGTGCTTAACAAATTTTGTTTCCTGCTACTATGTGGATTGAGTTGGCAAAATTTCCCTAAATAGTTTATCATCAATTCCAGCTTTAATTTGCAGCAAGAGACACTTATGTCTTTGAGATTGAGATGAGCAAGGTGTCTGTGAGGATAAACCTTTTTTTTTCCACAGTAAGTTACAGTACTGTCCCTATTTAATTAAACATCAAACTTTCTACAAGCATGACATCCTGAAACTTGGAGTCTGAAAGAATGTAAAAGGCTCTACCATCCAAGTATCTTTTTTTGTTGACCGAGTGCTCTATGGGTTTACACAGCATCCTTTTAGTGACAACATGAAGATCACCTTGGAAATGTTGGCAATGGTGAAGGAAACACATTTCTTTATTTCTTCCTTCCTTTCTTCCTTTCCTCCTTCCTTCCTTTCTTCCTTCCTTCCTTCCTTCCTTTCTTTTTCTTTCTTTCTCTCTCTCTCTCTCTCTCTCTCTCTCTCTCTCTCTCTCTCTCTCTCTCTTTCCTTTTTTTTGTGCTAAGGGCTACTTTCCCTCACTCCTCTTCTCCCACTCCCTCTTTCCCACCTTCCTTCTGCCTCAGCATCCACTCTTGCACTTCCTTTTAGAAAAGTAAAGCCTCCCATGAATATTAACTAAACATGGCATAAGTAAGTTTCAGTAAAATTAGGCATCTCCCCTCCTCTCGTAGTAAGTGTGGACAGGGTAACCTGGTAGAAAGAAAAGGGTCCCAAAAGCAAGAGAAAGAAACAGAACTCTCCCACTGTTAGAAGTCTCACAGGAAGATTGAGCTATACAACTGTAACACACATGCAGAGGGCCAAGGTCAGTACCAGTCAGGCTCCCTCATTATTGGTTCAGTTTGTGGACGTGTATACACATATGTCAGTTTCTGGCTATTATGAATAAAACTTCTATGAATATAGCTGAGCATGTGTCTTTGTGATAGGATGAAGCGTCCTTTGGACATATGCCCAGGAGTGGTGTAGCTGGGTCTTGAGATATTGATATATTCACAAATTTTCTGTGGAGCCTCCATATTAATTTCTTAAATGTTTATGTAAGTTTGTACTCCTTTTAACAATGGAAGCCTGTTCCCCTTGTGTCATTATAATCAACAACATGGCCAGAGGAATACATATGCTTCTTCACTGTTATTTTAATTCTTGCAATTATTTTTTGATATGTTGTGCAGCAGTATCATTTTTATTTATTTTATCACTAGGCATAGTTTTTATAGTATATATTGTTTCGATTATGGAAAACATTTAAAAGCATGCACTCCCATACATTGCTGTGTATGTGTCAACTTTTGATCTAACTAGACCAACTAACTAACTAACTAACTAACTAGATCTAACATGATTATCCAACAAATATGTTATAAACAGAATTACCTCTCCAGATCCTTTTCCTGCCCTAAAAACTATTTGTACCATTATTTTCTGCAAAGAATATATTTTCTTCTACTCACATTTGTTTTTTCCACCTTAGTTTAATATTCTGTGTTTTCATAGAAGTCAAGGTAGTGGTATCCCAACAGACAGTCTGTGTGGCTCTGGGGATAGATCTTGCTAAAACTGTGAGTTTACAGCTTCTGGAATTGAATTCCATAGGCTCTTTGGTGTTATTACCTTCCATGCTCAGACTCTGTATCCTGTGACAATTTCTATCTTCTATCTGTTTTCCCTATCCCATGGTTTTAAAATTCTGCCCTATTAGTCATCATTGGGTACTATGCTTTTTCTTAAAATAGTCTTCAGAAGAATGCTTTTTATATTATATTTTGTTTATTCTGAGACAGCTTATGTTATCTCTTTTCTTAATATAGCTGTGTATATGTGTATAAGCATGCACATGTGTGTATTTGTGTGTATAGATGTACAACCTACTGAGTAGGTTTAATGTTGAGTGTATAATAAGGATTTTTAACTAACTTCTTGGAATTAGTTATCTTATCAGGGATCTCATTCCCTGGAACACACTGATTCTGCCTCCCTCTCAGTATTGCTGATATCTCTATGTCTAGTGCGGAATCTTGTGAAATTATCCCCATCTGTGTTGATAAGTCAACTGGTGTTGCCATTATGCAGGTCTTGTTAGGCAACTATTTAGCTGAGATTTCATAGGTATGGTGTATATGTCATGTCTAGAAGTCCCATTTGTATAGTACTTGTCCTAAACTTTGACCTCCTAAAATACTTCTGCCCCCACTTCTGTGACATTTCTTGGTCCTTAGATATAAGGTTTGTATAATCAACTAGTTAATAATATTTCACTTACTAAGCATTTGGAGAAACAAATAATTATAAATAGGAGCTCCTTTTATAATATGGATTAAAATCATCCAAGGAATTGACTTCAAAATAATGAGTGTTTAATGTGATATTTACATTAGAAGATTTCAATGTTCTGATAGAGATAATACTAGCTATTTAAGATTCAAATTCCATCATTTTTCCTGCAATTGCTTGATCGTTGTCTTAGTTAGGGTTTCATTGCTATGAAGAGACATCATGACCAAGGCAACTCTTATAAAAGATATTTAGTTGGGGCATAGTTAGAGGTTCAGAGGTTCAGTTCATTATCATCATGGCAGAAAGCATGCCATGTCCAGGCAGACATGGTGCTGGAGAAGATGAGAGTTCTGAATCTTGATCTGAAAGCAGGCAGAAGGAGACTATCTTTCACACTAGGTGGAACTTGAGTACTAGACGACCTCAAAGTCTGCCTCTACAGTGACACACTTACTCCAATAAGACCACACCTTCTCTAATAAGACCACACCTCCTAATACTGCCACTCCCTGAGCCAAGCATATGCAATCTACCACAATCTCTATAATATTATTTAGATAAAAAGATTTTAATTTCTGTTTCTTTGCTTTTATTTATTTATTTTTCGTTCCTTTTGATGTTACTATTTTGAAGTACTGTGAGGAACCTAGAATTACAAACCTTGCAGGTTGCTGCTGAACCTCATCTTTCACAGAGTCACTCACTCATGCGCAAACCTAACTAAAATGATGAGAAAAAACATGTTTGGAATCAGGTTACAGCACTCTCTTTCTGCCTTTTCTTTGGTAAGATAACTAAATACTTCAAAGATGGTAAGATTTGTTTTCTTAACCAATAGAGGATGAAACAAATGGGATAAACTAAATATAATACTGTATACTTCACCTTGGAGCCATGAAGCAAAGAATCTAGGTCATCTGTTCCTACACTAAGTTTTTACAAATACTTGATCAGCCAGAAAGTCTGACCAATAACATAATGGCTATTCAATAAAATGTTACTGTGCCAAATTGTTCCACTGAGAGTAGGGAGGTGCCTTCTGTTTCCCTATGTGTGAGAGGGGACCTCATTTACTTGTAATAGTGTATTAGGTGGCTATTTGATTAATGAGTTTTCTAGACTTTAGCAGTTTCAGTGACAGTCATTGGCAAGAGCAGTTGGTTTTGGCTGGAAGATTTAAACAGGCATAAGTGGCTCATACACCAGTGTACTAATAATATATTATAAACTGTATAGAGTGGATAGGAACAGGACTAAAACATATTCTTTTTTAGTGTAGTGACATTTTTGTATTGTATGGAAAAAGAGCATTTTAGGAAATCATATTTGAACATTTTGTACCATAGAGCAAAGAACCCTAAGAGTAATTGTATTTACTCACCAGGAAGAATGAATGTATGTGTTATGGCCTTCAAAATGTTCTAAAGATATAGCAACTGAATGAGCACATCATACAACTGAAGTGCTAAGTCTTGTACAAAAAAGTTTTGATAACGTACAACACATATTCTCGTAACCCTAAGGATTGGAGTCCAAACTCCTAATGTTGTTATGAGGAAATTAAAACCTAGTTTAATATTTTGCCCAAAATCAGTCATTAGGTAGTAATAATATGAGAGTAGATGGTAAGTTTCTGGATTGCTAGTTTAATCATCATTTGATTACTGAAGAAACCTCTTATAAAATCTGAGAACTGAAGTTATTTAGGAGAATTAGCTTGTTTGAAGACACAGCAGTCAGGGCAGTTATTCTCTTGAGTTGTATACCTGTACTGTTCATATAGCTGGAAGGCTTTTATTTAGGTTAGATTATGAGACCTGTTTTGCAGGAAATTTGCATCAATTGTAACAAATTGTAACAAACAGATTGGAGTTCTATTCCAGGTTTCACTAGAAAAGGAGACATGGAATGAAGGTGATATGTATGGGTTTTGTTATGGTAGTTGTATTCATTTGCTTATTTTCTTATTTTTACCAAAGAAGGTAAAATTTAAAATTTGCAAATTGTCCTCTTGTTTTTCTAATTTATCAATTGTTACTTTATTTACTTTTATTGAAGTATGTGCATATATGTGTGTGTATGCATGAGTGTGTATGAGAAACAGGAGCTATGGTCATCAAAGAAAACATTGTAGGTGTCAGGACTCTCCTCCAATTCTGGGGCTTGAACTAAGAAAATCATGCTTGTGGCATTATGCAATCTTATTGGTCTATTCAGCAAATATTAATACTTAATAAAACATTCACATCAGATAGGACATAATTTAATCTCTGAGATTAAAAATCTTCATGACTGATTATTCAATATTTCCTACTATTTCAGTCATAATTCATTTTAAGAAAGTACAGTAGAGATATTATGTGCTCATTTTTCAATGCTCAATGTGAAAAATCTCTAGGTATTCTGGCCAATCTACATCTTATTACAATATTCCAGTACTCTAAGAGGAAGATATTAGCATAAGTTAGCACTTAACCTATGGAAATTATTTTCTTTCTTGTGTGCATAAATGCTTATATATCATTACATAGATATATGTGAGCTGTGACCTGTTGTTATCCTGTTGTTGTAGAGGGTTGATCTGCCTTTGTTACACAGATTGATTAGAATCTAGATGGCCAGCGTTATAGTGGTTATTCATTCACATAAGCAAGTATGTCATCAATACTCAACTAAAATTTTTACATCAATTCATTGGCTATATCTCTGAGATTAATAGTTAGTAGTTATGTATATATTCTGAGAATTGAAAGAGCTGGAGATGAGGTTTTCCGATTTTAGTTAAGTTTAAGAAGTTCCTGCATGAAATTCACAAAACCTGTCCAGAAAATTGTTTTTATCATCTTGAACACAGAAGAAATGAGAAGCCTTGACAGGCCTTAGGCTGTGACATAAGATAAATGTCTTTTCTGGGTGTTGGTCAAGTAAAGATGACAGAAAAACTTAATATCCAGGAAAACAGAGAAACAAAGAGGTAACTTAATGAACCTCCATTTTGTTTTAGCACAGCAAGCTGGTTTCTAAATTTGGAGGCTGACAGCAGACATTTCTAATCACTGCCCACCTCCAACAAGGTTTCATACTATTCCCTCCCTTTTTCTACTTTAGGACCTCTGTAAAATGGACAGTATTAAGACCATCTATTTTATATTGTAATTTTCACGAATAATGTTTTGCTGTAGATAAATTGTTTGTAACACCAAAGTCATTCACTTTAGCACTTGCTACATGCATCATTCAATGGAACTGTTATAATCATTCCTTCATCTCAGATGCTTTTGCAAACATTATAAGTCTAGAAATAGATGGGACTAGTTTGCTATTTAAAATTGGTCAAAAATTATAGTTTATATAGTAATGGAAAGTTATCAAAATAATTCACTAAAAAAGTCATGAATATATTTTCATATTCTACAAACACTGACCAATTCTGATTATTCTGATAAGCAGAAAGATCTTATTTCCTGTGAGAACAACTGGTTTAGGATTAGCTAGTGAGATTTGTGTAGAAATCCAATGAAGGGATTCAGAAATGGCTTTCATCATCTTGAAAACAGAAGAAACCTGCAAAGGTGTGCTGGGTAGATTTTGTCTGCATGACACAAGCTAGAGTTAACTGGGAAGTGAAAATCTTCATTATGTCATCTATAGGCAAGAATTGGAGGCATATTATTTAATTAATTAATTAATTTTAATTAATGGCTTATGTGAGAGGACTCCGTTTACTATGGGCAAAGCCTTCCCTATGTTGGTAGAGCAAGCTGTGAATTACAAGCCAGTGAGCAACATTCGTCCACAGTCTCAGTTCTTTCCTCCAGGTTCCTGCCATTAGTTTCTTCCCTGCCTGTCTTCATGATGGTTATTTCATGTAAGAGGAAATAAACCCTTTCTATTCAAACGTACTTTGGTCATGGCCTTAATGTCAGCCCTAGAATGCAAACTAGGATGCAAGTGTTATTTCTTTAGTGGATGTTGCAGAGTCCGGCTGTGATGTCTGTGATGGTGACTCGTATGACACTAGTCCTATGAATCTCACCATCATGAACCTGTGCCACCACAGGATGCGTAAAAGAATCTGAGCTCTTAAGGAAGTGTGTGCTCTGTCAAGGTTATCAGTCTAGACTCCGTTCCCTATGCACTCCTTAGAATAATCTATTGCCTTTTATTATTAAAGTCACCTTAAGCAGGGTTAAACCATGTTGTTTTCTTAGTTTGGTATAAAGGCATGTCAATCATCACCACTATTACTCACATGGAATACAACTAATACTGGAATAAATTGGATTATCCTGGGGTGTAAATATTACAAAAGTAATAATAAATACTTCAGTGATTCATTTCCTCAACACACCTTCAATATTAGTCTCTATGTAAATAGAATTGTTATATATGTATGCCTCAAATTAACATGCTAAATATATGTATATCTTATCCAGTATAAAAGAAACAAAGGCTGTACCTTACCTTAAACTACCTTTCAAATTCTACTCAGTCCCCTCTTTTCCTTTGGATATAGTATTTGGCAGAATCTAGGGATTTCATAGCAAACTCAAGAAGGCATAAACAACTCTTGTCTACTTTATCAGGACATCTAGTCTAACTTAATAGCAAAATAAATATTTAACCTTATATAAATCCAAATATTTTTCTTCCTCCAGTGTGGATTTGCCTTAAGCACATATGTCTTCAAATGAAAGCTGAGTTTAGTGGAATTGCTTCAGGTTTCTCTCCATTTAATTTAATGTCAGCTACTGGTTTGCTGTATATTGCTTTTACTATGTTTAGGTATGGGTCTTGAATTCCTGATCTTTCCAAGACTTTTAACATGAACAGGTGTTGAAGTTTGTCAAATGCTTTCTCAATATCTGACGAGATGATCATGTGTTATTTTTTTTCCTTTGAGTTTGTTTATATAGTCGATTATGTATATGGATTTCCATAAATGGAACCATCTCTGTATCCCTGAGATGAAGCCAACTTGATCATGGTGGATGATTGTTTTGGTGTATCCTTGAATTCTCTTTGCGAGAATTTTATTGAGTATTTCTGTGTCAATAATCATAAGAGAATTTGGTCAGAAGTTCTCCTTTTTTTTTGGGTCTTTTTGTGGTTTGCGTCAGAAGTGCTTGCTGACAGGAGCCTAATATAGGTGTCTCCTGAGAGGCTCTGCCAGAGCCTGACAAGTACAGAGGCAGATGCTCACAGCCAACTATCAAACTGAGCGTGGGGTCCCAAATGGAGGAATAAGAGAAAGGACTGAAAGAGCTGAAACTGTTGGCAACCCCATAGGAAGAACAACAATATCAACCAACCAAACTCCCCAGAGCTCCCAGGGAATAAACCACCAACCAAAGAGTACACATGGGGAGATTCATGGCCCCAGTCACATATGTAGCAGAGGAAAGCCTAGTTGGACATCAATGGGAGGAGATGTCCTTGATTCTGTGAAAGCTCTATGCCCCAGTATAGGAGAATGCCAGGGCAAGGAGGTGGGAGTAGGTGGGTAGGTAGGGGAACACCAGCATAGAAGCAGGATGATGGGGGGGATGGGATAGGAAGTTTCTGGGGGCCCTGGGAAAAGGGGATAACATTTGAAATGTAAATAAGGAAAATATACACCCCCCAGGGAAAAAAAAAACAAAAACCAAACAAAAAAACCGCAACAGTTCAGTCAACTAGGAATCATGGATTGAAATACATGAGCCTGTTGTGGGGGCAGTCTCTTTCATACTATCTGTCTGTCTGTCTGTCTGTATATTCCATATATATATATATATATATATATATATATATATATATATATATATATATATAATTATCTTTGTCTGTCTTAGTTCCAACACTATTGAGTTCGTTAGTATTTTATGTCAATAACTTCCCTTGGTTTTTTTTTTGAGATTTCAAATCTACTATTTATACTTTTGTCATTTTTTATGAGTAGTAGAATGTTGTCTTTGCTTTTGTTTGATCATTTCTTTCAAAATCCCAAGTAATTAATTATAAGATATACTTTTGAATTACCTCTTTGCCTTTGATACTGCAATCTTATATAAATATTAATAGAATCAAATTGAGTAACTATCCATATATGAATCAATGAGATACTAAAATTAGAAACTACCAAATAACAAAACATAGAAAAACAGAGGGTATACATGGATCTATTCCAGGTTCTATGTGTATATGTTATGATTTTTATCTTAGAATTTTGTGGGATTCCTAACAGGGGGAACAGCTGTGTTTCTAAGCCTTTTGCCTCTACTCTTGGGTTTCTTTTGGTCCAATTAGGTTCTTTTTTAGAACCTCAATATGAGTGCTTTTGCCTCTTATTGTACCTTGTTTTGTCCTGTTTGACTGTCATCTCTTGGAGATATGCTCTTGTTTGAAGAGGTAATGTAGCAGAGCGGATCTGGGGGAGAGGGTAAGTGGAGAGGAGTTAGGAAGAATGAAGGAAAAGGAAACTCGTATTCTATCTGTATTATATGAGAGTGGAGACCATTTTCAAAAAAAATTAATTTTAAGAAAGAATGTAAAAGATAATGAAAGGTAAGTATATATCCTCTGTTCTCTTATCATCTTGCTCTTATAGTGCCCCTAAATCTTCTTTGCCTATGGTTGCTTATAAATTTGGAAAAGTGAAAAAGAGGAATGAACAGAAAAAATCTTATTTGTTAGAAGTGTATTTGCTAAGTCATGGGATCCATGTAAGTAAATGCTATCTCATGGATTCCAGATGTTTATTCATCCATATTTCCTACAAGATTTTGTCTATAAAGTCAAGGCCTTATCAATCATGTATTAACTCAGATACCATATTCCAGAGATCTATTACTCCCAAGGGTGTCATGTGATCCTTCATGATGAAGAACACTTAGAGGCATCTGTCCAAGATTATCTGTGTCTTTGTATTAACAGAGTCATCTGGTATGATTCATCTTAGTTTTACATTCTGTTATCTGTAAAAACCTTTAGCTCCCCTACTCAAATCTTTCAAGATTTTCTTTTCCTCCATACCCTTCCAACGCTAAGTATTATCTCAAAACAACAAAGCCCCTCAAAACCAATAAAATGACACACAAATAAATAAACAAACAAAAAAATAAAACACCCACCAAATTGTAACCAAATAAAAGCACATAAAAAACTGCAGAGGTCATTATATATCCATCAACTACTCCTGGATATGGAGCCTGCCCTTGAATTGCTGATATATACCAAGTATCTCCGTTGTAAAAACTGATTTTGTTTACCCTCTTACAGCAGACATAAATGACAATGAAGCTGTTAACATTTACTCTAGGGCCTGTATTTTCATTCATTAATTCATTTTCAAATTTTTTTGTTTTTTTTTTTAAATATAGCAAACTGTAATATAATAGAACAAAAAAAAAACCTGTCACATTAAAGTTGAACAGGACAAACCAAATGAAAACAAAGAGGCCATAAGAAGGCTTAAGAATCAGAGACCCAGCCGGGCGCTGGTGGCGCATGCCTTTAATCCCAGCACTTGGGAGGCAGAGGCAGGAGGATTTCTGAGTTCAAGGCCAGCCTGGTCTACAAAGTGAGTTCCAGGACAGCCAGGACTACACAGAGAAACCCTGTAAAAGAATCAGAGACCCTATTGAGGTAGATATACCTAGATACTATCATATAGAGCATCTGACTTTCAATAATTACTATAAAAATACAAATAAAAAACAAGGTTATTTTTATGTTGTATTTCATGGGAGAAAAATTATGCATCTTAAGTGAATCTAACTTATTTTGAACTGAATTACACCTGACTGTTCAGTGGAAAGAACTACAATAATAATTTTTTTAAAAAGATTTATTTATTTATTATATGTAAGTACACTGTAGCTGTCTTCAGACACACCAGAAGAAGGTTGCTGGGATTTGAACTCAGGACTTTTGGAAAAGCTGTCAGTGCTCTTAACCACTGAGCCATCAAAAATAATTTTAAAATAGGTCGATATTTACTAAAAGATATGCACTACAAATTCTAGGTTATTATTATATTAGCAATTAATTAATATTGAAAGTCAGATGCTCTATATGATAGTATCTAGGTATATCTACCTCAATAGTCTGTTTCATAAGAAAAAAATTAAATCTACTATACCTTCATTATAATATCATATCCAATTCCAAAATTTATGGTAGCTACTTATATTATTTCTTTTATTAAAAAAGATTTATTCTATGTATATGAGTACACTGTAGCTGTCTTCAGACACACCAGAAAAGGACATAGGATACCATTACAGATGGTTGTAAGCCACCATGTGGTTGCTGGGAATTGAACTCAGGACCTCTGGAAGATTTGTCAGCCACTAAGCCATTGCTCCAGCCCCCTAATTCTTTTATATAATTTTTTTCTTGTATTTTATAATGTTCTTTAGCTCTCCCATGGTCCTTGACTATGGAAATTACCCCAATCATCCAAAGAACTCTTATGGGCTGGCAAACAACTTGCTAGTGAGATTTTCTTCCAAATATAAACTAATGCATCCTGATTTTAACTTACAAGTCTCACATTTCTCTTAACTTCACTTATGGGCTAAGTAGTAGAAAACTAGGGATACATCCTAGCTGTGGTGGTTTGAATATGCTTGGCCCAGGGAGTGGCCCTATTAGGAGGTGTGGTCTTGTTGGAGAAGTGTGGTCTTATTAAAGAAAGTGTGTCACTGTGGGGGTGGACTTTTGAGACTCTCCTCTTAGCTATATAGGAGACAATCTGCTCCTGGTTTCCTTTGGATGAAAGTTGTAGAACTCTCAGGTCCTTCTCCAGTGCCATGCCTGCCTGGATGCTGCCATGCTCCTACCTTCATGATCATGAACTGAATCTCTAAAAGTGTAAGCCAGGCCCAATTAAACGTTGTCCTTATAAAAGTTAAAAAAAAAAAAAAGAATCAGAGACCCACTTGTTTTCTCACTCAAGTATACCATAAAAAAAAAGCTAAATTGGAAGTCATAATAAACATGTTATGCTAAGGACCTGATGCAGACCCATGCATGCCCTGTACATACTGCCTCAGTCTCTGTGAGTTCATATGAGTTTTGCTTATGTTAACTTAGAGCAGAGGTTCTCTAACTCTCTAAAACTACTATTCCTTAGTACAGTTTCTCATGTGGTGGTGAGTTAGTAAAGACGCTCATGTTCTCAGATATGTTTAATCCATGGTTGATCTAGCACATGGAAGCTGTGGATATGGAGAACTGTATGCATATGAGGATCCATAAAGAATCTGCTAGGCTTTAAAGCACTGAGGGATAAGCATTCCTTTACAGGAAGATTTGCTAAGCTGTGACTCCTCTACCCTTTACTCTGCAGGAAGGAAAACTTATGAAGTCTGCCACCTAACTCAGAGAAAGTCATTCATTTAAATGTTTGTAATCACTCATTTTGTTAATGGCCTAACATGTTAATTTTGAATGTGGTGCTAATTGGCACCCCATTGGATAAGCTTTGATACAAATATGATTGAGCCTTCAGTTAAAATATTGAGATCTGGAAAGCAAATTCCATTATAACATCTCATTCCCCATATGGCACCCACATTAGATATGGAAATTCAGGCACATGACTGACTAGGGATATGCCAAGATGTTAAAGATGTTCATTTTAGAAAAATCAAAGGATACAGGTAGAAATAAATGTAGAAGGAGAGAATTTGAGGCATATACTATGTACTCCTTCCTCACACAAATGAAAATTATCACTCAATATTTTTTGTGTCCTGTAAACAAAAATAATTTAAAAGAATAAGGACAAGTACAAATTACCATAGAAACCAAACCTTCCAAGAAATTTGTCAGCTCCTATATGGTTTAACAATATCACATGTTTTTGTATCAACAAATCAATATTCCCATAATCTTGACATGCACGAATGAATGTGCCATGTACATGTATTGATTATGCTTAGACTTTCCCACAAAACTTCCTTAAGTTTAAATATATAAGGAAATATGGGCAATATTGTCACTTTCCTAAGTGACAATAAGCAAGACTAAATCTGCGGCACAAAGGCAGAAGGGACCTTTCCTTGTCTTTTATGTACTGGAGAGTGGAAGAAGGACAGATAATCATATATTTGACCTGAAAGGATTACCTACCTGTTAGAATTAGTGATCATCACCACACGGTCATTGCCTATGTGAGAGTCTGCTATAGAAACCACCATACACATCCAAATTGCCAGAACAGTGAAGAACAGTGATTGATTAGACTGTAGAGAAGAGTTTATCAGTGAAAACCTAGGCCTGCCATAGAGAAACTTGGATCAAGCAAGAGCCTGCATGTTATTGACAGCAAGGAATCTCTGAAAAGAAAGATTGTTTTTAAGGCTGAGTCTTTATCCTAACCTCAAGTTTTCTTACTGTTATTCCCTATCACTGTCTCAAGAATAACAAGTGTTTTGAGACTTTATACTGAAGTCTGCAGACTTTTGCCAAACATTTACATTTTCTTGGAAGAAGATTGTGTTCCACCAAAAATACATGAATATTAGTAGCACAAATCCAGTTGAGCAACTACTTTTCTTTCTTCTTAGTGTCTTTGAGTTTGCAGAGATTACTTGTAAAATGTAAATGAAATGTTTGTGTTCTCTTGGTGTTGCATAGATTCTCAATATTTTACTGAAACTAAATAAAATTACCCTGCAGTGTCGCTGAGGTGTGGAATTCGAGACCTCATTAAAAAAGAATCCATTGTAAGCTAAAATTTTTGACACAAAAGTCTAGGAAGCATAAAGAGCTTTCCAAACTCATTTAACGCACAGAACCCACAGATATTTTGGCATCTTTAACAGTAACTTTTAAGCATAACATCATACCTACATAGACAGTACTATTCAAAGCTAACCTTTTATCATCAGCAAGAAACTGTAAAATAGCACTTCTTGCGCTATGAAGAATTTGCCAGGGGTTGTACTTTTCATATGTGAGCTGCTTATGATCATTTTCAACACTCACAAACAAAGTAAAAGTAACCGTCTTGTATATTGACAGAAGATAAAGGAACAGTTTTGTTGCCTTGAAGTGGATCTGAAAACAGAATTCATAAACCTCACAGATTTTTTTTTATAGAGTTAGTGTTAATACTTGTCAGTGTGTCCAGATGTATTCCAGTTTCATTTCTCTTGCTGTAGTAAATACCCTGGACAATGGATGAATGAATAGATAGATAGATAGATAGATAGATAGATAGATAGATAGATAGATAGATAGATAGATAGATAGATAGATAGATAGACAGACAGACAGACAGACAATAGATCCATGTAGGCTTAATGGGTTTATTTGGTCTGAAATTATTTTACAATCTTTTTGCAGAGGGTAGTGGGGAGCTCAGGGGAAGTCAAGGTAGAAGTCTCATATACACAACAGAGAAAAGCAAATAAGCACATGAGTTGGTACTTGCTTATACTCTCTTTCTTATACTGTTCAGGAATCCCTGTCTCACAGTAGTCCCAACTTTCCATAACAATTGAAAAATTAAGATCATCCTTCACAGAAATGCCTTAGGCCTGCTTGACTCAGATAATTCCTAAAGATCCTTTTTTGAAGTATCAAGTTGAAAATCAAAACTTAGTAGCACAAGAACATTATAAGGCTAGGAAATGTATATAGTTAATATGATTTCCTACCCAATGGTACAATTTCTCTAGAGGGAGTTCTGCCTTCTCCCTAGGTTCTAACTTAAATAGATGACAGAGGGATAGTTTTAAATGAATGAATTTGTCATTAATCTATAAAGTTTAAAGTTGAGTTAGAATGAGAGGCTTGATAATAATATTTGGATGGTAAGAAAAGAAAGTGACTTGCTTTATCCTGATACCCAAGTAGGCTAAATATTCTATAGAAACAGACATTAGGATTTTTATGATTGAATTTTGTAGTGGACTGTGCTAATGTAGAACAATTATTCTTGAAAACAGTCTTCAGCCAGAATGGGAATCTAGCTTAAATTTGTTAGTCAACTTTGATATTATAGAACTTATTAACCCTTTGGAATAGTGAAAATAGCACTCAGGGATGTTGAGCAGAGAGGCACAGAAGAGTCGTTCTTTTCCTAATAATGATAGGCTCAAGGTTTAGTAATGATAAGAACAGCAAGATTGGGCACTGTTACAAAATACCATCAGTGCCTTATTAGGCTTCAGACACTGGGAGAAATATCTTACACACATCTCATTTGCATGTAAATCAATTTTAATGAAGTAGGTTCTTTTATTCTCAATGTGCTAATAAAAGCTCTTCTAATGTCATGTGGCTGGTAAGTATCAAGTAGGAATTTCAATACCATTCTCTGAGATTCATAGCTTGAAGGCTAGGTTATGTTTTATAACAAACCATCATACAAACTCTTGTGAAAACTGCTTTCAGGTTTTGCCTTGAGTTTCATGGTTCTGGTATCTGAGTCTCTGTATGACTCTTCTGGGCCTGAGGTCAGCCATTTCTCATTTAAAACCCTGACAACGGTCCAGCACTTTTTAAAGAGAAGGAAATCTTCATATTGAGACTAAAACTCTTGAGTTTATTTGCTATCATAACTCTGTCATAGCAATGCTGAACAATGTCAGAGACATTAAAATTTCTCCACAAAAGTCCATCTTGTCACATCACTAATCCACTGAAGGGCATGGCAAAATTTTTCTGTTGTTAAATACCCACTCTGTTTTGACTTCCAATATCTGTTTTCCATAGAACACAGTTTTAGATTTTACATTAAGAACTTTCTGTTTCCTAATTTTAATATTGATAAATAGAAGAAACCAGTATTCTTTTTCTGTGGGTATTAACAGGATAGGGAAAAACTCTTCACATGGAAATTTGATCATGCATATTTGCTTTAAAATACTTATTTACTTATGTAGAGGTATGCATAAGGCAGCCTTACATCTTGTTTCTTAAATTGTTTTGGCAATGTTATGTTAGTTCTTGTTGAAGTAAAATAATGCAAAATTGAAAACAACAAATGTCTCTTCCATAAGCACCCCTTCTTGTTAGGCATGGAAAAATGTCTCTGCCTCTGATTGTTGGGGGTATGCCTTGATGATAGAATTAACATAAATTGGAATCCTGTCTAAAGACAAGTATGATTGTAACAAATCATAAGGATGTAGAAGTATAACAGTGACCAACAGTGAGGAAAGTGCTAGCTACAGCTGCAATTATCTTTCCAGTAAAGGATGCAATAAAGTGGGCATGCTAAGATGTGTTTCAGAACCAACTCTAGAGAAGCAGAACAGTGACTGTGCCTTCACAGAAAGAGTCTATTCCAACTTTTTACAAGTCTCTGAGGCAGACAGAAGCAGACAGCCTTTTAAGTGACTACTATCCTGAGGTTCCAGCAGGCCCTCAGGCTTTCTATTCTCTGTGCTATTGTTGAATATGTTGGACAGTTCTACCAAAATGAAGTGTGCAGGGATGAGTGGTATAAAATGCCAGTGAGTTGGTTTGACACAGCAACTTGTTTTGGTTAGAAGCAGAAAGAAATGAGTGAAAAATATGCCCAAATGTGACAATCATTAATAGAAATGGAATCAGTCTGACTTGAAGCTGAATATAGAATATAGACTCTACATTCTCTACATTGAGGCTTTAGACACACGGCTGGTAGGTTTCGCTTATTCATTAACAAAATACAAATAACTATCCATCATTCCATCATGTACTTAGAATATGATGTGAGGAGGCACCAAGGCACTTGGGGTCATGCGTGCTGCAAGACCATTTGCCATTTCCATTCTTGTATTTTCTTTTTGTTTTGTTTTATTTTGTTTTTATTGTGTGTGTGTGTGTGTGTGTGTGTGCGTGCGCGCGTGCGTGCGTGTGCGTGCGTGTGTGTGTGTGTGTGTGTGTGTGTGTGCGCGCGCGCGTGCGTGCGTGCGTGTGTGTGTGTGTGTGTGTGTGTGTGTGTGTGTGTGCGCGTGCGTGCGTGTGTGTCTGTGTGTAAAACTCTGGCTGGCCTGGAACAGATGTTAAAGTCACGGCAATCCTCCTACCTCAGCCTCCCCGTAAGTCTGAGGTAAAATTTGTATTTCAATGCATAAGCTTCTATTTATATGTTTCTGTATGAAAATCTAGCATCAATTTATGAAATCTCAATAAGTTGTTGTTGAAATATAAGTACTATTATGTTGGGTTCCAGGGAAATGTTTTCTTACAGCTTAGGCAGATTAGAACCAACTAAATGTAAATATTATGAATATATGAAGAGATGAAGCTAACATTTTATCTAGAGGATCCTCATGTTACAATAAATCGAAGTACTCTTTTTAAATGGAATCAGCATATGTAGAGAAAAATTCCCACAAATAACTACAGTTGAGAGACAGTAAAATGTCATCAATCTGACTAAGAGATGATGTGTGAGATTCTCAAATGCCATGATATGAAAAGTAGCAGTTTCATATGATAGGGTTTTAATAATAAATAACACACTAGCAATCATGTTCCAGACCAATTTCAAATATATCTCATGAATTAACTCTTGTCACTCTTACCTCCTTTATGCAAGAGATGGACACTGGAAGTATCAGCATTCCCACTAGTGCAATGTGAAGGCAAATCAGTGTAGGAACTTGAGGTATAGCGAGGCCAGGGAAGTGACTTGTCAGTTCAAATCACCTGCTGCTCTTGTGGAGGTCTCTGCTTTGGTTACCAGCACCAACATACTGATTCAGAACAATCTCTACCAATTTTTCCATATGATTTGATACCCTCTTTTAACATCCAGAGGAAACAGACAGCAAGTTGAAAGATGATGTACACACAAAAACATATATAGGAAAATACCTGTAACATGAAAAGTAAAAATGAACAAATCTTGTGAAGAAGCAGAATATGGAAAGATGTGTTACTTGAATTGTTATTTTGAGGGGAAGACAAGCAAGATACACTACATAAGACAATGCTAGGAGCCTGGGTGGAGTGGATTTCAAGCATTACATCTGTCATTAGCGTACGAATTCAAAATGGTGTTGCCATAGCAACTATGTGTTTCTCTGCTGGTGTAAATTTTGCAAGATCATTTTTATCAGAGGATGTTCCTATTAATTGCCTTCCTGAGAGATATTTAATTAGTATTTGGATAGTTTTATTGCAACTGTTTAATTGATTATTAGGCTTTAGTCTTTTATTCTGTTATAAAAAAAAATGAACTGATCAATTTATAAATGGGCTTAACAATGGCATTTCTAGACTAAAATGCACTGGGTTCCCAAGTAAAGTGGGAACATTAATAAAATACGTTTCATTTGTTAACACAGTGAAACAGATATGTTCATATCTATGCTTATCAGGTGTTTTTCCAGTTTGTATTTTTTCCAGGTTATTTCCAAATTTATTTTCTCAAAAGTCTTTTTTCTACATTTTTCTCTTGTTAAATTTATTGGAAAATTTGTCTCTGCCTTTCTGCTTTTGAAAAATATTTATGTAGAATTACAAAAATTTGTTTTTAAATCTTCAAATAGCCACCAAGATCCTCTAAGGCCAGAGTTTTCTCTGTGGTCCTTTTAACTTCGATTTAATTTCATCACAGATGTGGAACATGCCAGGGTATTGAGCCCTTCATTTCCAGGCAACACAAGAACTTCATCTAAACTATAAATGTATCAACATGAAGATGCACAAGGTATTTCTTGGTTTCAACTTTTAGTCATTAGGTTCTCTTAGTGATACTCACCGCCTCATTTTTATCCCTTCTGATCTATTTCTCTGTTTTGCACTGACTGTTTCAACTAGTTGCTCATCAATACTGACTCTTTTTTAAAGATTCAGCTATACTTTTTAATATATTTTTCTGTGGTGCTAGAGATCAAATACAGAACTATGTTCTGTATAAATTAATTTATTGTCCAATTATCTATTAATTAATGATAAAGGGATGTTGAAATCCCTATCATTTAGAAGTTATTTTTTCTATAATTTTTTTCTGTTCTAAGTCATATATATGGAAGGAATTATTTAAAACATAAACTTTTTTTTATGAATTTCAAATCTGGTTGTATTTTATGTCTTTCCTAACTTTTCAACACCAAGGTTCTAGAAAATTTCAGTAAGTAACAACATATGTTTGTAAGTAATATATATTTGATTAAAAAAAATTTATAGGGAGCTGGGGAGATGGTGCAGAGTTTAAAAGCATTGACTGTTCTTCCAGAGGTCCTGAGTTCAATTCTCAGCAACCACACAGTGGCTCACAACCATCTGTAATGGGATCCAATGCCCTCTTATGGTATGTCTGAAGACAGCTACAGTGTACTCACATACATAAAATAAATATTAAATTCCCAATGTATATTCAGGTTAACCATAATATTTGTCTAGATTCTTTGATTAGCTCACTTTGTTAGTGTAGATATTTGGAAAACCTGGGGTCATATAAAATTTGCAATATTCTGCAATGGTTTACTATAAAAAGAAATTTTACTATATTTATGGCTTATTTTGATGCTAAAGGACCTTCAAATACATCTTCAACTAGAATTTTAAGATTCAAATTTAACAGGCACAAAGATGTGAAAATCCCCAAGCTTATAATCTACTAACTTACTATAAACTATGAAAAATATTTGATTTGCAAGTTAATATTAAGTCATCTCATAAATGATCAAATCATCTAATGTATTCAAAACTATACTAGTAGTGTTGCTAAGTACAAATGTAACTAATTATAATAAGCTTTATTTAGCTTCCTATATGTGTTTTCACAGTTAAGCCTAAACCTAGTATCTAAAAACAAGCAAAGTTTGTTCAGTTTAAATATACTTAATAGATAATGGTCCCAAAAACTTATGGCATTTATAGTATTTAATTGAAGGGATGAGAAGGAAAAGATAGAAAAACTTCCCTGGATAGAAGTGTCAGCTCTTTTTAATTTTATGAGGTCCCATTTATCAATTCTTGGTCTTAGAGCATAAGCTATTGGTGTTCTGTTCAAGAAAATTTCCCCTGTGCCCATGTGCTCAAAGCTCATCCCCAGATTCTTTTCTATTAGTTTCAATGTGTCTGGTTTTATGTGGAGGTCCTTGAGCAACTTGGACTTGAGCTTAGTACAAGGAGATAAGAATGGATCAATTTGCATTCTTCTACATGCTGACCTCCAGTTGAACCAACACCATTTGTTGAAAAGGCTATCTTTTTTCTACTGGATGGTTTTAGCTCCTTTGTCAAAGATCAAGTGACCATAGGTGTGTGGGTTCATTTCTGGGTCTTCAATTCTATTCCATTGATATACCTGCCTGTCAGTGCACAAACACCATGCAGTTTTTAACACTATTGCTCTGTAGTACTGCTTGAGGTCGGGGATTCTGATTCCCTCAGAAGTTCTTTTACTGTTGAGAATAGTTTTATCTGTCCTGGGTTTTTGTTATTCAAGATGAATTTTTGAATTGCTCTTTCTAACTCTATGAAGAATTGAGTTGGGATTTTGATGGGGATTGCACTGAATCTGTAGATTGCTTTTGGTAAGATGGCCATTTTTACTATATTAATCCTACCAATTCATGAGCATAGAAGATTTTTCCAACTTCTGGGGTCTTCTTCAATTTCCTTCTTCAGAGACTTGAAGTTCTTGTCATACAGATCTTTCTCTTCAGGCAAAGGACACTGTCAATAGGACAAAACGGCAACCAACAAATTGGGAAAAGGTCTTTACCAACCCTACATCCGACAGAGGGTTAATAGCTAATATATACAAAGAACTCAAGAAGTTAGACTCCAGAGAGCCAAATAACCCTACTAAAAAATGAGGTACAGAGCTAAACAAAGAATTTTTACCTGAGAAATATTGAATGGCTAAGAAACACCTAAAGAAATGTCCAACATCCTTAGCCATTAGGGAAAGGCAAATTAAAACAACCCTGAGTTTTCAACTCACACCAGTCAGAATGGCTAAGATAAAAACCTCAGGAGACAGTAGGTGTTGGCGAGGATATGGAGACAGAGGAATACTCCTCCACTGCTGGTGGGATTGCAAGCTGGTACAACCACTCTGGAAGTCAGTCTGGCGGTTCCTCAGAAAACTGGGCATGATAATACAGAAGGACCCTGTTATACCACTCCTGGGCATATACCCAGAGGATTCCCCAGCATGTAATAAGGACACATGCTCCACTATGTTCATAGCAGCCTTATTTATAATAGTCAAAAGCTGGAAAGAACCAAGATGTCCCTCAATGGAGGAATGGATACAGAAAATTTTGTATATTTACACTATGGAATACTACTCAGCTATTAAAAAAATGAATTCATGAAATTCTTAAGCAAATGGCTGGAATTGGAAAACAACATCCTAAGTGAAGTAACCCAATCACAAAAGAACACACATGGAATGCACTCACTGATAAGTGGATATTAGCCCAGGCGCTCGGAATACCCAAGACACAATTCATATATCAAATGATATCCAAGAAGAAGGAAGGAGAGGCCTCCAGTCCTGGAAAGGCTTGATGCAGCAGTATAGGGGAATACCAGGACAGGGAAGCGGGAGGTGGTTTATTGGGGAACAGGGGTAAGGAAGAGGGTTTATGGGACTTTCGGAGAGGGGGGAACCAGGAGAGGGGAAATCATTTGAAATGTAAATAAAGAATATATATAATTAAAAAAAAATAAAAAAGATGTTCCAGCTCTTGGTAGCAGCCCTAAGGTCTCCTCCAAAGAAGATTACAGGCACAGAAGAATTCTACCTGGAGCCTGCTTCAAATGTGGTTAATTCAGCCTTTAGGGAAAAAAACTTGACCTTTAACACCAGGACTCTGTCCAAAACAAACTATGGGCTCAAGCAAGATGCTAGCCTGCTTTGCCTAGACAATATAGGGTATTCCCAACAAGTTCCTACTCCACTGGAAAGTCTGTTGGAAATTTTTGGAATGGATCAAAGACTGACAGTGATTTGGAACCTTTGCCCCAACAAAGTCAACATTACCAGGGAGGAACCTAGGGTGATTATCCAGGTAGCCAGTAAGTCTGTCATTTATTATAGATTCCAGAGTTGTTGGTCTGTACTTCCAGCTTACTCCAGTGAAATTGGTCTTCTCAGATCTCT
Source organism: Tokudaia tokunoshimensis (assembly GCA_036184795.1). Taxonomy (NCBI): domain Eukaryota; kingdom Metazoa; phylum Chordata; class Mammalia; order Rodentia; family Muridae; genus Tokudaia; species Tokudaia tokunoshimensis. The sequence goes on along the minus strand of BTHU01000004.1, from coordinate 16,773,446 downwards.
GAAAGTATTAAAGAGGAGATTCTTGATAGATGTGTCAGTTTAACAGCAGCAACCTTCAAGCTCCAGCTGCCTTCTCTTCATATGTAAGCATCAAGCCTCAGGTCTCACTTTCCTAGAGATACTCTTAGGTCTACACTCAGTTTACTGTCCTACTAGATTTCAAAAAGAGATAAACTCACAAAACAGATTACAGTATAAAGTTTTACTATTCCATTATTTGAAGGAATTCACTTTTCAATGACTCCTCTCAGTAATGAACCACTGGTGTCTCATGGCAAATGATTAGATTTCAAAAGAAGTTTAAAGTTTATATAAGTTTTGAGGGTCTAAGGAAGTGTTCCAAGGTATATAAATAGAAGTTATAAAAGTCTGTGGATGGGAAATTAAGCAAAATTTTAAGGTTCTAAAAAAATGTTTTAAGACATGTCAATGTAAGTTAAAGGTCTAAGGAAGTGTTTTCAGGTATGTAAGTACATTTGAAAGAGTATAAGAAAGTGATTTAAGTTATACACAAAAATGAAAAAATGTTTCAGATTTCTTTTACTCCTCTATGTTTTTGGTTTATTAAGACTTCAAAAGCTCAGAGTTTTAACAAAAATCCGATAAGCTATTTATCTAGCTCAGGTAAGCACTGACTATTAGTATCATAGTTACAAGCTCAAGGTTTTAAATTTCCTTTGGTTATTTCCTAAGTATAGACTTAAATGTGTTTCTCATGATGCTAAAACTGTCTTATCCAGTCTATACATCCAGCTCTCTGGAGTGTTCATGCTTTTTTTCAGAATCATTTTTTGGGTCGCCAGGCTTTTACTATTATTCAAAGGTGTGAATCTACTAATTTTCAGCAATGGGCCTTTCAGTATAGATTAAGAACAGTGGTAATCCCAGCATATCTAAAGCCTTTGTAAACTGAAAAATTGACAACACTTAAATGGCCAAGGAGCACTTTAAAATGTTCAATATCCTTAGCTATCAAGAAGATGAAAATTAAAACTACTTTGAGATTTCATTTTATTCCACCCAGTAAGAATGAAAGACTAGGAGTTAGATAGAGTCCTTGGTAGGCAGACTAATATGGAGGGGTCAAGGTTAGGAAATTAAAGTGAGGAATTTCCAAGGTGGCCAGTTTGTTCCTCACCTACTGACTTGAGACAAAAGCCAAGCAGTTTAAAACAAAAGTCCTATAGGCTTTTGTCTCCTGTCAGCAGGACCCCTGGTGATGAACTGACTCAGCAAGTTTGGCTGGAAGAGGAAGTGTTTATGCAACAGCTGTAAGCTAATCAAAGATTCTTTGTTTCTTCAACTAAACAAATCCTAAATGAAGGGAAGAAGACTCTTTTGAGACTTTTACAAAGTCCAGCCTTCAAGAGACTAGTCCTGGATTTTTGTCTGTTTCATTCTGTAGTGTGTGAGATTTCCCACTGCTCTTTTTTCTTGCTTTTCAATTATTTTGCTGGCTGAGAAAACAAATTCCACTAAGACCTCTAAATTGTATCAATAATAGTCAAGATCAATTAAACAACAGCACAGGTTATTGAGAATGAAAGGAAAGGGGAGCATTTATACATTGCTGGTGGTGTTGCAAGCAATTCTATGGTATAGAAATCAGAGTGAAGGTTCTTCAAAAGCTGAAAATCAATATACTGAAAGATCAAACTGTAGCACCCTTGGGTGTGTGCCCAATAGACTGTACATCCTATTAAAGAAATAGTTGCTTGTCCTCATTCATTACTGCTGTTTTCCTTTCCATTCCTTTTATTTCCTATTGCTTTCTAATTTCCATGTTTATGGTTGGGAAGATTATTATATCTTGTTGAAAGAGTCAGCTCAGGAACTTTGGAAAATTCCACTAGAGCGCTTAGGAAGGGTGGGGCTAAATTACATTCCTCAGACCACAGGGAGGTCCCTGCCCCTAGGGGATGGCCAGAGTTATTCTGAGATGGTTGGCTGCCTACTTCATTCCCTAACAACCAATCAGTTTAAAGGTAACACTGTTTTGCCAATCACATTATGCCTAATGGCAGCTGCCTGGAGGACTGTATAAAGGCCTGCTGGGTGGGTTGCACGTGGTAGTTTTCGCTCCATGTTCAGGGTGAGCCCAACAGGTTGGAGCAATAAATTCCTCTTGCTTTTTGCATAGATTACTGACTCCGTGTTATTCACTCAGGAGGTCCCAATAAGCTAAGGCTCACCAGAGTCTTACATTGTCTTATACCTATGAATGACTAATAATCTTTCTGTGGATAACTACAAGAGTTTTGCAATTATTTTTCTCTGTATTAGTGTGGTGGTTTGTATATGCTTGGCCCAGGGAGTGGCACTATTAGGGGAGGTATGGCTTTGTTGGAGGAAGTGTGTCACTGTGGGGGTGGGCTTTGAGACCCTCCTCCTAGCTGCCTTCGAGTCAGTCCTCTCCTGTTTGCCTTCAGAACAAGATGTAGAATTCTCAACTCCTTCTCCAGTGCCATGCCTGCCTGAATGCTGCCCTTCTTCCTGCCTCGATAATACTGGGCTGAACCTTAGAACCTGTAAGCCAGCACCAGTTAAATGTTGTCTTTTCTAAGTGTTACCTTGTTCATGGTGTCTCTTCACATCAATGGAAACCTTAACTATGACAATTAGTTTTCAGCTTTTTCTGTTTTGCTTAACAGTGAACTGTTTTGAAAATGTTTTTTTGTTGATTTATGTTTTTTGTTATTGTTTCAAAGTTAGATATATAACTTCATGTGTATCTCCATGCTAAGATATTTTCCTGATGCTGTTGGTTCAAATGTCTTTTACCCTTAAATTTTTTCACATTTCCTGTTGAGATTTTCATTCATCTTTCCTGCTGACACAGGACTAGTTCAAAATTTACTCACAGGTTTTTGAATGAAAGTGAAGATTATGAGGCTGCATAGGATGAGCATCAGTAGATATTGTACAGGATGGAACTTTTCCTTATGCTTTTCTTTGGATCAACACTGAACAGATAAACATTAACCTTGCCCTTCCTTAGCATTCCTGGTTATAAGAATGGAATTTCTCTGGCCTTGGGTAAAAATATGACATTTTGATCAGCATCAATGATTAAAATATTGCAAAATATTGTCCCCTCCATTCAGAGTTAATCCAATTGAGCCTGTGTACTGATTATTCTAAACTATCAACATAACACAGTCTACAGCAATGGTACTCAACATGTGAGTTTTAACCCTTTTGGTAGTCAAATAACCTTTAACAGGGGATATGCAAATTATAAGCCACAACGGTGGCAAAATTACAGTTATGAAGTAGCAATGAAACTAATTTTATAGTTGGGCATCACAACAACATGAGGAATTAACAGTCACAGTATTCAGAAGGTTGAGAACAACTGATCTCTGTTAAGGAACTGCACAGATTTGATTAGTCTGTGAGCATATCTATGGGGATTTGTCTTGATTGTTAAGTAATACAGGAAAGCACAGCCATCTGTGAGAAATATCATCTATAGACAAGCAGTTCTAAATGTGTAAGAAAGGTAGTTGAATATAAGCTTTCCCGTCAGTCAGCTAGCAAGCAGCATTCTCTACAGTTCAACATCCTTAGCTGTGAAGTAAATTCCTTGATCAGAAGCAGTGTTGTGTGAAATAACCAACAGATCTGTCTTCAAATTTCTGTTTTAACTTCCTGCTTTGGCTTTTCCCCCAGTGATACATCTGTCCATCTCCTGAAGATGCTTCTGGTCAGGTTATTTTATCACAACAACAGAAACACAAGAACAACATTTGTTTACTCATATGGACAGGAGTCCAACCCATAACAAATCTTATTTACCTAAAGGACTAACTCTCCCTATAATAAGATAATGCTCTTATAACCTCAGAAATCCCTCCCTCATGTGGTTGTTTACAGAGCTTCTTACATGGGATTTGCCCATTTGTCTGGGTTACTTAAATTGTCCTTTTTTCTTTCTTTGGAAGACAGGCCAAAGTCCCAAACATGCTGCCTTTGACATTCTGTGTGTTTTTTTCACTCTTTTCTAAACTTCCCTTTTCTTCTGTGTATAAACTATTATCTAGCTTCCATTCTTGAGTTTAGCTTAAATGGGATGGGTTTCTTGAAAGGGTCAGCTCAGGAACTATGGAAGATTCCACCAGACCCCTCTGGAAGGGAAGGGCTAAATTACATTCCTCAGACTACAGGGAGGTTCCTGAAGCTAGGAGAGGCCCAGAATTGTCCTGAGAGACTGTGGGCCGCATGCCTCATTCCATAACAATCGATTGATTTAAAGGTAACAGTGTTCTGCCAATCACATTGTGCCTAATGGTGGCTGCCCTGAGGACTGTATAAAGGCCTGCTGAGTGGACTCTGCATGGTCATTCTCTCACCATGTGCAGGGAGACCCCAACTTATTGGAATAATAAATTCCTCTTGCTTTTTGCGTTGATTCCTGACTCTACATTGTTCATTCAAGAGATCCTGGTAGACTAAGACTCTCCTGAGTCTTACATTCTCTCTTTCTTTTTCTGTATTCCATTCCCTTCTTCCAGGCAGTTGCCAATATTTACAGGTTGCCTGCTCTGTTGATTTTTTCTCTAATACTAATTAAATGGTCCCTCAGTTTGTTCCAAGTCCATTTTAAAATTCTTTTATTAATGAGACAATAACTCATAGAACCCTGACACTGTTGGTAAAATCTACATAAGTTTTCAATCTTTAGTTTTGTATTGCTTGATTGAAGGACTTCTATATGCCTTCAACTTAATGTTTTCATTTCTCTGCTGTTAGCCTAGTTAATGAAGCTTTCATTTTCGGGTGCGGTGAAATTTTATTTCTAAAATTTACTTTATCTTTTAGCATTGGTTCCTTTCTTTACTTTCTGTTAGTTTTATAACACACTCCATCATTGATCTTTTCATTGTTATTGTTTGTTTGCTTGTTTTTGAGACAAGGTCTCACTGTGTGACCCTGGATAACCTGGAACTTACCTAAAAATCTGTCTCTACTTCCACGCTGGTGAGAATAGAAGTGTGAACCCCACATCTGCATTTTGAACTCATTTTGAGTGAATTTTCTTTTATCTATCCACACACCAGAAACATTTTTTGATAAATCCAAATCCAGATTAGTTAATGGTTGCTGTGTTTACTTTCTGTTGTCATGAGATAGGACTTGTGTTTTTTCTTTCCATATGTTGAAGATGCCAAGAATGTTTTTGATATTTTTCATGTTTTTCCAGTTAGATTTTCTTAGTACGATCCCAAAGATTATGTGTGTGTGTATGTGTGTATATATATATATATATATATATATATATATATATATATATATGTATATATATATTATATAAGTTTGTATTTTAATTTGGTTGTTTAAAATAAAGCACATAGTGATACATGAGATAAATATCAATTCGGTATTTTGAGCCTTAACTGGAAATCTGCTTCAGTTCCTATAGAAGAAATCTCAGGACAGATGCTCTTTCTATTTCTGCACTCTCATGTGCTTCTTATCTGTTGTTATCTTCTCAGACTCCTGGTGGTTGTTCACGCTGGTCGCCCCAGGCATTCATGTAAAGTAGAAGGAAAGCATTTCACAGACCCTAGCTGTTCCCACAGGGCAGCTCTGCAACAACTCTGCCCCACCCCCTTCCCCAGGGAAACAGTCACAACTCTGGTCAACACACTTCACATTATTCTGTTATTCAAGGTTGTTACTGAATTTTAATATTTTTTAATTTCCATATATATTTGCAAAACAGGTACTGTTTAAGTTTTTTAATGGGCTTTTCCTGGAATTAATGATTATTTGTATGAACATTGGTCTGGAGTCAATAGTTAAAAAACATGGGAGGAGCAGCTGCTCACCCTCATAGTGAAAGCACAGCTCGCTTTTTTAATTTATTTTAAGATCTGCAGTTGGAGACAAAAAAAAAATAGTGAACAATCAGTCATTTTTCTCTACCTGTGTGGGCTTGATTTAACAATAGAGACAGAGACAGAGGGGAGAGCTAGTAATAAATGTTCAAGCAGTTATTCTATCAATGCACAAAGAAAACAATTGATTCACACATCAAAATATAACTTAATTGCAAAATACAGTTTCTTCATGCAAATGAAAGAAATACTGTCAACTTCATGATGCCCTGTGGCTCCTTTGAACTTAGGAAATGGGCCTTCATATTCCAACTGATTTTAAGAAAAAAAAAATCAAGAAATGATTCAAACCTTAGCTTTTAGATTCTAATTCTATTGTCGTACTGCTAATTGAAGACATGAAATCGGCAGTTTAAAATAATGAAATTAGATAATTCTTTTGGCTACACATTACATTTTATCATCATTTGATATTTCTATTTTATACCCAAGTACTTTCTTCCATTTTGCCGTGGATTACTTTAAATGGTACATCTATCATATCGGTTGCATGGTCTTATTTTCACACTCAGCTATGTAAATCGCAGTGTCCACTTTGTTAACGGATTGAAAGAACAATTATGTGTAATATACAAGGCACTAATGATCTACAAAATCCAGTTAATAAGAGAACAATTTGAAAGATCATGTTTACTTTTACCCTTGCCAAGACATGAAAGTTATATTATTCCCAGTTTCTTCTGACATCTGTCAATATTATACATTCTCTTATTTTCAGAGATTTTTGGAATGTAAAATTCTGTTCTTTTTAAAATTTTATGTATTTTCAAAATTTTTTTTTAAATTCACTTTACATTCAGATCATGGCCCCCCTCTCTTCTCTTTTCCCAATGCCAGATTTTCAAATCCATCTACCCTCCACTGGCCCCACCCCTTGTCCTTAAAGAAGGGAAATCCTGTTAGGTAGCATTCCACACCTGGCTGGTCCCAGCAGGATGAGGCACATCCTCTCCCACTGAGGCCCAACCAGGCATTCCAGGTAGGGGGTAAGAGGATCCAATGTCAGGGAAGAGAGATTGAGCCCCACTTCACTTGTTAGGGGACCCATATGAAGACTAAGTTGACCATTTGCTGCAAATGGTTAAGAGGTCTAGACCCAGCTCCTGTATGGTCCTTGGTTGGTGGCTGAGGCTCTGTGATCCTGCATTGTCCCAAGTCGTTGACTCTGTGGGTCTTCTTGTTGGGTTCTTGACCCCCTGACTTGCTTACTTCTCTCTTGTACTATTCCATAAGACTCTCTGTGCCCCTTCTGATATTGTGCTATAGGTCTCTCCATCTGCCTCCAAATGTAGCTGGATCAACCCTCTCAGAAGACTATTATGCTAATAGTCTGCAAGCATAGCATAGTATCATTAATAGTCCCAGAGTTTGGCTCTCTCACTTGGGATGGGTCTCAAGTGGGGCAGTCATTGGTTGAAAGTTTCCTCAGTGTCTGTTCTACCTTTATTCCTGCATATCTTGTAGACAAAACAAATTTTGAGTTGAAGGTTTTGTGGGTAGATTGAAGTCCCCTTCCCTCCTCTGGAAGTCCTGCCTTGCTAAAGGAGGTTGCCATTTTAGTCTCAATATCTCCCTTTGGTAGGAATCTCAGTTAGAGTCACAACAATAGACTCTCCATATTCTCTCCCATTCCAGTCCTCCAGCAAGTCACCAGCGATTATAACACACTCTGGCCAATTTCCATTCTAACTATTAGCTCTATCCTGCCCCTCCTCTTCCCACACCTGGTCACCATCCCTTTTCCCCTCCTTACTTTCCCTTCTACCCAATTCCTTCTCTCCATCCACCTCAGATGACTATTAAATTTCCCCTTCTCAGATTCATGCATCCTCCCTTGGGACTTCCTTATAATCCAATTTCTTTAGGTCTCTGGATTGTAGGATGGTTGTCCTGCACTTTCTGGTTAGTGTATACTAATAAGTGAGTACATACTATATATGTCTTTCTGGCTCTCGGGTTACCTCACTAAGGATGATATTCCCAAATTCTATCCATTTGTCTGCAAATTTCATGATGTTTTTGTTTTTAATAGCTGAATAGTATTCCACTATGTAGATGTAACAAATATTCTTTATCCATTATTCAGTTGAAGGACATCTAGGTGGTTTTCAGTTTCTGGCTATCACTAATAAAGCTGCTATGAACGTAGTTCAGAAAGTATTCCTGTAGTATAGTGGGGTATCCTTTGCGTATATGCTCTGAAGTAGTATAGATGGTTCTTGAGATAGAACTATTCTTAGATTTCTGAGAAACTATTAAATTGATTTCCAATGTAGTTGTATAAGTTTGCACTCCCACTAGCAATGGAGGAGTGTTCCTCTTTCTCCACATCCTAGTCAACACGTGGTGACATTTTAGTTTTTGATCTTAGCCATTATGAAGGGTGTTAAGTAGAATCTCAGGGTCATTTTGATTTTCCACGTTCATGATGAATGACTAAGGACATGAACATTTCTTTAATTCTTTGCTGAGAATTCTCTGTTAAGCATTAAAACAGCAGCAAAGGTGCCAGGAGGGCAAAACCCTACTCCCTAAAGGCTTCCAGGTGGGAAATCCAAACTTACTTGAAAGCGAAAATCCTGAGCTGAGAATGTGTCTCAGAGGGTTTCCTGTTCCTCAGAGCAGCTTCCCAGGAGAAGGTTTTCCAGAACTCAGCACACAGACTTCAGTAGAGTGGCAAGTCTCCAGCTGGCGGCAAACTTTGCAAAGTTAGTCTAAAAATCATGAAAGACGAAGACTTTATTTTTCTGGTGTCTTCAGTATGGCTATGTTTGCAATATCCATTCTCTTTTCTATTATTTGTTGTGTTTACTTGTGTGTGTTTTTGTGCATGTGTGCATGCGTGCGTGTGTGTGTGTGTGTGTGTGTGTGTATGTGTAGGTGTGTGTGAATGACAGGGGTTGATTACAAATGTCTTTTCATTCCATTCTGCCCCATTTCTTTGAGACAGCATCTCTCACTGGACTTGGAGCTCCACTATTGTCAAGAATGGCCGACACCATGCCCTAGGGTCCTATCTCTGAGACTGCAGGTACACAACTGTTTACATTAATTCTGAGAATCCAAACTTAGGTCCCCATTTTTGAGAAGCAAAGCAGCAGTACTGACTGAACCATCTCCTCAAAACCCCACTTTATGTGTGTGTACACGCTCATGGGCATTTGTGTGTGTCATGGTGGGTGGATGGGGGGGTGGTATTCCAGATGTGAACCTTTTCTAATGTGCATTTTCCTTTGACTTTTATGGTATGTATATTTGTATGAACATGTGTGAGTTTGTATATGTGATTACATCTGTGTGAAGGTGAGTGCATGTGTCTGGATACGTGAGTGGGAGATCAGAGTGTCACTCTTTAGGGCGCCCTTCTCTCTTGTTTTTTTGAGAATAGGTCTTCTACTCAGACCTGAGGCTTAAACAATAGACCATGATGGTGGGCTGCCAAGCCCCAAAGGTTCTTTCCTCTGCCTTTTTATTGCTGGGATAACAACATGTATTAACATGCTTGGCTTGTTTATGAAGCTTAGGTAAGACATATTTCTCGTGTACTTTGCAGACTGAGCTATCTTGTGAGCCTCAGTTCCATTTTCTTCTGTGTTCATTGAGGGGAATCAGATGTTTTCTGCCACAGGGAACACGTGCCCCTTAGCTATCCTGTTCATTCCCTATTAAATACACCTTCCACTCAGCTTCTCTCACATGCACCATTAATTGCCTTATTTAGCTCTGACAGGGCTGCAACAAAAGTATTTTTTTTGTGTGTGCCTTCTGCCTGAATTACTTAGTATTCTTGAGGAAGGCATAGTTAAATACATAGCACAAATGTTGACACAGCCACTGATAGAAACAATATGTGTACTTGCCCGAATATGAAATTTCCAGTCATAAGATTTCTTTCTACTGCTGCTAAAGATTCATTTTTAATGAGAAAAAATAAATATCACTTCTTTTAATCATTTAGAACATCAAGAATTTTATCATGACGTAAGAAATATTTGAGAACAAGTGTTTGCTTTGAGCAGTGATGCTGCAAAATAAAGTTAATAAATTCAACCTCTAGCCAGCTGACCTTTTCTTTCTAAGGAACTATGTCACATGATATTTTCTGAACAACATTTGATATTGAACTTAAAAAATTGATAGGATTTAATGAGGAAAAGAGGAACTATGTTTTATCTTGTACAAAAAGAACATTAGATTTGCTGGCATATTAATATCCAATAGAGGAAATGAAGGAGAAGAAAAAGCAACATCACAGAGAGATGAAACCCTATTTATCAGAGCCCAGAGAGGATTAACAATCTTACAAGGCTTTATTTTCCTATGACTCCTTTAAATTTGAAACATTATTGCACCCATTCTTGTTGCTCCTCACTTACTATGGGTCTGAGATGTTGAATTTTGATCTTGTGGTTTGCTTACAAGGATGTTCTACCTCAATGAATATTGGTCCAAATCATATGCCTTCTTTTAGCATGGCGAAAGGAAAAAAAATCTGTGCAACCACGTCTAAACCATTTGTAGTGACCATCTGAAATGAAAACATAGATGGGAAACGTGGCTTTTGGCATTCCTGAGAAGACAGCCTCTTGGTTTTGCTTTGTACTTTGGTCTGGAATACCTATAGACAGACATTAGCTTTCTGGTTTTATTAGGTTTAGCAGCATGGAAATTGCTGCTATGGAAAATTATGGGGAAAAGTAATTTGTTTTCTGCAAGAAAGAAACACATTTATCATTATAGAATTATCACTTTCATATTTTTCTTAGGGAGGAAAAGTGTATGGTAAAATCAAGAACTATAGATATCCACTACATACTGGGGGTAGGGTAGGTTATTGTTGGGAAGGTCTAGACTAAATTCTCAGATAGGGAAGGGTTACAACTTTGAGAATAGTATAGGATAGGAGTAATTCTCTCAATATCACTATACCTGATTTCTAACTGCCTAGAGGATTTCACATATATTGAAGCAAGCTTTGCTTAATCTGTTCTCACTGTAAAGTGAGATATTCATGGATAAAAATTAAGTATTGCTATAGTGTTAAATCATGAATCATTTCTTGTTCTTCCCTCTCTTCCACCTCTTTACTAGAATATTACATATGGTACATCTCTTTCAGGAACTAGAGAACATTTTCCCTCGTTAACTTGCTACTTGTATACACAGGTATATGGCTGGGTATAAATACATTTACCCAGCATATATCTGAGTCTAGTATTCTGATATTTTGTTTCTGTATTTCATGAAAAAAAACAGAGTATGAAGTTCTTACTAAAAATTATGTTCATCAAGCTAGTCATCACAGCATCATGGCTTCCTTTAAAATAGAAAAATTTCTTCAGTATTCAGTGTCCTTTTATTCCCTACAAAATGAATTATTATAATAGTTTATTATTATTAATATTGTGATGGTGGTGGTGGTGGTGGTGGTGGTGGTGGTGGTGGTGGTGCTCTTTTCAAGACAGGGTTTCTTGTGTGGCTCTGTCTATCCTGGAACTCGCTTATGTAGTTCAGTCTGGGCTTACACTCAGCTGTTTGCCTGCCTCTACCTCCAAAGGGCTGTGATTAAACACATGTACCTCCAATCTCAGACTCAGGCAATCTTAAAATCTAAGTTAGTAATGCAACAACTCAGCTGCATAAAGTGTAGTCTGCAAGGAAATTGCTGCATTAAAGTGTGAATCTAATAATATCTTTTTTAACAGAATTACTGGGAAGCAGACCCATCTGCAAGGCAGCAGTCTGTAGATATCATGGGTGCTGGATCACCTGAGTGGTTTTCACATTGTATTCACATCTTCTCTCTGGATGTAAATTACACAATTAAGCCAAAGGCAATAGAATGTCAGGTAGATTATTCTCTGCATCGGATTTGATGGTCAATGAATGCACAATCTATGCAAAAGTATTATTTCCTTAAGGAAGTTATAGGAATTGTTCTCAAGGTGTAGTTCTTTTTACATTGTTAGCCTATACCTGCTAAGTGTCATAGGTGATAGACTATGTGAACTACATACCAAAGAGTGCAAATGCCCTCACAAAAATTCAACTCAAGCTGTTGCAAGAATTGGTTTCATAAAAAATTAATCTTGCTCTATACCTCAATTTATACCACAGCATACTATGTTTATGTTTATATTGATTGAAAATATATAGACTATAGCATGGGTGAAAGAATTATTGAATCTAAAAGAAGAAATTAAATAACCGTTGACAGGTTATTTGCAGATATTGGCATTTAGTCTAATGAGAGTTCCTACAAAATTTTATGTTATATTTCCATGTGCTTCAGAAAGATCTAAGTATTTACAATTGTAAATACAAATTTAGTATATATGAAATTCAATATGCTTCTGCTTTGGTTTATATGTGTAATAGTGTAACCCACAATATGTTCAATCTTCTTATATAACTGATAGTGCTTACAAAAGCATTATCTATGCAAAATGGTAGTTTGATTATCTGTATAAGATGATTTCCTTTGGAAGCTCATAATTCATGTCAGTTTATTAAATATTGTAATATTTGTAACCCATTTAACTTTGCTAATCCAAATTCTTAATTGTGAAATTTATGGCCATAAATTATTTATATACATAACCTAGTAATCCAGGTTGTAAGAAGCTGCTCACCTGGAAAAGTGCTTTGTTATGCAAGCCCAAGGTTCAAAGTCTAGATTCCAGGCATTTATCTAGTAAGAATTTCACACACACACACACACACACACACACACACACACACACACTATTTCTCTCTGTCTCTCTCGCTTTCTCTCTCTTTCACATGCACACAAAGGATGAGGTAGGTACACATATGCACATCTTATGTGTATATGATTTCTATGAACATAGCTTTGAAGGTGATAGTTTGTTTTGAAATAGTTCTGCATCAGCACTTACACTGCTTTCTCCACCTTGATATTTTTAGGTATGGGCGGTGGTGGCACACGCCTTTAATCCCAGCACTTGGGAGGCAGAGGCAGGAGGATTTCTGAGTTTGAGGCCAGCCTGGTCTACAAAGTGAGTTCCAGGACAGCCAGGGCTACACAGAGAAACCCTGTCTCGAAAAACCAAAAAGAAAAAAGAAAAAAAAAGATATTTTTAGAATGAAAATATTCATATATTTTATAGTATTTGATAGCTACCTTATTTTATAGTTTTGAACATTAACAAAGAAAAATAAAAGACAAATTAGGTAAAAATATACATTTAATACCGGAGGCAAGCTCCCTTTTCTTAGAGAAGGAGAGGAAGAAATGGGGAAGAATCTGCATGAGAGGGTACTGGGAGGAGAGGGGAGACTCATATTGGGATGTGAAGTGAATTCATAAATAAATTATTTTTTTAACCTTCAATTATACATTGACCAGTAGAAAGTGATCTTTGGAAAATCACAAAACATATGCTCAAGATTCAAATATAAATACTTGACTGAGGATACTTGTATGTACTGCACACTCTTGATTGTGTACTGACATCTTATGTTTGTTCATACATGTTCTTGTCAATGTGAATATGTGCACATTTGTGTGTGCTCATGTGCGATCTTGTATGTAAAGTTCAGAGGTCAACATTAGACATGTTGTTTCCGCTGCTCTCTATTTTTAGATTTTAAGAGTGTCTCTTCCTGAATTTGGAGGTCATTAGCTGTACCAAGCTTCACGGCCACTGATTGAGGGATCTGCTGGTTTACACTTTTGCTCCACCTCTAACATTGGGGCTACAGGAGTATACTACTGTGTTGAACGTTTTAAGTGTGCTTAAGATCAAATTTTAGTTAACCTTCTTGTGCAACAGATATTTTAACCAACTGAGTCATCTTTCTAGCCACATGCAAACTTGCTTTTGTACTTTATGTATTTATGTCAATATTTAAAATATATAATGATTCTAATATATATATATATACACATACACATTACATTTAATAAATTTCTACTAAATTCTCTGAAAAGTTACCCATCCTCTCTAAGATATGTACAGAGGGCCTAGGTCTGTCCCATGCAGCATCTCTGGTTGGTGCTTCAGACTCTGTGAAGCCCTATAGGCTCAGGTTTGTTGATCCTGTGGGTTTTCTTCTAATATTCTTGACCCTTCTAGTTCCTCCAATTTTCCTCTGCCTCTTCTGTGAGACTTCCCAAGCTCCTTCTAAAGTTTGGCTGTGGATCTCAGTATATGTTTTCATTTCTTTCTGAGTGAAGCCTTGCTGATGAAAATTGGGCTAGATGCCAATCTATGAATATAGTAGAATATTATATTATTAGGAATTATGTTCTTCTCATTGACTTTTTTCTATTCACATTTGGTTCTATCCTGGTTCTATGGCTATCCAGCCTTTGGTTCCTGGCTCTGAGGGCAGTGTCAGGTGTGAGGACCCTCTCCTGGCATGGATCTCAAACTGGACCAGTCTTTGATTGGCCTCTCCCATAATTTCTGTCCCATCTTTACCCCAGCACATGTTAAAATCGGGACAAATTGTATATCAAAGATTTTGTGTGAGGCCCTGTGTACATATATGACAGGAAATAGAAGAAACTAGAAAAAAAACTGAGGTAACCCAGACCCAGAAAGACAAACATGATTGGTACTGAACCTAAATGTCATCAGAGGTTTCATCCAGCAACTGATAGAAACAAATGCACAGATCCGCATTAGGCAGAGTTTAGGGCATCCTGGTGAAGAAGAGGAGGAAAGATTATAGGAGCTATTGCAGTTCAGAAAACCCACATAATTACAAAACCTGGACACATAGGAACTCACTGAGATTGAAGTGCTAACCAGAGAGTCTGCATTAGTCTACTAGCCTACACCCTCTGTGTATACATTACAGTTGTTAGCTTGGAGTTTATGTGGGACTCCTAACTGAGTGATCAGGGTCTTTTTTTGACTCTTTTTCTGGTTTTTGGAACCCTTTTTAAGTCTGCCCTTAATATAAGGGTGACTAATTTTATTGCAACATGACTTGCTATGTTTGGTTGTTATCCCTGGGAGGCCTGCTTTTTCTGAAGAAAAATGGAGGAGGAGTGGATAGGGAAGAAGGGGCGGGAGTTGGGGAGGTGGGAGACAGAAGGAGGGGGAAGCTGTTGTTGCAATGTAAGATATGAAAGAATAAATTAATAAAAAAATTAAAATTTCCTATCCTTTGTTTTTTCATGTTTTAATATTTTATTTAACCTTTAATATAATGATTTTTTCCATGACAATTATTCCTGAATCCTCCCAATCTTCCTACCTGTTCAATTTCATTCTTTCTCTGTATCAAAAAAAAAAAAAAACAAAAACAAACAAACAAACAAAAAAACAATGAGGAAAAAGGAAAAACATCATTTACAATAGTTAGAAATTGGAAGCAGTCTACATGTCCGTTAACTAATGAATCAGTGATAAAAGTATGCGACAATTACAACATGGAATATCATTAAGATGCTATGAAACATTAAATTATAAAATTTGCAGATAAACAGGTGGAGCTAGAAATGATTATCCCTATTGAAGCGATCCAAACCTCAAAAGACAAATATTTTAAACTGGGCATCGTGGCTCATAGCTTTAATAGCACCACTTGAGAAGCAAAGGCATGTGATTCTCTATGAGTTTGAGACCAAGTTTACACAGTCAAAGCTACTTACTTTCTGTTTCAAAACAGAAAAAAAAAAAGACAAATAGTGCATGCTTTCTTTTAAACATGGATGCTAAGTTTTAATCTTTTGATAGGTGTATTTCAATGTGAATAACCACAAAATTTAGGTAGCATGTGAGGGATAAGAAGGAAGGAGGGGAGGAGGGGATAATTCAAGGGGAAGGAATAAAATGCAGTGTTCTAGAGAGATAAAGGGGAAACTAGAATACAAGATTAATCAGGGAGGAAGGACAGGATAAAGAAAGAACTATGGGGAGAGATAACTAACACAAAGACCATATGGAAAGCTAGTAGAGGAGAAGTTTCCTAACATACACACATATATGATAGGAATTTAAATGAAGTCACCATATAAGGAAGGAGTAAATGGCCCAACTCAACATCTTATGACACCAAGTAAAACCCTGATTCTTTCTTAAAATTTCCAATTTTCTTATTTTAGCACTCTATTCTTCAAAGAAATGTCTTGGGGAAGAATTATACTTTAATTCAAATGTTGTGCACCATAAATTTCTCCTCACTATTGAATATGAATTTTTACTTTTAAGTTTGTCATGGGGGGTTGGGGACATGACTCAACAGTTAAGATAACTTATTGTGCAAGTATGGAGATAGAAGTTTAGATCCCAGATCCCTCATTACAAGTCTGGCATCTGTTTGACATGTGTCACTTCAGCTTCTAGGAGGGACTTGCTGTTTATGAGCCTAGCAAAGGAAATGGGAATCCTGGATTCATATACTACCTCAAGGAAATAAGCAGGAAGTCTCTGCACATATGTACAGGCACAAGCATCTGCACAGCATGTGGACACACACCTGTAGCCATAAATAAATAAATAAATAAATAAATAAATAAATGAAACATTTAAAATTTGTACTGTAGCACCATTCTATGTATGAATTAATTGAAGGAGCCAAATTAATGATAGTTGCTAATGTTTTGTTTTATAAATATTTTTCATTAAGAAAGAATGCACATTTAGTTTTAAAACTGCTCCATGAGTATTTTCTAAGAAGTTCACCACAGTGGAAAGTACACTTGATGTATAGGGTTCGGGTACTAGAATTCTTTGATTGTTTCTTGTAGAAAAATTGAAATGATTTTATTTGCCTCTTGTTACAAAATACATCTCATTGGACTTCTAAGAAGATGAAGCTAATATATCATAATGAGGTACAGCTGTACTCAAATATAAGACATTGGCATATAGATCAATTTTACTTTATTTATGGGACTGGATAAGCAGCAGATGGAAGAAGAATATTCTAGTCTTTACTTTTCCTTCCAAAAACAGTAAAAGAGAACTCCCATATGAAAGCTGCACTCTCTGAACCCAGAGTAAGCAGCATTTTCAAGAAGACATCCATGCCAAGATATTTTAATACCAACAGATTTTGTGAAAAAGTTCTCTTGTTCTCCTCACATAATTATTTACTTTCCACGGTTGCTTCTCTCTCTTCAACAGAAGACAAAAACACTTTCTTAGGTTTACCCCCTTTGTACTTCTCAGGTTCTGACACAAACCCTTGGAGTGATGTTAAAATTGTGTCTCTCCTACATTAGATTCTACCACGACCTTTGTATACTGTTTGCATTGAAATGCATCAACTCCTATCATACCACTAACATTCCCTACACTTGAATCCAAGACAGGCCAAGCAAAAATGAACTTCATTCATTTTCCCTCTTGTAAAAATATTTCTCTAACACCATCATTTTTATGCACTTATACAAAATAATAATTTTTTGATATCTTTCATTTCACAATTGATTTGGTAAGTGAAATTAATAAGTCAAATTAATAACTTTCTCTCCTCCCTTTCAAAGACCTTTCCTCTCTTCTTTGCATTATTTAAACCACAGATTGTTGGAACAAGGGAGTACTCTTTTCTTCCTCCTGCACCACTAACTTTTTCCATATCTGAGAAAATGATGAGAGGAAGCAGGAGTGGATGAGTGGGTTCATGGTACAGACGATAACTGCTGTTATGTACTGTTCTCATGTGGAATTTATCTCCATTAAATTTTCTGATTTGGTTGCTTTCCTATGGCAGTTTCTGCTGCTCTGGGATTTCATCGTTGACAGTACCTACCTGTGTTGCCTTACCATGAAGATTAAATTTATCTATCAGGAGCTATACATTTCTTAGTCAAGTTCTTTTGGGAGTTTCAGTGAACTTTAGTCATTGTTCATTGTCAGGCTTCAAAATGGGACTAAGCCTGCTTCCTTGTAAAGTATTAGGTCTTGTAGACTTAAAAATGTTCATACATCCTTCACTAATTTTTTAAATTAAAATGTTAGCAAAGCCTAATTCCATTGACTGTGGGACTAAAAGTTTAATGTACCACAGACTGGTCAATTACAGTAGTCGTTTATTACCTCACAATTTTGAAACTATTACTTTAATGTCAAGGTGTTAGCACATGAATTTTGTTGTAAACATCTCTCCTTGACTTACAAACTATGGTTGTCTTTTTGTGCTTTAAAACAGATATCAGAATCTCTGTCATATTGAATAAGTGTCTGCTTTAATCTCATGTAGCTCTCAATTATACCTTGAAACTCATTTACAAATATAATTTTATCCTGAAGAATTGAGAAGTAAAAGTTTAAAATATTAGGCTGTCAGGTTGGTGAAGCTTTACGGGCAGTTGCCGGTCTAGTCATGAGTTGGAAAAGGACAATAGACATATCAGCATGGGCAAAGGAACTCCTGAAGACCTTAACACAAAGAACTATAGGCAACTAAGGAAAGCTGAAATCCAGAGAAATACTCCTCCCCAGGGAAGATCACAGCAATTGGTTATCCAACACCAAATGGTCAGCTTTATAAAAATACATACAAGTAGCATGATACAGACTCTGCAATCTCTACTTATCTATTTGGAAATATATATGTGTGCATGAAATTACAATTATTGAAGAAAGAGACTATTAAAAAAATCTTGAAAAAGATCAAGAAGGTGTTTATGAGAATAGAGGAAGAGGGAAGAGAAGTAGAATAAAGTGCTTATAATATAAAAACTAAAAACAACAAAAATAGAAATAATATCGCAAAAATGATGGACATATGATTTTGCAAGTCAGGCTTTTTTAGACAATAGACACCAAAACGGTTCTCTGCTTGTCTTCAAGACTGTCTATGGTTAGAAACATAGATACAGCATATGGATTTTATGTTAAACTCTTGAAATTACTGTACAAATCAGGACTCTGGCTCCTACAAACGCAGAGAGCTACATATCAAGGTTCCTTAGTTGCCTTTTGTAGAATCTCCTATTAAGCTTAGGGGAAATGGGAGATATTCCACAACACTATAACCACTTTATCCAATGAGTTTTTCTTTTTTAACTCACTTTTCCAACTGCTATCCTTTATACACACACGATGTGACTATTCAACCAAAAAATTTGAAGCTTTTTTGAATACTTCCATTAAGTGATTTAATATGACTAAACTATTTTACCAAATATTTTGCCATCCAATGTTTACAGACTTAGCTATATTGAGAAGAAAAAATGCAGAGTTTAGTGAGCAAAATGTTTCAAATTTCAAGGTATCTAAGGAGTGTCTCACTAATCATCCAAATGGTCCTCATTTTTCAGTTTATAGAGTGAGAAAGGCTGAGGCATGTGTTATATTTGGAGATGGCACACATGCCTCGACTGCCCTTTCCAATGATTGAGTCTTAATATTAACCCTTAGCATTCTGAATGTCTAAACCATGATTAAAATGTCAGGATTTAAAGATTTTCTTGCTACACATATAAAAAGTAGAAAATAAAAAAAATCCATTAAAATGATTCTATATTACTACTTTATTATCTTCTGGATAACCAGTGAGATTAAGAGCACAGGCTGAGTGTTTTGCACACACACACACACACACAAACACACACACACACAAATAACATACAAAAAACATAAAAAGGGTGTGGTATCCATAAGATATGGGGATTTTTCAAGGTTTAAAGTCCCGTGAAATAGAAATTGATGACTATATCATTAATATTTTAACAGAATCTCTGTGTACTATTTGTGAATACTATTAAAGAACAAGATGTATTAGTTTGAATATAAGACATAAAAGGATTTTTTGAAAGTGTAGATATATTTCTATTGTACTTACTTCTCTTCTGCATAGATCAGTACATTGGATTATTTGTACTGTATTTTGATTATTAGTTCAAGGAGATTAGTATTGCTGATATTTCACATAGGAACTATGACAAGTGTGAATGCTTACACTCTGTACTTCTTTAGTTAGGAGCTGAGAAAGAACAGCTTATCGGATGCTAACAGGCAACCATTGGACTGAGCACAGGGTCCACAACAGAGGAGTTAAAGAAAGGACTGAAAGATCTGAAGGGGTTGGCAACCCCATAGGATGAACAACACTAATCACCAACCAGACCCTCCAGAGTTCCCAGGGACTAAGCCACCAACCAAGGAATAAACATGGCTCCAGCTGCATATGTAGCAGAGGATGGCCTTGTCAGGCATCAATGGGAAGAGAGGTTCTTGGTCCTATGAAGGCTCAATAGATGCACCAGTGTAGGGGGAATCAAGGGTGGGGAGGCAGGAGTGGATGGGTAGGTGGAGGGATATCCTCAGGGGGTGGGAAAATGGGATAGGGGTCTTCTGGGAGGAGGAGAAACCAGGAAAGGGGAATAACATTTGAGATGTAAATAAAGAAAATATCCATATTTTCTCATATATATATGAAAAGAGCAGTCTATAAAGCTCTTGCCATGAAGCATAAGAACATATGTTGGATCATCTACATCTAGCATCTATGTAAAACCTGGGCATGTTGACACCTTTGAGTTAGATTGCAGTAATGAGGAGGACATTAGATTGCTAGAGTCTGATTATCCAGTGGTATGAAATCAATTTTTATTTACAGAACTTTACTAAGTCCTTTACTCTCTTTGTTTCTTTTATCATGTACTCCTGTACACTACTTTCTAAAGCTTTAATTTGGCTCAAATATTATGTCAATACCTATTAAATTTGACTTCAGTAAACTTACTTTTTCTTATTCATCCATCTCATAAACTTTATATGTCTCATCTATTTTTTGTTCCTTTCATGATATCCTTTTCTTTTTTAATTATATATATTTCTGAGTAGAATCTGTGTAGTCTGCAGAATGTTTGTATATATGCATTCAGGGCTGACCATTCATTATTGGATAACTAACTGTCATGCCTTTCCCTGGAGAAGACTCTCTCTTCCACTCTCACCATTTCTTACTTGCCTTTACTCCCCTATGTAGGACTTCTCCCCATCCATGCTAGCATGTCTATTGATATCATCCTTTTTCAGCTCAGGTTTAGGTAGTCATTTTGATGAAACTTTATGATTATAATTTCAGGTACTACTAGGAGACAATTACATAGAGTTCACTCCATGATCTAACTGTTAAAAGTACTTTCTACCCACTCTTCCTCAGTGTTTCCTGAGCTTAAATGTGCAGTGTTTGTATGTGTATCCATTGGGACTGGGTTCCATGCCTTCGCATTTTGGTCAGGTCTGCTCTTATTCTGTCATATATGATATGCTATGAGTCAGTAGTTCTATATCAAATGTTGTGTTAGAGTAAACATAAAGTGGTCTTAGTAGAAAATAAAGAGAAGGAAGAAATGATACACATTTTATTCACAGGAAAAATACAGGCATTTCTTTGCATCTATTCTTAGAAAATGTAGGCAGAACTTTACTAACATCCTGAAACAATACTAAATTTCTGAAATAATATTTTAGAACTATTTTATAATAGAGCTTCATTTATTTCCTTTCTAAGTGTAGGGAATGGAACACCCTATCCCTGTGAATTTACATAGTATATTGCTAGACATGTTTTATAGTCAACAGAAATCATAGGCTTTCTTCTAACTACCAATGAATTTGGAAGGTTAACTTCTTCCATGTCTAATGTCTAAGAAAAGCTCTTGACAAGTTGCCCTAAGATAAATGCAATGTTTATTATTTTTTAAAGATTTATTTATTATGTGTAAGTACACTATAGCTGTCTTCAGATACACCAGAAGAGGACCTCAGTCTCATTACAGATGGTTGTGAGCCACCATGTGGTTGCTGGGATTTGAACTCAGGACTTTTGGAAGAGCAGACAGTGCTCTTAACCGCTGAGCCATCTCTCCAGCCCCTGCAATGTTTATTAAAGTTCAAAAAGTACATTTCAGGGAGCCATTTTTCCTCTTCTCATTCACTTTCAATGAAATAAGAAATATGGCTAAGAGTTCATGTAGGTGGACAAGTATCAGAGATTTTTATGATAAACCTAATGTACATATTTTTCCAGTACTGGAGAGTAGATTTCTAAGTCTTTTTAATGCCTTTGTAGTAAGCAGTAAATATATAAAACTATAGAGTGTTATCTTCTCTTTCAACAAACAAGAATGCTAGATTTTATTTTAAATTAGCACACCCAGATAAGGGGTCAGTGTATACAATTATCTGTAGAAATTGGAATCGGGTAGATATTGGATTAGTAGATAAACCCTGATGACATGAGTTTGATTTTCTATGGAGGAAGCCTAGCTATCCACTGATTTTTTTTCTTTTTAACAAATCGTGACTCATTTGTGCCATCATACACACACACACACACACACACACACACACACACACACACACACACACCATACCAAACAAATAAAAATGATTAAATTAAAAAAAATCATTTATAGACTAGTATGGTTACAGATAAAAAATAGAGTAGGCCAGTTTTTGAATGCTGATGTACAAACCAAAGTCAAAAGAATGCATAACAATAAAACTGTTCATAAGTTTCAACTCACTGGTCTTGACTATAAAACAAACTCAATTTGCTTGCAAATGGATAAGAGTGGGGTAATGAATTGATATTGTCTGATTTTAGAAGCAAACATTCCAGTATGACTCCCAACAGAGCATTGTGTATGAGTCTCAAAGGCCCAAGCAACCTAGCAGACAGACTACAGAAAAGAAAGCAACACAGTTATGACAAAAGAGAATGGTTTGGGTGGAGAACACACTAAGCAAATACCTTAGCCACTGAGGAAATTAAAACCCCTTTCTGTTATTGGAAATAGTCTTTGCTGTGTAAGTTCTCAATGATGAAAGTGAACATTGC
This sequence comes from Tokudaia tokunoshimensis, assembly GCA_036184795.1. Classification (NCBI taxonomy): domain Eukaryota; kingdom Metazoa; phylum Chordata; class Mammalia; order Rodentia; family Muridae; genus Tokudaia; species Tokudaia tokunoshimensis. Next base: position 16,750,767 of record BTHU01000004.1, on the reverse strand, counting down.
AATTCTCAACAATGCTTTGCAGGTGGACTGGGTGAAGGTAGAGCAGATTGAGAGTCAATAATCTCATTAGTTGGCAAGAAACCCTACCTTAATTTCATCTCTTCCTTCTCAGCTCTTTTCCTAGAGTTGAACCTCTATTGATTTGAATTATTACAGCTCTCCTTTCCCTTGTGGAAGTTATTAGATGATGTCTCATTAGTGATTGTAGTTGCTATGAAAATTCTCAAACATATGTTGACCATTAAAGCCCTCAGTTGGCTGCTTATATCCAAGAAGAGATGCCAAGTGTCTTAATTCAAAGTTTCATATATACTTTGCCACCTGGACCTTGAAGACACTGTCATTGTGCCTCTCTCTGTGCCTTTATGAGACACTGTTTCCTCAGTTCATGTCTTCATCACTTCTCAACACAGAAACTCAGGACAGGTTATACTTCACTTTGTACCCTCTCTTCTAAGTCTTTCATTGTTTTATCTTTCTTGGGGTTATTTATCACTCGGAATTATTTATGTAGATTTAACCTGTGCTATGGAGAGTAAGGTTAGCTGAATGTATGTCACCATCAGCTCTCCTAGCTATTTTCTGGATAGCTCAGAGCAGATGGCAGTCTCCCACTAGCAAAGTCCACAGATTTTAGGCTTCTTTCCTATTATTTTTCTTCTAAACTCTCTCCTATCTCTTCATTTGGATTCACAACTTATTTTAATAACTTTGTTTAATCTGTCCTCCATTATAGTTAGCTAAACTGTCTTGAAAAAGTATTTCAGGGTGGGAAATATTGAAGTCATTTAAATAAAAATGGCTGATGGATATAGCACAGTAATGGAGTGCTTTCCTAACTTGTGATAGGTACTGAGTTTAACACATAGTATTTTCAAATGATAAGAATAAATTAAATAGATAAGCACAGTTCCAGACCTACGACTAGAGAATCATCTCTGTGAGACACCTTTGCTTGTTAAGTTAGCTCTCCTCTGTTCCTTCTCACAACTCTCTGTCATCTGTAATCCCACAGGCCTAGTCTGAATCTTGAGACATGAACCCTCGTGATTCGCCATTTTTCAGTAAATCTTTTCTTTCCGTGGCAATCTCCATACTGGATTCAGATCTGTGACCTTAGAATCTTCTTTGTTCAAGAGCCATTTAGACTGGTGACATACTGTCTTCATCTCTCATCATTCCCTCCCTTAGTATCATCTCTCTACAGAAACAAACTTGGAAAAGAAGCAAAAAACCATAGGTCTATCTCAAGACTCACGATTTTGGACCCATTTGTGCCTGATCCAGTTAAACATCTCATTTGTCAGTTTTATGTGGCCTAGCACAGATTTACCAGCAACTATATTCATTCAATCTAAGAAAGGCCAGGTTAAAATATCAAACATACAATCAAAGAATAATGACGAGATCAAATTATAAAACCAGAAATAACATTAATGACCAAGCCAGCATGAACCATCAAATTAACTAGTCCTACTCTAATGAGAACTGCCTAAATTAATCTGAGAACATAAAGTTTGAAAGGATATAAGCTTGATCCAAACATTCAAGGAATTCATAGAAGATATGAAGGAATAGTTCATTGAACTCCAAGAGGATAAATAATAAATTCTGAATGATTTCCAATAAAATACAAAGACAGAGCTGAATGAAGTAAAAAAGGCAATTCGGTATTTGAAACTTGGGTTCAGTAAAATGATAGAAACATTGAAGAAAACTCTAGCTAATGTGAAGATGGAACTGAAAAACTCAACATGCCGATTAGAATCCCCAAGGGAAAACCTTAAGAATATAATGAGTCATGCAGATGATAGAATATTAGGACTTGAAAATACAGTAGATTATACAGAGAAAATAATAAAAAATATGAATAGGTTTTTAAAATAAAGAAAAGGAACAAGCAGGAAATGTGGAACACCATCAGAAGACAAAATCTTTATGTTAGAGGTATAGATAGGAGAGAAAAATCCAGGGTCTATGTTATAGAAAAAAGTCATAATATTTATATGAACCACAGACGACTCTCTGTAACAAAACCAGTTCTGAATGAAAATAATACTGAAAAACTCAGAGAGCAATGAATTAAAATAGAAGACTAAAACATGATTACCAGTAACTACAGTCAGCTGATATATGATAAAGTGGCAGAAAAACATATACTTGAGAACACACAGCACCTTCAAAAATAATGATGTTGGAAGAAACTTGAGGCACACATGCAGATGAATGAAATTAGACTATGAAATTAGATGAATGAAAGTATCTATCACTTGCATAAAATTACCTCCAAGGGGATGAAAGACAACAGTGTTTTTTTTTATTTTATTTAATCTTTTTTTATAATCCAGATTTTATACCCCTCCCAGTCCACCCTCTGACTAATCCACATCCCAAAACTCCTCCCCACCCCCACCCCTGTCTCCAGAAGGATGTCCCCCCACCCCCACCCCACCAGACCTCCTCATTCTCTGTAGCCTACAGTTTCTTGAGTGGTAGGTGCATCTTCACTGACTGAGTTCAGACGTGGTAGTCCTCTCCTGTATATGTGTTGGAGGTCTCATATCATCTGGTATATGATACCTGGTTGGTGGTCCAGTATCTGAGAGATATCGGGGTCCAGGTTAATTGAGACTGCTGGCCCTTCTACAGGGTTGTCCTCCTCCTCAGCTTCTTCCAACCTTTCCTTGATTCAACCACAGGGTTCAGCAGCTTCTGTCCATTGGTTGGGTGTAAATATCTACATCTGTCTCTTTCAGCTGCTTGTTGGGTCTTCCAGAGCGCAGTCATGATAGGCCCCTTTTTGTGAGCCATCCAACAGTCAAAAAAACTGTTCCTGTCTGAAAGAACTGCAGGGACAAAAATGGAGAAGAGCCTGAGGAAAAGGTGGCATAGCACAGGCCCAAATTGGGATCCAGCTCACAGGGAGGCTCCAAGGCCTGACAATATTATTGAGGCTAGGTAAAGACTGCAGTTTTAAACCTGAAACAGCAATAATGGCAGAAGAAAACATAGGCAGTATCTTATAAAATACAAGTGTAAAAATAACTTTCTGTACAGAATTCCATTTGTCCAGAATTTAATGCCAGTATTCGATAGCTGAAACATCATAAGAGTGTACAGCTACACATCTAATAGAGGACTAGTATCCAAAATATACAAAGATCTCAAAGGAACAGTCAAGGAAACAAATTTCTGAGTTTAAAAAGAGGTCTATATTGCCCCAAGACCTGTTCATCATCCTTAGCTTAGGGAAGTTAAAGTACTTTTGTGAATTGATCTCCCTCCGCTCCAAATGACTGAGATCAACAAAACAACTGAGATCAGCTGCTGACTAGGTTGTGAGAAAAAGGAACTCTCATTCACTGTTGAATGCAAACTGGTATAGCCACTCTAAGAATCAATAGGAGAACCTCAACAACTGAAAGAAAATCTACCACATGACACAGATATAGTTAGTTGGTACATTTCTAAAGGCCTTGATATCCTTCTCCACAGACACATGCTCAGCCATGTTTATTGCACCAACAAGCCTGAAACAATTGCCATATAAATAGACATGCTAACATGTAAGGGAGGAAATCTACTCTGTCTTCATACCTAGAGGAAAACTACAGACAACTAATGAGTGCAGAACAAGGAAGAATTAGCCTTGGACAGGGATTAGCCCAGGCTATAACTGTGAAAGGGAGACATGGAAGGAGCTCCAGAGAAGGGGTAATGGGAGGGGCTGGACGGTGGCTAGGGAAGGGGATACTGATCTGATTGCATTGTAATGAGCATATATAAATATACAAAGGCAATAAAGAAATAAAATAAGTGAAAAATAAGGTTGTGGCATCACGCCATCACTGCAGACCAGATAATAACCAGTTGGGTCCATTATAAATGCCATATTTTTTTTATCCTTTTCTATTCACAAAGTAACTCTTCTATCCTGAAAAATGTTTTGGCTTCAGTGGCAAGATAAATGTTAATTTAAATTAATGAAGGTTTTAGGTATGAGTTATTTAATAATGTGAAAATTTGGATTGAAGCATTATGTGAGAACTTGATGTCCAAATCCCAAATAATTTTATGGAAAAGTATTAGAAATGTATAACAGTAAACCCAGTGCATTTTATATTATATAGAGTATTTAGGCCCTGAATATTATTATCTAAACAATCTTCAAAGATAAAAATTTAGAGAGGCACTGTTGGAACTTTCAAAGACTTTCCTGAAGAAGAAGTGCAACTCCTATGATGTCCTTTGGAGCTTAAGGCACCCTTGCAGAAGACTGCTGACTTTACTGATATTAAAATAGCCATCAACTCATATTGCCCCACTCTTGTTAAAGTCAATTCTCTATGGATATTTAACATAAAAACATGGTTTTCTGGAAAACTTATTAAAACAGTATTCTGTATTAGGTTATAAGTAAACTAAAAAAATGAACTTTTTAATTGTGATAACATTGAAAACCAACATTTCTACCACCAGAGGCATGAGTTGTTAAAATTTTGCCTTTTGAGGTCTCATACTCCCTAGTATTTAAAATTCCTACCATTTTTTAAAATTATATATATATAATATATATATTATATATTATAAAATTTTATATATATATATATGTACATACACTGTAGCTGTCTTCGGACACACCAGAAGAGGGCATCAGATCACATTACAGATGGTTTTGAGCCACCATGTGGTTGCTGGGAATTGAACTCAGGTTCTCTGGAAGAGCAGTCAGTACTCTTATCTGCTGTCCTAATTTCTACCATTTTTATATTTAAGCAATTTATTATGTTATTTGAAATCTTAGAACACTCTTCATGTTATTTAATATTTTATTATATGTTGAAGTTGAAATTTCTTGTTTCTTCGGAGACTCAGTTGTATCGTGTGATCTTTTTCTGGAAACTCTTATGAGAGGATGTTTTTGATGAAGCAGACAGGTGGGAAGAGGTTTTCTTGAAGCAGGCAGATAGGAAGAAGTTTTGCTGAGAACAGGAACTTGGTGTTTTCCTGGCATGGAAAAGGGCGTGTGATATTTTGCTAGAGTGGAAATTTGAGAGAATATATGGTATTTGTGAAGTGTATAAATATAACTCAACAGTCATTGGATGATAATTTGTGGTATTGATTAACCTGGTCCAGTGGCTTCCTGTCCCTTCTGAGTACTTGGATCAATTGGCAGAGCCTTGCAGTGTTTTTTTCTGGATCAAACTGCCATTTCTGATTCATAAATGGTGTTTATGAGTGGATGAGCTACTTGCTGATTCATGTGAACTGCACGGCTGGTATCCTGACAACACAGACTTGATTTACCCCAAAGAATTATTTCTGAATCGGTTCAGATCCTCCTTTGCCCTATTAGCCTTTCCTTTCTACTACCTCTTGTGGCTGGTGGGCTAGAAGGGAGGTTAGAACCCTTAATTTATTAAAGCAGGTATTGAAAAATATTAACCAATAATATATAAACAGATGACATGCTGTAAGGGATTGAGTGATCTTATGCTGTTTGCTACTTATCTTCCTTTTCATGCCAGAGATGAGGAGATGGCTCCGTTGATGAAGTACCTGCTGCACAAACATGAACACCTAAGTTTGGATTCTGAGAACTCACTTAAAATCTGGCTGCAGTACATGTTTTTTCCAGAGTGTAGGAAGCAGATACAGTAGGATACAATGGACTTTCTAACATACCTAGGTGATGAGTAAGGCCCAGCTTCATAGAGAGAACATACTCAAACAATATAGTGGAGGGCATTTGAAGAAAATAAAAACTGCTGGCCTCCATAAGTTTATGCACACACATGCACATACACTGCACTCACATATACACATGCACGTGACCATGTATAAAATAATCTTTCACATACAGAAAGAACACTTCCATCTCCTAATTGTACTTTTAATTATATTATAATTAATATTTCAAAAGTTCCAGTCCTGAGTGTTACCATATGGATATTATAAAAATCTCAATATTTACTGAAAATGTCTGTAACAAAATTTACATTGTAGCTAAAAGAGAGAAAAGAGTATGTTTTCCCATGCTCTACTCTAATATTTTATAGTTGTTACTATATGATTTATTGAACAGGCAGTGGAAGGAAAGTGCTAGAAATGGATCATTCAATCATTCCTGTCACTGACACTGAGTATCTACTTCTGGTGAATTTCTCTCTGAGACACTGCGAGAGTTGAAAGAAAATACAAATATCTTCCAAAAGGCAAACCAACAAACTTTCCATGACCACCTTTATAATGACTTATATATGATTTTTATTCTTTAATATTTTACATCCCTTCTCCAATTGCAGAAGTTTCCTTGATCTTAGATGAATGTAATTTAGGCAAAACACCAATAAGTATTGTAGATGGCAATAATTGAAAAAACAAACATTGTCAAATGCAGATAGTTTGATTATTACACCTAATGGTTTGTGAAATTATGAACATAGCTGTTTTTATTTTCTCTTCTTTTTATACTGAAATTAAAATTTTGTTGATATCATATTCTGATTACAGTTCCACCTCCCAACTCTTGTGAGATCCTCCCTACCTTCCTTACCATACAAATCTAATTTTTAATCATAAAACTAACTGTATTTCAGAGAGTTTTATAGCAGGCATCCCATAAGGAAACAGCATGTGCCTTTGATATGGATGTAGTTATTATATTCATACTTTCAGATGTTATAGAAGTAGTTTGTACTGTATGCTAATTTTTGGAATTATTTATCTATAATTTATGATTTGAAGCTGCTAAATCATTTTCAATCTGTTGCATGTCATGATCTTTAATTGTACTATTTATTATAAAACATGTTTATCTAGAATAGAGCTTTGATTATGGTGAGAAAATAATTAATTTGGGAAAATATAAAGATTTATACTCATTTATGTCAAAAATTTCTTTCTTCAGACAGAAAACATTGAAAATTCCCGATATCTTGGGAAACAGAATAGTCCTTTTGTCAGTTCTAAGATTTTCAGAGGCATCCTTAAGGTATGCCCAGGCAAAGGGTAAATCATTCCTTAACTGTCAACTTTACTTTCATTTCCACAATAGCTGCACTCCTAAAGATTGAAATATACAATAAAAATTGGTAGCATTTTACCTTCATAACCTTAAGTCATTCACTCAAACTGTCCTGGAAAACAATTTCCAGTTTCTGACCTTCTGTTTGGTCTTCTGAGTTCCAGTACATCAAGTGTGTTGCACAACATTAAGGTGATCTGCTTTCTGAATATGTAAGACAGGAAAAGGCACAATATCACTTTCCTTCCAAAAGACAGACTAAGGAGGAAATGGATCTGTCTCTCCTCACAACAAAACTACATAAACATTATTTGGCATTTACGTCTTTATCATAAGCTGACCATTTTCTAACATCTAATTTCAAATTAAAACTCCGTTGATGAGGAAATCTTATTCCTCTTCTTAAATGTGAGAAAATATTTTCTGTGTATCTGTGATGTTACCACCAACTTGGGCAGAAATACAGGCTCAGGAGGTTTTCCTGTTGAATATTTATTTATTTAATTATTTATTATTTTATTATTTTCAATTGTGATTTTATTTTAAATAAAATGATATCCCTTTTTCTACTCCTGTTCCTTTGTCCAGCCCCTCCAACCTCTCTTTTCTTTGATTATTATTGTTTATATACATATGTAACAATAATATGCATACATGTGTGCATATGCACAAATGTCTAAGTAAAACATTACATTTATTTTTGTTGGTGCTGTGTGTATGGTTTTAGGATTGTCCACTCTGGATTAGACAACCAATATGGGAACTCATTTCTGGGAATGTCTAATTCTCATTCTTGCCCCAGTCATTAATTGTCGATAGTTCTCTGTTTAGGGGTGATATCTTGGAAAATTTCCCTCTTTCCATGTTTAAATGTCCATTAGCATTCCAGTTAGCAGCTTGAACCTGGGAGAGTGGAGCCTAAAACATAAGGCCGACTTTTTTTTTTCTAATTTTTTTTATTTTTATTTTATTTTATTTTTTAAATTTTATTTTCTAAGTTTTTTTTTTATTTACATTCCAAATCATTTCCCCTTTCCCATTTCCTCCCTCCCCGAAAGTCCCATAAGCCCCCTTCCCTCCCTCTTTTCCCCATTCAACCCCCTCTCGCTTCTCTGTCCTGGCGTTCCCCTACATCCAGTCTTTCCAGGACCAGGGGTCTCTCCTTCCATCTTCTTAGAAAGCTATTGATATGCGAATTGTGTCTAGGGTATTCCGAGATTCTGGGTTAATATCCCCTTATCAGTGACTGCATACCATGTGTGTTCTTTTGTGATTGGGTTACCTCACTAAGGATGATATTTTCAAGTTCTGACCATTTGCCTAGGAATTTCGTGAATTCATTGTTTTTAATTGCAGAGTAGTATTCCATTGTGTAGATATACCACATCTTCTGAATCCATTCCTCCGTTGAGGGACATCTGGGTTCTTTCCAGCTTCTGGCTATTATAAATAAGGCTGCTATGAACATAGTGGAGAATGTGTCCTTATTGCATGCAGGTAAAGCCTCTGGGTATATGCCCAGGAGTGGTATAGCTGGATCCTCCGGGAGTGTCATGCCCAGTTTTCTGAGGAACCGCCAGACTGCTTTCCAGAGTGGTTGTACCAGCTTGCAATTCCACCAGCAGTGGAGGAGTGTTCCTCTTTCTCCACATCCTCGCCAACAACTGCTGTCTCCTGTGTTTTTGATCTTAGCCATTCTGACTGGTGTGAGATGGAATCTCAGGGTTGTTTTGATTTGCATTTCCCTAATGAATAAGGATGATGAAAATCTCTTTAGGTGCTTCTCAGCCATTAGATATTCTTCAGGTGAGAACTCTTTGTTTAGCTCTGTACCCCATTTTTTAATAGGGTTACTTGCCTCTCTGGAGTTTAACATCTTGAGTTCTTTGTATATATTGGATATTAGCCCTCTGTCGGATGTAGGGTTGGTAAAGATCATTTCCCAGTTAGTTGGTTGCCGCTTTGTCTTTTTGACAGTGTCTTTTGCCTTGTAAAAACTTTGTAATTTGATGAGGTCCAATTTGTCTATTCTTGATCTTAGAGCATAAGCTATTGGAGCTCTAGCTAGAGCAATTAGACAACAAAAAGAGGTCAAAGGGATACAAATTGGAAAGGAAGAAGTCAAACTATCACTATTTGCAGACGATATGATAGTATACTTATGCGAACCAAAGAACTCCACTAGAGAACTCCTACAGCTGATAAAGGACTTCAGCAAAGTGGCCAGATATAAAATCAACTCAAGCAAGTCAGTAGCCTTCCTATACTCAAAGGATAAGCAGGCTGAGAAAGAAGTAAGAGAAATGATACCCTTCATGATAGCCACAAACCATCTAAAGTATCTTGGTGTGACTCTAACCAAACAAGTGAAAAATCTGTATGACAAGAACTTCAAGTCTCTGAAGAAAGAAATTGAAGAAGACCTCAGAAGATGGAAAAATCTGCCATGCTCATGGATTGGGAGGATTAATATAGTAAAAATGAGCATTTTACCAAAAGTAATATACAGATTCAATGCAATCCCCATCAAAATCCCAACTCAATTCTTCATAGAGTTAGAAAGAGCGATTCAAAAATTCATCTGGAATAACAGAAAACCCAGAATAGCTAAAACTCTTCTCAAGAGTAAAAGAACCTCTGGGGGAATCAGTATCCTGGACCTCAAGCTGTACTACAGAGCAATAGTGTTAAAAACCGCATGGTATTGGTACAGTGACAGGCATGTATATCAATGGAACAGAATTGAAGACCCAGAAATGAATCCACACTCCTATGGTCACTTGATCTTTGTCAAAGGAGGTAAAACCATCCAATGGAAAAAAGATATCCTTTTCAACAAATGGTGCTGGCTCAACTGGAGGTCAACATGCAGAAGAATGCAAATTGACCCATCCTTATCTCCTTGCACTAAGCTCAATTCCTAGTGGATCAAGGGCCTCCACATAAAACCAGACACCTTGAAACTAATAGAAAGGAAACTAGGGAAGAACCTTGAACATATGGGTACAGGGGAGAATTTCCTGAACATAAGGCCGACTTAAGTTTCATGTAATAGCCAACTTTATTCAGAGAATCAGACAATTTATGTTTGGAGGCTTAAACAAGGTCCAATTAACAAAGGTCATATGAGTTTAGACTTTATGTAGTCACAATGACCGCCTGTACTTGGAAGCCTCCTTTGAATAATAATATCAAATGCTTAATGTGATACAAAACCAATCATATTTATTACACCTTTGAGGGGCATGGAAGCAGACTCCACGAACAACTCAATTTATGGAGGAGTGAAGGTTTCAAGATATCTTAGTTATGGTTTTACTGCTATGAACAGACACCATGACCAAGGCAACTTTTATAAGGAGAACATTTAATTGACGATGGCTTATAAGTTCAGAGGTTCAGTCCTTTATAAACAAGGTGGGAGCAAAGCAGCATCCAGGCAGGCATGGTGCACGAGGAACTGAGAGTTCTCCATCTTCATTTGATGTCCATTAGAAGATTGACTTCCAGGTAGATAGGGCAAGGGTCTTAAAGCCCACAACCACAGTGACTCACCTACTCCAACAAGACCACATCTCCTAAAAGTGGAAAGCATTTTCAAACCATCACACAAGACTTTCATCTTGTTTTCTAAGAGTTCTTTCACAAGATCTCAGCATGTTCTTTACACAGCTTAATTTTTGGACAGCACTCTGACAAATATCCACTCATAGGACCACTGTTCCAGTCTTGTTTATGCAGTGATTTTTGGGAGAGACAGATATACAGCACATCTCATGGTATTCTGTCTTTTTACTATCTTTTTGCCTTCATTCTGTGATGTTCCCTGAGCGATAAGTACTGGAAATATATATCTATATTATAGATATATCTACTGTGGCTGGGCTCCCCAGGATCCATTGCTCTCATCATTGTGTACAATCTGTGATGTTTCTGTGATAGTCTCCATTTTTTTCTTTTGATAAGGACTGGTAGATACACATACCACTGGGCATAAAGATAAGATTTAGAATGTAGTAAGGAATGATTCTAGCTTTGCAAAGTGGTAATATATTCTCTTTTAATGTGACAACGTTTGAGCTCCAAGAAACTGCCTAGGTTTGCAGTACCAGACACGACTTCCCTCCTGTAGAGTGAGTCTTACATCCAATGTGAGTGCCACTTACTGTGCCTAGACATATTTTCATCAAATTGTTGCTTATTGTTTTTCTAGAAGAGGCAGTTGGGTAGGACTGTTAAATTGCTTTCCACCCATCACAATTTGCATACCTAGTATTTTCTAGTACCATAGAAAAATCTAGACCATGGGAAGGAGGTTTTTTTTTTCTTGGTAATTTTGATTTTTAGGCTTTCTTTTATTTATTTGTTTTATTGCTTTTGTGAGACAGAGAGGCATAAAACCTGACATTAGTAGCTAGATACATAGGTAAGTATATAAGAAGATAACTGCCAAATTTTTGAGCTGAATTTGAAGCAAGCTTGATTTTTATTAGGTCCACCCTAGACTTGGTCTAAATTGGTTTAAAGAGAGCAGCCCTGAGTCCATTTCAGAGGATTGGGAGGAGATAGAAAAGGGGTAAGACTATGATCAATGTATGTTATATGAAAAATAATTAAATTCATTTAATTTTTAAAAGAGGCTTTCAGGTCAGAGCAATCTGGGATCACTTGAGTTTTGTGTCTTTTGCTGTTTGATTTTTGTTTTTCTGTTTCTGTTGGTTTTTGTTTTCAAAAGAAGGTTACTTTGTGTAGCTTTGACTGTCCCTGAACTCACTATGTAGACCAGGCTGGCCTGGATCTCAAAGTTTTGCCTGTTTCAGTGTGTACCAATAGCACTTGATGAGTATTGTGTCTTAAGTATGTGGTGTCTGTTGAGTATTTATTTTTGTGGTGCAGTGGGAGATACAGCCAGTTGGTGTTGCATAGTAGTTTTGGCTTTGAGATTAACGCCAATGAGAATGGAATAATCATAAGTGCGTTAGCACCTGAAAGACAGAACTATTGCAGATAAACTGCATGTAGCATTAATAGGATTAAAATGTATTGACAGGCAAAGAACTTCTTTTCTGGGTTCTCTCAGGGAAGTTAAAGAATACAGCTGGCGTGCAAAATGAAATGTGCAGAGCTATAAGGTGAGTTCTGGAAAAATAATAAGCCCCCTTGCTTTTTATTCTTTTAAATGGCAAGCACAAAATATAATACTATGAAAGTAGGCTCCAAAAGAGCAAGAGAATGGTTTAAAATAATGGACTAAAATGTAAGGGTCATGAAGAGATTTACTGGGTGCTTGTATAAAAGAACTCTGGATATATAGCTGTACAGACCTTTATGTGAAAATCTTTCCTGTGTGCTGCTTATCAAAGCATCTCTAGGATGTAGTTGAAAACCTAGCACAAAAGACATGATTTTAACTTAGTAAACAAAATTTCCTCATACATTTTACACAAAGGACCTTGAATTAAAAGGTCTAATAGATTATTACCTTAGCCTTGTCTTAACCCAGTACTTTAAATACAAGGAGAAAATCACTTGAGTATGTTTCCAGAATTCAGGAAGAACTAAACTGGTTATCTCCCTTTTTATTATCTATCCTGCTACTGACCTGAAGATGATTCATATGAGTAAAGTCATGCCTCCTCCTTGACATTGTGAGTTCATGAAAGTTCAAGTCAATCCAATTTGCTATGATACCTCAAAGGATCAATAGATTTAAGTTTATACAAAATTTTCTCTTCCAAGTTGAATATATAGGCAGCTCTCCTTATCAAATGTTAGCTTCCTACCCATCTTCTGTTAATCAGATACCTTAGATTATATTTTTCCTCTAGTCATACTGGACAAACTTAATGAAGCTGATATACAAAATTTTCACTGAAGACGGGGCCTTAGAGGTTTATACATATGATGTAATATCAATGTTTATAATTAGCAACAACAAAAAAAATTTACTATGCAAAACAAGTGCATGCACCCTCTAGAGGTACCTCACGAGGTTCAATATTTGAAAGTTGTACTCCTGTGCAACTGGCATATATGCAGGTCTACTATAATAATGTATAACAAACAGTAAATACACACTGAAATTAACTTATTATCTCATACTACCGGGGCAGAAATCACAATCTCCAGGACTACAACTTCTTTGGACGTTATCTGGAGATTCCTTCCTGGTCTCTTTCAGTCTCCGGTGGATCCTCACATTCTCTATCTTGCTGCTTGATAGTCTATTGTCTATTGCAGTCTCTTCATGACCTTCTTTTCTTTGTCTATACAAGTACTTATCATTGGATGATGGGTGAAAGTAATCCACTGTGTCACCATTAAAGATGTTTGACTTAATTACATTTGTAAACATTTAATTTTCCAAAAAAAGAGGTCATATTCACATCTCTATTTGGAGGTGGCATTGCAAAAGAGTACATTGATGGGAGTGTTGAACTAAATTTAAAGTTCCTGCTCACCCTTCCTCTGCAGCTTCTGTCTCCCAATTTCAGCTCACCTTACCAAATCTCTGCACTCTTCCCTTAAAAATAGCCTTTTGCAGAGAAGCCTCAGTGGAGCATTAAATTTGGAGTTCAAATGATAAGCAATTGAAAACTAGACCCTTTGAGCTATAGAGGCCTTGAGCCTCGTAAAATCAATTTGTTTAGTTTTCCTCTCTTGAGAGGAGGGCAGTGAAGTTTTAAATCAGTCTGTGGATGAATAAGTCCTTTCACATAATGAAAAAGTCAAAGTAAGCTAAAACTGGTGATATTTAGCAAATTTTTATATTTGTATACATCGAAGAACTAGTTCCCTAAATGTACAAATGACTGAATATAAAATTTCTATTTGTGTTTTATTTAACTGCACAAACAGAATGTCTTTGTAATTTCGATAATTACAAAAGAGCTAAACAGAATGATTACAATTCTGGAATTAATTGAATGTGACAGATGATTATTTTCTGAAACTAAGCACCCGTAGAGATGCTAATGGGACTGGTTCTTATAAAACAGAGTTTCTTAGAGTGTGTGTTCCTTTAAGATACATGTGGAAGAATCTCATCCCAATATTTTCTCCTAAATGAATACCTGGGAAGAGTGCATTCGGTCTTCCTTTCAAGCAAATAATGTTTTCTGCTCTTTACTGGAACCAGTGAAAACCTTTCAACTATTACAATACCAACAAGAACAGTATACAATAAATACCATATTGTTTAATCTGGTTGTCACCATGGCCAGATTTGGAATCAAACAAAAGCCAAGCCACTGAGTACTCCTGTGAGTACTTTTCGTGATCATATTATTTAAAGTTGGAAGACTCAACACAAATGTGGACATCATCTTCAGGTGGCAGACTAGATAAAGGAAGTGGGAGGAGGAAGGTGTTTGTTTTTTGTTTGCTTGCCTTCTCTCCTGCTGCCTAGATCATTTACTGTTACTGCCACTGTTATGCTTCTTTGCTGACATTAGAGCCCAGGTTCTCTCCTCTAGGAATCCTCCAGGCCATCAAGATTTCATCTTCAAATTGGGACTGCTATGATATTGACATCCAGCCTCATGGATTGAGTGATTCGAGTGATATGTGTGTGTGTGTGTGTGTGTGTGTGTGTGTGTGTGTGTGTGTGTGTATTTCTTTTACTCCAGAGAATTCTTAGGAAATCACCTCTTAATCACCACACAAGGATAATTTCTTCACTGGATAGTTAGACCATATAATCAATCTCAAAAAACAATTCTATTATACCATTGACCTTTAAGTTTGAGTGAGCACTGTGTTCCTAATCCTTTTTTTTTGGCATAAAACTGGGTTCTAGATACTGGAAAGCTCAACATCATGGAAGAAACTGGCTTTTTTTTATTTAAATGACATTTTGTCTGAAAATTCTCTACTGAAATGATTTTCTCTCTGTTAAATCCTAAGAAACTGGCATTTTCTATTGTTTGCTAGATTAAGCAGTTCCATCACTCAGTTTTTCCAGATAACTTTAAGACTCATAGCATGAAAAAGGGGCCTCACAAGATCTCCTATTTTTGTACACATTCACAAGATAACATCAGTAATAGTCTATGGTATTGTTGCCTGCCCATGGGATGGAACCCAATTTGGACCAGTCACTGGTCAGTTAAACCTTCTGTCTCTGCTCCAATTTTGTGCCTGCATTTCTTTTTTTTTTTAATTTTATTTTTTTAATTTACATTCCAAATCACTTCCCCTTTCCCGTTTCCTCCCTCCCCGAAAGTCCCATAAGCCCCCTTCCCTTCCTCTTTTCTCCATTCAACCCCCTCTCGTTACTCTGTCCTGGCATTCCCCTACATCCAGTCTTTTAGACAGGAGCAATTCTGGGTCAAAAGTTTTGTAGTTAGGTTAGTATTCCCTTCAACTACTGGGGGTCTTGTCTGACTACTGAAGATAGTCTCTTTAAGTTCTATACACATTGTTGGACATTTTAGTTAAGGTCACTCACATTGGGAACCTCTCCCATCCCAGGTGTTTGCACTTTTCTAGAAGTTTCCCCAACTCTCCTCCCTTGGCAGCTGCATATTTCCATTCATTCTCCTGGCCTTCTGTGCCTCTCTTCTGCATCCCCCCATTCCTGGTCCTGCCCCCTTTACCCTCCCCCTAGACCCTCCCACCCAGGTCCTTCCCTCTGCATTCCATGATTATTTTGTTCCCCCTTCTAAATAGGATTGAAGCATTCTCACTTGGGCCTTCCTTCCTATTTAACTTCTTACGGTCTGTGGGGTGAATAGTAGGTATTCTGTACTTTTTGGCTAATATCTACTTATCAGTGAGTACATACCATTCATGTCTTTTTGGGTCACATGCAGGATGATATTTTCCAGTTCCATTCATTTGGCTGCAAAATGTATGATGTCCTCATGTTATTCAATTGTGTAAATGAACCACATTTTCTGTATCCATTCTTAGGTTAAGGGACATCTGGGTTGCTTCCAGTTTTTGACTATTATAAATAAGGCTGCTATGAACATAGTGGAGCGTGTGTCCTTACGGTATGGTGGAACATTTTTTGGCTATATGCCCAGGAGTGGCTCTCTGAGAGGCTCTACCAGCAGTTGTCTGAGACAGATGCAGATACTAACAGCCATGCATTGGACAGAGGTTGAGACTACTTTGGAGAAGTTAGGGGAAGGATTGAAGGAACTGAAGGAGAAGGTAACCACATAGGAAGACCAACAGTGCCAACTAACCTGGGCCTCTGGTAGATCTCAGAAACTTAGCCACCAGCCAAAGAGCATACATGGACTGGTCCTTGGCCCCAGTCTCATATGTAGCAGAGGACTGCCTTGTCTAGTCTCAATGGGAGAGAATATGCCTAATCATCTAGAAACTTGATGCCCTAGAGTGGGAGGATACCCAGAGGTGAAACACCCTCTCAGAGGCGAAGGGCATGTGATATGGGTGGAAGAACTCGGCAAGGAAATTCAGGAGGGGGTGGCAACATTTGAGATGTAAATCAATAAAATAAATAATTATTAATAAAGAAAAGACTAAAAACTTTTTAGATGAATTTTTTTAGAAAGAACATGGTGTCTTAATTCCACTAAGCATATGACTGTATTTTAATATATAAGTATTTCAATTTATAAGTATTATATCTATGTGTAAGAAGTGATTCCATTTGAGCCTTAGCTAATTTATAGCAAAAGCATTCCACTTTTCAAAATAAGGGGAATGATTTATAGTTTAATCCAATTCTTAATCTTCATATAGTGGTGATACTGTTGTATAAGGAAAGAAATATAAATGAAAGAATTTACCTTCGTTTTCCCACATATAGACAGGTGTATTATAATTCTGCATGTGCTGTAGAATCAGAAGTGAGAGAATGTTTGAGTCTCACTAAGGTAAGATGTCAAAGCTGAACTGTGTTCTCTCAATTTTTTATGCTAAAGAATCTGCCTTTACACTAGTCCTCTGTGTGAATACATTCAGAAATGGAGATTTATACAATGGTAATCAGTGCTAAATACAGATTGTTAGGGTTGGGATCTAATCAGATGGAAAAATTGTCTCCTAGTAAGAGGAAGAAACATCAGAGTTGACTATCTCTGCAAACATGATGGGGAAACTGTGTGAGGTTGCACGGAGAAAGTGATGATTTGCAAGGAAGAAAGAAAATCATCACCAGAAATCACATTTCCTAGACCATTTATCTCAGACTCTAGTCTCAAGAACTCTGTAAGCTATCAGCTCTCTGCTATCATGCCAGTCCAAGCTGATGAATACCCAGAGTGGTTTGATTTCTCTGCATTATCCCAGATAAGTTTTCTTTTTACTCTGTACTCGACTGTCTACCTCACCTTTTAACTATAATGTCACTGTGAAGAAAGTGATTCCAGCTGACACTTCACTAAGACATAGTGAAAACATTCCATTTTGCAGAGTATGGGGAATGATTTTGAGTTAATTCAGTCCTTAAAGGACAAAACTTGGCATCACAAAACCTCCTGTCACCATTGCCTCTAATTAGTCATATCCTGACAAGTGAAGAAGGCTGTTCATAGCTGAATATTAAACAAGATGGAATAAATGACTCTCTCCCTTGAACCTTATCTTTCTTACCATAGCTGGGATTCTTTGCCTTAGAAGTCAGTGGAAACACAGTACACAATTATATACCTTAGTTTCATAGCCAGTTGAAGAATATTTTTTCTTCTGATATCATGACATATTCTATACCACCTCACAAAGGCAGAGTGAAAAGCATAATTTGTGATTCCAGAAAAATGTGATGTACAATTTATAGGACATCTTGATAATCAGTTATAAACATTTCAATGCTAGAACTTATCCATGTGATACATATTTCACATGTCTCTGAGTATATTTTAAAAAATTAACAACATATCTCTCATTCATTATAAAAGATGAAGTATAATTGCTGAAATAAACAAGTCACTGAAAATGTAGGACAGCATCTCTGCCTTCTTCAGCTTACCTTTGACTTCTGCTTTGCACTCTGGATTTGCAAAGTAAGTCAGTCTCATAGGTTCACACTTGTGAAATGTGTGTGAAGTAGACGGATGAGGAGCATTCGTGTGATGCATTAGGAGCCCTTTGAGGGATGTCATCATTGAAGCTCAGGAGACTTACTGGTTGCTATCCAATTGCCTATCGGGTCTGAAGAACAAAGTCTTGTCTCAATTGCCTACCTTCTAAACTGCAGCAATGTCATGGTACTATTATACTAAACATATGATCATTCATAGAACTCTAATGTGTGTTCTCCTTTAAAAATGGAAGCCCTCAAATGTGTTTTCTTTGAGTACTGAAAAAAATCTATCCATTGAGCAAGCATTAGATTCATATGTCTTTGTCACTTCCCCATTTAAGATGGGATCATCGTAAAAGGCTGTGACATAAATTGTTGTGGAAAAGATCGATTAGTTTAAAAGCTTTTCCCTTTTAGCAGATGTGATAGTCATTATATTTCACCCTTTTGAGTGAGATTTTTCATAAAGCCATTTTAATCATTTATTCATTTAAAAAATTTTTACCCAAACTGCAAGGGTCTCTAAATCTATTTTTGAGTTATGGCTTTCCTTGCTAATCACTGGATTTGAACTTCTTGGAACCAAAGACAACGGCCTCACTTTGGAATCTATTTCTTCAGAAATACACTGTTTAAAAAGGGCCTTTCAATCCTCTTCCCAGGTCAAACTCAGTACTTCATATATAATTCCTTACTGCATTTTAGAACTACACCTGAGAATGTACGTGAGACATCGAAGAAGGATATGCTTTGAACCTGGATAAAGGAATATGGAGCCAGATTACTCAGCAAAACATAAAGTACATATTTAGGATGGGTTACTCTCACTTATTCCCCTGGTATGCTATGGCTTTTGTTATTTCATGATACGGTAACTTTATTTAGAAACAATGAGAATAGATCACACACACAGTAATAGGCACATTATCTGTTATCTTGTTTTGTAATATAAATGAAAAGCTGACAGGGAATAAAATTAAGACTGCTTCGATAAAATTAAATTCATGGATTTGAGTTATCTAATTCCCTTGACCCTAAATGTGAGAAATCTAGCATATTGGAATAATATTAAAAATTGATTGATGTTTGTAATAAGTATTTACATGCTTCTAGTATTTTCGCATCAAAATTTGATTTGACCCTTTTACTAAGCTTGAGAAGCCAGTATTATAAATTATCATTTCTACTTGACACGTAAATAAAGGTGTAAAGGAACTGGAACTTTTTGAAATGTTAATCTAATGTAAGCACTAAATCCATACCAGTCATTTCAGAGCAAGTCCAGAAAATTCACCTTAATTTTCTTTCTTACTGTTTTATATGGTCTTGTGACATTAAAGCACACTTACTGATATACTCTAGAGACTGTGTATGGCCTTCTGTTCCTCGTGACTGGGAGGATACCAGTACCACCTTAACAAATCACATCTCATGTTACCCATTCAGACTGAAGAGAGTATCCACATTTAAAACATTGCTCATGGTTTTTAATTTATCTACTAACTGCATGTATCATTTCTAAATCAAAGCAGATACAGAAAATTTTCCTGTAATTATTTTATAAGAGCTAAAGATTGCTTTTAAAAGAATAAGTATTTGAGTGGAAATTCAGAATCTGTCCATATGTCCAGGTACTCAACATATATACCATTAATGAGAATTAATGTAGTGCTTCTTCACATATCTTGAAAATATAGATATATGCCAATAATGAGAGTTGATACAGTGCTTGTTTATATACCTATGCACACTTTTTTGAAAAATTTTATTATATATTTTCTTTATTTACATTTCAAATGTAATCCACTTTCCTAGTTTCCTCTCTGAAACCCCCCATCCCATACCCCTCCCCCCTACTTCTATGAGGGTGCTCCCCCACCCATCGACCCACCCACTTCTGCTTTCCCACCCTGGCATTCCCCTACACTGGGGCATCGAGCCTTCACAGAACCAAGGGCCTCTTTTCCCACTGATGCCCAACAAGGCCATTCTCTGCTACATGTGAGGTTGGAGCCATGGGTCCCTCCATGTGTACTCTGGTTGGTGGTTTAGTCCCAGGGAGCTCTAGGGATCTGGTTGGTTGGGTTTGTTGCATCTCATTTGGGGCTGTAAACACCTTCAGCTCCTTCAGTCCTTTCTCTAACCTCCGCTGGGGAACCTGTACTCAGTCCAATGACTGACTACAAGCATCCACCTAGGTAGCTGTCAGACTCTGTCAAATCTTCTCAGAAGACAGGTATATCAGGCTACTGACAGCAATCACTTCTTGGCATCCACAATAGTGTCTGGGCTTGGTAACTGTATATGTCATGGATTTCCAGATGAGGCAGTCTCTGAATGGCCTTTCCTCAGTTTCTGCTCCATACTTTGCCTCTGTATCTCCTCCTGTGGATATTTTGTTCCCCCTTCTAAGAAGGACGGAAGTATTCACACTTTGGTCTTCCTTCTTCTTGAGCTTTATGTGGTCTGTGACTTGCATCTTGGGTATTTTGAGCTTTTGGGCTAATATCCACTTATCAGTGAGTGCATACCATGTGTGTTCTTTTGTGATTGGGTTACCTCACTTAGGATGATACTTTCTAGTTCCATTCTTTTACCTAAGAATTTCATGAAGTCACTGTTTTTAATAGCTGAGTAGTACTCCATTGTGTAAATATACATTTTCTGTATATCTGTATTTCTGTTGAAGGACATCTGGGTTCTTTCCAGCTTCTGATTATTATAAATAAGGATGCTATTGACGTAGTGGAGCTGGGTCATCAGGTAACACTATGTCCTATTTTCTGAGAAACCTCCAGACTAATTTCCAGAGTGGTTGTACCAGCTTGCACTCCCACCAATAGTGGAGGAGTGTTCCTCTTTCTCCACATCCTAGCCAGCATCCACTGTCATCTGAGTTTTTGATCTTAGCCATTCTGGCTGGTGTGAGGTGGAATCTCAGGGTTGTTTTTATTTGCATTTCCCTGATGACTAAGGATGTTGAGTATTTCTTTATGTCCTTCTTATCCATTCAGTATTCTTCAGTTGAGAATTTTTGCTTAGCTCTGTATCCCATTTTTAATAGGGTTTGTCAATTTTTGGACAGTATTATATTTGTCTGTAGATAAAATTAGGATATTTCTTTCCCAGTGGCTAGCTTGTCACAATGGGAGCAATACCACATGGAAGCAATAATGTCCAATCTTCGTTGAAGTGGGGTGGGAGTAGTGTCAGGAGCAGCTTTAAATGTCAGACTGTGGATTTCTGATGATTTTGAAGACTATCTGTAAATAGTATATATGAACTGTTAAACTTTAATAACTTTAGCTATTTACTATTTGAATAATATTGAAAACACTCTATTATAATTAAATCAGAATTTAATATTGCCATAAGTTTATTCTCTGACCTTTAAGTTATATTAGTTAACCATTCTAAACAGTTTGTAATAGCAGGTATTAGAAGTTCTGGATCCATGTCTTATATTCTTAAATGAGTTGCATAGGCACAATGCCTATCTAAGAGTAACAAAATTTATTTAAAATTTTGTTATCAATACACAAAAATTTATTTCAATGAAAACCTTATGTCTGTATTATTATATAAATTCTTTACCAATGTAAGAAAATGTAACTTCAATTCTGTATCAAAATATTGATTAATAAAGATAATCAATATCTTTATTTATTTATTGATAAATAAAGATTTCTGCCAATGTACGATTATAGCTATAAAATGTTTTGTTTAAGAGTAAATTTAATAATCCATTCCCACATATATATATATATGTGGGAATACACACACACACACACACACACACACACACATATATATATGTGTATATATATACACATATGTATATATATAATTTCTCATAGTATTACTTTATGTCCCTTTTTTTCTTTTCAATCCCCTTCCATTTATCTAAGAAATAAAAGATAGATAAATGAAAGATAGAAATCCCCAAGTCTAAGTTCTCTATTTAGTTTTCCTCCCTGTACAAAATTATGACCATTTCCAAATTACACCCTAAGAGCTAGGTTTAGCATTTGTTATCTAGTCTCTGTATGCTGAGAAAGTTCAGGACTTAACTGAAGTCCTTCCTGACTGGAACTGTATGAAATGCTGAATACACCAAGGTCATTGGAAATCAGCAGCTATTCCTGAAGCTGTTTTGGGAACACCGGGTGAGGCATGATCCTGGAACATCAGGTCATTTCAGCATCCTCGAGGATGAATCTTGTCAGATTGGCATTCTATTCTGTAATATATAAATCTTACAACCAAATGTTTAGTTCTATAAATACACTTTTATGGATTGTGCAAGGTGCACAGATTAAAGATGATTTTTTTTCTTGTTTAAGCAGGTGAAAGACAACTGTCTTTTTATAAGTTAGTTTGATCAATAACTAATTGTAATAATTCTTCCTTCTTACCATGTGAAGGATGGTATTATTAATTTTAAGGATGCTGTAATGAACAAGATTTATTGGCTAATTTTAGCTGAAGTTTTGACTAGGGATATGGGCTGTCCCCAGTGGAGGGATCAGCAAATTATATTACCTGTCCTGTTTGGTCTTTCTAAATTTTTCTTTCTTGTGTTTAGCCAAGATCTTGAGGGGGTCTTCTTATATCAAATATAATCCACACCACTTTGGAGGGAGTACAAAGATTTTTCTCCTTTCCTCTTAACACAAATATAGATCCTCTCTCCCAAAATAATATGTCCTTGGTCTGGTAACCCAAAAATGATTGGTTCAAATTAGCAGCATCTTTGGGTCTCTAGGCTTGCTCTACTCTGACCTCTCTCTCAGAGGATTTATAATATCATTAATACCTCCAAACTTTTGATCATCTTCATTTTGATAATTAAGACAACTTAAAACCCTTAAAACAATTTTAAGCAATTATTATTATTTGTTGAAGTAGAGTTAATATCTGACTTGTGCCTTTTTTCATACATTTCAAATCAAAGGCGTTGATTTCTTTAATTTACCATGAATAAAATCTTACCACTAGTTTTCCCTTTTATCCTTAAAACAATACAGTTTTCCTTTTTTCTTCCCTTCTAAGGAAATTAGTATCTCTTTAAAACCATTGGCACATTTAAAGCTATTGCTACTATTTCTCCTTTGTATCCTTAAAACAATGTCATTTTTCTTTATTCCTACCTTCTATGGAGATTAATATCTGCCTATTTTTATCCATCAAGATAGAGTTTCTCCTATTTCTGTCCCTTTGTTTCAACATTTGAGATCAAAGGCTTGAATTGTTTTATTTCCTCCTTTCTATGGAAATTAGTGCCTGTGGATATATTTATATCCCCTTTTATGTAACTTAGATTCATATCCTTTCCTATGTATCTGATTTCAATTAAATTGCCTACTAATTTTGTATGAGCCTACTTTTGGCTGAATTACAACTGAGTTCCATGCTAAGCTATTCCAGAATTCCTATGTTCCAAGATTCCAGTTGTTTGTGAAGCCTATGGAATTCTTAAACTTCTATAAAGCTTTCCATAATTTTCCTTCATTCTGCCCTTCTACCCTTTCCTGCTCTCTGGCCTGCCTTATCTCAATAGGGCAAGCCTGCTCTATGTGGCCTGCCTTCTCCCAGAAGGAGCTGCCAGAATCCGTGGCTTAAGTGAGCTCTTGTCGCAGCCCAGAACCTGAAAGAGAGTCCAGCTGAATCAGTAGCCTACAGTCCTGGGTCAGTCTGGGTGTGCCCTAGCCTTAAGTCATGAACTCCAGAATCATGCATGCCAAACTAGCAAGAACGTCTATACTAGTTTTAACCTGTATGGCCTGGGTCGGAACCACATGGCTAAGCTCCGCTTGTCTGAGAAACCAATTCTCCCTGCCTCTAAATTTTAAAGGAAGGCATGTGTACTCCATTCTGGAATTTCCAATTAATTTTCAAAAGTTAATTCTTGCCCAACATAGGACACCATCTATTGTATTAATATTTTAATAAATTCCATCAGGGAGTGGTTTCCACACTACCCACTTCAATGTTCTGGGTTCCCAAATAATACAACACAATATCTGGGATATTTTGTAGCCTCCACATTGTTAATCCACCTCCCACTGATAATTATCAATTATCACTAAATTCTATATTCTTCCTTGACTGACTGCTCTGACCCAGTTGGACAGCCCTCTGGACCATACTCTCTGGGCTCCTTCACATGGATACTATGCCTCCCTGTCCTCTACTCTTCTCAGGCATGATATCTCCTCTTCTTCTCACTCTCCCTGTATGGTGGATATCTCCCACTTCCTTTCTGTCTCCATCCCAAGTCCAGGAATCCTAAAAGTCTTGTCTGCCCTGCCCAACCATTAGCTGCCAGTATCTTAATTTACCAATCAGAACCAACTGGTGACAAGGTCCCCCAATGTCTTACAAGCAGGCCCTCATGTAAACAGTTTTGGAGACCCAAATTAAAATTAAAATACAAACAACATTAGGCCAAATCTACTACAGGACAGGTTTGAAATGAGCAGATATCAGGTTTTGGTTGTAACTTTCTGGTTGGCTCTAATTTCTTGTGTCCTGGAAAATGTAACTGGACATGAACATATCTAATAGAAACAGGACAATATATTTTAAAATGTTGCACTTCTGTGGGAAATCAGAGCGGGGGGGGGAGAGAGAGAGAGAGAGAGAGAGAGAGAAAGTGAATGAGAGAGAAAGTGAATGAGAGAGAGAGAAAGGGAGGGAGAGAAATTAACAGTAAAAGATGCATCAAGGATGAGTCTGCCATGACAAATGATAAAGGCAATTGGGTGTTTGCATACTGCCATCTTTCTCATGTGTGCTCTGTTACTTGGAGCTTTGCAAACAATTTTATGTTTGTATATCTCACTAGCATCTCCAGTCTTTACCTAAGGGTGTACATATTTGTATAGAGTGAGGTCACATGTTTATATACAGTGAGGAACACTTTTCAACAAGTTCTAGGCTTCCAGTCTTAGTCTTCACAGATAGTTTTTCTTGGTAATTTGACAGGGTTGATAAAGGATCTTGTGTCCTCACCTGCTGTCATTAGAGTGTCAGATGAAGACAAAAAAAATTTGAAAACCAGACATTTGTGAGGAGAGAGTCCAATTTTATACTAATAGTCAGCTTGATAAGAGGTTATAATTAACAATAGAAATCGTAAATTACAAGTCTTGGCATGCTAAATGCAACAGTGCAGTCCAGACTGACTCCCAAAATAAACAAACAACATGTGGACACCATGAAGTGTGTGGTTAATTTTCTCACTTTTGATAAATGTACTATTGTTACTGCTATGTGAAATGTCAGAAATGCTGCAAAACTCAAACATTCAAAAACTAAGTCTGCATTCACAGAGTTGAAGAACTCATTTTTATTACTCTGGACCCAGTGTAGTGTTCTGGAGACACCGACCTGATCTACAGTTTTGTTCATCATTTTTAAGCTGCACTGTATTACTTTTAAACTTTTCTGTTATTTTTTTTATTATTCTTAACCAAGGGTGGGGGCCGGTTCAGCTGATATGTGACATAAATGAAGTACCAATGTAAAACAGCATATAGTACTCAGAGATACAATGTAGTAAGAAATTTTAACTCATTTAAATCTTCTTTATCACTGTAAAAGCTATTGACATTGGGTAAGCTTGCTGTATAGTAGATGTCACTTTTCTGGGAGATTCACTGTAAAGCTAATATATTACAATACTTTCATGAGTTAGTTCTATTCCTAGTTGCATTCTAGTTATATTTTCTCAGCTATATTCTTCATAAATTATATTTTAATATTTTTAAGAATTTCATACAATATATTGTTGATATTCAGCTCCTCAAAAATCTGTGCCTACCTTCAAACCATCCAAAACCCAAGCTTCTTGTTTCTCCCTGCTTTTTAAAAACCCATGGGGATCTAATTTGCTCTGCCCAAGTACTCTTGAGTGTGAGGCCCTCAGGAACAGGTTAAATGTGTCAAGATCACAAACACACAGAATACTTATAGTCTAATGATGGCTATCATTTGCCAATGGTTCCTCACCTATCCAAGCTCAAATTTTGTCTAGCTTGAACTTAAACATGTCACGTGCATGCAACTTGAATTGCTATGAGTTTATGTATGCACATTGTCTAGTTTTGTCCTAGAATATTTTTTTCTTTCTAATCACCTTGACACCACTGTCTCTTAACCTTGGAGAATGGTATGATGAAAAGCTAAACACTTCTTGGTATTTTACTCTCTGTGCATTGGCCAGTTGTGTATCTCTGTGATTAGCCATTTACTGGGTGAAGACACTTCTCTAGTGAGAGTAGGGATATTCTTAATTTATGTTTGTAGCAATATGTTATTAAGAGTATTTAATATTACTCAGTTTGGCAGAATAATGATGGTAGATTCATAGAAAGTATCAACAGATATATGAACATAGATCTTTCTTCAAAAATAGGAAAAATGATTTTCAGAGCAAACAGATGTCTATAGAATAAAAAAAAACCCTTTATTATCTAAAAATTAGACAAGTGCCAAATATTCAGAATTTACAAAGAACTTCAAAATTAAAAATAAAATGAAATAAAACTACCAATTAAAAAATGGGCTAATGAATTGAATAGACACCTGTTCATATTACACATATGTATGTATATATATATATATATATATATATGTATGTGTATACACACAAACACATATATTATTTAAAATGCAAATGGCAAATAACTATTTTGAAAAGTATTCAGTATCCCTAGGCATCAGGTTAATAAAAATTAAAACTACTTTGAGATTCTTCCCCAACCTAGACAGAATGGCTATATCAAATCTGACAACAAATGTTGGAAAGGATATAGAATGAAAGGAACCCTTAAAAATGTCCCAGGTATTAGAAACTAGCACACTAGTATCAGGCAAATGAAGGGAACTAGAAAATATCATCCTGAGTGATGTTACCCAGTCCCAGAAAGACACACATTGTATGTACTCAGTTATAAGTGAATATTAGTCATAAAGTACAAAATAACCATGCTATAATCCTCAGACCCAAAGAATCCAAGTAACAAGGAAGATATAAGAAAGAATATTTCAATCTCACTAAGAATGGGAAATAAAATAGACACTAGGGATAGTTGGAGTGAAGGACTGGGGTTGGGGAGATAAACAAGAGGGATCAAGTCATGGGGAGGATTGAGGGAAAGAGAACTGGGAGAGAGAACTGGAATCCATGCGCATGTGTGCGGGGGGGGGTTGGGATCTCTATTATTTGCTAGAAATATAGGGCAATGGATTTTCCTCAGGGATCTATGAGGGTGACCCCAGCTATGACTTCTAGCAATAGAGGATATGAAACATGAAATGGCTACCTACTTTAACTAGGCAAAACTTCCAATAGAGGGATGGAAAGAATAACTCAGCCATGTCCAGCCTATAAGATGTTCAAGGATAAAAATGGAGCATAAATTGAGGGAATGGCCAACCAATGACTGATCCAACTTGAGACTCATGCCATGAGAGAAATCTGAACCCTGGCACTATGAATGGTACTCTCATATACTTATAGAGAAGAACCTAGCATAATTGTCCTCTGAGAGGCTCTACAACAGTTGATGATAACAGATCCAGGGACCCACAACCAAATATTAGGCAGAGCTCAAGGAATCTTGTGGAATACAGAGAGGAAAGATTAAAGGACAGAGAGGTCACAGGAACTACAAAAAAACCCTACAGAATCAACTAACCTGGACTCATAGGGGCTCACAATGACAACCACCCACCAAAAATCATACATAAAATGGAACTAGGACTCCTAAACATATGTGACAGATATGCATCTTGGTTTTTATGTGAGACCTCTAACAATGAGAACAGAGATTGTCTTTGACTCTATTGCCTACCTTTGTGTGCTTTTCTCCTAACTGGGTTGCTTGTTTAACGTCAGTAGGAGATATGCCTAGTCCTACTGCTATTTGATAGGCCAAGAGTGTTGATATCTATGGGCGGCCTCTCCTTCTTTGAGAAGAAAGGGAAAGGTTGATGAGAATGGAGAGGGGAGAGGGAGGTCATGGAAAGAGAGAAGGGAGGAGAAACATGATGTAAGGTAAATAAATTAATTAATTACAAAATGAATTAACCAGGCAAAACCCCCTCTTTTTTTAAACTTAGATATTTGTGTTTCATTTTTGAGAAATCTCTGCTATTTTCCTTATTTTCTGAGTGTTCTGGGTTAATGTCTATTGTTGTTGGTGGTAGTGGTGTCTGTGTGTGTACATGCATATGTGTGTGTGTAGATTATAACTTTTTATGAGGTTTGTGATACTTTCCCTATTCTGCATCCTGTGTCTTCACTTGAATGGTACTGTCATTTCCTTTAGAGAAGCTTTCAAACCTCACATAGTTTCATTTGTCAGTTGTTGACCTTAAGGCTTATACTACCAGGATTTTGTTCAGAGGTTGGTTTCCGATTCATATAATTTAAAGTATATTTTGAAATTTCTGCTATATCAGATTCTGGGTATCAGATCCTAGGACAAATTCATTGACTCACTTAAATTTCATGATGAATGAGAGATGGGGATTTATTTTCATTCTTTTATATGAAACTATGTATTTGTTGAAGCACTGATTGTTGAAGTTACTATCATTTTCTAGTGTCTATCTTTAGTCTCTAGTTCAAATATCAGAAAAGTTTAGGAGTATAGATATATTTCTAGATCAATTGCTAGGTTCTAATAATCAAATGTCTCATATTTCTATTTCTATAGCTCTTATAACATAATATGAAATCAGGGATAGTGATACTTCCCACATTTCTTTTATTGTTCAGAACTCTTTTGGATATTTGTACTGTTTCCATATAAAACTTAAGATATGTTTTTTAAAGTTTTGATTGAAATTTTGATAGAAGTTGCCCTTGAATATATATATATATATATAAATATATATATTAATACCATATGAATATGATATTTTGCTATAGATTCATATATAAGTAAAATTATATAATATGTATATATAAAATAAATCATATATAACAAATATATGATATATTGTGACATATTATATATACTATATATTAAATATATCACGTATTATATATTTTTGGTAGGATAGCCAATTCACAATGTTAATTTATCCCTCAGCAAAGGAGGTATTCCACTCTCCTGAGTTCTTTTTAAATTTCTTTCCTCAGTTTTTAATATGTGATCCTTTCTATTTGTTTCAAGGTATTTATTTTATTTACTTTGAGGTGTTGTAAATGGATTGTTTCCCTAATTTCTTCCTCATTATGTTTGTCATTTGAGTAGAGTTAAGTTTGTGTGTGTGTGTGTGTGTGTGTGTGTGTGTGTGTGTGTGTGTGTGTGTATTGTAGTATTTTTCTAGTGGACTATTTAGTGTCATTTATGTATAAAATCATATCATCTACAATAATAATTCATTGACCTCTTTTATCATTTGTATCTTTTATCTTTTTCACTTGTCATTATAATCTAGTTAATTTTTCAAATACTGCATTGAAAAGAAATAGAGACTGGATGGGGAGTCCTCTCCTTGACCCTAATTTTTTGTGGAATTATTTTAGTTTTTCCTTATTTAACATGATGCTATCAGTGGAATTGTTTATCATCTTTATTATGTTGAGATATGGCTTCTGTATCCCTAGATTTTCCAGGACTTATCAGAAAAAGATTCTGACTTGTGCTACAGGACTTTATTTATTTATTTTTTATCTAATGAGATAATCATGCAGATATGCCCTTTATTTTCTTTGGCAGAAAACCATTTGTATATTTTTTACCACCCTGTATCTATGGGAAGAAGCTGACCTTATTGTAGTAGATAATCTTTTTAATTCAGTTTGCAAGTACTTTATTGAAAGATTTTATGTTTGTGTTTATCAGAGACTGACATTTCTTTGGTTTTTGTCTGGCTTGATATTAGCATAAAACCAGAGTCATAAAATGGTATTGGAATTGCTCCCTTCTTTCTTATTTTAAAGAATATTTTCAGCAGTTTTGGTGTTAATTATTTTCTAAATTTATATAGCATTCTGTACTGTATAATTTGTCTCTGGGATTTTGTTAGGAGATTTTTAATTACTTGTTCTACCTCATTGATTGCTATGGATATATGTAAATCATTTAATCTTGTCTTAATTAATTTTGGAAGAGAGAGAGAGAGAGAGAGAGAGAGAGAGAGAGAGAGAGAGAGAGAGAGATTATCATTTCCAAACTAAGGGAATAAAGATTTTAAAAGTTTTATCAGAGTGTGTTCTAATAGCTAACTCTTTGTCTCTGATTTTATTAATATGGTTCCTTTTTATTCTTTCTTCCATTTAATTGCTAAGATTTTCAATCTTTTCAAAGAATCATTTCCATGTTTCACTGGTTCTTCGCATCATTTTGTCCAGTTGTGATTTACTAATTGTAGACCCCTTTTGTACTATCTTTCTGAATCTAATTTTTCTAGGTGTTGTTTGTTTTTATTTGCCCCTGAACCTCATGTATTTCATTAAGGTATATAAGAGTTCTCAAGATTTTGTATTATTTTGCTTTGTTTGCTTGTTTTAAATGTAAAGAATTGGAGACAGACATTCCTTTTAGGATTACCTTTGTTGTATCTCATAAATTCTGGTGTATTGTGTTTTAATTTTCATTGTCTCCTTTTCACAATCTAATGTCTAATTTTCAGGAGTTTGTTTTTAGTAATATATATATATATATATATATATATATATATATATATATAAAAATTGATAGTATTTAGTACTTATATATTTTTAGTTTTAGTATCCTATCAATATTTCATCCTTGTCTTTTGTCTTTGGTGGTAAGATAGAATTCTGGCTATTGTTTTAAATTTCTCAATCTTGTTGAGTCTTTCCTTATGTCCTAATTTCTGGTAGATCCTGGAAAATTTTTAATTAGCTGATGGGAAGAATGTGTATTATTTAGTGTGTGGCTGGCATGATCTGCAAATTCCTTGGTTTCATTTGGTTTCTTTTGTCATTTAACACTAGAATGTCTCTATTTAGTTTTTATTTGAACACCATATTAAAGTCTTCTACTAGTACTGTGTTGGGGTCAATCTGTGATTTTAGATCTACTAGTCTTTCTTTTATAAATCTAGGTACCGAGCAGCCTCAGCCATCTTTGCTACAGTGACAGAGCAGATAGAGACTCCAGGTTCAGAGATATCCTGAGTATAACATCGCTTGGGATATAGCCAGCTACGGTGCTGCCTGTACCCAAGAGCTGGGCAGCTCTGTGGTCATCTGTGTGCCAGCTCTGCTGTGGCACATTTGCCCTGCACAGAGATCCACGCCTGGAGGGAGAGCCACAGCCTCTGCCATCTTTGCTCTGATGCTAGACCAGACAGGGACTCCAAGTAAACAGAGATTTTCCAAGTACAACATCGCTTGGGACACAGCCAGCTAGGGTTCCACCTGCGCCCAAGAGCAGGACAGCTCTGTGGTCATCTGGGTGCCTGCTTTGCTGTGGGACATCTGCCCAGTTGAGTGACCCGAGCCTGGAGGGAGTGCAGCAGCCTCCACCATCTTTTTTCCAGTGACAGAGCAGACAGGGACTCCCAGTTCAGAGATATCCCGAGTATAACATCGCTTGGGACACAGCCAGCTTTGGTGCTGCCTGTACCCAAGAGCTGGCCAGCTCTGTGGTCATCTGTGCGCCAGCTCTGCTGTGGGACATTTGCCCTGCAGAGTGATCAGTGCATGGAGGGAGCACCACAGCCTCTGCCATCTTTGCTCTGGTGATAGACTAGACAGGAACTGCAGCACACCATCTCCAAGTGGTACAGGAAGCCAGCCATCTACCCAGCTGCATGGAGGAGTCAGGTAGCACAGGAGAGACCTGCATTGCAGAGCAGAGGAGCCATCTTCTGCCACTGGGTACCATATCCAAGGAGATATGTAACCACTCAGGAATGCAGAGAGACACAGTGGTACAATTGGACCACCCCTGCTGCTAAGAGGAAACAGCCTGAAACCCTGAAGACACAAGAGCCTAGGAACAGACTGGGACAGGAGTCTTCTGATTACCACCTGCACCTAGAGTTGATCAGAGTCACAGAGGTACATACCTAAATACAGCTATAAGAGAGTGAGTCTTGCAGAAGTACTTGCATATCAGTGTACACAGAGAGAACAGATCTCCCAGGAGCACAGAGAAACCACAGTCAGAGACAGCAACACCAGTTAACACCAGAGATAACCAGATGGCAAAAGGCAAACGCAAGAACACCAACAATAGAAACCAAAGCAACATGGCTCCATTGGAACCAAGTTCTCCAACAACAGCAAGCCCTGGATACCCAACACACCAGAAAAGCAAGAACTGGATTTAAAAGCACTGCTCATGATGCTGATGGAGGGATTCAAGAAGGACATAAATAACTCCCTTAAAGAAATACAGGAGATCACAAGTAAACAGGGAGAAGCCCTTGAAGAACTAAGAGAAAACACAACAAAACAGGTGAAGAAATTGAACAAAGCCATCCAAGATCTAAAGATGGAGATAGAAACAATAAAGAAATCAAAAATGGAAGCAACTCTGGACATAGAAAACCTAGGAAAGAAGTCAGGATTCATGGATCCAAGCATCAACAACAGAATATAAGAGATAGAAGAGAGAATCTCAGATGCAGAAGATGCCATAGAAAGCATTGATACAACAGTCAAAGAAAATGAAAAATGCAAAAAACTCCTGACCCACAACATCCAGGAAATCCAGGACAAAATAAGAAGACCAAACCTAAGGATTATAGGTATAGAAGAGAGTGAAGATTTCCAACTTAAGGGGCCAGTAAAGGTCTTCAACAAAATTATAAAAGACAACTTCCCTAACCTAAAGAAAGAGATGCCCATGAACATACAGGAAACCTACAGAACTCCAAATATATTTGACCAGAAAAGAAATTCCTCAGGTCACATTAAAACACCAAATATACTAAACAAAGAAAGAATATTAAAAGCAGTAAGGGAAAAAGTGCGAGTAACTTATAAAGGCAGACTTATCAGAATTACACCGCACTTCTCACCAGAGACTATGAAAGCCAGAAGAGCCTGGGCAGATATCATACAGACCCTAAGAGAACAAAAATGCTAACCCAGACTGCTATATCCAGCAAATCTCTCAATTACCATAGATGGAGAAACCAAGGTATTTCATGACAAAAACAAATTTACACAGTATTTTTCCACAAATCCAGCCCTTCAAAGGATAATGAATGGAAAACATCAACAAAGGGAGAGAAACTATACACTAGAAAAAGCAAGAAATTAATCCTATTCCAACAAATCCCAAAAAAGATAACCACACAAACATAAAAGTTACATTAAAAATAGCAGGAAACAACAATCACTTTTCCTTAATATCTTTTAACATCAATGGGTTCAATTCCCCAATAAAAAGACATAGACTAACAGACTGGGTACGTAAACAAGTCCCAACATTTTGCTGCTTACAGGAAATGCATCTCAGTGTCAAAGACAAACACTACCTCAGAGTAAAGGGCTGAAAAACAGTTTTCCAAGCAAATGGTCCCAGGAAACAAGCTGGAGTAGCCATTCTAATGTCTGATAAAATAGACTTTCAAACGAAAGTCATCAAAAAAGACATGGAAGGACACTTTATACACATCAAAGGAAAAATCTACCAGGAAGAACTCTCAATTCTGAACATCTATGCTCCAAATACAAGGGCACTATCATTCGTAAAAGAAACCTTACTAAAACTGAAAGCACACATCGCACCCCACACAATAATTGTGGGTGACTTCAACACCCCACTCTCCTTAATAGACAGATCAGGGAAACAAAAACTAAACAGAGACACAGTAAAACTAATAGAAGTTTTGGACCAAATGGAATTAATAGATATCTATAGAACATTCCATCCTAAATCAAAAGACTATACCTTCTTCTCAGCACCTCAGGATACCTTCTCCAAAACTGACCATATAATTGGTCACAAAACAGACCTCAACAGATACAAAAAAATCGAACTAATTCCATGCCTCCTATCAGATCACTATGGAGTAATGGTGGTCTTCAACAGCAACAAAAACAATGGAAAGCCCACATACACATGGAAGCTGAACAATGCTCTACTCAATGATACCTTGGTCAAGGAAGAAATAAGTAAAGAAATCAAAATCTTTTTAAAGTTTAATGACAATGAAGGCACAACATACCCAAATTTATGGGACACATTGAAAGCAGTGCTAAGAGGAAAACTCATGGCTCTGAGTGCCTCCAAAAGAAGCTGGAGAGAGCATACACTAGCAACTTAACAGCACACCTGAAAGCTTTAGAACAGAAAGAAGCTAATACACCCAAGAGGAGTAGAAGGCAGGAAATCATCAAACTCAGGGCTGAAATTAACCAAGTAGAACCAAAAAGAACTATTCAAAGAATCAACAAAACCAGGAATTGGTTCTTTGAGAAAATCAACAAGATAGATAAACCTTTAGCCAGACTAACCAGAGGGTACAGAGACAGTGTCCAAATTAACAAAATCAGAAATGAAAAGGGAGAAATAACAACAGAAAATGAGGAAATTCAAAAAATCATCAGATCCTACTACAAAAGCCTATACTCAACACAACTGGAAAATCTGGAGGAAATGGACAATTTCCTAGACAGATACCAACTACTAAAGTTTAATCAGGATCAGATAGATTATCTAAATGGTCCCATAACCCTGAAGTAATAGAAGTGGTCATTGAAAGTCTTCCAACCAATAAAAGCACAGGACCAGATGGTTTTAGTGCAAAATTCTATCAGACCTTCAAAGAAAACCTAACACCAGTACTCTTCACACTATTCCACAAAATAGAAACAGAAGGAACACTACCAAACTCATTCTATGAAGCCACAATTTCGCTGATACCAAAACCACACAAAGATCCAACAAAGAAAGAGAACTTCAGACCAATTTCCTTCATGAATACAGATGCAAAAATACTCAATATAATTCTTGCCAACCGAATCCAGGAATACATCAAAATGATCATTCACCATGATCAAGTAGGCTTCATCCCAGGAATGCAGGGAAGGTTCAATAGAAGGAAATTCATCAGTGTAATCCACTACATAAACAAACTCAAAGAAAAAAAAAACACATGGTAATTTCAGTAGATGCTGAAAAAGCATTTGACAAAATTCAGCATCCTTTCATGTTAAATGTCTAGGAAAGAACAGGAATGCAAAGTCCATAGCTAAACATAGTAAAAGCAATATACAGCAAACCAGTAGCCAACATCAAACTAACTGGAGAGAAGATTGAAGCAATTCCGCTAAAATCAGAGACTAGACAAGACTGCCCTCTCTCTCCATATTTATTCAATATAGTACTTGAACTAATAGCTATAGCAATTAGACAACAAAAGGAGGTCAAAGGGATACAAATTGGAAAGGAAGAAGTCAAATTATCACTATTTGCCGGTGATATGATAGTATACTTAAGCGACCCAAAAAACTCCACCAGAGAACTCCTACAGCTGATAAACAACTTCAGCAATGTGGCCAGATATAAAATTATCTCAAGCAAATCAGTAGCCTTACTATATTCAAAGGATAAACAGGCTGAGAAAAAAATTAGGGAAATGACACCCTTTACAATAGCCACAAACAATATAAAATATCTTGGTGTGACTCTAACCAAACAAGTGAAAGATCTGTATGACAAGAACTTCAAGTCTCTGAAGAAAGAAATCGAAGAAGACCTCAGAAGATGGAAAGATCTTCCATGCTCCTGGATTGGCAGGATAAATATAGTAAAAATGGCTATCCTGCCAAAAGCAATATACACATTCAATGCAATCCCCATCAAAATCCCAACTCTATTCTTCATAGAGTTAGAAAGAGCAATTATGAAATTCATCTGGAATAACAAAAAACCCAGGATAGTTAAAACTATTCTCAATAGTAAAAGAACTTCATGAGGAGTCAGTATCCCTGAACTCAAGCAGTACTACAGAGTGATAGTGTTAAAAACTGTGTGGTATTGGTACAGTGACAGGCAGGTAGATCAACAGAACAGAATTGAAGACCCAGAAATGAACCCACACACCTATGGTCACTTGATCTTTGACAAGGGAGCTACAACCACCCAGGGGAAAAAAAAGCCTTTTCAATGGATGGTGCTGGTTCAACTGGAGGTCAGCCTGCAGAAGAATGCAAATTGATCCATTTTTTTAAACATTTTTATTAAATATTTTCTTTATTTACATTTCAAATATTATCCCCTTTTCTGATTTCCCCTCCAAAACCACCCTATCCCATCTACCCCTTCCCCTGCTCAACAATCCACCCACTCCTGCTTCTCTGTCCTGGTATTCCCCTATACTGGGGCATCGAGCCTTCTCAGGACCAAGGGCCAAATTGATCCATTCTTATCTCCCTGTACTAATTTAAAGTCCAAGTGGAGCAAGGACCTCCACATAAAACCAGAAACACTGAAACTAATAGAAAAGAAGCTGGGGAAGTGCTTTGAGCACAGGGGAAAATTTCCTGAACAGAACACCAATAGCTTATGCTGTAAAATAAAGAATTGACAAATGGGACCTCATCAAATTACAAAGTTTCTGTACTACAAAGGACACTGTCAAAAGGACAAAATGGCAACCAACTAATTGGGAAAAGATCTTTACCAACCCTACATCCGACAGAGGACTAATATCCAAGATATACAAAGAACTCAAGAAGGTAGATTCCAGAGAGCCAAATAACCCTGTTAAAAAATGGGGTCCATATTACATGCAGGTAAAGCCTCTGGGTATATGCCCAGGAGTGGTATAGCCAGATCCTCTGGGAGTGTCATGCCCAGTTTTCTGAGGAACCGCCAGACTGCTTTCCAGAGTGGTTGTACCAGCTTGCAATTCCACCAGCAGTGGAGGAGTGTTCCTCTTTCTCCACATCCTCGCCAACAACTGCTGTCTCCTGTGTTTTTGATCTTAGCCATTCTGACTGGTGTGAGATGGAATCTCATGCTCCACTATGTTCGTAGCAGCCTTATTTATAATAGCCAGAAGCTGGAAAGAACCCAGATGTCCCTCAACGGAGGAATGGATTCAGAAGATGTGGTATATTTACACAATGGAATACTACTCTGCAATTAAAAACAATGAATTCACGAAATTCCTAGGCAAATGGTCAGAACTTGAAAATATCATCCTTAGTGAGGTAACCCAATCACAAAAGAACACACATGGTATGCAGTCACTGATAAGGGGATATTAACCCAGAATCTCGGAATACCCTAGACACAATTCGCATATCAATAGTTTTCCAAGAAGATGGAAGGAGAGACCCCTGGTCCTGGAAAGACTGGTTGTAGGGGAATGCCAGGACAGAGAAGCAAGAGGGGGTTGAATGGGGAAAAGAGGGAGGAAAGGGGGCATATTGGACTTTCAGGGAGGGAGAAAACGGAAAAGGGGAAATGATTTTGATTGTAAATAAAAAAAAACTTAGAAAATAAAATAAAATTTAAAAAAATGGGGTCCAGAGATTAACAAAGAATTTTCACCTGTGGAATATCGAATAGCTGAGAAACACCTAAAGAAATGTTCAAAATCCTTAGTCATCAGGGAAATGCAAATCAAAACAACCCTGAGATTCCACCTTACAACAGTCACAATGGCTAAGATCAAAAACACAGGAGACAGCATTTGTTGGCAAGGATGTGGAAAAAGAGGAGCACTCCTCCACTGCTGGTGGGATTGCAAGCTGGTAAAACCACTCTGGAAATCAGTTTGGCGGTTCCTAAGAAAATTCGGCATAATACTACCAGAGGACCCTGCTATACCACTACTGGGCATATACCCAGAGGACTCTCCAACATGCAATAAGGACACATGCTCCACTATGTTCATAGCAGCCTTATTTATAATAGCCAGAAGCTGGAAAGAACCCAGATGTCCCTCAACAGAGGAATGGATGAAGAAAATGTGGTATATTTACACTATGGAATACTATTCAGCTATTAAGAACAATGAATTCATGAAATTCTTAGGCAAGTGGGTGGAAATTGAGAATGTCATCCTGAGTGAGATGACCCATTCACAAAAAAAATCCCACATGATATGCACTCAATGATAAGCGGATATTCGCCCAGAAGCTTGGAATACCCAAGAAACAATTCACATATCAAAGGTTACCAAGAAGAAGGAAGGAGAGGCACCGGGTCCTGGAAGGGCTCA
Source organism: Tokudaia tokunoshimensis (assembly GCA_036184795.1). Classification (NCBI taxonomy): domain Eukaryota; kingdom Metazoa; phylum Chordata; class Mammalia; order Rodentia; family Muridae; genus Tokudaia; species Tokudaia tokunoshimensis. Next base: position 16,712,557 of record BTHU01000004.1, on the reverse strand, counting down.
ATGTGGCAGTGTAGGGGAATACCAGGAAGGGGAGGCGGAAGTGGGTTGGTTGGGGAACAGGGGGAGGGAAGAGGGCGTATGGGACTTTTGGGGAGGGGGGTACTATTAAGAGGGAAATCATTTGAAATGTAAATAAAGAATATACCTAATAAAAAAATTAAAAAAAAAAAACAAAACAAACCAGGTACCTTCGGGCTTGGTGGGTAAATATTTAGAGTTATAAAGCGCTCTGAATGAACTTTAGTTAGCATGAAATATCTTCCATACTTCTTATGGGTAATTTTTGTTTGAACTCCATTTTGTCAAATATTATAGTAGTTTGCCTGTTTTGACTTGTTGTTTTTTGGTTCCGTTTACTTTGAGTGACTTTTTTTTCCCATCCTTTCACTCTAATGTGGAACCTATCATTGATGGTGACTTACGTTCTTTGGAAGCAGCAAAATGATGAATCCTGACTTCTAATCCAAGGTTAGTTTGTTTCTTTTTATTGGTGAATTTGAGACTCTTGATGTTGAGAATTGTTATTTAACAATGTTTATTAATTTCAACCTCCCCTTTTTTGTGTGTTTTTGTGGTATGTGTGTGTGTGTGTGTTTGTGGTGTGTGTGTGTGTTTGTGGTGTGTGTGTGTGTGTGTCTGTGTGTTTGGCTGTGCCATTTTCTTAGACCTCTTTTCATTAATGCTTAACTGTTCTGGAATTGTATATTTCTTTTGTCTTCCTAGGTGTGTTTGATATTCTTTTCAGACTGGAATATTCCTTCAATTGTTTGCTGTAGAGATGGCTTAGTAGATATAAATTCTTTATGTTTAGGTTTATAATGGAAGGTTTTGTTTTTCTCTATCAGTTCATAGTTTTGCTGGGTATACTAACATTTTGACTTTTGTGATCTTTCAGAATTTGCAGAACATCTATCCTGGCCCTTTAGACATTCAAAGCCTCCATTGCAAAGTTAGGAGTTATTCTAATGGACTTGGTTTTGTCTGTGTAAGTTTCTTTATGAATACTTTCAATGCCTATTCTGTGAATTTAGGATTTTAATTATTATGTGTTAAGGGAAGTTTCTTGTCTGGTTCTGTTTATTTGGTTTTTTTCGATTCCTTATGTCCCTCAATAGGCATCACAGTTTTTTACTGGAACATTTCTTCTATGATATATGTTTTTAAGAAAAATGCTTCCTGTGTCTTTGACCTGGGGTGTTTCTTTTTCTACAACAATGATCCACAATTTTTCAGAATTCTTTTATGTTGAGTTTCTAGGTATTGTTAGATTTAAGATATCTTTTGAGTAAATGGATCAACTCCTATACGATTTTGTTCATTTATTTGTTTGTTTTTTAAAACTTTTTAATGATTCATTGTGAATTTTCCATCATGCATCCCAAACCCTCTAATCTCCCTGTCCCTTCATATCTGCCATCCACCCTTGCAACCACCCCCCAAAACTAACAAAACAAAACAACAAAAGAAAAACCAAACAAAAAAAATCTTGTAATGGAATTTGCAGTATATCACAGCATGTCACACAGTATAGCATTGTGTCCAAATATCTTTACTTGTAAATGTTCATTGCATTGGCTCAATCTAGTTCCAAAACTTGGGCTTTTGCTACACTATCAACTCTGGGAACTCACTCAGACTCTATTCAATTATCCTGTTGTTGCCCTAAGTAACACAGAACTGCAGCTTTAGGTATGCAGGACCAAGTCCTTCATAAGTCCTAGCAGTTTATCCATGGGATAGATGTTGGGGTGGGCCAACTCAAAGCCCTGGACCTGTACCTCTGTGGTAGCTGAGTTGGCCAGTCTGCCAGCAGTCTTGCACCCTCACCATGAGGGCCAGCTCTCTCACTTTGCCAAAGGGAAGTGGTGGGAGTAACTCTTTTGCCTGCAGCATCCAGCAAGGGTTTGGACAGGCCTTCCTGTATTCATGCACGTGCCCTCAGAGCAAGCTTGTCCATGTCCCCACCAACAAGAACAACTGTACTCTGCTGCCCAGACTTGCAAGGTACAGGACCTGTTCTCTCAAGTGCTGCGGCCTGGTCAGGGGTGAAGTCAGTTCTTTTCTCTCTTGCGACCTCCTTGCCAGTACTTCTGCCTGCCACAAATGGCAAAGGGCAAGGAGGGAGGAAGGCATCTATTCCACACTCAAATTACCTGGCTCTTCAGACAAGGGGCAGATCCAGCTCTACTGCACTTAGAACTTTGACACCGACTCACCTAGGACCAACCACCAGGACCGGTTCTACTGTGCTGCCCAGGTAAGGGACAAGGACGCTAATCCTGAGTGGCTCAGCTGAGGAGAGGTGAAGCTAGCTCTGTTTAGCCCTCAGACATCAATAGGGTTACAGGCAATAGCTCAGGCCAGGGAAAACTGTTTGATGTTTGGTAGTAACGTAGGTCCTAAGAATCAATACGGATCTCTGCTGCTGCAGAACCATGGCCCCGACTTCACCATAGCACAGCATAGTCATGCCCATGATGGGCAGACCAGGCAGGGAACGTGCTTCTGGATCTTTGGCACAGGGGGGGAGGATAGTTCTCTCCTTTACCTTATTCTTGAGAAGTTATCTCTCTTACACTTGACCAGATATATTGGTGAGTCCTCTGAATTTTGGTATGCTTTCTTGAGTTCTTAATTTGAAGTTTTATGTCATTATGATTCTTCATTACACACTATCCTTCTTGAATTCTACTCATAGCTTGAATTGTTTGCATAAATTCATTCAACTATTAATGTTTTCATGAACTTCATTCAGTAATTCAGTCATACCATTTTTTTTAATTCTTTCAGCATTATTTACAATTGCTCTTTTGAAATCTTTGTCTTGTGAATCAACTAAGTAAATTTTCTCGGAGAGCATTACAATAAGGTACTAATTTTTTGAGAAAATATATTTTCTTTTTGTATGTGTTTGTGTTCTTGTAATGAGATCTTGACATCTGGAATTAGAATTTTGGTAATGTTTCTTGATAAAGATATTTACTCTCATCTTGTTAAATGGTTACTTGAATCTTTCTTTTCTTTAACCCTAACTAGTCAGGTTGTAATGCTAGGCGATCAGTATTGGGAAAAGAATATAATGTGTGAATGTCAGAAGTCATATTACCCAACCTATAGGTAGATATAATTCTGAGTCGAAGAGCAAACCTTTTATAAGCTTAGAAGTTACTCAATGTCAATCTTTAGAAAGTAGTGGAGATTGTGCCAAGTTCTATAAGTGGTCCGTGGACAGCAGGAACTGAGGTTAACATGGGGGTAGTGTGGACTGTAATCCATTGGGATAGAGGTGAGAATGCCACATTGTCCTCATGCAGATGCCGGTAATGTAGAGGCCAAGCCAGAAGTCCTTATCTAAGATACTATGTCATCCTGGTAAATCCTGATATGTAGGATAGTGGACTGCTAATGATTTATACTACTTGAGTGAGCTTAGAGTCTTAGGATTCCATGCAGTCTGTATACAATCCTGTGGGAAGTGTGGTTGTTGAGTGGGCAAGATGACTGTTTCTGGGATATCTACCTAGTTTGGTTTCAGAAATAGAGAATGCTATGCTATCCCCAGGAAATAGGGAGGGTGGAGTGATTATCAGGTGGGCAGGTACACATAATCTGAAGTCTCTATAGGAAGTTATAGTCACAGAAATCCACTCATCTCAGGTAATGTGGTAGGTGGTAGCTTATATGCCAGGCAGTTACTAACTCTAGAGGCTACTACCTGGAATTTTTGGTGGCATAATTTCACTATGTTTCAGACTTATATTTTTCTGCACTTTGTAGATGAAAATATTATATTCTCATCATTACTATGATTTGTCTCATTGTTTATATTAATGGAATAAGAGAGAATAAATAACACAGAAAAGAGAATTATGTATTTTTGCATCCAATCATATTGCCAGTCATTGTGTGCTTTTATTTCATATCCCCATTTATTTTCACAGAATCTTGCAAATAATCAGTGTATATATGAAATCTGTTGAATCAGCTTTGATGAGAAACTGGTAATTTGGAAATGTACATGAGTTATAATATACTTTCACATATCCAGTTATGTCCTCTTTTCTCTATTGTCCTATTGAGAATGTATGGCTGGTGAAATGTACAGATTTAGTCTGTGACCACTAAATAAGAGATCTAAGTGATATTATTCCTGATTTAGTACTACTATAATTCATTACCTAGAAAAGTAGTTTTTTTGCATTTTAAGGTTTGCTATTATATTTTTGTTTCTTTGGAGTTTGGAGCAACAGTTTTAGTGATGAAACTCATAATCTTTTCTATATTAGGCAAATGCCCTATTTATAATCTGCATCTCAGTTCGAAAAAGTTAACAGAGTGATTCTTCATAGTCTGTTGCTTTGTATTTTGCATTATTTTTCCTTGACTCAAGATTTGCTGAATTATAACCTAAAGGCCTCTCGAAAGTATATTTTATTTTTATTTAATTAAGGGAAAGATTTATGAAAATTGAACTGATAAAATAAAAATAAGGTCTTGCCATTTTTTTGGTTGTCAAATTTTCCATGAAAATCTTATAAACATATCAAATATAAGACATATAGACAAAAGGCATATGGCTACATGGCTATAAAACTCTGACCAAGCCAGACTGCAGACACAACCACCTTCATGTTCACCCAGAGGTAGCAGGGAGAGGAAACAGCAAAGGAATCTGACAGACAACCTCGGTCTCCTGTGAGGTTTCATTACATCTGGAGCTGATGTTTGATTTTTAAAAATCAATCCCCATTCCCGAGTTCATGTGCCTGGTCTTATCAGTTAAAGTAGCAAATCAGAGGTGACTGAGTCAGATTTCTTTGCCCTTGACATAACAAAATTCTTGTGCAGCTGCTGAGTTAATGGGTTTTGCATTGGCATATAGAGGTCCTGATTTCCAACCCTTGCATCCGCAGGAAGAGAATGACAGCACTTTTTATGTCATCAGCTGGGGAAGATGTCTCCACTCATGCCTTGAAAATGGGAATAGATGTGAAAACTTATACAATTGTGTTTCACTTGCCATCTATCTTGTCAAAATGAAAATCGACATGGGAATTAAGTCAAATGTGCTTCAGCAGATTACAGAGAAGTAATGTGTATTTTTCCTCTTGAGTCACACAGAGAAACTATCACTTCCTGCTGTGCTAATTTGTCTTGGGCTAGTGATTCTGAAGGTGAAACCTTGAAGGTCCTCTGCACGAGAAGCCAGCACTGCAAAACTGATACAAGCACTCAAAGGGCAAAGTACAGACAAGATAATAGATGGTAGGAGAACATAGGCATCTTTTTAAAGTTTACACTTTAAACTTTTTCCAATAGTATATATAAAATTGTCTTTAATACCCATAAAATTAAAAAAAAAAGGCTAGAGCTGGAGATAAGTCTCAGTACAAAAGAACAGGATCTGATTCTGAGGTATGGTTCCCATGTAAAAGCTGAGCATGGCCACGTGTGCCTGTAATCTCCTCACTGGTAGGGTGGAGACAGGGGTAACCCAGCAGGGCATTAACCAGCCTGCCTGATAGGGCAAGTTTTTGGTTCACTGAGAGATTTTTGTTTCAAAGGCATAAAATGAGAATTAATAAAGACTCCTGATGTCCTTAATCGGCCTCTGTATGTGAGCTAAGATGCATACAACACAGAAAGAGATGGAGAGAGCTGTAGAGAGGAAGAGGCACTGTCAAGATAGATAAAGAGCACTTCTAGTTAAACCATTCAGAAAATTTTTAGTTACTTCTATTTCTCTGATTCTGACTTTATCTTTTTAAATCTAAAATCATCCTTTGGCATTGTGTGTGTGTGTGTGTGTGTGTGTGTGTGTGTGTGTGTGTGTGTGTGTGTATGTATAGATTGCACAAGGGATACTAGAAAAAGAAAAGAAAGAGTTGCTAATGGATAAAACATGAACCATTAAAAGGAAAAAAAATCGTCAGTGTTAAAAGCCAAATGTACTATTCTCACACTTTTTCTACTTTTCTACTAACTTTGCAATGGTCTCTATAGCACATGCCAACCACTAGGATAGTTTGCTCATTTCTAGATACATTCTTATTCCTTTTTCAAGGAAGTTGCATCATTCCATCATTTCTAACTTCAGATTTGGCTTTTTTTAAAAATTGAGATGTTCATACAATAAAGAAAAGGTAATTCTTTTTTTTTTGTAATTCTTAATCATGTTTGCTTTTCTGAGATCACTTTTCGATGTCCATGAAGGTGCCTTATATTAGAGACCCAAAATATTTTAATCTCCCTTCCTCTGCACTTGGGATTTGTCAGGAAGTCAGGTTGTCTAGGGAAAAAAATCTCATTACTGCAGCACTTACTGTCCAAGCAACTATTAGCAGAGAGAAGGCAAGGAGACATGTAACCCAGGTGACTGTCTGCAAATTGACACAGATTAACTGTTCTTTGTCGAGAATCCAGGAGCAATACTTAGGAGCTGCAGAAACCTCTTTTTTTTTTTTTGACACAATTCTGAGAAGAGGACTAAGCAAGGATACACAGGCATCCAGGAAACTAAAATGCTACACAACTGAGGGACTGGTGTGAATAAACTATTTGGTCCCAGATTATATCCCAAGCAGTAGACAGTTTCATTCATGGTTCATTCTGCAAGTCTGCAGCTGACAATTTATTTAATCGAGAACAACATTAAACCATTTGATCACAATGAGTAAAACTCTATGAGATTGTGAAACCATGAGTTTATCTTTTCTTCTCGTATTCAGTTGAGGACAATAATCAAATTCATCTACAAAGCAATGGATTTTATTATGGAAATATTTGGTTTCTTTCCAGGAATCAATTCCCATTTTAAAAGGAGGTCAAAAAGCTTGGGCTTTAGCCAGAGTTTTCTGAGAGTAGACTTATTAAAAAAGTTTTCTAATTCTATGGTGAATATTTTCCCCTCCATTCTGGATTCTACCCCCAAAGCAATATGAAACAGACTTCCTCATTCCATACATATGAACAAGTTATTTAAACACATGATTTTAAATTTTATGATTTTTAAACAATATAGGTGGTTATAAGTTTTATTTGTCCAAATAAGCAATATTGACATTAAAACAATATTTATCAATGGAGAGATAAGAAAGAATATATCTGGAAGGATATCTCATTTACCTAAATTAACTTGAAAATATAATCATCAAGTCATTTTTCAATTTTAATTACATTTACTCATATTTACATGTTTTTATTTCTAAGGATATTTTAATGTGTATGTCTCTGATGCCACCTCAGAACCTTAGCACTCTATAAGGAGGGATAAAAGTGAGCCAATGTTTTTGTTCTTAGGACCCCAACCCACTGAATAACTTACACACACATTAACAGCAAAATACAGATAGAACCTAGAAGTAATATCAGACTTTATATTAGGCTATGATTCTGCTGAAACTTGCTTATTAATGGTAGTGTCCACAGCTATAAAATATTTATAAAGTGACTTAATCTTTTTGTTGGAAACTTCTAAAATTTAAATATTAAAACACAGGCATGTACAGAAGCTTTTACTGACATTTATATTTCCTTTTCTACTGAGATATCTGTCTTTAAATAGTACTCAATATAGCTAATCAACTTAGGGAAGAGGAATGTCCTTTATTTCTTTTTTTTACTTTCTTTTTATTGAATATATTCTTTATTTCCATTTCAAATGTGATTCTCTTTCCCAGTTTCTCCCCTTCCTGTAGAAAATTCCTTAGCAATTTTACTACCTAAAATTCATACTGCTGAACAAGAGATCTGGAAATCAAGGTAGCTTCAAGTTGGAAATATCATGACCACTTTGGAAAAAAATAATATATAATTGCCACATTCTAGATTAAGAAATAGAAAATCAGAAAAATCTGCCATGCTCAAAGAAATTTAGTACTATGGGACACACGAGGAGAATTTGATTCAAGTAGGAAAGAACAGAATAACTTCATGGGCTGCTGGTGTTTTGGAGTTCCAAATTAGAATATGTTTGAATGATATACAGAAATATTTAAATAATTTATTATGCAATACACTATCTTAGTGTGCTTAGAACTGGGGTGGTTGTCAAGAAACTGACATCTCTGTGCTAAATTGGGAAAGTCTATTACAAGGGTGAGGTAAACCCAGTACTGATCTTACTCAATTCAAAATATTTGACTTTTGGATCCTGCTGTGGATCATATTAGAAATAGAACACCCTTCTGATAGTGTGAAATATGGCTTGAGCCTTGACTTTAGATACCTCAGTGTTTTAAAGTTTTGGGTAGCTCCTCTGTGTTGTGACTGTAGAAAAGAAGTTAGCATTTGGGAAGCTCTTATTAGGGAAGACCCTTTTTCATACTCTCAATATTTCTAGCTGTCCATAGTTCTTTGTCTAGGGCTAAGTCACCATAAACTTTCTCCTCTCTATATTTACATTTCCACTGGTGTTATCTTTGTTCTGGTTTCATTTAGTCAACCATGTTGATGAAGCTTTATGGGTTTAACCTCTCTAACATTCTAAGAGACCTATTCTCAGATCAAATTTACTGTTCATCTGACTTTTCTATTTTGTTCCCTGCCCTCTCTCTAAAATGATTTCTGAGCCTTAGGTAGAGAAGTTGTGCTGTAGATATATTAGTTGGAACTAGACACCATATTACCTCTGTTCACTAAGGAACAGCAATTGAGAATTTGCCTTTGACAGACGGTCCAACATGTAAGTTTGATGTGTAATGGTCTATCCTACTGTGGATGACACCAAAAACTGGGCTGGTGGTCCTGGGTTATATAGGAAGGCTGGCTAAGTAGGCTATCAAGACCAACCCAGTAAGAAGTATTTCTTCATGGATTCTACAGCAATTCTTGCCTTTAGTCCCTTGCCCCTGGACAATGGACTGTAACTCACAGCGTACATAAACCCTCTCCCACCAAAGTTCATTTGGCCAGCATTTTATCACAACAGAAATCTAAGACAGCTGTTTTTACTTTACTGTATCAAGGACTTTAAACATTTTGAACAAAGCACATGATGAAAAATAGCTTATAGGGGTGAGAGAGATGGCCCAAAGATTAAGAGTGCTTACTGCTCTTGCAGAGGACAAAGGTCCATTGCTGAGAATTTACATTATGGTCTAAATATTTGCATTATGGATCATAACTACACATAACTTCAGTTTCAGGGGACCTGATGCATTCTTCTTGCATATATATATATATATATATATATATATATATATACCCACACAGGCATACATGCACACATACTCATAAAAAGAAATATATATTATACTAATGCATAAATCATATATAACTTTTATAAACATTTATAAAGCATTCATTACCAACCTTCAGAATAGTAACTCTGAGACCTTTACCTGCATTAACTGATAATACTATAGCCTTCTGTTTCTGAAATCTGCCCCTAATAATTAGTTCATGTCCTGTAACCTAAGCCTTTAGTTCCCAAATGGTTGCAAATATAAATAGCAGAGAGAGTGTTAAACAAGATTATAATGCTACCTTACAGACTCACCTTTCTGAACTTAATTAAGGTCAAAGACCTAGAAACTTGCTTTGAACAGATAATATACACAGGTAAACATCTAGCCACGATGAGGAGAACCAGGATTAGAGATAGATTATTGATTTAACTTGTGACTTATCCATCTCCATTGTTTTCCCTGTGTATGATTTATTTATTCAATTAACATTGACATGTCAAAATGTAGTAGAGAAATATGAAATAATATGTCTATGGTTCTTCCAATCATATCCAGATTTATTTATTCCTCATTTTACCTTCTCCTCTGTATTGACCTCCCTTTTCCCCTACAGTTAAATCTCTTTCCCACATCTTTGAAGGGAGGGAGGAAATATATAATTATATTTTAACTAAAGAAAATACATTTAAAATATATGACATATTCTGGGGTATAGGTGTTAAATTGTTAGGATATAGTTGAAAGAAATGGAAAATTTTATATATAGATATATAGATATATGAATCTATATCTATATAGAGAGAGTTATATAGATATATTCTCCTGTAACCCAGACTAGTCCCAAATGTCTAAGTTTCCTGCCTCCATATCCAAAGTGGTGGGATTTCAGGCATGTACCTGCTTTATGTGATGCTCAGTGTTAAACATTCACAAAGTAACTGAGTACCCTATCAAAGAAACTACATTCCCAGCCAGATACAATCATTCCTATTTACAAACTTTATACTGGAGTTACTGTACCAACTGAACTCACAGAAAACACTAAGAACCACTATAGTTATGTGCAGAAGGGTGGAACCATGGTGTGTGTGTGTGTGTGTGTGTGTGTGTGTGTGTGTGTGTGTGTGTGTGTGTGTATGTTTTCCTGGCTGCAAAAGTCAATTTGTTGTAAGAGGGTTTTAACAAATCAGGTAAGTGATGGTATATTAATACACTAATAGAGCCAATGGCTGTGGTTAGTGTTCAAGTAAAATCAAATAATAGGAGGCATAATTTCTCATGGGTTAGTAGGGAAGGCAGACAAGCAGATGGTGTCCCTGATGCACTGCAGCACATCATGTGCCAACAGTACTTATGAGGTCCAATGACTGGAAAAGGCAGAGTTGAACACAGAAACATGGTGTTTTACATAGTTACTCTAAGAGGTCTAAGAGTGAGAATTCCAGGGATTTCCTATAAGCCTCTCTCTCTCTCTCTCTCTCTCTCTCTCTCTCTCTCTCTCTCTCTCTCTCTCTCGCTCTCTCTCTCTCACTCTCTCCCTCTCTCTCTCCCTCTCTCCCTCTCTCCCTCTCTCCCTCTCTCCCTCTCTCCCTCTCTCCCTCTCTCTCCCTTTCTCCCTCTCTCCCTCTCTCCCTCTCTCCCTCTCTCCCTCTCCCTCCCTCCTTCTCCCCCTCCCTGCCTCCCCAGTCCAGTTCCTTGATTCTTAATTTCTTTGCATTGAGGGTTTGGGGATTTGAACCTAGAGACTAATGCACTAATGCCCACTTGAGATATGCTGTACCATTGAACTATTTCCACAACTCAAATGGAAATTATTGAAATTTCTTTACTACTTTGTAGAATGCAATGCCATTTAATATTACAGTACATTAGAAACAAAGAAAGCAAAAGTTGTAGAATCAAACTGCTGCTTTTAAAAGGAAATGACCTACAACATTTTCTCTCAATTTGGTATAATTACATAGCTTCTGTATAACGGAATCACTTTTCTAAAAATCCTAAGGACCTTCTGTAAGGCAATGTGGAGATTGATGACTCTCCTCTCTTTGACATTGCTGTTCAAATAGATAGAGGTCAGAGAGACATCTGCTCCACATTTCAGCAATGAGTTTTAAAAACTTCAGTACACTGGAGTTTTGTAATTTTAGGACTTGACACACACAAAAAAAATTCTCCTTTCACATAGTATTTTCTCAAGAAGCTTCATTTTAGTTTCTCTGTAAATTTCCCTCTTATTATTTATGGCTTCGTTTTGTTCCTTTTAGCAGCCCTCCCAGCCTCCCTGTTTACTCTTCTTATATACAGCCCGACTCAGGTTCAAATGCAGTGGAGTGTCCCATTAAATTCTGGGCAGCTAGTTTTAAGAAACTCTGCCTTCACACAAGTTACACAAGAGAAATACATAACATAATTTTTATGGTTGACTGCCTCAAGATAATTTAGCACACCAGAAGCATAATTCATTCATGAAAAAAAATCTTTTTAGCTGAGTTATTACCTGAGTGAAGCTCTGCTTCTGGAAATAAAGTTTGAAAATGTCTGCGTACATCAGAGTACAAATGGATTTGGGTCATCAATAAACGTGACTAAGTTCAGAATCAGAGTGTTAAGGGATTTCCCTGTAGCAAGTAATAACAGTTGTCATTGTGCCTGTGTCTCTAATGTGACAGGCTCCGTGCCCCACACTTTACATAGGCTTCCTTGTTATACTCCTGGCAGTCACTTCATGTGAATATTATCATTTCCTTTTGGAAATGAGTAAGAAGAGGATCATAGGGTTAAAGACCAGCCATGAGGTCACACTGCTAATAAAGACTGAAACCAAGTGTGTTAAATGCCATAGCAAGGGCTGTTTTGTTGCTCCCTGTGAAATTTTGACTTCTTATCCCACAGGTTATATTCACCATTGAGTGTCTATATATCACATTGTTGTTCCTGCACATAGTTGTCAGTGCAAGCCAAAAGGACTGCAAGAGGTTATGAAAACTAAAAACAAAAACACCCACAAAAAAAAACCAAAACAAAACACATAGGTCCTAGTCTCAGCCAAACCTACAAGGAGTATTTTAACAGAGCAGTGCTGATGTAGAAAGTGGGATCCAGAGCTGCTCTCCTAACTTTATTTACCAAGACCTCAACACTGGGAAGATCTGGCATTTGCCAAATTATTTGTTTGAAGTATCTAATCATTTTACAATACAGACTGTGAAATGTTGTGAACCATTTGTTGACATATTTACATATGGACAGAGGCAGAGCTTTGATTTACACACACACACACACACACACACACACATGTATGCACATGTACATGCACAAGCATGTATATAGACATTCAATAAAAATGCATTGGTATTATGTTTGGATTTGTGGTGAACTTGTATGTGCGTGGTAAATATATGTTTGAGTCACATGGAAATGGGAGGTCAATGCTAGGTGTGTTCTTCCATTGCTCTCAATCTTATATGTTTAGACAAAAGCTCATGGAACAAAGAACTTCTGAACTGGCTATCCTGGAGGGACAATGAGGAACAGAAACTTGCCTTTTTGTTACACCGTGTATTCACGTGCTGCTCGGCTGTTCTGCTGCCCTGCACAGTGTCATTACAGAAATGCAAAAACTCAAATGTCTTTTAAACAGCGGTGCTGGGGATCAGAACTCAGGGTATCCTGATTGCATGACAGACTCTTTAATGAATGAGCCATCAGACCACTTAGTGGCATTTTAAAGAAATTCATCTAGAAAGTAAGTAAAAGTTCCAAAACCTGTACCTGGGGTACACATTGCTCTGTTATTTCACTGGCACCAAGGCTATTGAATTCCTCCTGCCAAGCATTAGTTAATAGGCTCCACCTGCATTAGAACACTGCTCCAAGATATTATCTCTAGTTCTTTTTCTTTATTCATTCAAGTCAATCTTATAAATCAGAAATGAAGGGAAAAGAGACCATATATCAAAAGAATAAAACTTGGAAATTCATAGATTCCAAGATGTTAGATTTTGAGCCCCATTGTTCTCGTGAGCTTCCGATATTTTATAGATACTGAGTACACTTGTCAAGCAGAAAGCATAGTTATCAAATGCCTTAGCACAGTCTATATTTCTGTAGAATAACAACATAAAAATCAAGACATACTTGTTTCTTACTTCAATTATTTTGAATAGGAAAAATTTCATTATTTTATTCAAATCTCCATTCGTGGCCTGTGTTCACAAAATACAAATATGGATTTGGTGTTCCCCATCTAGGGAGTAGAAACGAGTCTAGAATCATCCTGAAGAGAATAGTCCAATAGCAACTCAACATACTCTTTGAATTGAATTATTCAGGTTTTAGCCTCTTTGACTAAAATGTCATCTTTTCCAAATTATCTCAGAGTATGACAGTCAAAACATTATATATTTGAACTTCTGTATCCATAGGAGGCATTTTGATGAACCCAATGGCATCCTTTGGACATTTTTACTCAACTGATTCATGTGGACTTAGTCATGGTAATGAATTCCAATTAGGACCCCATTAAATTAGTCATACAAAGCTTTATCATGGAGGAGAAAACTCTTGATTTTGTTATATATAACTAAATATTTGCTCACTACCCAGAGTTATTCAACTGTTGTATAAGAGATTTAATTATGTCTTATCATTTTAGTTTCATTTTCTGTGTTTTGTTTATCTCTTATGGTGTTACCCACAGGAACATTTTTACTCTAGTTTAACTTCTAGACAATAGACAATAGTATTTAAACCACTAAATGGAAACACATAAACTTCCAAGTAGAAATGAAAACTTTGCCAAAACACTTTGGATTGTACAGCCATTTTTCCCCTTGAGACCTATTTCTTTTTTTTTTTTAAATTGGACACTTTATTTGCATTTCAAATGTTATCCCCTTTCCCAGTTTCCCTCCTCCCAGAAACCCCCTATCCCATCCTCCCTTCCCCTGCTTCCATGAGGGTGTTCTCCCACCCACCGCAGTCCTGCCTCCCCTCCCTCGATTTCCCTACACTGGGTCATCTATCCAGCCTTATAAGACTAAGGACCTTTCCTTCCACTGATGCCTGAGAAGGCAATCCTCTGCTACATATGCAGCTGGAACCATATGTACTCCTTGGTTGATGGTTTACTCCCTGGGAGCTCTGTGGTGTCTGGTTGGTTGATATCGTTGTTCTTCCTATGAGATTGCAAAGCCCTTCAGCTCCTTCAGTCCTTTCTCTAACTTCTCTATTGGAGACCCAATGCTCAGTCCAATTGTTGACTGCCAGCATCTGCCTCTCTGTTTGTAAGACTGGCAGGGCCTCTTAGGAGACAGCCATTTCAGGCTCCTTTCAACTAGCATTTCTTGGCATCCACAAAAGTGACAGTGCTTCATGACTGTATATGGGATGAATCCCCAGGTGGGACAGTCTCTGCTCTACACTTTATCGCCATATTTGCTCCTGTGAGTATTTTCTTCCCCTTCTCAGAAGAACTGAAGCAACCACACTTTGGTCTTCCTTCTTCTTGAGCTTCATGTGGTCTATGAATTGTATGTTGGGTATTCTAAGCTTTAGGGCTAATATCCACTTATCAGTGAGTGAATATAATGTGTGTTCTTTTGTGATTGGGTTACCTCACTCAGGATATTTTCTAGTTCCATCCATTTGCCTAAGAATTTCATGAATTCATGATTTTTAATAGCTCAGTAGTACTCCATTGTGTAGTCTGAAACTGGAAAGAATCCAAATGTCCTTCAGCAGAGGAATGGATACAGAAAACTTGGTATATTTACACAATAGAGACCCATTTCTTATACTCAAAGAACTACCTGTAAGAGTATTATTCTCCTTCCACCACATTGGTTCAAGTGATAAAATTCAGAATTCAGGCTTGGAGGCAAGTGTCTTTAGCTACTGTGTCAGTGGCTCCTGAATTTATGTAAGACTTTTGTGCCTGAGTTGTCAGTCTATGCAAGAGTCCCTGGATCTTTCCAGGTAGTGATAATCAGCTGGACCTTCTTGTTTCCCTCCACATTCTTCATCTTTCTAAAGCTCTCTAAAAGGAAACTGCTACTGTGTCTTAGGTGTGTGGCTTCTCTTCTCACAAGTTCAAATGCACAACATTCACAAACATTCAGAGAGGGAGACAGAGATAGAGACACACACTTGGGGGTGGGGAGAGAGAGAGAGAGAGAGAGAGACAGAGAGAGAGAGAGACAGACAGACACAGAGACAAAGAGACAGAAAAAGTCTGATGTTAGTAGCTTTTTTTGTTCCTATACCACTTGTAATTTCTTCCCCAGCATGCCATGAATGATCTTGCCTTATAATTATGTTCTTTTACTATTTCCTGTTTCTTTTTACATCTCTTTCTTTCTCTCTCTCTCTCTCTCTCTCTCTCTCTCTCTCTCTCTCTCTCACACACACACACACACACACACACACACACAATATACACCAGAAGCAAGACTCTGAAAATCCCTTTTTTCTTTTCTTATATTATATTATATTATATTATCTTTTTGTAAATAAAAATATTAGTTCTTAGTACAGATTTTTTTTTCTAATTGGAAATAGACAACAAAATTAAAATCCAAAGAGTGTTGACTGTATCAGGAAGGTCTCAAGGGAGTCATAATTATTAGTTATGGTTGAATGAGGATTGTCAAGATGAAGATGACAGGGGTAGAAATGAATGAATGCATTGATCATATTGATCATTAAAATGACACACTCAGTACCTGAGAATAACCAAAAGCACCTGAATTATAAGAAAATGATTCCCATTGACCTTTGCTTTCTATCCTTAATGTCCTCAAGCAGTTTGAGAGAAATCTGAAATATCTAGGGAATTATTTTAAAAAAAATAGTTTCAAGACAGTATACAGTCCATAAAATAATCTGAGAGTAAACACTGTATGACTTTTCATCTTAGAAAAATAACAGTTTAATCTTAGGCTACAGGCTAATAATGTATATAAATCATCTCTTGGAAGAATAGTTTATAAAAAGTTGATCTTGAATAAAATATCTTTCTATAACTGTGATAAGAAACTAATGGACCAAGAAATCAACCATGAATATGTTGAAGACATGTTTACTTAAGAATATATAAAGCTAACCATGCATAAGACTATTTGCTAGAAGAGACTCAATTTGAAGATTTTTTATCACAATGCACATAATATTTTAAAAAATATTTATAAGTTTCCATTTGTTCAAGAAAGGAACAGGCAGAGGATGGAGAGAGACAAATGTACATGAATTAACATATATATTGAAAAATCCAGTGTTCTGGTTACATGTGGTCAGAGTTAACAACAGTGATTATAACGCTGGACCAGGTGGGATTTATACAATGAACTGGTAAAGGGCAATATATTTAAGAGACACAAGCTAATCTGTGTTTATCAGAAGAAAGAAATAATTCCACCCTAGGGGAACAAATGAGTTGGTGAATGAAGGTATGTAAATAACGTTTTAGTTGGACAGGTTTACAAATGAAGAATGAGTTGGCTTTTGAATGTTTCTGGTGCCTTTACAGGTTACATGTCTGTCAGGTACCAGTCAACTCCTTAACTTATCAAAAAGATCCAACAGCAAAACAAAACACACTGCCACCACCACCACCACCACCACCACCAATAACAACATCATCAACAACAACAACAACCAAACAACCAAGCAAACAACAAACAAACAAAACCAGCTATGTCATTTTGACAACATGGAGAGTTCTCTTCTGAAGAGCATCCATTTTTCTCTTGACTATCTTTTTTTTTTTTATAATGTCCTTATTTCCCTAGCTTTTAGCTACCTTCCAACCACCTGAATTTGATAATTGATTGGAAAACACAATTATCTATTCAGGAGTAAGAAATTTTGGACAAACTTAATACCCTCCAAAAAGAACAAGACAAGACGAAAACAGTTCCCCATTGTTTCTCTGTAGCAGAATACCTAGAAAAGAAATCTGTCCCTTTCAACTACTTGATCTTCCACTTTTATAGCATATATTTTATAATACGTTTAACAGGTGATTTATAGAGATACTGCATATGAATCAAAGAACAAACTTTTAATAAGCAAATACAAAAATGTTCAATAGAACTCTTGGTTATCCTCAATCCTACTAATCTTTTCTTTTGTAGAAAAGAGGGAAGAGCACAGGAATACATTCTAAAATGTGTAATGATAGCACTCAAATCCTGGGAGTAACCAAAAACTGTCTAAAACTAACACTCATCCAATAGGACAGAACTCCTGCCTGGTACTGTCAATTTGTGGCAGGCAAGGCATTAACCATAGAGAAGAAAATACTGCTATCATTTAATTGAAGTATAATCTTCAACTATACCCAAAATGCAAATCATTATACTCAAGGATAACTGAAAGTCTCACCCCATGTCAAGGAAGCTTCTTTTTGAAGCAAATAGAGACCATTACAATCTACAGTCAGTATGAAGAGAACAACTGACTATGAGATACCTAATATAACTATAACACAAGCCCTACACTAAAGGATCAAGAACACTATAGAAGTGAGGGCAGAAAGATTCTAAAGTCAGAGGACCAGGATAGCTGATGGAAGATTGTGACTTCTGTATATGGTAGGCAAACTGAACTAATAAAATCCCACAGATATGGTTGCCTAAAGGAGACAGTCCCACTTGATATGCCAATACACATGGGGGTAACTCTCACACAGTCCCAAATTAGGTGGAGAGATACAGGCAATTAGTGAATGTCAAGAAAGGGAAAAATTATTCTCCTCCAGGGATGATCTTCTTAATTTTTTTATGCCATACAATTGTTCATCCTTAAGAACATATAAGAAATACTAAATTGAGTGAGCAAATTTTATTTGTAATTTATATGTATGTATATATGGAAGGCCATAAAGTTGAGAGGTAGAGGAGATAAGGTGGGGACATAGAAGTAGTTGATGGGGGAGGAGTAAATGATGTAAATACAGGACTTATATGAGAAATTATCAAGTTAAATCAATCAAAAAATGATTTGTAAAATGGGAACCCCAAACTTATTTGAGTGTTGTCATGTCTTTATACTGAATTATTCCTCTGCAATTGTGATTCATTTTCAGTAAGTAATTCCTTATAAGTATCATAATAAAATATGAATTCCTATTAATCATCACTGGGTGCAGAAGATGATCTTTGATAAAGTCACTTAATCTTGGACTCTCAGATAAGAAACAGGTTGTTTCAGAATCTACTTGCTGCAACTGAGAAACTATAAGTGTTAATCATATATAGATGTTTATTATGTACACATTCAGTTTTAATTCATGAATTTTCTATAAACTAAGATCAACTTTGAAATAGAAAAGGTTATTTGGAATCTTTTGATTTAAGTATCATTTTATACTTGATGGTGAGTTGACATGCATAAGAGAAGTTCTATATTTAAGTGTAAGACTTGAGAAATATTTAGAGAAACACTAAAAGCAAGTGATATTGAAAAATTGAAAATTGTAATATACAGCAAAGCAATGCTTTACTAAGGAAACAGGAATGAGAGCTTTCTCTGACATGTCCTCACTCCAAATACTGTTTGTTATTAAAGCAAACTTCATAAGAAATAGGACAGAAGTTTCCAAGTTCTATGAGAAGTGGATTTACTCAGAAGCAAAAGGTCACATTGGCAGTATTGGGGTTATTACAGGAATGACTTGGCAATTAAATGTCAAATCCTAATGGGCTTCAAGGATATGAGGATATGTTGTTATTACAGCTTCCTATGTAGTGTCACCATATGAATATGCCATAGGTTAAAAGCAATGGTCCCTTTGGTGCTTCTAGGTTATAGATAGATACTTTTAGAAACAAAAAACTCCTGGATAGGATATAGTGAGCGTAATCAGAAGGTAAAATCACATGATATGTTTAAATAAGAATGACCCCTGTATGTTCATGTGTTTGAATGCTTAGTAACCAGAGAGTAAAAGAATTTGGGAAAGTGGTACTCCTTGTGCCACTGGGAGTGAACCATGAACTTTCAAATACTGATTCCAGGCCCAGTCTCTTTCTGCCTTTTGCTATGTTTACTCCTGTGGTTGTAATTGATGAATCCTCTGAACCTGTAAGAAAGTTCCCAATTAAACATTTCAGTTTTTAAGACTTACTTTGGTGAAGACTCAATAGATGCCCCAACGAAGGGAAATCAATACGGGGGGAAGGTGGGATTGGGTCGGGTGTAGGGGCATATACTTGGAGGCAGGGGGTGGGAGGAGGGGTTGGGGGTTTTCGGGGAAGGGGGAAACCAGGAATGGTTTTAGCATTTGAAATGTAAATGAAGAATATATTCAATAAAAAAAGGACTTACTTTGGTCATAATATCTCTTCACAGCAATATTACATTAACTAAGACACTGAGCAAGGCAGACAATCAGAGTTCAGTCCTAGAACCCACTGTGTATAGAGACCCAATCCCTGAAAGTTGTCTTCTGACTTCTGCACATGTTCCTTAAAATATGCGCACTCCCACACAGACACTCGCCTACAGAGAGTGAGGAAGCAGAAAGAGATGCATGAACAATGATACAATTAAATGAAAATAAATCTGCATATATGGAAAAGGTACTAAGTAGCTCCTGACTACGAGAAAAGCAGGTTGTAATCTGAATATTGGCTGAACAATTAGAGAGGAACAAGTAGGTTAAATTCCTGAGAAGCTTAACTTGGAAAAAAAGCTGGGCCCATGGATGATGCAGCACAGAGAAGCAGATGCTCATATTGGCTATGCTGTTCGTATCTGCTGTGAATGGTTAGAGCACATCTAATTATCGGAGAAGGGCAGCAGAGCAGCGCACAGAGTGCCCCATCTCCAGGATTAAGCTTAGCTCCTGTATAACCCCAGACCATATGTGGCACTGTCATGGCCTCAAATCAGCACATTAACACTTCTCCCTGAGTTTCCAAATTAAGATATCCTGTAAAAGTCGGCCTAACACTTGCAAGTTAGGATTGAACTGAGAGCAAAAGACAGGATTTTAATTGAAATAGGGAAGAGGAAAGAGAAGGGAAAACGGGGACTTTATTTGGATGTATTTCCATAATAAGAAGTACTATTTACATGAAGAGAAAACCAAAATCTTTCTCCTTTCATTGGTACACAAGATCATCCACAGAATCAGAACACTGAAGGCTTTCGTAGAAAACTCCTAACCAGTTTGTGGAGAGTAAAACAGAAGTGCTCATTTACAAGTATAAAACTGCCATGCATAGCTGTTAATCTTTGTCTAGATTAAAATATGATTATATTATATAGAGTATATTACATGTAATCATTATATACTAATATATTAATATAATATATCATTTATATATTAATATAATAATTTATATTTATAAAATTATATAACATATATTTATATTATATAATAATTATATGTAATATTATATATAAGATATCATAATATGATTATAAGTCTTGGATATCAATTGTAGAGGTCATAGTTTCTGCAGACATTAAAATTCTTTCCATGAAGAAGGAATATAAAAGATACCAAATAATACTGTAGTTGGCATACTGATTGGACGGTGTCAACATAAGCTGCTTTTAGCTAAGGTACTAAAGGTGTCAGAAGAGTGTGAAGTAGAAAGGCATGGTACAGGGTATGTTAGAAATGCAGATTCCCTGAGATATTCAAGGATATACATGAAAACTAGAAAACATATGACTTAACTCAGTTTTTAAATTTGCTCTGGTAAAACTAAATGGACTGTCATACATCTTAAGGAACGGAATTTGAACAAGTAATATGAGCAAAGACAAGGCAATAGAAAATTGGAAAAATGTGGGATTCTTTGTCAAGACCAAAATGTAAAAAGCTGTGGATTTAGAGTCTTATTCACATTTGTGTCTGGGTTTGGAAAATTCAAACAAAAAGTGGTTTACATACATTCTTCTTTACATCATAAATGTTCTCTTGAATATATTAAGAACTTCTAAGATTTAATGTGTTATTTTAAAAAGACTAACCATATATTTGAAGAAATGAATGTCAGTATGTTGAATACAGACGGATGTAGGACTATTAAGTGATGAAACTGGGTAAGTAGCAAAGGTCTCCTAATTCGGAGACCTGCCTGGTTGAATTAATGTGGAGATTGAGTTTTATTTTTAGTTTTGTTTTATTTTGGTTTTAATTGTATACTCAGTAGACCACCACTCAAAGGATCTTAAGTAGAGGATCTAATCTGAAAATTCAAAGACAATTTTGGCAGCATTCCTGGCTGTCTTGAGAATGATTGTAAAAGGGGCAAAATCAGAAGTAAGAACAACTCACAGACAATTACACTGATTCAAGTATGAGATGATAATGTGAATCAGAAGGAAAGGGCTGCAGAAGACTGATGAAACACATGTATAGTTTTAGAAAAAGTTAATTGTCTTGGAGGATTAGGTAGAGCATAATGGGTAGAGTGAAATGACTCAGAAACAGGGTCCTTGTGCTTGCTACATGAAAGATTGTTCAATCTTTTTTTCCTGAATATACTCATCAGTATCAGGGAGACACTGTATCCTTTCTTATTCCTATGTGAATATTATGTAGCAATCAACCTCTGACATCCAATAGACCAGTAAGTAACAATGATTTTGCATAGGTTAAATTTAGTTAAGTAGACCCACTACCATATAGAGAACATTATCTTGATGAAGTTCTTGTATTTTCTCAGGACAGAGATGACTAACAAAGATAATTATGTAACATTCAGATAGGAATTAAATGAGTCCCAAGGATATGTCTTATAAATTGGTAACTAGATAGAAGTGAGTAGTTTGTAATGCAACAGCTTCATAGTGATGATCCTAGCAAAGTTAAACTCTGACCTTGCTGACAGGTGGTACCTCTGGAGAAATGAAGGGCTGCAGCTAATTCCAAGTGTTATCTTCTGGTAGCAAGTAGCTCATTTTTTTAAATTATTTTTTTGCTTTCTCTTATTTGTGAGATTATAATATGACTACATCATTTCTCTCTTCCCTTTCCTCCTCCCAAATTCTAGCCTACACCTCTTTATGCTCTCTTTCAAATTCATAGTGTCTTTTTTTCATTGTTTTTATTTGCATATATATTCACAAATATAACTCATTGAATCCAAATATGATGCCACTTGTATGTTTATTTTTTAATAGATAATCAGTTGGTGAGCTGTTCCATGGAAAAGTCTGTTTATCCGGTTTTCAGCATTTCTTAGCTCCTTGTTGGTCTTTGTTTAGGCTTTGAAGATTGAGGAGTAGTGATTTTTCTCATACCCAATTTGGCATGTCTATTGTAGATGGTTTGTTCAGCTCATGGTTAGGCAGTCATGTTGGGTTGGTAAGTCTATGGGTGTAATATTGATGTTACTAGTAGACATGGTGTAGTCGTTCTTCCTGGTTGTCACCTTGTATCACAGCAAGGTCCCTAATCCTCTGGCTCTTACAATTTTCTGGCCTCCTTTTCTTCAAGGATCCCTGAAACTTGCATATGAGGTGTTTTGTAGAGGTATGTAGTTTTATCAGCTGTTGTTTGTTGTAATGTTCTCTCTTGCAAATAAAAGTTTCCTTAATGAGGTGTGAGGACTATACTTATCTGAACTTTTAGAATGTAGTTATTATTCATGTTGGTTAATAAAGTGGTGGTTGTATATTCTCCTCCAAGAATCATGACTTCACTAGCCATGATTAGTTGGCATGAACTTCAGACCCCGAGACCCTGAGCAAGAACTGATCTGAATGCTCCATTCCTGAGGGCTAGGTTTCATGGTTTCAGAAGGCATCCTGCAAGCTTCCAAAAGAGGGAAGCAACCAACCAGCAGTGGTACCTATGAACCACAACAATAACCGGAATGGAACCAAAACACTAAAGATGCAATAGTGGCATTTATACTTGGTGGAAACCAATAATTCTCTAATTTACATTAAGATCCACTCAACAAGGTGGAAACCATGTCTGGTACTAAAAACCTAGCTAAGCTGTTAATTTTGATGCTATCTCACTATTGCTCAACACTGGTAGGAAATATGCCCATTCCATGAGAATGTTCCCATAGCATGAGAACAGTAGTATTTCCAACCCTTTTTAAACTATCAATATTCAGAACTTGAAAAGGAGAATAGTTGTTTGTAAAATGATTATGAGTTTTCATAATAGAATATTATTTTATTTTTAATTTGGGTGTGAGGCTGTGATACCTCATGTTAACCATCTACAGCTTTATATTCGTGCATTTGACATTGTGGGCTCTCTGTCACTACCATGTGCCAAAAGCCATGTAGGACATATGACAAATGGCTTTAGAACTCATGGAATGTGGCCTGCTGGTTACCACAGCCACATGGGAGAGCCTTAGTGAGACCCTGATGATCACATGTCCTGAGAGCTTCATGCTGTTATGGAGTTCTGTTCTGCTTGCTGCCCTTACATTCCTCTTAATCAGAGTTATATGAAAACTCTAAGTGATCTTCAAGCATCTCACTGGACAGTATTTCTGGCACTCACAATAATAATGTTTGATCTCTTTTAGGCATTGCTCCTGAAGCAGATTAGTGATCCATTCATCACCCTAGGGAAGTACTTAGAGATGTAGATTGTCAACGTTGATCAACATCCTTAGAAAACATTTGGAAAAATAAAATTGATAGTGAAGCTAGGTTGAGATATTTTTACTACTGGCCCTGATATAGAAAATCTTAGGAAACAATTTGGAGTTCAGAGAGGTATACTCTTATTATAGGGACTTCTTATGGTCAGGGAACAAGAACAAGCCAGCAACAATGGCTGATGTGACTCTCACTGAGAATGGACTGATGATTTCTTTTACCCATTTTGCCTTCAGCTTGCTGATACGATTTACTAAGAATTGCTTATGAGTATGTATGCATTTTGAGGATTTAAGGTAGATTTTTATATAAAAGTTTAGATTTGTGATTATTTTAAAATTCATACAAGATCACTTTTAAAGATAAATAGTAAACAATTACTCCTTTCTCTGTAACCATAAATTGCTGCCTACCAGTAAGAGTCACTGGCTGAGAAAACTACCTTGCTTGCTTACACTTTGTGAATCTATAACAAGTTGCTTAGTTTTGAATGTATGTGGGTTTTGGTGAATAATTTATTTTCTTTACCTGTGCTGCGCAATGTTATTTCTTGTAAAGGTATTTCATAGCACATAATCATTTACTTCATAAAAACTAAAACGTAATCACATTGTAGGGTTTTTTATTGGATATTTTCTTTATTTACATTTCAAATGTTTTCCCCTTTCCAGATCTCCCCCTTGGAAACACCCATCCCATCCCGACCCCCCCCCTGCCTCTATGAGGGTGCTCCCCCACCCACCCACTCCATTGCTGGCATTCCCCTATACTGGGGCATCGAACACACTCAGGCCCAAGGGCCTCTCCTCCCACTGAAGTCCAACAAGGCCATCCTCTGCCACATGTGTGACCAGCACCATGGATTGCTCCACGTATATTCTTTGGTTGGTTGTTCAGTCCCTGGGAGCTTCAGGGGGTCTGACCTGTTGACACTCTTGCTCCCTCCATGGGGCTGCAAACCCATTCATCTCCTTTAGTACCTTCTCCAACTCCTCCATCAGAGAACCATGAGGTCAGATCAATGCTTGGCTGCAAGTTTCTGCCTCCACATTTGTCAGGCTCTGGCAGAGCCACTCAGGAGATGGCCGTATCAGACTTCCATCAGCAAGCACGTCCCGGAATCCACAGTAACGTCCGGGTTTGGTGTCTCTATATGGGATGGATCCCCAGGTGGGGCAGTCTCTGGATGGTCTTTTCTTCAGTCTCTGCTTCACACTTTGTCTCAATATTTCCTCCTGTGAGTATTTTGTTCACACTTCTAAAAAGCACTGAAGCATCCACATTTTGGTATTCCTTCTTCTTAGGCTTCACATGATCTGTGAATTGAATCTGGAGTATTCCAAGCTTTTGAGATAATATCCACTTATCAGTGAGTTCATACCGTGTTTGTTCATTTGTGACTGAGTCACCTCACTCAGGATGATATTCTCAAGTTCCATCCACTTGCCTGAGAATTTAATGAAGTCTTTGTTTTTAATAGCTGAGAAGTACTCCATTGTGTAAATGTACCACGTTTTCTGTATCCATTCCTCTGTTGAAGGATATCTGCGTCCTTTCCAGCTTCTGGCTATTATAAATAAGGCTGCTATGAACATAGTGGAGCATGTGTCCTTATTACAGATTGGAACATCTTCTGGGTATATACCAAGGAGTTGTATAGCTGGGTCCTCAGGGTAGTACTATGTCCAGTTTTCTGAGGAACCTCCAGATTGGTTTCCAGAGTGGTTGTGCCAGCTTGCAATCCCACCAGCAATCAAGGAGTGTTCCTCTTTCTTTATATCCTTGCCAGCATCTGCTGTCACCTGAGTTTTTCATCTTAGCCATTCTGACTGGTGTGAGGTGCAATCTCAGGTTTGCCCTGATCTGCACTTCCCTGAACTAAGAATGCTGAACATTTCTTTAGTTTTTTCTTGACCCTTTGAGTTTCCTCAGTTGAGAACTCTCTGTTTAGCACCATTTTTAATAGTGTTATTTTTTTCCTCTGGAATCTAACTTCTTGAGTTCTTTGTATATATTGGATATTAGTCCTCTATAAGATGTAGGATTGGTAAAGATCTTTTCCCTATCTGTTGACTGCCATTTTTGTCCTATTGACAGTGTCCTTGGCCTTACAGAAGTTTTACAATTTTACGAGGTACCATTTGTCAATTCTTGATCTTATAGCATAAGCCATTGGTGTTCTGTTTAAGAACTTTTCCCCCGTGCCCTTGAGTTTGAGACTTTTCTCCACTTTCTCCTCCATTAGATTCAATGCATCTGGTTTTATGCGGAGGGCCTTGATCCACTTGGACTTGAGCTTTGTACAAGTTTATAAGAATGTATCAATTTGCATTCTTCTACATAAACCAACACTATTTGTTGAAAATGCTGTCTTTTTTCCATTGGGTGATTTTAGCTCTTTTGTCAAAGATCAAATGACCATAGGTGTGCAGGTTCTGCTTGAAAGTTGAAATGGAGATTTGCAACCATTCTATGTGTGAAGATATATGTGTCTGTCTGTAGGTCTGTATGCATGCATGCATGTATGTGTGTATGTATATATTTGTGTGTATGAAGTTATTGGAATCTTCCCTTTGCTTTGAGCACTCAGTGTGTGTGTGTGTGTGTGTGTATGTGTGTGTGTGTACATGTGTGTGTGCGTGTGTGCACACGCGCACGTTTGTGTGTGAATTTTCTTTCTTTTTCTTTCTCATCAACCCCAAGGAGTTAAAGGTGTTCATGGTTTTTCTACTGGACGCAGGAAGTGCTAGCCCCAGTAAATTAAGCTTTGTTTCCTTTGAAAAAAAGTCTGCTGAGTAACTTCTTTAATTTCTGGTTTCCATTGACAGCAGCCCCTTTAGGTATCAGGATCCACTTTCTTCATCAGCTTTAAGCACTGACTTCCAACTGCTGCCTTCATCAGTTTATCCACCAAATGGATGCCAAAGCCAGTACACTGGCAACCACAGTCAGTAATGATTCATGGGAGGCAAAAATGTAGTTTGGTTAACGTGACTCAGTATATGGGGTTGTCTCAAACTTAGAGATTCTGATCCCTAGTAGTTTATTTTAGGCACATTTTAAAGCACAGTAAGATTTGGTGAATAAATTTCTTGGTGGTAAATAACTCAATCCCCTGTACACAATAAAGCTTAAGACAGGACTGCATCAAAACCCTTTGTAAAGTACATGTGATATCTTCCATAAAGATATGCTCCATAGTTGACAAGCTCATGATTAGGATCTGGGAGAGGATCCAGTGTAGTGTCAGACACACAGAGAGCACTAAGTTCTCCAGGCTATTAAAAATTTCTACTGCAAGCCTTCTGGGTAAAAAACAGGTTACACATCTCTCCCTTTGTCAAAAACTTTGTGTTTGACATTCTTGAATCCTGAATCCTGTAATGCTTATCTATGAGCATAAGAACCTCTGTGACTCACACATAATTTAAATTTGCTGTAGAAATCAATATTACTTTTGTTTACTCAGGACTTGAATGTTTGAACTTACATTAGAATACTATATGACAAATATATATACCTGCTTCTCTTTTCCTGTCTTGTGAAGCTTTTTATAAACAAGCAAAAACAAGCATTGAAACACAGTAAAGTACAATTGACTGTATTAAAATAGACTAATATTCAGTTCTCTTTGCAAGGATAACAGCCCTACATACTCTGATGTCAAAATTACCAATTTGAGATATAATCTGTTGGAAAACTTGTTATATCTTGAGTATCCTTGATTGAATTTGTATAAGATGCACAGTCACTACAGACTTAATAACATTTATGTTGTCAGTGCTAAGAACTCACCACTATCAGCAAACCAGATCATGAAGCCACACTTAAAACAAATCCATAGCTATGGGCTATGAATAATCAGGTTTATCCTTAGAATTTGTGAGGGCAATCATTTTTTGTCTATGATTTTGTGCCAATAGATTCATATTTTAATTCTAAAAGGAAAATTATACAATTGCAATAGTTGTTCTAGTTTGTTAGTCATTTTATCTTAGAATAATTTGGGGATTATAAAACATTTCAAAAACCAAATTCCTGTAGATATTATACAAGGAACTTGGTTGTTAGCTCCTATTGTTACATGACCTTAAAAAGTAATTATCACTAAACATTTAAAAGACCTAATGGCACTTATTGAGTAATAAGAAATTTCAGTAAGTCATCAAGTTTAAATCTTTTCAATTTGCTAATACATTTGTCTTGTCTAGCACAGCTTAGGGGACAGAACTGATTAGGATAGCAAGGAAATGAAGAAAGGAGAAGCACAATCACAAAGAAAAGCTAGAACTGAGAAGACTGGACTCTCTGATGGAAAAACTATAGGGCTTCAAAAGTCAACATGTTTATTACGTATGGACAACTAGGTTATTGCATGCAGCTGATTTATGTAGATGACTGTGCTTATTATATATCACTGAAAGAGAAGATAGATATAGTTAATCTAGGTAGAAGCAGTCTCTGGGGGGAAACAGGCTTCATGTAGTGAACATCTTGGGAATGGGGACACTACCAGCATCAACACATGAATCAGAGGAAGGCTTTGCCATCCTTCTGAGCCTCACCCACTGAGGAGGCTTTGTCTTTTATCCATGGGTCTGAGGTTATAAGGTCTTTGACATGGTTGCACTCCATGTCAACTGCTCACATCCACCACACTTGACTCATTCAGAAATTCCTTCACATTTCACAGTTGCTCCTCAGTTTTCCATTCAGTCTGATCACCCACTAAAAGAACTTGTTTGGAAAAGTGGAGAGAGGTTAAGTGTCTGGCAGCCGCTCCTATGGTTCTTCTTTCTTCTTGATTCTTCTTGATGCGGTGAAAAGGGGGAAGATCACCTGCAGGGGTGATATTTAGGGTTGCTGTAAAATACTAAAACCTTCACCTATCTTAAGTCTAAGTACCTTTGCTACTGAAGCTGACTTGCCTGAGTTCCCTTGAGGCCAGAAACTGCAGACTCTGGTGTTTAGTAACTCACTGTAAAACAGCACAGGACAAAGTAAAGGATTAACTACTAGAGCCTTTTCCCTCTTGTCTAGATGCTCCCCCCTGTCAGGCCTGGGGACAGGGGTAGGTGCAGGTGTTGGAGCAATAAACTTCTTTTGAACCAGAAGAAAAGATTCACTCTAGCAGAAGGAAAACTTTTACACAAGCATATATGGATTAAACTCACGTAAATTAATATATAGATTCATTTGTCCATATCCATTCCAACCAATTGGGTCCAGCTTGCATACTATTTCATAATTACACACACATACACACACACACACACACACACACACACACATTTATATATGTATATGGAGCAAAAGATCAAGTGCCAGTGCAGAAAGAACTCACTCATCCTGGATGAAAACTGAGTTACAATCTTTATTGCATAGAGAAAGAAAAAGCTTCTACCCTTTTATTGCTAAATGAATTAAAACCAATTTTGTACAAAGAAAACTGTGTTCTCTTTAGTAAGACTAAGCCTGCCTTGCAGGAAATGACCTGTTCTGTCCCATAGAAAGGAGAAGTCCTCCTGCTCTTTCTGCTCTCTCTGCAGCTGCTTCTCTGTTTCTCTTTTCTTCTGCATTCTGCACATGGCTCTCTTAATTCTTTCATTGTCTTATAGTTTCTTAGTTATTCCACTCTGCATTCTCCTTCTAATCTTGTTCTTTCCTCCTGCTCTAATGTAATAAATGACCTTGTTCCCAATGCCTTACTCCTAACGCCTTTACTCCCAATGCTATGTTCCCAAATGCTATCTTACCAATGATTTGTCTTCCAGTGTTTTGCCCTCAAATGTAATCTTTTCTAGTCATTTGTACCATTTTTAGGAGAATAGATCACATGGTTTTTCCAAGCATCCTTTTTGTTTTTACAAAAGTTCACTAGAATTTCAAACATAAATTCATATCATAACTTGAATAAATAGTTTACAACAGAGAATGTTGTAATCTATTAAGAGTAATTATCTGGCTAAATATTCATCATTTGTCCCTAGCTCGACAGGTTCATTGAAAACCATAGCTACGTTATCTTAAAGTTTTGTATAGATAAAGCCAGTCAATATTTTATCTTCTGTCCTTGTACCTATAGTAAATCCTCAGTTCCCTTTTTATGACCTTTGATTAGTTGTTTTATGACCTCTTGTAATGT
Organism: Tokudaia tokunoshimensis; assembly: GCA_036184795.1. Taxonomy (NCBI): domain Eukaryota; kingdom Metazoa; phylum Chordata; class Mammalia; order Rodentia; family Muridae; genus Tokudaia; species Tokudaia tokunoshimensis. The sequence goes on along the minus strand of BTHU01000004.1, from coordinate 16,682,635 downwards.
GCTCTAAGGCTTGCTAACTCAGAAAAAATTAATTAGTGACATTTGAAGACTGGCAGAGTTCTCAATGCAGTTTCGATATCAGAAAGGTCTTAATAGCAGTCCTATTATAAAAACACTTAATAATTACTAAAATAATTTTAGGAATTCTTATAGGACCATTAGAATTAAATCATCTGGTTGTCTACATAGTATCACTACAAAACAGTACATTTTTGTTGTTCTGCACAGATCTGCTCAAAAGGATAGTCTAATACCTAGTGATATATACATATATATATATATATATATATATATATATATATATATATATATATATATATATCTCAACAGGAAAAGCATATTAATCACAGGAATCATTCTAAAAATGAAATTCTCCTCAGCCTTGCCTAAAGAAGCAATTCAGTCATTAACTTTAACAGTTCATGTCAGAACCATATCAGGAAGATCACCTGGTAGTTTTTTAGCTTCTTAATGGGTCCTCAATGGCTCCTAACTCCTTAAGTGCTCACTTTGGGGTATAAAGTTTAAAAACTCTGGGACGATTTAATTATAGAGTCAAGGGCTGGTTCTACTTAGAGTCTAGAGTTGGTAAAAGTCTCAGATGAGGATTCAGGTCTATTTGCTAAGTTATTATTTCATCCCATCAATGAGTATATTCTCACAGGTGAAGAAATTGATACTAGACTTGGGTACACACAAGCAGACCTACCCACCTACCCATCCCTTGCCTGAACATTCACACATTTTATTTCATCTTTGTGAAAATGTGCCCATTCTAATTTTCCTAGAACTCAGCTTGCTGATAAAAGTTCTGGCTTTTTGTTTTTCCCTGTCTGCAATGACTATAATTTTTTTGCTCTAGCTTTTACTACATTCTTCTTTAGTTTCCTGGGGGTTTAATTTGCTATTAATTTCTTTTTTCCTCTTAAATTAGAAGCTTAGATTATTAACTTTTCTTTCTTATTTTTTGAACGTTAACCACTAAGTGGTAAATTTCTCACTAATGATAGATTTCCCAGAATCCATAAATTTCTGTTAAGTTGTAATTGCAGTTAGTGAAAAATATGTTGATTATTTCTTTTGAGATTTTTAATGTGAACCACAGATTGTTTATAAGTAATTTTTTGTTGATTGTGTTTTGTATAGTGATCTTTCACTTTCTTTTTTTTTTTAATATTTTCGTTTGCTGCTTCTTTTTTTCTTTATTTTTAATTTTTTTCTACTTACATTTCAAATGCTAAAACCTTTCCCGGTTTCCCCCCTCCCTGAAGACCCCCAACTTCTTCTCCCACCCCCTGCTTCCAAGTATATGATACTCTACCACCCCCTACCCCGCCTCTATTTCCCTTTGTTGGGGCATCTATTGAGCCTTCACCGGACCAAGGACCACTCGTCCCACTGATGCCCGATGAGGCATTCCTCTGCCACATTATTGGCTGGAATCATGTGTACCCCTTGGTTGATGGTTTAGTTCCTGGGAGTCCTGGGTGGCCAACATCGTTGTTCTTGCCATGGGGTTGTAAACCCATTCAGTTCCTTGGGACTGCCCTCCAACTCCTCCACTGGGGACACCACGCACAGTCCAATGGTTGGCTGCTAGCATCTGCCTCTATATGTGTAAGGTTCTGGAAGCCCCCCCTCTATCCCCCGCGCAGGGACAACCATGACATGCTCCTTTTGGTATGCACTTCTTGTCGTACATAATAGTGTTGGGGTTTGGTGACTGTTTATAGGATGAATCCCCAAGCAGGGCAGTCTCTGGGTGACCTTTACTTCAGTCTCTGCTCTATACTTTGTCTCCTATATTGCTCCTGTGGGTATTTTGTTCTCTTTCTTAGAGGAACCAAAGCATCCCCACTTCAGTTCTTCTTCTTCCTGAGCTTCCTGTGTGTTTTGAATTGTAACTTGTTTATTTTGAGTTTTTGGGCTAACATTCACTTATCAGTGAGTGCATACCATGTGCGTTCTTTTGTGATTGGGTTACCTCGCTCAGGATGACACTTTCTAGTTCCATCCATTTGCCTAAGAATTTCATGAATTCATTGTTTTTAATAGCTGAATAGTACTCCATTGTGTATATATACCACAGTTTCTGCATCCATTACTCTGTTGAAGGACATCTGGGTTCTTTCCAGCTTCTATTATAAATAAGGCTGCTATGAACATAGTGGAGCATGTGTCCTAATTACATGTAGGAGAATCTTCTGGGTATATGCCCAAGAGTGGTATAGCTGGGTCCTCAGGTAGGGTGTGACTCTAATGAAGCAAGTGAAAGATCTGCATGACAAGAATTTCAAGCCTCTGAAGAAAGAAATGGAAGATCTCAGAAGATAGAAAGATCTCCCATGCTCATGGATTAGCAAGATTGATATAGTAAAAATGGCCATCTTGATGAAACCAATCTACAGATTCATTGCAATCCCCATCAAAATCCCAAATCAATTCTTCATAGATCTAGAAAGAGCAATTCTCAAATTCATCTGGAATAACAAAAAACCATTAGCAAAACCTATTCTCCACAACAAATGATCTCCTAGGGGAATCACCATCCATGACCTCAAGCTCTTCTACAAAGCAATAGTGATAAAAACTGTCTGGTATTTGTACAGATATAGGAATGAAGATCAATGGATAGAATTGAAGATCCAGAAAAGAACCCACACACCTATGGTCACTTGATATTTGACAAAGGAGCTAAAAACATCCAGTGGAAAAAAAGCCAGCATTTTTTAACAAATGGTGCTGGATCAATTGGAGGTCAGCATGCAGAAAAATACAAATCAACCCATTCTTATCTCCTTGCACAAAGCTCAAGTCCAAGTGGATCAAGGACCTACACATAAAACCAGACACACTGAAGCTTATAGAGGAGAAATTTGTGAAGAATCTTGAACACATGGGCACAAGGGAAAATTTCCTGAACAGAACACCAATGACTCATGCTCTAAGAACAAGAATCGACAAATGGGACCTCATAAAACTGCAAAGCTTCTGTAAGGCAAAGGACAGAGTCAATAAGACAAATTGGCAACCAACAAATTGGGAAAAGATCTTTACCAATCCTACACCCAATAGAGGGCTAATATCCAATGTAGACAAAGAACTCAAGAAGTTAGACTCCAGAGAGTCAAATAACCCTATTAAAAATGGAGTTCAGAGCTAAACAGAAAATTCTCAACTGAGGAAACTCCAATGGCTCTAAAGCACCTAAAGAAATGTTCAGCATCCGTAGTTATGAGGAAAATGCAAATCAAAACAAGACTGAGATTTCACCTCACACTGGTCAGAATAGCTAAGATGAGAATCTCAGGGGACAGCAGATGCTGGAGAGGATGTGGGGAAAGAGGAGCACTTCTCCACTGTTGGTGGGATTGCAAGCTGATCTTTCACTTTCAATTCCTACTTTATTCTACTGTAATTGAAGAATGGCCTTTAATGTAACCTCTAGTCTTCTAAATTTGTTTAAGTGATTTCTGCGGCCTTAAAAGTTGTCTACCTTGGTGAAGAGTTAATATGAAATTGAGAAGAATGTTTAATTCCTTGTTACTAGATAAAATGTCTGTAGAAGTTAACTATTATTTGATTTATGTTCATTTGTGGCACATGTACTTTTTGATAATGAGTTGCTAACATCCACAATCATTATGTGAAGTTAATTTCCTTCTATTTTTGTCATTCTTCTGTATTCTGATGTTTATCTTTCACACTTTTCCTGCTTTTTGTGGTTTTAATTGAACATTTTATTTTATTCCATATTTCCCTGAATATAGAACATTTTTTAGCTTAGTCCTGATGTTTGTTCCACTCTACAACACAACTGCACAACTTTGTGAGAAGTAGATTGCACTGTAACCACAAAGCATTTTCAAGTCCTTCCTCTGTCTTCTGTGTGGCTGGTGACATCCACTTATCCATAAGCATATATGACCTGTCTATCTATCTATGTCTCTATCTGTCTATCTATGTCTCTATCTATCTATCTATGTCTCTATCTATCTATGTCTCTATCTATCTATCTATCTATCTATCTATCTATCTATCTATCTATCTATCTACAAATATGATCAGTCTAAGAAGACATACAAGAAATTATTTTGACATAATAAATTTCTTCAAATTATTGCATGCTATATTAATTAAAGAACTTTTGTTTTTATATTACCTCCCCTTATCATATAATATTACTTTTTTCTGACATAGATCAACTTGGAGATTTATTTATTTTTTATCTGCTTTTGGCAGCTTATGTGTAATTAGTAGAAGTTATTAATATATGTGAAATTTTCCCCATAGAAACTAGAAATCAGAAATAAGCAATTTCACAATGAAGAACATAAGCATGTGCATATTGAATATTTGTTCCATCTTAGTTTTACAGATCATGCAGAAACACTGTAGAATAGATTTCAGATCTGTACTGTAACTTAATGGAATTTTTCTGTGATGTTTTCCATGTTTTAATAAATTATAATACCCATATACTTCAGATTTAAATCAGCCCCCTACCCACACACACAAACACACCACACACACACACACACACACACACACACACACACACACAAATGTGTTACAATCTCTGGTGTCTCCAATTACTTGCAGAATGAAATAAAAATAAAAGATGACCCTTATTTATGATTTGAGATTAGTAAATTAAACTTGTATTAGAATTACTAAATTATGTTTTCTAAAGACAAAAATTCTCTAAAATCTTTTGTAGAGAAATTTTACTTCACCAATATTGTTTCTCTGGCAAGGTATTACATTAAAAGACTTAAGCGTACTACATGATCTGGCCTGAATGTAGACATACCACACACTTTTTTTTTTTTTTTTGGTTTTTCGAGACAGGGTTTCTCTGTGTAGCCCTGGCTGTCCTGGAACTCACTTTGTAGACCAGGCTGGCCTCGAACTCAGAAATCCTTCTGCCTCTGCCTCCCAAGTGCTGGGATTAAAGGCGTGCGCCACCACCACCCGGCTCATACCACACACTTTTAATCCCTCTGAGTGGAATGTAGACATCCCCATAGTTAATACTTTTAATCACAAACACTATATACCTAATGTTAATTTGTAGAAGAAATCAGCCATGTATAGCAATGATATCTAATTGAGGGGCAGACAAAGTGTTGAATCAGAGAAAGATTTGGCAGAATAAGTAAGAGATAGTGTTGGGTCTGGGATGGTAGATAAGAAAACTCACTTTAGAGACAGAAACTTAAAAATGAAAGCTATATATTCTGAGCACTCAGGGAGACAGTCAGCTTTGGATCTGAACCCTGCCTAAGAGCAAGCTCTATTGCAAATACACAGGGTGAAACTACAAAGTCAGGGTGTGTGTGTGCTTGAATGAGCTGCAGGGTCATCTAATCTTGTTTTGATATTAAAGGTTAAACAAGGGAGACTGGTCCTTTTGCAGGACACCTGGTTTCAAGGCCCTTAAGTTATTCCATTAGACATTCAGTCCAGAATCCAAAGCTCTTAATTCATCCTCTTAGACATCTAGTCCAGAGCTCAAGGTGATAAGGGAACAAAGGAGTGGGTCAGCTGCATGCAGTTATTGAGGGCTTGTAAGGCAATTAGTCCTATATTTTTACAACACAGGCACTGCGGTTAAGAGCAGGTTTTTACATTCTTTCACTGGTTGAACAGGCAATTAAGAAAATATTTGGAGCAGGTCCCCAAGCCTGAGAATGTGAACTTGGCTTGATCCCATTAATGGGAGAGTAAAATGGAAGAAGCTGTCTCTTTACATTCTCCCATGTTCTTATGTGTCTGAATAAAATCTTTGATGTTATGTTTATTTTTCAGTATATGAAGTTTTAAATTATGCCCTCAATATCATAAGTTTAACAGCATTAATATGATCTTGGATGAAGGATAAAAATAAATGTATTATGCAAGGGAAACAAAACATGACTAAAAAGAACAGAGCTAGGGGCTCAATCACAATGGTGATGACAGTCATCAACAATTGGTACCAGCTGAAGAGATTCATACCAGTTCTTATCATTTGTCCAATCCCATTCTCTCTGCGGAAGGTTTTTCTTAACCTTAAATAGCTTTTCTGTAAGAATTCCTGAATAGTTTTTGTAAAAGCAACATTTTTCTCTCACTATCTCAAAAGTGATTGAATGAAGCCTCACAGGTTCTGTAGGAACATTTCAGATAATGAATCAATTTGGTTCTACAGGAAGAAGATGGAGGCGTACAATCTGGAAATGTCCCTGTCTACCTGTTCACTTAGAAGTCTTATGTTTAGGTACCTGTTACCAAGACTGTTGTCTCCTAGATAGCTGAACCATCTATTCTGGTCCCAATTAGCATTGGAAATAGGATAGAATCTGCTCTTTTATTCTGGCCTCATAAATTCCAGTGTATCTGTGGTCAGTCTCTGTAGATTAGTATAAAATCTGGGGAACAATATGTGTAAGAATACATATCTCATCAGCATCTTAGGCATGGCCTAGGGAAAACACGGGGTAATTCCATAACACCAAGCAAATCAAGTGAATTTTTCTGCCACTAGCAGTCTGCCTGAGCTTATGTTCCATCAGAAATGACTATTGGCAGAGACTATATGAGCATCATTGCAAGAAACTCAGTAGGGGGAAGTACTGAGTGGTCAGTCATAAAACAGATACTCGCTTTTCTGAGGTCCTCTAATGCTAGAGTTATCTCTTGTGGACAAAGTATGAAAGAGCTGACTATAGGAACAGTGATTAGGGTTGAACTGTGTGGATCTTCTTATGTCACTAGCCCAATGTAGTATGGGCCTGTGGATCTAGGTAGAGCCATCAATATCTGGTAAAGTTAGGATTCATAGTATTTAAATATCCAAAAGTGGCATTGATGATCTGATACAGGGAGTTCCCTTTCATGAGATCCATATCAATATCTGTTGGTGAATTTGGCCTTTCAAATAGCGAAGTAGTGAGAAGTATGATGTCCAAAGAGGAGGTAACAAGAGTAGTCATGAGAGTAGTGAGCCTTGAGGTAACCTCTATTGGGTGTTCCATAAGGGTTCTATGAGATTTTGTTTAACAGGTAAAGCTAGATACTGGATAGTGAAATACATACTTGGGCTTTTGCTTTTAGCTAATTCTCTGAGGCTTCATGTGAAGCCGTCATTCCATTCATGGATCAGGAGTCTATCCCACCTCTTAAGTAAAACAGTGACCAGATTACAAGTGTGGGATGTTTCATAGGTCTCCTTTTTTTTCCAGTTTTGACAAGTATCTGTGGCCTCTGGGTTCCATTCCCATGCCCAAGTAATGTTTGATCTGTAATAACCATAGAATTCCTTCTCTTCCTAATACCTAGGATCCCTGGCTTTGTCTGCTGGGCATATGTAGAATTGCTAAGGCTAGAAATGTTGTTCCTTTAGGAATTTATCAGTTTGACTGACCAATTTCCTTCTAGTTACTATATATTGCCATGGGCCATCCAGGGGTGACTGAATCTATGATCTGACCAGAATTTACATGAGTCCATTTTGAACATTAAGGATGAATGGACTTCAGCTTGGGAAGAATTATTATAATAACCTTCCCCATTTCAGATTCAGAGAGTTTCCAGTGCCAGATGACAGGTTCATATGAGAAGTGGGAGGAACAAGAGGCAAGCATAAGGAACAGGCAAATTAGACAGAAATAAGTTTTGTCCTTAGCAGGTTCTAAAGGTCTGACTGAATAGTTGATTTTCCACTGGGGTCTTCTCTTGGTTCTTCAGCTGGGGTAGGACTCATACGGGAATGATCAAATGCTGCCCACCTTTGTAGTCATTTGAGTAGTCAGGATCACAGTGTGGGGAATTTCCAACTGGGTCCCAAACACCTTGTTCTGGTGATGTTTATCCACACTAAGTCATCATTATGACCGTGGGGTTTCAATGATTGTATTAAGTGGAGATGTCTCAGAAGTGGATAAACATTGTTGTGGGCAGTTTGCAGGACCTGAAGAGATTTCAGCAAGAAAAGGTTAGACATTTCTGCTTGACTGACCAATTTCCTTCTAGTTACTATATTTTGCCATGGGCCATCCATTTCAGATCTGATTTTTGGATAGATAGGGAGGGGCCTCCCAAATTTTACTTCATACAAGTAACTCCTTTGTGGTGGTTTGAAAACGCTTGGCCCAGGGAGTGGCACTATTAAATGGTGTAGCCTTGTTGGAGTAGGTGAGATCTTATAGGAGAAAGTATGTCACTTTGCAGGTGGGATTTGAGGCTCTTATGCTCAGGTTTTTACTATTGTATGAGAGCCTCCTCCTCCTCCTCCTCCTCCTCCTGAATGCCTCCGAAAGAGAGTCCTCTCCTGGCTGTGTTTGGATCAAATGTAGAAATATTCGCTCCTCCAGCATCATGGCTGCCTACATGCTGCCATTCTGATTGCCATGATGGTAATGGACAGAACCTCTGAAACTGTAAGCCTGTCCCAATTAATTGTTTTGCTTTATAAGAATTGCCTTTGTCATGGTATCTCTTCACAGCAATGGAAACCCTAATTAAGACCCTTCAAGGTAAGAGGTATTCCTCACCTGGAGCAAAGTAAAGAAGAAGAGTGTGTTTCAGTCAACAGTCTCTAAAGTCCAATTCATCCTTTCTACCTGACCTGTCTCTGAAGATGGTAAACACAATGTAATTCCCAATTAGTCCCCTTTGTTTTAGATACTTCTTGCACAGCTTGAGCCACAAAGACTGAAACCATTGTCTGAGCCAATGGTGTTCCCAACTGAGGAATGATTTAATCCACAAGCTTCCTAGTTTCAACCTATACTGTTTCTCACCTAGTTAGGAAGGCTTCAACCAATCCTGAACAAGTATCTATGAAAACTAGGAGATATTTGTAACCATACCTTCCAAGCCTTAACTGTGAATTCAAACTCAGAAAACACCCCATGTGTCAGATCTCTTCCCATCTTTCCCTAGTTTCCAATGCCCAATTGCTGGATAGGGATTGCTGCTTGGCAGACTAGATACATGGAAACATATCTTAAAGTGTTAAGTGTAAGGAAGGAATGACTTAGTTTTTCAATGGGAGTACTGACATTTTGTCATGGCCGAGGTGTGTAAACTCATGAAGTTGCTTTATTAGAGTCCAAAGTAGAGCATGGAGAAGAATAATCTTGTTAACTGTGGTAACCTTCCAGCTCTCTTCAGTAGAAGTGTTAGAGAACCTTTGGAAGAATTGCTTATATTCCTCTGAATAAGTTGATGTTTCAGGCAATGTTGGGATTGGGAAAGCCAAAAGTTTCATTATCTGCTCTGCTCTAGCTGCCTCCTAGACTGCCAGGTATGCTCTCCTATTGCTTTCAGCTTCATGCATTCCTTGACATCCCCTTTCTGGTTGCCTGGGTTGTGTGTCACAGAAACCATTTTCAGGTCCCATAAAGCAAAGAGAACTCTTAGGATCTCTAATTTGTTCTTAATTGCTTTTTCTTATGCCATAAGGATACCTTTCTTACTGTATATGGCCCTGTAGAGGGTGGTAATGGAATAGCAACTGTCTGTATAGATTTTGACAGCTTTGGAAGTAATGACATGGAAATGAGGAGTGCTAGGTGAGCAAAAATTACTTCAGGCTGTGTCTTAGTTAGGGTTTCCAATACTGTGAGAGACACCATGGTCAAGGCAACTCTTATAAAGGGCAACTTTTAATTGGGTCTGTCTTACAAGTTCAAAGATTCAGTCATTATCAAGAGCATAGAAGTATTCTGGTAGATGTCTGATCCAAAAATATAAGAGAAAACTGTCTCCCACATGACAACAAAGAGGGTCTTAAAGCCCACCACCTTACTGACACATGTTCTCCAAGAAGACTGTGCATAATCCAACATGGTCACACCTTGTAATAGTGCCACTCCCTGGTCCCAGCATATTCAAACCTGTGGTGACAGGTTGGTTCAGTAAAAGAGCCTGATTGTGTGAGAGTGGGTCAGGGTGCTTTTCAATAGATGCTCAATTGCATGGGGGCTATATTGACAAGATTTTGCTCTAGAATCAATTAATCTAAATCTAGTTTTTATCAATGTAGTAGCAGTGATGATTCCAAAACATGACAGTCAACCCCAGCCACCAGGTCCAATTTCTTAGATAAATAGGCTATGTGTCAATTCCATAGTATTTGAGTAAGGACAATTTTCACCATCCCATTTTTCTGGTCCACAAAGAAATGGAAGGGTTTGGAGGTATCTGGCAAGGTCAAAGCTAATGCTTACAGCAGATCTTGTTTTAGGGTTGTGAAAACCTTTTCCTCTTTTTCTTTTGGGGTGGTGGGGCAATTATCTTCCAGTCCCTTTGTGGCTTAATATATTATTTTTGCCAGTTCTGCAGAATCCAGAGTTGGCAATAGCTCTTTATTACTAAGAACTCTCATACTTATTTATTTCTAATGAGTGTGGGGATCCTGAGGATGGCCTGCTTTAGGGATATTGACAGGGATCTCTTACTGTTGTTATGAGGTTCGTATCCCAAATAGGTGCAGAGCTTTTGAGTGCAGAGCTGAGCCTTCTTAGCAGACATAAGACATCCCAGGTACTGCAGGTCTCAAGAAATTCTTCAGTGGCATCTGTGCCATCTCTCCTTTTGGCTGCTGCAATTGGAGGTCATCTACATATTGTAAAATTAAACCCAAGGAAAACTCAAAATTCCTACAAGTGTGCATGTAAGTCCTCATCAAAGAGAGTTGGAGAGTTCTTAAATTCTTGAGGCAGACAAGTTCAAGTTAGTCAAATTGGCCCATTCAAAGTCAAAATGGGAATGGTTCTGTGTGATTAAAGGCATGCTGATAAAAGGCATCCTTGAGGTCCAGGACAGTGTAAATTTGCCTCTAGGTCTGTGGAGCACACTAAAGAGGTTATATGGGTTTGGAAATGTGGGATGAATATCCTCAGTCCTTTTGTTTATTTCTCAGAGATCCTGTACTGGGCAATAGCCATTAGTGCCAGGCTTGCAAATTGGCAACAGGGGGTGTTCCAGGGGAATTGGCAAGGAATGAAGATGCCAGCCATCCATCAGATAGGCAATATGTTTAGTGAGGTCAGCTTTCTCTTCCACTGACATGGGATCTTCATTGACTAGGACTGTGTCTACTCAAGGTCTCAGTCTTAAGAAGACAGGTGTCCAATTGTTTTGCTAGCTCTGGGAAGTTAGATCCTGTCCATACATGAGGAAATTTCCAAATCCTATCTCCTAACAAGGAAGCAACCCGATCCTGGTGTTTGATAGGGGAGAAGAGGTAAGAAGACATAGATATTGGAAGGAAATCTAGTCAGAAAATTTACTACATTTCTCTCTTCTTGGAAGATAATTTGAGCTCTTAATTCATGCAATAAATCTCTGCCCATTAGGGATATAGACAGCGACGACTATGAAAGAATGAGTAATAGTACTTATTCTGAAGTTCACAGTTCTGGCCTTGGTCCAGGGATATGATGTAGATTCAGGAAAGCCCTGAACTGTCTGCCATCTGATCATCAGCACTTCCGTTTGTTGCAGAACTGAGAGTCTGCCCTGGGTTGATAAAAATATCTACTGGTTTTCCCTCCACTTTGAGGGTTACTTGGGGTGGTGGTAGGGGTATAAGTGAGGGATGACACGCAGAACGGGTCTTTTCCTTTTCAAAACAGGAGGGTAAGGTGGAATTGAGGGAGGACTTGTATGATGGTGTACTGGGAGGAAAGGAATGACTTATATTGGGTTACAAAAGGAATAAATAAAAAAATAAATAATACATAAATGCTATATTTCTAAGGCATCAGGGAGGCGGTCACCTCAGAATCTAAACTTCATCCCCAAAGGGAAGTTGTATTCTATATTTATTGGGTGCAATCACAAAACAAGGTGGGCTTGGATGAGCTTAGGGGTCATCAATTCATAGTTAAGAGTTAAGCCCGGGAGTATCTGTTGGAGACTGGTCTTATTCCAGGACACCTGGCTTCAAGGCCCTTAACTCATCTCCTTAGACATTCAGTCCAGAATCTAAATCTTTCAATTCATCCTCCTAGGCATTTGGTCCAGAGATCAAGGTGATAAGGGAACAAAGGAGGATGCAGTTAATAAGGGCTTGTCAGGTAATTGGCTATATATTTTTGCAACTCAGGCACTGTGGTTAAGAAAACTGCAAGTTTTATATTCTTTTGCTGGTTGAACAGATAATTAAGAAAATATTTGGAGGATCAGGATAGAAGCAGGTCCACCAGCTTGAAAATGTGAGCCTGGATTGATCCTGTTAACAAAATGGCGGCGGAGCAAAATGGGAGGATTGCCTTTGAGGAATCTAGGCTCTATCAATATGATAACCCAACTCTCATCAGAACAGTGCAAGAAAGAGGAGCTGTGTAGAGCATCACAGAGAGTGAGGTCAGTCGGTTGGGAGTTGGTTCATTGTGTAACGTACACTGGAGTTGTGTTTGTTGAGTCTGTGAGTTCACACAGTTCAGTATAGGTCAGCAGAGGCAGTTGAAGCCAGAAAATAAGAAGGAACCAGAAGATTAGAATAGATTAACAGATAGTTTTAGGCTAATCAGAGCAACTTAGTGATAAATGGAGAGTAGCCAGATTGAGTTAGTCAGCTTCTAGAGAAATTTGAGCCAGAATGACTGAGTTGAATCAGCCAACCAGAGTTCAGAAAGAGCTGGAAAGGGTGAGCTTATTCAAGAGTAACACATTTATATACATTTATATCAGACAAATCAAAGTTATTTTATAACCTTTGTGTTTAAAATATTCTTTTCCACTTAATATTTTCTAAATGGATGTCTATATTCAATAATACTGAATGCTATTTTTAAAACTGTTTCTGTTATCTCCTAGCAAATTAAATTAAATAAAGCCATAAATGTAAGGTCCTGGTTCCAAGAAGATAAATGTCTGCAAGTCAGAGTATTTTATAAGAGAAGACTAAAAAAAAGGCAATACATTTAAGTTTCCTGTAACTCTAAGCAAGTACCAGGGTGGAGGGAGACAGAGGGACAGAGAGATTTGGGTATGGCTGCAAATAACTAGTCCATTATCAGTTTTCAGTGAGTTTTTAATGGCAGTATAAACAACTATGCTAGGTTCTCAGTCCAAAGAATCAGAATTGAGGGAGCCAATATGAAACAACTCACTAAGCAAGACAACTCTTAGAAGATTAGAATAGGAAATTTTGCTTGAAGTGACATTTTATAATCTAATTTTCAAAAAAATCCCATCCTACTTCTGTATTTGGTCAATGTTTTACAGAAAAGATGGAATAGTGTTATACTAATATCTGAATGCCATTGTGTAAAAGTAACTTTTATTTACCTGATGCAAATGTGGTCTCAGAGGCTTATTGCTGAATAAATCTATTATTTCTAGCTCTTCTGAACTTTGCTGACTGGTTTAACTCAGCAGTTCCCGCCCAAAATCTTCTCCAAGATGACTGACTCAAACTGACTTCTGGATTTTAACTAAATTATTCTGCTTACCCTCAAACTAACTCAGGCAATCTAGTCTAATCTTCTGGCTCCTTCTCATTCTAAGGCTCATTCTATCTTTACCTGCATCCTGTCTCTGTAAAACTGTCCCAGTAAAACAGCTCCCCCCTTAATTAGCCTCTTTTTCCTGTCTGTTCTCATTTGAGTTGGGCATATCCTATCTCTAACTCCTTTCAAAACCTTTCTTTAAATCACTTTATCTGCCCCTCAATTGTATGTCACTTTTGAATATGGCTCCTTCTACACACTAATATTACCTACATTGTTTGGGATTAAATATATGTACTAACCCAACTAGAATGATTAATGGTATGTCATTCCAGGAATATCACACTGACCCAGAAGATCTTCGGATGTGATCACTTGCTAGTGCAGCCATGTTCCTGGGTAAAATTTTCGTATATCTTTGGCAAGTAAATTTACTTTCCATATTAAGGTCTTCAAAATTTTCTTCAGTAGAATATGCTGTGAATCTCTGGATAGGGAGTCTAAGTGTTTTGTATGATATATTCAACAGTGAAATTTCACCACAACACAGTGTCTGTTAATATTCAGTACAAAGTGTTCGATTAGAACATGTCCACACTCATGGTTTAGTTTGGCATTTATTTCAGGAATGATTGCCAAATAATATAGTTTTTATTGAGATTCTTTAATGAAATCATTGGTAGCAGTAGGGAAAAAAGCAGTAAGTTACTCGATACTGGTTTTTGAAACACTAATTTATAATTAATTGGTTCCAAAAATAGTGGAAAGATTCAGGAGGAAAGACAGAAAGGGGAAAAGGGATGGAGGTAGAAAGGAAATCTGTAGTATCTTACAGTGACAGAAGTTGAAGAAATGGAAAACAAAATGAAGTAAACAATAGGGGACATTTTTAAAGTCTTCCAGTAAGAAATAACTAACGAATTGGTAAACAAAAATTAACAGTAAATAATTAGGAACATAATAAATTAATCAAAGACATTTCCCATTTCACTGAAGAACACTGGTTAAACTACATAGTTGAAATAATGGGACTATAAAAAACTACTCATCCTCATAATGATATTTATATCAAGTAAGTTCCTAGGTACAGATTAAAATTGGTGTGTGAAAGCTCATGCAGAAACAGAATATTCGTGTACTCTCAAGAAGAAAAAGAAAAAAAAAATAGTTATGTCATAGTGATTCCAAGAAACACTGTCTTATCCAAATTATCAAGATAGGCATCACAATGGATTTATGCGAATATGAACACATGTACAACATGGTGCAATGAGAGGCACATCCTTTGTGTGGGAGGCAAAGACTCTTGTTGCATACTTTCAAGAAATCTCTGGAAATAAAGAGTAACTCTCTGAAAATGTAAGCATTATAAAACATCAGTGTACAGCAAATAAACAGACAAATGACAAGACAGAATGAGGGTAATTTCAAAATTTGACTACGCTTTTTAAAAGTATCAAGATTATGAAGATGGCGGGCGGTGGTGGCGCACGCCTTTAATCCCAGCACTCGGGAGGCAGAGGCAGGCGGATTTCTGAGTTCGAGGCCAGCTGAGTTCTAGAACAGCCAGGGCTACACAGAGAAACCTGGTCTCGAAAAAAAAAAAAAGAAAAGAAAAAGAAAGAAAGAGAGAGAGAGAGAGAGAGAGAGAGAGAGAGAGAGAAAGAGAGAGAGAGAGAGAGAGAGAGAGAGAGAGAGAGAGAGAGAGAGAGAGAGAGAGAGAGAGAAAGAAAGAAAGAAAGAAAGAAAGAAAGAAAGAAAGAAAGAAAGAAAGAAAGAAAGAAAGAAAGAAAGAAAGGCAAAAAAAAAAGATTATGAAGATGGAACAAAATTAATATTTTTCAAAGATTAAATGAACCTAAATGATTACTAGATAGAATGTACCACAGAAATTTGAACTCTCCACCAGATCTTATGTGATTTACAACCTGGATCATGTTATTCTTTTTTTATTTAATTTTGTTTTATTTATTATTAATTTTTTATTTATTCATTTTACATCCTGCTCACTGCCTCCTTCCTGTCGCCCCCTTTGCAATTCTTTCCCCATGCCCCCTTCTCTTCTCCTCTGAGCAAGTGGGGATTTCTTAGGTATCCCCCACCCGAGTACTTCAAGTCTCTGTGAAGTTAGGAGTATACTCTCCCACTGAGGCCAGGCAAGGCAGTCCAGCTAGAAGAAGATATCCCACGGACAGAAAATGGCTTTCAGGATAGCCCCTGCTCCAGTTGTTTTGGCTCCACATGAAGACCAAGCTGCACATCTGCTACATGTATATGGAAGGACCTAGGTACAGACCCTGTATGTTTTCTGGTTGGTGATTAAGTCTCAGAGAGCTCCAAGGGTCCAGGTTTGTTGATTCTGTTGGTCTTCCTATGAAGTTCCTAATCCTTTAAGGGCCATAATCCATCCTCATATTCTGCTATAAGAGTCCATCCACTGTTTGACTGTGGGTGTAGGTATATTTCTGAGTCAGCTGCTGGGCATCCTCTCAGAGGGCAGTCATATTATACTCCTGTCTGTAAGCATAACAGAGTATCATTAATGGTTTCAGAGATTGGTGCTTGCCCATGAAATGGGTTTAGGTTGGTTATTATTTGGCCATTCCCTCAGTTTCTGCTCCATCCCCTATACCTGCACTTCTTGTAGACAAGATAAATTTTGGGTCGAAAGTTTTCTGGGTAGGTTGGTGTCCCTATTCTCATGGCTATCTGGCCATCCCTCCTGCCCTCCTCCACATCTGATCCTGAAACACCCTTTCTGGACTCTGGAAATGTAATGCCTACCAGATAGAATATCCCTCAACAGTTTGAACTAACCAGCAGATCTTATGTGGGTTACATCCTGGATCATGTTATTTTTAAATTATTTTATTAGGCAGAGTACTCGAGGAACAGAACAAATTGACTATGGATGTATTTATTATAAAAATGGCTTATTACATTGGCTTACCCATAGGGATTTATGGAAGCCTCAGAGACAAATACACTGAGATGGACAAGAGACAAAGCTCTTCCACAAACCATTTAAAGCACTCATGCCATTTGGAGATGGCGGGTCTATGCCCTTAGTTAATCCTCCCTGACAATGCTCTCACAGACACTCTCAGAGATGCACTCCCTATGTGAGTTTAAGTCCTATCAATTAGAAAATCAAAACCAGCCATCACAATGCTGCTGCTGAGAGGAGATACTATAACAACTATTATAAACTCAGTAAGTTTTGGACATGAATTCATACTATTGAAGTGAGATTAATTTAATTTCAAACCACACACTATGTTTCTTTCATATAATTAACACAAACCTGGGAAAAAAGACAAAAATATTTGGCAGTATTTTGTCACTGCATTTTAAATCTAAAATTTTCTTTAAAAGTTATAGAAAATTATAATAAATTTTAATTCAAAATAGGGAGCGCATACTGTGCTAATAACAATAAGCTGAAGATTTTAGATAATCAGGACAGAAATGAGCCCAGCATCAACATGGTCATTCCTACAGTGTTCTTGTTCCGTAAAAATCACTATGGAGACTATTTAATAGAGAGATTTCTGCTTTATTTCACAAGTGTTTCTGCTTTTTCTTTGGCATTCAAAATTTACACTGTGGTCTGAACACCAAGTGTTAATCAGATCTTCCTAAATTCCAAACTCTGATTTTAGCAAGATGGGAAGGAACATACATAGGATGCTCTATACGCCTTCTAAGTTTCCAAATTCCTAACTTAAGAGTTAATACAACAGTATGACAAACCGTTATAGCTTTTAGTTAAAAATAAAAAAAAAACATGTAAATCTGAAGATATCAAAATATGCATTGCTGTGCTATACATGAAATTGCCTATTTGGGAAGAGAAATCATAATATCATAATTGTTATGATGCTAAAATCTCCAAATAGAAACTGTCAAATTGTTAGCAAAGCCAAAATTTCTGGTTGACTTATCAATACGATTGTCATTTCCTTTGGGCTTACACTGGTGTTCACACAACTTTCTGTTAAGGTGAATGCCTCTTCAAGTGTCTAGTAGCTGACAGGCTGATGCTCTGCCTTATGCTTTATTCTGGTAAACTGAGTTTAAAATCAAGTGTAGGAAAGAAAAAGAAAGAAACTAGGAAAGACCTAGATGTTCTCTGGTCAGCCTGACAGCATTAGCCATGTTCTATTGATGATCCTGTCTATACCAGTTTTGGGAATCCACAATGCCCATGACTGTCCTGCATGCACAGTTTAACTCTAGGGCAGCTTTGGTTCCTGCCATTCTCTTCCAATTGCTGAGAAATTTGGAAAGTGGGAGTCAACATTAGATTTAGGGTCCTGAGTAATGATTCACAAGGAATACTCTCAGGAGAAATTATTTTGAGGATCAACAGGAGAATTCCCAGCAGGGTGCATACCAGCTTTCTCTTTCCCAGGACTCTAGCCTACACTGTGCATTGTTTGGCTAGGTTAAAGAATTTCTACTTATTTCTGATTCTATAAGCAATCCTTCGGGGTTAGCAGGTGACACAATGCTTTTTTTACATAAATTGTGTTTCTAATTTTGCTAATTTGCAATGATAAAATAAGGGTTATATGCTGAGATACAAGGATGGCAGCACATTCTGGCTGATTGATATTCTCATCTAAACCAATTTATTCCCCTGAAGGTATGAGGGGGCTAGGAGAGTGAATAGAAAGCAAACACCACAAAGATAAAAATTTATAGTGACTTCATAAAAGTTATCCAAGTAACTTCTGTGTACAGGAATTGTACATTTCACTTTCCTAAGAAAAATCTACCCATAGAATATTTGATCACGGTTTCCAACATTTCCAGGAGCACCATGCACACAGTATTATTTTTCTATGTCCTATTAGGAAACACAAGAAAGGAATATGTGCTAATTGTCCCAGGGGAGAAATCAGATCAGCCTCTCTATCCTATTCCCAAAGGCTTCTCAATTTTCCGCTCCTGCAATTATCATGCATAACTTCAGGGACTGATGTAATTGCTTACATAAGGTAAAAGGCACTTCAGCTAAGTACAGTATCCTGTTTTATGTGTCAAAATTGTGGAGGCAGACTTTTCAAGAACATAGCAATCCAACTACAAAGCAGCCCCACTCTTATGACCCAGGGTCAGCTCTCCTGCCTGCTATAGATGGTGAGGGACAAGGGAGGGGAGGAGGGCATCTCTCCCTCATCCATGCCACTGCCCAGCAGACAAGAGGCAGGACTGGCTCTCCCACACTCACACACTTGGGGATGGCTTAGCTGCATCCCCCATATCCAGGGCCAGCTCTGCCCAGCTGAGGAGCAGGGCCTGCTCTCTCAAGTGCCATAGCAGGTGAGGGACAGGCCCAGTTCGAGCTCTGATGATCTCGGGCCAGTTTTCCTGCTTGCCACTGGCATCAAGGGGAAAGAGGGGAGTGATACCTCTCCTTTGCCCACATCACTGAATGACAGACAAGTGGTGGGGTCATCTCAACTACACTCTCATCCACAGGACTGGCTCACCCATGTCGCTACCATGGATGATCTAGTGTGGTTAGATCTAGTGTGTCGCCCAGGTGCGGTGTAGGACCTGCTCTCCCAAGTGCTGCAGCAGTTGAGGGGCAAATCCTGCTCTCCTCCTCTCCATTACCCTGTTATAGGGTCAATTATCCTGCTTGCTCCAGGACACAAATCCAAAATGGAGGGGAGGGGATCTTTCCCTTTATGATGCCATTGCATATCATACAGGTGACTGAGCAGATGGTGAGGGGCAAAGGGAAGGAGAGTATCTCTCCTTGTATTGTGTGGAGCTGTTCTTCCAAGCACTACATCTGGCTATGGGCCAGGTCAGCTCTCCGGCTCTCATGCCTCCAGGGCCAGCTCCTCCATCCTACCCAGGTTACAAGGAGGCCCAGTTTTCATAGTCCTCAGATAATTAACATGTTGCAGGTCAGCAGCCTGGTCCAGGTATGTTGACCTGGTCTTTGGTGGTAACAGACCCCTACTGCTTCAGGGCCACAGACCCAGACAAGTACCCTGGTCACAGACCAGGACACTACTGTTGTCCCACATGTCATCGCCAGTTACTCACATCAGGATGTTCCTCACGACCCTCAGTCCTCTAGTTCTGCTTCTCGTCATTGTGCCCACATCCATCTGATTCTATTCCATTTCTCCACCATTTACTTGCTCCTCTTAGAGACTCGTGGGGTCTCTGAGTGTCTGGGGGAGGGTCCAGAATGTTTCTATTAGTGCTGCCCTGCTCACACATGCATTATGGTAATGGGCAGGGGTCATCTTGGGCATGGTCTACCTTTCCAGAACTGCTCAGTGCCCAACTAGTGGTCATCTCAGGTTAGCTCCCTGTGTAGATCCCATGGCTCCAGTCTAGTGGTCATCTTGGGCTTGCTCTTTCCTTGCCCAACCTGCCCAAGTAGTCCCATGTGAGGACCCTCTTCTGTCTCAGGCTCACTCCTGACCAGGGTCCTCAATCCCAGGTGGGGTTCTTCCAATCTCTGGCTTGTTCCCAGTCCTGGAAGCCATCAGGTCTTATGTGGCACCAGACTGATGGTCATCTCAAGCTAGCTCCCAGTCAGAGACCCCTGGAACTGGGCTGATGGTTGATTGATGCTGGCCCTTTTTCAGAAACTGTTAGGCTACTAATCATTCAGACATTCATAGGTCAAAACACTTCTCTCTTCTTTGCCACCTACTGCCTCACATGTGACACAACAGTCACAACTGCAAAGCTTCTAGGGGCAGGTCATTTTCTACTTTTAAGTACTTATGGCCTTTACAGCCTCATCCACATGGCTTCCTAATTTCTCTAACATTTCACACTGAGTGTGTAGGAACAAATTCAAAAATCTCTGCAGGAAGACTCTCACTGGGAAGATAAGTTTGACCATAGTTCAGTCAACAGTAGCTGTCTGCCAACCACTTTCCTTATCATCTGACATGTGTACTGTGGTTCAGATATAGCTTCTCTCTGTTGATTCTTATCTTTCTTATAAGCATGGTGATCAGCTGTGGATCTTTGGGAGGTGAGGAAAATTGAAAGGTCTTTAGGTAAATTAGTGGCCTATGCTCAGCCTAGAATGGGGTATTTTGACAGACTCTGGTTAGGTTTCCATGCATTTGCTGGCTGTTGAACCTGTTCCTGCCATTGTCATCTAGAATGAGGTAACACACTTAGCAGTGACCACTCATAGCTGACCCAGTGCTGGTGGCAGACTCCTGAACCTCCAAAACTGTGGGTTAAGTGGCCTTTTTTTCACAGCAGCCTGCCTCTGGCACTTTGTTAAAACAATGAGTGATATTTTTAACATACTATATAGAGAGAGGTCAAATAATATCACCAGTTGTTCAGGTAACACTGCAGGTACTACTGCTTGGTTCTTAATATTTGAATAAATATCAATAGTTTATTGCATGTAGAGGAATGCCAGGGTGGGAAGACGGAAGTGGGTGGGTGGTGGGGGAGCACCTTCATAGAGACAGAGGAGAGGAAATGGGATGGGAAGTTTCTGAAGGGAGACCTGGAAAGGGGAAAACATGTGAAATGTAAATAAAGAAAATATCCAATAAAACAGTGGCAAATTTATATGTCTGTTATACGGGCTTTATACATAGCTATTTTGCATCAACATAAAAGTAGCAAAGTAATTCAAAATGATTGTAGTGATTAAGTATTCACTAGTCACATTTTTTGCTACTACAGAAAATTTCTTCTAAAGTGAAATTTCTTTTCCTTTCTAATTATTCGTAAATACTTAGTAAACCAAGGCCATTTTTAAGATTATTTTCATGAGAGCTAATAATAGGAGATAAATTTTCTAAAAAATTTACAGTTAGTTTTACTATATCAGATCTTCCAAACATTCTTTATTGTGAAGCTTCAATGATCATGAACATCAACAACACATTGCTGGGTCTTTCAGCCCAGAGAGTTTGTCACTATGCAGCTATTGGTGTGGGTGTGTGCTGAGAACTGCATGTCTAGCAGGTAGCCAGGTAAGGCTGATGCTGTTTATTCTGACTGCACACTTTAAGAATCATAAGTCAATTTATCTTTATGTTATAATATGTTATATGTTTATGTTATGAGGAATATTAAGTAAGCATATTATTTTGCCATGATAAGTCTGTTGATCATTAACAAGTTCTCCAATCTACAGTGTAGTCCTATTCTAAAATCTTTGGGTCATTAAAATGGAAAGTACTCTGAGACTGTCAAGTCCTGTTTCCAAAACATATTCGTTACATACTAATCAGCTTAGCCACAGCCTAGGTTTAGTCTTCAGTACTACGGTCTTCAGTGAACTTATCTTCCTTACAAAGAAAAAAAAATATTCTATCCACAGTTTAAAAAAAAAGTACTTTTGCTTTGAATAGAAGGAAACTGTAAAATTAATTTAAAATGCTGCTAGTCTTCAAAAGAAATGAATATAATTGATATCAGAAAAGATAGTTTTAAAGGTATACACAAAACAAATGTATCTCATAAGATAAAATGCTTGCTTTTGATTCATTCTTAAGTAGAATTCTCTCAATGTCACTTTGCTTAATACAGAAAAGAGAGTCAACAGTAAGTTAATTTTATTCCTTACCTTGAAATACCTGCTTCTCCTGACATTACAAATTCATATGCAGTCAGAAGGGGAGATGATTTTAGGAGTTATTGTTGAAAAGATTGTCTATCAACATTTACTTTTTTAGACTAGTGTAAAGTGTCTGCTTACTGGTATTTTCCAGGCAACCTCTGCAGTGGCATCCAGAACTGAGTTGGTCTTCTCTACAAAACTACCGTTCTTTATAAAAGAAATTATTATAAAATGATGTTTTTTGTGATGCTGTACAATGCCTTCCTGTGGTAGAAAGAAACCATTAGATATTTCTTAGATACAAAGGTTCAGTTTAATTAAAAAAGTGAATAAAGATCATAGAACTTTTCTCAAATCTCTCTGCCATCAATTACAAATATTGACCAGGTTCTGAATAGTATATATTCTGAGTGTGTGTGTGTGTGTGTGTGTGTGTGTGTGTGTGTGTGTGTGTGTATGTATATATGATCCCCCAATTCTCCCTAAGCATATGAGGTTCTGATTATTCCCTCTATTTTATAATTCGGAAGTAAAAATGCAGAGATTGAAATGGAGGTCTACCTAGAATTCTGCTATCTGCTATCTCCAATCTAAATCACCTCAGGCACTATTTAAAAGATTTATTTTCTGCAATTTTTTTTAACCTACTGGAAAAGTGGTCTGTTAACAGGTCTAGTGCCTGCTCTCTTCACTAAGGCTTTTCTATATACCCAACTCTCCTCAGACACTACCTAAAGAATAGGTTTTCTGAAACCAATCTACCTGTCATGTAGAGCAATGTCAGGGAGTTCAGTGTCTGCTTGAGTGACTGCAGTGGTTTGAATATGCTTGACTCATAGGGAGTGGAACTATTAGGAGGCATGGCCTTGTTGGAGGAAGTGAATCACTGTGTGGGGTGTGTTTTAGAGGTCTCCTCCTATGCTCAGAACCCATGTTCCTATGTTCATGACCCATTGCAGAAGAGAACTTCCTCCTTGCTGCCTAAGGATACCAGTGTCCCCTGGTTGCCTTCCAATCAAGATGTAGACCTCTCAGCTACTTCTCAATCAGCACATCCGCCTGGAGGCTGTCATTCTTCCCACCATGATGACAATGGACTGAACCTCTAAAACTGTAAGCCAGCCCAAATTAAATTGTTGTCATTTTCAAATGTTGCCTTGGTCATGGTGTCTCTTCACAGAAATAGAACTTTTGCTAAGATAGTGCCTGTGCTGTGAGAGTACTACTTGGTATTCTGCATACCACTGATTAGAGATAATAACTTACCTCACCATATCTTTTTGCCTACACACTCCAGCCTTCATTTTGTACAATAAGTAATCTTTTTTATACTTTAGGAAACACTATATCACACTATATCAAGTTAATAGATGAACAAAATAATGTCTCTTTTTACTCTATAAACATATTCCACGTAACGAAATGGATATTCAAAAAGCGTCATTTTTTTTACTTTTTTCTTTTTTATTATTATTATTCTTATTTTCTATATTCTTTATTTATATTCCAAATGATTTTCCCTTTCCTGGTCCCCCCCTCCTGTTACCGATTTGCCTAAGAATTTCATGAATTCATTGTTTTTGTTGAGTAGATTTCCATTGTGTAAAAATACATGGAAAACATCTCTGATAAAATTGAAGTAATATATAGAAAAACACATGCTAAGATTGACTATTTCATGGAAAAATTATATAGATTAAATGGTAGGCATAAAAATATAACTAAGTTGATTGAAAGTGGAATTATAAACATTTTCTGATAAAATTGAAAATCTACAAGGAAAATATTTCTGGTAAAACTCAAGAAATATATAGAAAAACACATTAAAACTATTTCATGAAAAATTACACAGATAAAATGGTAGGCATAACATATTCCTAAATTGATTGAAAGTAGAGTAAAAACATTTTCTGATAAAATTGAAGATTTACATGGAAAATATCTCTGATGAAATTGAAGAAATTTATACAGATAAATTGGTAGGAATTAAAATATTCCTAAGTTGATTAAAAGTAGAATTATAAACATTTTCTGATAAAATTGAAGATTTACATGGAAAATATTTCTGATAAAATTGAAAAAAATATATGGAAAAACATTAAAATTGAAGATAATCAAGGAAAATTATACAGATAAAATGGTAGGCATAAAAATATTCCTAAGTTGATTGAAAGTAGAATTATAAACATTTTCTAATAAAATTGAAGATTTACACGGAAAATATCACTGATAAAATTGAAGAAATATATAAAAAACACATTAAGATTGAGTATTTCATGGAAAAATTATTCAGATAAAATGGTAGGCATAAAAATATTCCTAAGTTTTTTGAAAGTGGAATTATAAACACTTTCAGATAAAATTGAAGATCTACAAGGAAAATATTCCTGAAAAAGTTCAAGAAATATATAGAAAAACATGTTAAAATTGACTATTACATGGAAAATTATACAGATAAAATGGAAGGTATAAAAATGTTGCTAAGTTGATTAAAAGTAAAATTATAGACATTGTCTGATAAAACTGAAGATCCACATGGAAAATACTTCTGACAAAATTGAAGAAAAATACAGAAAAATGTTAAAATTCAAGATTATCATGGACGATTATACTGACAAAATGGTAGGAACAAAAAATTCCTAAATTGATTGAAAGTGGAACTACAAACACCCCCCCACACCCACGAAACCAAAGATCTACATGAAAAACACCTCCAACAAAATCGAAGAAATACACAGTAAAAATGTTAAAATTAAAGATTATCATGGAAAATAATACAGTCAAAATGGTAGACGCAAAAAGCATTACTAAACTGAAAGAGGAGTCACAAACATTTTCTGATAAAATCGAAGATCCACATGAAAAAAAATCTCTGTTAGACTATGCTTTTTGTTGGGGAATTGAGTCTATTGACATTATAAGATATTAATGAATAGTGATTGTTGCTTCCTGTTAATTTTAATGTTCTTTTTATGTTTATGTGGTTACTTTCTTTTGGGTTTGTTGGAAAAAGATTGCTTTCTTGCTTTTTCTAGGGTGTAGTTTCCCTCCTCGTGTTGGCATTTTCCATCTATTATCCTTTGTAGGGTTGGATTTGTGGAAAGATATTGTGTAAATTTGGTTTTATCATGGAATATCTTGGTTTCTCCATCTATGGTAATTGAGAGTTTTGCTGGGTATAGTAGTTATGGCTGGCATTTGTGTTCTCTTAGGGTCTCTATGAGATCTGCCCAGGATCTTCTGGCTTTCATCGTCTCAGGTGAGAAGTCTGGTGTAATTCAGATAGGCCTGCCTTTATAGGTTACTTGACCTTTTTCTCTTATTGCTTTTAATATTCTTTCTTTGTTTAGTGCATTTGGTGTTTTGATTATTATATGCTGAGAGGACTTTCTGGTCTGGTCCAGTCTGTTTGGAGTTCTGTAGGCTTCTTGTATGTTCATGGGCATGTCTTTCTTTAGGTTAGGGAAGTTTTCTTCTATAATTTTGTTGAAGATATTTACTGGCTCTTTAAGTTGGAAATCTTCAATCTCTTCTATACCTATAATCCTTAGGTTTGGTCTTCTCATTGTGTCCTGGATTTCCTGGATGTTTTCACTCAGGAGCTTTTTGCATTTTGCATTTTCTTTAACTGTTGAGTCAATGTTTTCTATGGTATCTTCAGCCCCTGAGATTCTTTCTTCTATCTCTTGTATTCTGTTGTTAATGCTTGCATCTATGGCTCCTGAATTCTTTCCAAGATTTTCTATCTGCAGAGATGTCTCACTTTGTGATTTCTTTATTGTTTCTACTTCCATTTTTAGAACCTGGAAGGTTTTGTTCAGTTCCTTCACTTTTTTGTTTGTGTTCTCCTGTAATTCTTTTAGGGATTTTTGTGTTTCCTCTTTAAGGGCCTCTAGCTGTTCACCCATGCTTCCCTGTATTTCTTTCAGGGATTTTTGTGTTTCCTCTTTAAGGGCCTTTATCATTTGACCCATGTTCTACTGTATTTCTTTAAAGGAGTTATTTATGTCCTTCTTGATGTCCTCTAACAGCATCATGAGAAGAGACTTTAAATTTAACTCTTGCAATCCAATGTGTTGGGGTATCTGGGATTTGCTGTGGTGGAAGAACTGGGCTCTGATGTTGCCAAGTACCCTTGGTTTCTGTTGGTAGGGTTCTTGTACTTTCCTTTCGCCATCTGGTTATCTCTGGTGTTAGTTGGTCTTGTTGTCTCTGGCTGGAGCTTGCCCCTCCTATGGGCCTGTAAACCTGTGTCTGTACTCCTGGGAGACCAACTCTCTTCTAGCAGGGTCTGTGCACAGAAGGCTGTGGAGCTGTCTGGTTCCCTGCTGCAAATGGTGGCCTTAAGGGAAGACTCTTGCCCCAGCTGCTCCAGTGATCATATGCCTTGTGCACTCCTAGCTGTACCCTCCAGGGAGAAAGTGGAGATCTCACCTCCACACTCAGAAGTGAAATTGCTGCTGGGAGATCACTCTCTCCTGGTGGACTAAGCACCAAAGTTTTTGGAGCTGCCTGGTTCCCTGCTGCAGATGGCGGTTGGAAGGCAAGACTCCTGTCCCAGCTGCTCCACTGATCACATGTCCTGTGTGCTCCTAGCTGTACCCCTCCAGAGAGAAGGTGAAGATCTCACCTCCGCACTCAGAAGTGAAATTGCTGCTGGGAGATCATTCTCTACAGGTGGTATAAGCACAGAAGGCTAATGGGGCTGCCTGGTCCCTTCCTGCAAATGGCGGTTGGAAGGGAAGACTCAAAAAGTGTCATTTTTAAGATGCGAAATTAGTGAACACATCATAAGCAAATGTGCATATGGAAAAATCCACATGAAAGTGTTATTGTGTGTGTATGTTATGTGCATCTGTGTGTATATGTCTGTTTGTGAGCATTCTACCATGTGCACATGTTTGTATTTAGATTGCAAGATGACATGAAAGGAACTCTAAGGCTCAATATAAGATCTTTAACATAAACTTCAAATGGTGCCTGAATGAGTTAAATAACCCACAATTTCTGGGTTTAATGGACTATAAGCATCTGAATGCTGAGTCCTCTGATGTAAGGGAAGTTACTTGACTACTAAACTCTACTACAGTATTTATAATACACTGTGATGCTGTTATCTGCTTCTGCTATGCCAGTGTAAAGTGGCCAGGCCCATGGGGTGCACAAATAGACTGTAATGACTATATATAGACTGTATATAGACTATAGCATCTGAATGCTAAGTCCTCTGATGTAAGGGAAGTTACTTATCTACTCCACTCCATGTCAATATCTATAAAACACTGTGATGCTGTTATCTGCTTCTGCTATGTCAATGTAAAGTGGCCAGGGCCATAGGGTGTACATATAGACTGTAGTGACATTCCCTATTTGCTGCCTAGACAGCCCAACAGCATTAAGGCTTCTCCCCAGTTTCTTGCTCCAAAGTCAGCCAGGGCCTAAACTTGATCCTATGTGAAGTGAATACTGATGGAAAGAATTTCAAGTCTGCAGTACTGATGTATGTGTTAGTAGTTCAAGATTATAAAGCAGATTATAATTCTAAGCTAGGGGAGGCTCGCTGGGCTAAAACATGTAGGAACATCCAATTTTGAGGTATGGTCTTTTGCTAAGCTAAATACTGGCTGCTCCCAGAAAACACATGTAGACCCAGGAGATGCTATGTGACAGTTTCCTCCCCCCAAATTATTGACTGGTGAATAAAGATGTGAACTGCCAACAGTTTAGCAGAAAAAACATAGTCAGGGTTTAGGGTTCCTGGACTTGGAGTCGGAGGAGAACCACAAGGTAGGAAGGTATAGAGAGGAGAATCTGCCATGGGGTAAGAATTTTAAAATAATGGCCATGTAGCTGGCTAATTGGAGTTAAGAGAAGCCCAAATGAAACATGGTACATTATATAATGGGATTATCGGCTGGGAAATACACATAATAGATAGAGGATATCTGCCCAGCTCTTGTGCTGATTAAGACTTATTATAAATATAAGCAATATGTGTGTCTTTTACCAGGAAACTAAATGGTTAAAGTGGGGTAGAAACCCCAGATTGGAATTAAATATTTTCTACAACAAACCAAGGTTCTCTGGGCAGTTAAAACATTAATGTTACTCTGAGCCCCTGTGTTCCCTTCATGAAGTGATGAAGTCTAAATGACCCAGGTCCTTGCCAAACCACTTAAAGAACTTAAGAAATAACAAGTGCTACAGGGGAAAGTGGCTGTTTTCCTTAGACCTAGGGATTTTGTCAAGATTAAGTTGTAATAGAAGCAAAGTGCTGAGAGTACTATAAGCATACAACTTCTAAGGTTTATGCTTGGTCATTATCTTACCTGTTACGACTGAGAACATTCAAAAACGTCTTAAATTTCTGTCATCATTTTTCTTCATTCTTTTAGTACTACAGAGTAACTTATTCTTTTTCTTTGGTAGTATATCAAGTAATAATAACTGAAGTTCAAAGGGGTTGCATTTCGTAGTCAAGTTCACATAGCTCTGAGGCAAGACATAGAGCTAGTTCCACTTTCTATTGTGCAGTGTGGTAAAGGCCTTCATAATGTCTACTGAAGAACCTGCCATGCACAAAGATGCCAGGGTGGCTGAAAATAGTTCTTGAGAGAATTTGCATATCACCAGTTAAAGAAAAAAAAATGGTGTGAAATGACATTAACAGATGGTATGGAAATTACTAGAAACAGGTAAAGAAAATTCATGGCAAAAGTCTTCATTCATAGCATATCTTTTACAATCTTTTATGGTGTCATCACCATGGGAAACAGAAGGAAACCCAGGATACCTTGGACAACTTTTCTGTATAGAAAGTGAAACATCTGGGCACAGGATGATTAGGCTCACACAGACGGCTGACTACTAGGCTAGAGTCTGACAGGAGATTTCTCCAGACAGACAGCTGAAGACTTGAGAGGGACTCAAGAATGAGTCCATATGTGAACACCAGGAAAGGATGACAAATTTATGAGAAAAGGCAGGAGGGGCAGAAAAGGATCAGCAAAGACTGGAGAACTGAGACCAGCAGCTTCACACTCCTTCCACATCCCTAGCATAGACCAAAAGACAATCCCACTGTCCATCCTCAGAAGAGGACATCAGTATTTGACCACAGCTACACCAGCTGAGTACAGAGGTACATTAAATAAGGCAAAGAAAGAAAAAAAAATCAACCAGTATTAAAAAAAACAAAACCCAACCCAAACCAAAACAAAACTTCAGCTCCTTCAAAGCATTGCCTGAGACACACATTGACTCTGAAAATCAGGCACTGCTACAATTTGCTTCTAATTTCCTTCATCCTGTGTGTATTTTTCCCCTCAATTCCAGATACAATAACTGCCAATTTTTTTTTTAAAAAAAATGTTTTCATAAAAGAGCACATTGTGACAAAGAGAGTAAACTCTTTTCCTGTTTGAAAATTGTTTCTAGAAGTGGATGTGCAAGCCCTGGGTGTGATCTGCCCCATTGCTGTGATGGCTTAGCCCTACTCATTACTTAACTCACCTGAGTTCACAGGATTTCTCATGTGGTTGACCTCTCTAAATAGCTTCTAAACTTTCTCATTTGGCCAAAACATTCTGAGGTGGGTATTGGAAGAAACAGACCATGGAGATTACAACAGACAGAGCAGGATACCCAGTCACTTCTCACTGCTGGACTGGGCTATATCATAGGACCCCAGGGTTAGTGCATTCAGCCCTTTTTCTTTGAGAAGAGCAGCGTTGCCATAGTTTCACATCTCCCTAGTTACTGGACTGCATGTACAGAAAAGAAAAGTCACAGAAAACTTAGCCAAGGAAACAGGAAACCTTGCTTAGACAGTATGCATCAGGCTGTGCGATATGGTGCTCTGTGCCACATTCCCCTACTATGTTCTGTGCCCAGTCCAGATTTTACCTAATCACTCTCAGCTGCTCATAATCCTTATATGAAAGTTCAAATAGAAACAAAATATTCTAAAATAGGAAGTAATATAGCTTTAAAATGTATGCTAGTAGCTTGAGAGAAATAAGTAAGAAGTTTCAAAGAAAATGCATCGAAGAATAACTTTAAGTGGAGCCACCATCGACTTGTGCCTTGTACAACATGATGTAAAAGTACAATATGCATCAATATTATACATTGGCTCTGGTCACTACCTCTGGGATGGCTACAATTGCTTCAGTCACTGCAACATTATGAATAATAGACTGGAAGCATAATTTTTAGTGCAGTAAAAAGAACCACTAAAGAAATATTGTAACCTTTTTGTTAAAATTTAGTTTATAATGAATTCATTTTATTTGACAGAATTTTCTCTTATAGGATAGCAATGTGATCAAAAACTCTAGGCTCTACTTCTGCCATTTGCTACCTGTTGAAGCCTTGTACACTATGAAATCGACAATTATAATAATTAGAGTGGATTATGCTTGCCTTAAATAGAGGGTGGAATATCACTTAACTCTTCCTAATCTATGCAGGAGTTTTGGATATTTTTTATCTTGTGCTGGAAACCACAGCTGCTGCAGTTTCATCTATGCAACAGTAACACCATGTGCAGACAACCTTTCCCAGCACTTCTCCACATGCTCTAGCTCTTATGTTCTTTCTGCACTCTCTTCTGTGACATTCCTTAATCCTTCCTGGGATTGGGAAGGTGGACTGAAAAAAATGTCTGATTTGTGACTGCGTAATCAGTCCCTCATTCTTAGCATTTTGTTCATTTAAGCAACATTTCATTGATTGCAGCCCACTGCAAAGAGAAGTATTTCTGACTATAGGTGAGACCAATCTGTCCTGTGGGCAGGTAGACAATATTTACCATATATTGGTAATATGTAGCAAAATAACACTTTCAATTTCTACCTTATGAATTTTGACCTCCATAGCCATAGGGTTTTAACCAGATTACTGTACCAGACCTGAAAATCCCTCCTGAGGAGCAGGCCTAAGATCCAATCAGAAAGTGGTTAGTTACCCTCTAATGACCATGCATTTATTAAACCAGTGTGAAAGAAAAATATAATAAAGTCAAAAGCAAGATATGTGACATTAGTTTTTTTTGTATAAATTAGTGTGTGGTATTAAGCTGATAATTTCAACTCTCTGTGTTTTCATGTTTATTTATTTAATATGTTAAATAAGAAAATGGACAAGGAAGTTGCCCTCACATCATTCATAAAATGCTAGAGATAAAACAAACCATCATCAACAAGTACAGGAATTTTCTCCACAGATGGAATAGCAATGCTCCCTTGGGATGTAGCTCAAAGTTCATCTGGGTTATGGAGAGAATGGAAAATACAACTCAGTTGTCTAGATTTTAAGCCAATGCTTGCTTCTGTATAAAGAAACTTTGAATGTTTGAGCTATTACTCAAAGAAGTACAAGTTATTTCAACAAATCAGGGTTAAATAAACGTATAACTATGTATATGTATGTTTATGTTTACTAGATATGCATTATACTAATAGAAAATGAAATTATATTATATAATATACAGAGTTTTATTTTATATATTAATAAAATATAATATTATTACCCAGATCATTAGCATAGAAAGGTTAACTTGGTACATTTTAGAGGGGTTTGAATTTCTCACAAATTTGATCTTACAAAGGTCTTTTAATGCAATATTTGAGTTAGTCAATATTTGTTCATGATTGCTTGACAACAGATTTTCAACCACTGAACACAGTGCAAATATTGCTTAAAAATAAACTACCTTCTGAAGGTTAATTACAATTACAAGTTCTCCTCAAGTAGATGTTTCTAGTAGAATCAGAAAATATAACCTGTAAAAAAGTATGGAGAGATGACTCACGGCTGACTTCTTAATCCCCCATGGGATCTTATTAACTTGTAGAATTCACCATAGCTTTGGAAAAGTGATTTGTCAAGTGCTTGTAATTCTCTTGTCACTGAGAATCTGTCAGGACTTGGCCAAATTGTATGGTCTTATAGGAAAAGATATATAAAACACCAACGTTATATCACTTTTAACTAAAACATAACGTTTAAGGGGACAGAAGTGTTTAGTCCTTGGCCAGCTCATGCTTTGGGTAAAATAATGGTATAGTCAGTTTCCAATTTGAACTTGCTTTCACAAATGTAGAGTCAGATCCAATGTAGATAATATTAACAGTGAGTGATAATGCCACCTGAGATGCCAAGTGTTGCCTCCAATACGTGACCATCTGCTTAGAGTATTTATGTTACATGTTCATGAATGGATAGACTCTGAGATCTTGTTCTTCATAAATATCACATATATTATTAATTTCAACAATTTGTATCAGAAATAGTACATCAGATATTTAGCCCCAAAGGGGAGCCATAATAAACTATTTCAGCATCCTACACTGATAAGGAATTTCACCTCTAATTCCCCCTCAACTGTTACCCATAAAGTGCTGTCTGAGGTATGGAGCAGGGGCAACTGTGGGATGAGGCACTCTATAAGGATAGTAGCTACTATCCAATATAAACACATATCAGTATTTCCAGCTCCCTGCTCAGTCATCAATGGCTGACTATTTCCTAAGAAGTCCCGAAGGCTTTGAAAATGTACTCATTTTTTTCCTAGTCACTTTAATAGATTATAATTTAGAGTATTCTTAATGAGCAGATGGTGGGAGGACATGGCTGTTATAGAACGTTATAACAGTAATGCCCCAGGCCTCCAAATTGCACAAAGTGACACCAAGAAACACCACATTGCTGTGATATTCAGGATTCTTAAAACTGCTTTGGCAATTTATTTTTCTGTCTCTTCCTATCAGGACTGTCACTTCTCATTTCTATCCTTTCAGTTCCCTCTAGCAACAGTCCGCCGACTTCTCACAGACAGAGCCCAATTTAAATCTACTCAGAGAAGGAAAATATAGCAAATTTGCAGACATGTATATAAAATAATGATGAATAAATACTAAGTCATGGTCTAACTGTATATTTTATGGATAAAAGGACATAAGCTTAGAGCATGTACTTTGTTACTCATATGCTTTCCATTCTGAACACATTTGGGTTATGTAATGGTATTTTGATGTATTAAGCATATTCTACTCTTCAGTCATAATCATCCCTGTGTGCACATTCAATTGTACTCTGCTTCATAGCTTTGAGAAAACTGACACTTGTAGACTTCAAAGGTACATCAGTCAGTCTTGACCTTTACCTTGGACAGAAATGTATTAGTTTATATCCTCATTTTAGAAATTTGGTAAGTAGTTGTGATGTTTAATATTGGTTTTCAACTTAACGAGATTTAGAATTACCATGGGGGCAAAAATCTGGATGCATCTGTGAGAGAGAACTCATTGCAAATATTGGCAGCACCTTTCCACAGGCTAGGGCTTCAGAAAATAAACGAGGAAAAGCAGAGCAGCTATGTCTGTTGGTCTCTGCTTTCTAACTGCATACAGCCTGATTAGCTGCCACAGCCTTACCCCTACACTGTGAAGCAAAATAAACATTTCCTTCTCGATTTCCTTCTATTAAACTTTGTTTTTTGCCATAAGTACAAGTTTCTTATTGAGTAACTAATACAGTTCTTAACATTTAAAAGCTAGCCATTTCCCACATAAAGCCAAAGGCCTAGCCTTACTTGAAAATAAAGTGCCTGTCATCACAAGCACTATATAAACTTAAACTGTAGATTCAGCTATGGAAACAACATATGAAAAATAAACAGAAGCAGTTTTCCCCAGCAGACTTTGGATTCTGAGTCAAGCTGTGCTCTCTCAAAACTATGTCGTGGTGCCAACCCTCACTCAGAGCCTGTGACTTCATATGGAGATCGGCCAACTGCAGATATAGTTCATTAATGTAAAGTCACACTTCACTAATGAGTTTCCCCAAATCTAGTGTGCTTGCTTTCCTAGAGAAGTTCATGTGCAAAGATTATGAAGGACAGAGAAGGTTATATTTCTAAATATAACCTGTTGAAAGCATGTAATGTTTCTTGTGTTTATGTTTTCAAGAGTGACCTTTTTGACATTAGGAAACAAATTGATGTGTTCTTCTCTAGAGATGGCCACTACTCCAGCTCCCAGCTTTACTCATTGCTTGTAGTCCCTTGTAGAGGGTTGATTCCTCATGGAATTTTGAATATCTCTTTAGCATTTCCTTCTTCAGTTCATGTTTGGATGCTTATGTTTTTGAGACTTTATAAGTGTAGTTTCTGATGATATTAGGAGACATGATCTCACAGCAAACTCCCTGATCCTCTATCTTCTCCAGTTTTACCATACTATCTTCTGTAGTGCTCCATGAACTGTAAATATGAGAGTATGTAGATGTATCTTTGGGACTGGTCTCTACAACTATGCATATTGATTAGTTGTAGTTTTCTGTAGTGGTCAGTCACAAAGAGAAATTTTCTTGATGGAGGATAAAAATTACATTCATCTGTGTGCCTAAGTATTAATATAGATTACATGTTAGATTGTTGTTAAGGATTACACAATAGGAAATTAGTAATCTTAGATTCTCCTCCAATAGCCATTATTTAACTAGCTCTGAGTAGTTAGCTAGGTTTTCAGTACAAGTCATGGTATAACTCTTATTGAATGGGTCTTATGTCTGTTTAGAGAACCGTTGGTTACTGGCAATTATGTGTGCTACTCCATTCCCAGTAAAGTTATCATGCCATTCTTGTCTTTGGTGAGGTTCATAGGCATTATAACTGGGTAGACTTGTTGGTGGTCTTCCTCTATTAGCAGTTGACATGGTGTTTTCTGGTATCATGAAAGCTCAGCTTCATAGAGAGAACATTCACATCAGCTCTAGATAGGGATCTGTTTTTGAAGTGCGAGTTATCTTCAGCAATAAAGACTTTTGTCCATATCTGTGGGGTAACCAAAGATAACAGAAATAGGCTACATGTTTAGGAGTCACGTAGCCCTGTTCAACAACTCAAAAGAGAGCATCTACCAACTGATATGGGTTTGTGTTACATGGTTGTTGGTTCTTGGAGGCAATGCAATTAGCTTAGATGAGAAAATTTCATTAAAACTGTATATGGTTATTCATACCCTAAGTTATATATATTATGAGCTTTTTTTTAGTTAAATAGTATGAGTCCTTGTGGCTTTTTGAGTGATCTATATTATTTACCTAACTCTCTATCTCTTGTATTTCCTTCCTTCCCCTTATCTATGGACTCTTTTTCCCTTCTATTTGCAACAATATTTCAATTAAAATAATTTTTTAAAGAACTACTGGAAGGAACATGACCCTAAAAATATATTAGTTTTGTACTTTATCTTTTAAAAACATGCTTAAAAAGCAAAATTCGTAGTATATTTTTTAACATTGATTTGAAATTAGTAGTTGTATGATTTCCAGCAATAATACAACCAACACTTTAATACAGATGACTTTTATCATCAATTTCTCCACAAAATCAATGTTATGTTACAATGACTAAATGCATATTTTTGAATAGCCCCAAGCTATGGGAAATGGGGATTAAAAAACTAGGCTTTGCGTCTCTGTCTCTGTCTCTGTCTTTCTCTCTCTCTGTCCCTCTCAGACATGAAGAAAACTTGAGAGAAAAAAAAACCAAAAAACAAGACTTTCCATATGTAAGAGATACAAAACAAGCAAAGAAAGAAGACTATTACCTAAGGGCTCTTTCTTACCAGTGAGCATAGACTATAATCAGTCTTTTCACAATCAAAGGTCCACAGAGAGATTAATCTGTGTGTACCAAAGAAATAAAACCAGAAAAGAATAGCACCCTAAAAACTCTGCCTGACAGTTTTCAAACCATAGTCAAGAATTTAGACTACAATTAAAATTCTAATAGTTAGCTGGCAAGACAACAGACCAATCAAATGAGTGCTCACATGCTAATTATACGTTTTGGTTAATATTGAAGCTCCTCTGAGAAGGCCATGTCTCATAGAAAATCATATATACATATATGTATATATGATTTAATAGTGTCATTGGCAGTAGTATGACCAAAATTCCACTCTCCATAGTTACAATGCACCAAAAACACAGAATAAAGCAAAAAAATTCAGCACTGAACCTTCAGAAATTTTATATAATATAATTAATAGACTACATGATAATGGATACTTTAAAGAATTACATACTAAAGAAAGAGATGTGTACTTTTAAGAATGCAGTGACTTGAATAACAAAGTCATCCATATTTCATGTGTATGAGTGCTTGGCTCATAGGGAATGTCATTATTAGAAGTTATGTCCTTGTTGGAGTAGAGGTGGCTTTGTTGAAGAAACAAGTCACTGTGGAGGCAAGCTTTGAAGTCGTATAAGCTCAAGTCTACCCAGTGTGTCACAGTATCATTCTGCTGTCTCTGCCTGCAGATCCAAACATAAACTCTCAGCTTCTCCAGCTCTATGTCTGTCTACATACTGCCATCCTTCTTGTCATGACAATAATGGGCAAAACCTCTGAATCTGTATGTCAGCACCAATAAAATGTTTTTATCTGGTTGTAAGAGTGGCCATGGTCATAGTGTCTATTCACACCAATAAAATCATATTTAAGATAAACAATGGACACTTATTTTACTTAACAAATATTAAATAAGACCAAATACGTCAGGATTTTTTCCTTTTATTTCTTTTCTTTTTCTTTTTTTTTTCTTTTTCTTTTTTTTTTTTGGTTGCTTAGGTTACAAAACTAACAATCTCTCTTTGCTGGGATTTATATTCTAGTTGTAAGTGACAGATGCACAGCAAAATATGTTCCATGATAAAATGTGCTAGGAATACAGGCACAGGAGGTTGGGGGAGAGTGTGAACTCGGCAGTACATTAGAAACCACAGAAACATGAGTCTGAAAGGACAAAAGAAGCAAATCTGATATGTATCTAGTGCAAGAACATTCCAGAAGAGATAATCAAAATATAATGGTTCTAAAATGGTTTCTGTAAAACTAAAAGGAATCCTGTACACTTATGTGCTGCATTTTGGTAGGAAAAGTTTCATCTAAATTTTGCTCATTAGTAGGCAATAGAGACTCCAGATTGCATGGGGGCAGAAGATTCTTTCCTGACTTTCCACTTCCTGACTATCCTGAAAGGGATAGTAGGCTCCAATTGCTCTCTCTTCTCTTTCTTTGCTTCCTGTCCATAGTTATTTGAGATGCTTCAGCATGTGTTTCTGCCATAATGTGCTTCCTCAATACAGAACTTGAAACATTGTGAGCATGGGCTCAACTAGGCATGGGCTCAAACCTCTGAAATGATGACACCAAATTACAGTTTGGGGATTTTTTTTCCCTTTTGCTATTTCTCTGCCAACCTCTGTTTATTTGTCATTATAGTGAAAAACTGAGAGAGGCTGGGTAAGAGTGTGAGAGCTGGTTGTGGAAGAAAAGATGAAATCAAGGAAGTCATGCTAGGATAGAGTAGTGAGAAAAAACATAACACAAAGAAGGTGATTATAACTTCAGAACAAAGCACGTAATTGCTAAAATATAAATATTGAACAGGCTGCAGATAAGAAAAAGCTGAAGATACAAAGTGCCATTGAAATGAACCAGAAAGCAACAATAGATCAAAACTGTGTAAGCCAGCAGACTAGACTTTAAAGAGACCATAAAGAGGTGCCACAGATGTCTAGTAGGATTTTCAAAGTATTGAACAAGACTGTAGAGAGGAAATATTTGAAACAACACTAAATTAGAATTTTCCAGAGCTTTAAAAATTTATGATACTTCAGAATCTCATTGGATCCTGAGAAGAATAAACAGAAGTAAATATACATCCTGCCATAGTGTAGGTAAATTTTAGAAGTTCAAAGCTCAAAACTCTTTGAAATGCCAAAGAAGTTGGAGCCAGTGGTGTAGGCTCTGTGGGAGAGCATGTGCTTATCATAGAGGGGCACTAAGATGGTTTTAGATTTCAAACTAACTGGAAAAAGAGAGTGGAAGAACAAGGAAGTGGCAAGTCCTCCCTGTCAGAGCCTTTTCTTTTATCTGGCTTAGTCACATGATTGCATCACAAAGCATTCAAAACAGTTACTCTTGCAAGATGAACCATTTTGAAAAATCCCAATCAGTGTATATAAAAGCTTCTCCTAAAAAGGCCATGTTATCATGAGCTTCTTGCTAAAATCTAAAAGCAAACTGTGAAGTTCTTTTTTTTCCTTGTTATCTCCATTGTTTTGTTCTAACCATTTGGTGCTGAGAAGAAAAGTGAAGGACAGTAAGAGGAGAAAAGAGTCCAAGATTTTTTTTTTTGATTGTACAAATAGATGGCTGAATTTTCAGGTGAGAAGTATCTATAATTCATCTATAATTCATCACTTTTTCTTGATGCAAATATAGTTTGCTACATATATTTCCCATTTTCATTGATTGTCTTATACTGGGAAGGCTTATCTAGATATTTTACATGTTAATGTTTGTGTGTTTGTGACAGAAAAACTAAAATTGTCTGATCTACACAGGAAAATAATTTTACTTTCCATAATATGGAATTACCTTTCATTTCCTGTTACGGAATGTAGTCCTATATAAGATGATGTACATTGTTACTTTTCTTGGTGTTGTCACTAAACACCTAACAAAATCAGCCTAAGCGGTCCGGTGTTTGTTAGGTTTTACAGCTTGAGATGTTCTTCATGATAGGAAGTGTATGAGGAAGCTAGTCTACAGATCATCCAGTCAGGAAGCAGAGAGGTATAAATGCTGTGATTCTTTGTATGCAGCCTAGGAGAATGGTCCCACTCAAAAAAAAAAAATGGTACTACCAACATTTAGAATGGGTCTTCCTTCTACAAGTCAGCAAATCTACATAATTGCTCATTAGCATGCTCAGAGGCATGATTTTAAATCCTTTCAAGTTTATTATCATAATGAGCGATCATACCATGTACATGACTATTTTAATTATTGAGAATGCTTACTATTTTAAACAGTCGCCCCTTTCAATCACAACTTGATATGTATTTCAAAACTATCCAGAAGAATGACTCTCTTTCATGGTTCAGATGACCTATAAGGTCACTGTGAACTTCACCGAATGTGAACCAAATGCTTTGTGTAGGAAAAATAATGGATATCTTGAATCAGCATATGTCCTAGACAGATAATCAAGAACCTAAGAACTTAGACAAGGGTAGTGAAGAGATAGTGGGATTCTGTGTCTAATGTGCACTGAAGCTGAACCACAGACTTCATTGTCCAGTGAGAGCTGACTAATAAAAAATGTGTTGGATGAAAAATATCTATAAAGTCAAGTAATCAAACATTAGCCACTGAGAGGTAATTTCAAGAAAGGAGAGATAGAATGCACAGGTATAACGATGTATGGGGAATGAGCAAACAGGAGGAATCAAATGAGCTGGGAGCAATGTAGAGAAAGGGACATAGGGAGGGGTGGCACTTGATACTAAAGAACATTTGAAAATTATCAGCTAGACTTAATGATTAGTGATTTTCTTGACAATTTCTTGATATTCAATATGAAAACAACACTGTCTACCATTATCGCTGGTAAAGAGGTTTCTGTCTATCTTCTCCTTTCAAGAAACACTCAGTATTATAGTAGGAGTGTGTATTAGTCAGGGTTCTCAAGAGTCACAGAACGTATGGGTAGTCTCCATAGAGTTAGGGAATTTGTCGATGACTTACAGCTTGTAGTCCAGCTCCTAACAATAGTCAGCAGTACTTGTGGATGGAAGTCCAAAGATCTGGCAGTTGCTTTTCACATGAGGCAGCTGTGGATGAAAGTCCAAGGATGTAGCAGTTGGTCAGTCACACAAGGCAGCTGTGGATGGAAGTTCAAGGATCTAGCAGTTGCTCAGTCCCACGAGGCAGGCCAGAAAAAGCCAGAGTGAATTTTCCTTCTTCCAATGTCCTCTTCCAAGGTCTGTCCAACAGACGGTGTGGCCCAGATTAAAGGCATGTGCCACAGCGCCTTTTCCCAGATGACCTTGAACTCAGAGATCTCCTAATCTTAATCTTCTGGAATTCATAGTCACTATGCTTCAAGACCTCCATGCCAAGATCCAAGTCAGAAACTTGTATCTCTGAGCCTCCAGATTAGGATTATAGGTGAGCCTTCCAATTCTTGATTAGTTCATTCCAGATTTAGTCAAGTTGACAACCAGGAATAGCCACTACAATCCACCCCTTGTCAACTTGACACAAATAATATCTCATGTCCACGTGAAGCAATAACAAGATCATGAATACACCTAACATGATATAACTATTCTTCGTACAATCACAAACACATTTATAAACTTACAACGGGGTAATGTCCCTTGGGAACATTATTCAAGTGTCTCAATACCAATTGATGTTAAAGAAATTGGAAGAAAGACAAATGTATCCTTACCAAAATAAGACAGAAGAAATCATGTTACTTATAATCCTCATTTCTGCAACTGGTACGTGGCCTTAGCTGGTATTTGTAACTACCTTCCTCTGCTACCCATTCTGTATTTCCTTCACCTTCAGCAAGCACCTCAGCAAGTCTTGGCTCTTTTCCTGGAGGATTGACCCATACCTTCATTCCTGATGGGTCTGTGTCCTTTGTCATCCTACTTGGATTAGACTGTTGTAGTTTGCCATTGACTTTAATCATAGGACGTGGTAGTACTAAAAGACTCCCTAAGGGATCTCCTGCACTCCAGATATAATCCTGCTTACCTCCATTGTGGATAGGCAATCCAATTTCCCCATGGTAATCTGGATCTATCACCCCTCCTAACACTGTTATTCTCCTTTCTTAGCCTGTTGGTTTAAGGACATTAGAAGCCCAAAATGGCCAGGGGGAAGTCTGAACTTCCAGTCCAATGGAATGTTTGCTGTGGCTCCTGGTAGGAGCACTCCCCGCTCTGGAACAAAAACTTCTAGGCCAGCAGAACCTAAAGTTGTGGGGACAAGAAACAAAAATTTTCCTAGTGGGTTACTAGGAGTGATAGTGAGTGGAACTATTCCCTTTTCCACCCCTTGATTCCTGGACCCATGGATCCTGGCTATGGGAGAAACTGTACCATATATTGAACGCTGATTCAAAGCATATACTGCCTTCTGAAGAACTCTGCCCCAGCCCTCCATACTGTTGCCACCTAATTGGCGCTGCAACTTGTGTCTTCAAAAGGCCTTTCCATCTTTCTGTCAGATCAGCTGCTTCAGGATGATGGGGAACATGATAAGACCAGTGAATTCCATGATCGTGGGCCCACTGTCGCACTTCTATGGCATTTCTTCAGCAAAAGTCACTGCTGGTTTATCAGGCTCTGAGGGATTAATTTCATTATATGGAGAAGGCATTATTTCAAGGAGTGGGACTGAGGGTACTACTTCCTCAGGTAGGGCAAATCCTTGAAAATCTAAAGATTCAAAATTCTCAATTTCAACAGGGTCTTCCCACACATCCCCATCTCAAGTTATAGGAACCAAGTTATAATTCTTTGCCAATTAATGCTCTTACTTTAACTGCTGACACCTTCTGAAGCTGAGACCAGAATTTTTTGCTGTAATTCAGCCAACCTTATAATGAGAGCTTCAGTTTGATTTTCTGCTACTTGAGCTCTATGGCTCCTAGAGAGAAGATACGCTTCAAGGGCACACTTAGCAACTTTTAGATTGTTTACTTGCATCTGGAGCTGTTCGATTTTATCACATAACTTCTACCTTTCCTTCATTTTTTTTTCCTAAGATGCTAAGAGCAACCAGCCAGCAAAATCATTTTTTGATTTTTTCCCCCAACTTGTAGAAAGTATTGTACACCACTGAATCATCTAATTCAACAAGATATTCAAAGACATTAGCTTCTTTAAGCTTGAAATATAGTTTCAACCACGTGTCTTCAATATTCTCCGAACTCCCAGGAGGAAGAGAATCTGGAGAGGTTTCAGTAGTTGAAGGTGCTGATGAATTACCAAACCAACTCCAGATTTTTAAAATATTCATCCTTATACTTCTGCTCCTCTAGAACCACTCCTGGTACCAACTTCTGTATTAGTCAGGGTTCTCTAGAGTCACAGAACATATGGGTAGTCTCTATATAGTTAGGGAATTTGTCGATGACTTACAGTTTGTAGTCCAACTCCCAACAATAGTCAGCAGTATTTGTGGATGGAAGTCCAAGGATCTAGCAGTTGCTTAGTCACACAAGGCAGCTGTGGATGGAAGTCCAAGGATCTAGCAGTTTCTCAGTCCCACGAGACATACTAGGAAAAGCCAGAGTGAATCTTCCTTCTTCCAATGTCCTTAAATAGGTCTCCAGCAGAGGGTGTGGCCAAGATTAAAGGCGTGTGCCACCGTGCCTTTAATCCCAGATGACCTTGAACTCAGAGATCTCCTAATCTTAATCTTCTGGAATTCATAGTCACCATGCTTCAAGATCTCCATGCCAAAATCCAGGTCAGAAACTTGTATTTCTGAGCCTCCAGATTAGGATTATAGATAAACCTTCCGATTCTTGATTAGTTCATTCCAGATTTAGTCAAATTGACAACCAGGAATTGTCACTACAGAGTCTTTTGAGATTTCTCCTTCTTAGTAACATGCTTTAAGCATTGTGGGCTTACTATAAGGTTTCCTCACATTAGGTATTGGCCACTAAGAAGCCAATTTTACCTAAGTAATTTTATTTTATTTTTATTGTATTTAATTATTTATTAGATATATGCTTTATTTACATTTCAAATGTTATCCCCTGTAGAGAGCCTTATTGGGGTGCCATGCCTCCTGGCAGGAACTTAACATTGACCAAGGTGAAATTCCTCCCCCAGTCTTTGAGCTGGAACTCCTGTGTTATCCTGTAATCCCCTCCACCTAAGGTGGAGTGCTCAGACCAAGAGGAAGTCCATTGTTCTTCAAGGACCTGAAGTTTCCTGAGAGACACTAGCCACCAGCTGGAGCAACTGAATTGGTTCTGTGGAGAGTTTCTAGCCTTTGGGGGAAGGGTTCTCCCCCTTCCCTGCCTATATATTTGAAGTCCTCTATTAAACCTTGAGACTTTAAACAGCAACTCTTGTCTTGGTCTCGTTCTCATTTTGCCACCTTCCCATACATCCCCAGTTTCCTTTCCAGGTAATTGCGGGAAGTTACAGATTGGCACCTGAATGCATGGCCAGACATGGGAAGATCTCCTGAGGGACCCTGTCTTAGCTAAGCTTCGCAGAAAACAGAAAAAGATGGTATCCTGAATGGTGAGCAACTACAGCACTAAATATTAGTGCTAGTCTAAAATTTCATCTTTTTAAGTGGTTGTTGTAGGTGCAGAGGGACATAGGCTAAGTGGGACAGCGTCGACCCAACACTGAGCTCGCTTAGGGGTTGACAGTGGAAAATGGGACAGGAAATTTCTCAACAGGTGTTTGTTCGAAGCCTTCAAGAGCTGCTTCAGATGAAAGGAGTAGGGTTTGAAGAAAAATTGTTATAAGGTTTCTTTAGATCACATAGATTCTTGTTGCCTATGGTTCCAAGAAAAAAGAACTTTAGATAGGAGAAACTAGGAAAAAATTGGAAAAGCACCAAGAGCTACTGAGGCAGATAATACTACCCTCTGCCTCTGGTCGCTTATAAAAGATGTTGTTGATGAATAGACCTCACAGGCATCCGATAGCATAAAGGGAGAACTTGAGGAATCTCAAAAAGGAAGTCTGCCAGAGAGGACTTTCTCAGAAAGGGGTCCTCTCAACCCTAAATTAAAAAGATATAGAGATACTATGGATGAGCTAACATTAGAAGAGAAAGCTCATTCAGATGAAGGAGCTGCCAAATATTATGGTGAGGATTAGCCTCCTAGTGATCCTTCAGCTCCGCCTATGGCCTCTA
Source organism: Tokudaia tokunoshimensis (assembly GCA_036184795.1). Taxonomy (NCBI): domain Eukaryota; kingdom Metazoa; phylum Chordata; class Mammalia; order Rodentia; family Muridae; genus Tokudaia; species Tokudaia tokunoshimensis. The sequence goes on along the minus strand of BTHU01000004.1, from coordinate 16,638,837 downwards.
CTGTATGAGATGGATATGCAACTACAGAATTTGGAGTTTGAAAGTAAGTTGCAGAAATTGACTAATGAGCTACAGGAGCTGAAGAGGGTACCAAGTACAGGAAGGAGCAGTGATCCTGAAATGCACCAATCGCCTGTAAATCCCCTTACGAACTGTAAGTCAGGCTCGTGGGGAAGGACAGGATATATCTGACCTGCTGGCTTTCCCTGTCATTGAGATCATAGACCAGCAGAATAGTATTAGATAATATCAGACCTTGGAGTACAAAGTGATAAAAGAATTAAAAACAGTTGTGGCACAGTAGAGCCCGATGGCTGCCAGAAAGTTTGGTTCATCAAGTGGACACAGATCCTGGATCTGTGTATGATCCAGTCACTAAGGATTGATAAAAAACTTTATCAGCTGACTTATCTGGCTCTTACCTGAAAAAACAGTCTCTATGTTGATTCTCCAAGCCACTTCCCCCACACTGGGAAGCCAGGCTTTGTGTCTGAAAGTTGCTACTTTGCAACTGAATTGGATACCTTGGGACATCTGCAAACAAGTTAATCCTGTTTTGCTTCTAACTCCTGACCTTATATTTTAAGCAGACAGGTTGTCTCTACCCAGGCTTACCTGGATTGAAAACTGGTATGTCTGTTAAAGACACTTGCAGGGTGTTTGGCAACAAATCAACTCCCTGGCATCAAAATCTATACAAGTGAACCTCCTACTGGAGCCACATAGAACTCAGATCTGTGTGTGTCCACTTACGAGTGGGCAAGGGCACCAGTGGGAGGTGCAAGGCAAACCACTGCAAGGGGAGGACCATGTTTTCTGTCTCTGAGTCCCCTGTTAAGCAAACCTGGTTGCATAGAGGTTGGAGGTTAAAGGCATTCCTTAGAATAACAAACAACAAAGAAGCCTAGACCCTCTCTTCTATAACAAACACCATAAAGTATTAAGGAGGACCAGGTCAATACTTCCCCCCCACACCCATTAATGCCCACCATTCTTTGATGGATGATTGTCCACTTGGTTGTTACCTTCTCATTTTAAAACTAATAAAAAAGGGAGGAGATGTAGAGAGCCTTTTTGGGGTGCCATGCCACCTGGCAGGAGCCTGACATCAACCAAGGTGAAGTTCCTCTCCCAGCCTTTGAGCAGGAACTCCTGTGTTGGCCATAATCCCCTCCACCTAGGGTGGAGTGCTCAGACCAAGGTTAAACCCATTGTTCTTCAAGGATTTGCTTTCTCTTGTTGCCACTTTCTCATACATCCCCAGCTTCCCTTCCAGGTAACCTGTTCAATGTAACTGTGGGCAGTTACAATCTCCTTTCCTCTTTACCCCTTCGAAAACCTCCTCTCCAATCCTCCTCACCCTGTTTACCAACACCCCTTCCCCCAGTCACTTTCCTGACCTGGCATTCCCCCACACTGGGACATCAAGCCTTCATAGGACCAATGGCTTCTCCTCTCATTGAAGTCTGAAAAGGTCATCCTCTGCTACATATTTAGCTGGAGCCATGGGTCCCTCCATGTATACTCTTTGGTCGGTGATTTAGTCTCTGGGAGCTCTGGGGTTACTGGTTGGTACATAGCATTGTTCCTCCTATGAGGCTGCAAATCTCTTCAGCTCCTTGGGTCCTTTCTCTAGCTCCTCCGTTGGGGACCATATGCTCAGTCCAATGATTGGCTGTGAACCATGGGTATATTGATCCCCCTTCTAAAAAGGACCAAAGAAAGTATCCACACTTTGGCCTTCCTTCTTCTTGAACTTCATGTGGTCTGTGAATTGTGTCTTGGGTAGTCTGAGGTTTTGGGCTAATACCCACTTATCAGCAAGTGCATACCATGTGTGTTCTTTTGTGATTGGGTTAACTCACTCAGGACGATATTTTCTAGTTCCATCCATTTGCCTAAGGATTTCATGAATTCATTGTTTTTAATAGCTGAGTAGTATACCATTGTGCAAATGTACCACACTTTCTGTATCTATTCCTCTGTTGAGGGAAATCTGGGTTCTTTCCAACTTCTGGCTATTATAAATAGGTCTACTATGAACACAGTAGAGCATGTGTCCTTATTACATGTTGGAGAATCTTTTGGGTATATGCCCAGAAGTGGTATAGCTGGGTAATACTATATCCAATTTTCTGAGGACCCCAGACTGATTTCCAGAGTGGTTTTACCGGCTTGCAGTCCCACCAGCAATGGAGGAGTGTTCCTCTTTCTCCACATCCTCTCCAGCATCTTCTATCCCCTGAGTTTTTGATCTTAGCCTCACACTTAGCCATAGTGTGAGGTGGAATCTTAGGGTTGTTTTGATTTGCATTTCCCTGATGATTAAGGATACCTGAGTAATTTTAATATAGACTTTAGCAACCAACTTGCAATTGAGGAAAGGGTTTCATCTCAATGAATACATATGGAGTTACATAATTAAATAGTTATTCCAAAGAAATACTGCATAATTATAATACATACAGTATTTTTATTTTTTTCAGATAAGAAAAGTAATGTCAGAAAAGTTAGTTTATGGTTAAAATAGATAGCTGATTACCTATAAGTGTGTATTTTCTTATTTTATAGCCAATAAACATTATCCTTTAAAAAATATATGTAGTTTTACATGGGGGCAGGGGAGTTATTTATTTGAACACATATTCAACTTTTAAAAATACTCAATATTAAAATATTAGCATTTTACTGAACAAAGCTATTTTTGATTAAAGGATATTATATTTATCTCAAGACTCAGAGTAAATAGAAAAGAGATGAATAGCTTCAATGATATGTTTGTGGGGTGCTATTATATAAGAATTATAGTCCTATTCACTCAAATACTATACATAACTTCAGAATGATCTATTATTATTATTATTATTATTATTATTATACTATAGGAGATTGAACCCAGGGCTCAGCACATGCTAGGAAAGGGCTGTAACCCTGATCTACTTTTCCAGCCCAAGCTGTAATTTACATATACAGGTGTGTGTGTGTGTGTGTGTGTGTGTGTGTGTGTGTGTGTGTGTGCTTGTGTCTGTATGCACCAAGTGGAGAAATAGGGAGATAATATATATTTATCTTTCACTACTCTTCTCCTTCCTTTGCAACACGGTTGCTCACTGAACCTGGTCCTTGCTGATTCTGCTAGGCTGATGAGCTAGCTAGCTCCAGGGTTCTACCATCTCTGCCCTACCACACTGAGCCTTCAGACAGGTGTGGTTGTTTCTGAATTTCCCACATGAATTCTAGGGGTTTGAGCTCTACTCCTTATGTTCACATGGAAAGTCCTAAAATTCACTCAACCATATTCTCAGGCCTCTTTCCTCACTTTTAAAAGGCACTCTTGAATATTTTTTTTTCAGATTAGTACCGTATATATATTTCCCTAAAGTGACCAATAGCCTACGTATCCTTTTCTTCTCACTGCAATTTACATCCTTGACAAAATTCAGAAAAGATGGAACCTCTGAAATTATGGGGCAGTAGGTCTAGAGGCAGGAACTGCAGGTAATGAAACTGTTCAGAGCAGGTGTGTTGTGTACCAGTATGCTTAATCTTTTAAATATCCCTTTGAGTTTCTTTGGAGCGCAAGCTCTTGCCAGAACTCTGCTGTTGACTTGCTTGCAGATGAACCTGGCCCATATTTGATCACATTTCAAAGCATATAACCCTGAATCCCACAATATAAACCACAGGTTAAAAAAAAAAGCCAGAAAAATAACACACAAGGAACTGTTTGCATTTAGAAATGCTAGGAGTAAAGTGACAGTTAGAGCAGCCTGTTGTAACAAATATCTTGACTGTGTACAGTCACTTCTATCTTTTCTGTTTATATTCAAGAGAAACTATTGCCTGCTATTTCAATGCTTTTAAAAAGTTTTTGTTTATAACCTATACAATAGAGGAAAATAATGAAAAAGATACACCTTGTTTATTATTGAAGACACGAAAATAAATAATGTGCTTAGAACTAACTACTCTCATTTTCTACTATTAAACATTTATCACACCTAATCAGTGTTATCTATCAAAGTAGAATATTAAAGTAGAAAAATGAATACTGACAAATATCATAATTAAGTACCATTTTAATTTACTTGTGAAAAATTAAAATGCAAGATAGTGACACTGACAGCACAGCACTAATTATCCGTCCAATGACAATGCTGTCATCAATTTTCAAAAGTGTTTGCTCACCTGATGCAAGATTTGAATTGAAATTAACCACTTAAAATGTGTAAGGATACATACAATGCTACCACAAAAATCGTAGACATCATAAACACTAAATAAAAAAAAAAGAAACCATTCCATAATACTTAATGATATCTATTCTTTTCAGCTGATATGAGGTTATGATGCATATGCACTTAAAAATTTGAAATATCAATTTTTGACACTAAAAATAACAATAAGAATTTTGATATCAATTTGTGTATTTGACTTTGGTTATTTTTCTTCATGTTCTTTTTATTATTAATTAATTTATTTATTCACTTTACCTTTTGATGATAGCACCCCTCCTTCCTCTCCTCTAGTTCCACCCTTACAAGACCCTCCTCTCATTACCTCCTCCCCGTCTCCTCAGAGAGGAAGAAGTCCTCCTTGGGTACCAACCCATCCAGGCACATCAAGCACATCCTTTACCACTAAGGTGCAACTAGGCATTCCAGCTAGGAGAAACGGATCCACTATAAGATACACAGGGATGAAGATGGAACAGATTGAGAAAATGGCCAAGGAATTACTGGCCTAACTTGAAGTCCTTTCCATAAGCAAGAGCCAATCCCTGACACTAATAATGATGTTCTGCTATGCTTGCAGACAGGAGCCTAGCATAACTGACTTCCGATAGGCTTCATCCAGCCTTTGGTGGAAACGGATGCAGGGAACCACAGCCAAGCATCAGGAAGGGCTCAGAGAGTCTTGTGGAAGAGTGTAGGATAGGATTGACGGTGCTGGAGAGGTCAAGGACACCACAAGAAGACCTAAAGAGTCAATTAACCCCGTGGAGGCTCACAAAGGCTGAATCACCAACTAAAGTGTATGCATGGGCTGGATCTCAGACCATTCCACATTTGTAGCAGATGTGTCGCTTGGTCTTCATGTGAGTCCCCTAACAACTGGAGAAGAGATGTCTCTGACTGTGCTCTACAATGAAAGTTTAAGAAAGTTGGAATTTAAACATGGAAAATGTGGCCAATGGGTTTGAGAAGATTAGGGTTTGCTTGATTCTGTGTTATCTTGTCTGCTTTTAACTCTAGGAGCCAAGGTTCAAGTTGAAACAACAGCTTTCCTCTTTCCTACTGCCCCTAGCTTACTGCCTCTGATGAGATTATATACACTGCCACACCTCAACAACATAAGAGTAACTGCATTTATGTTCTTTGACCCAAAGACAGCAGACTTTTCTGGGTTGAGTTTTTGATGGGTAGCTTATCAATAATCAGTTTTTTTTTCCGAGAAGTCTATAAAGTAACATCATTGAGACTCTCAGCTTCTCTGACAAGATAACGTGAAGGTAGAATTGTGTGAACTGGAGAGTCTTTTAGTTAACTTCTGGATTAGTGGATTTCACAAATAGCAGTTTAACATGCAGAGTATGAGCCCAGTAATAAGGGGAAGCTGAGTCAGATGAAGAAGATAGTCTAGTGCTGTATTTTTCTTTTTCTGTTCATATATTTTGAACTTTCTGAGCTACTGCTTAAGATTCTAATTTTTACACCTTTAAAGAATCATGGGGTTTCTTGAGCATAATTAGTAGTATGTTGTCAGATCAAAGTTTTTGGGAATATTTGCTACTAATGTTTAACATAAGATCAAAGCAGGTGTCATTTTTAAGAAGAAAATTAACATACAAAACTAACACCAATTTAGTATGTACTTTAATTCACTAAGTCAATTTTTTCCAACACTATTTAATATATTAAAGCTAAATATATTGTGACTATAGAGTACAAGACATATATTCAAATTTTAGAGAATAATTATAACTAGATAGCTTATAGTACAGTCCAGAGTCTCTGAAATTAAACACATACATATATTTTACAGTCTAATAATCATATAACTTTAGTTCATTTATTTGTTTTAGCATATGCAGTTATATTCTCACATTGAAATACAATAATGGAAAGTAGACAATTTGGGAATCATTGACAAGAAAGTAAATTTGCCATTAAGAAGAAGAGAAATAATGCTGATTTTATTTATTCTTTTGTTTGTTTATTTAAGAATCTGTAGGAATGAGAAGACAATGGGCATTGGATTTTTTTTTTTTTTTGAGCCAGAAGGAAGGTAATAGAGTCTCCATGGTGAGATTGTAGATTATAAATGGAGCTGACACAATTTCTTACTATGATGATATCTGGTTTAACAGAGAGGATTATCAAAATGCCAAAATCTGAAGAACCATGAAAGATGAGACTGGATCAGGGGAGGTCAATGTTTAAACTTGTGATGATTTCAATGACACTGGAGGTAAAAGAAACTTATTCTCAGAAAGAAATTCCAGATGACTGCAATGGCAGGGAATTTTGGCTCAGTGAACAGATGGTAGAATAGTCAGCTATTTTCTGCCCATGTTACAATCCTGTCTGGTTACTTGTGTCTTTCAATAGATTTTCCCATCTATTCTAATGCTTTCCATACATCAAGCTTTAAGGACTAAAGAATTAGATCTAAAAAGGAACAAGAAAAGATAATCCTGGGTAAGCTGTAAACAAGTCAACAAGTCAGCTGGGTAGGGAACAGCCATTTTCATATTTGAATATTGAAAATACCAAGAAGGAATGGCACTAATAAGTCAGCTATGCATTCATTCTCTATCCAGTCTTCCTTAGCATTATTGGGAAGTTTGATTATCCAGAGCATAAATAATTCATTAATGACTGGATAAAGATAATAGGGAAAGAGTTATTCTAGAAACCTGGCAGATTTGCAATAGGTAGGATATTTCTGTAATAATTACACAAAAATACATCATATCACATAACTATAGGAAATTAAGAGTTATTATAATCAAGGTTAAGAAGCTCCTCCAAAAGAAGAATATCCTCACTGACTCTGCTTCAGGTTTGCACAGTGAAATAATTCATTCCTGAATGGATGTCATGGTTGCAAGAGCAAACATTGAAACTGTGTCTCCACTGGCTTCTGCTTTGTGATACTGATATTTTACCTGAGGTATTCTCCAAATGCAATTATGTTTAGACTGCAGCCAGGGAAACAGACAGGCTAACTACGGATCCTCACCTCTCCCTCCCCTCTTCCAAATCCAATCCATGAGTCTCATCATCAGCTCTGTAATAGACCACCTGATGCAGAAGCTACTTCCTCTCTGTTACCATTTTCAGTGGATCATGTAGAACATTTCCTCCAAAATCTCCCCAAAACATTATTACAGTCTTCAAACACCAACAGATTTCTTGGGAACCCACAAGTTGTATCAGGCAGGGAAGTAAGTAGGCTAACTGATCTCTGCCTCCAAATTCAATACCCATGTCTCATTCCTATCTCTGTAGCAAACCACTTACTCCCTTTCTTTCTGACCACATCTCTACTTGATCACATAGAACTTCTCTTCCAAACCTCCTTTCACCAACTCATTCTATTTTTCTAGTTTCCAACCACAGCAGGCAATCCTAGGAAACCGCAGAATTTTACCTGCTTTTTCCTCTGTTTCCTCTCTTCCAAACCCAATTCCCTTGTCTCATACTCAGTTCTGTAGCAGATCACTTGCTTCAGCCTTGCTTCCCTCCCTGGCTTCATTGTAGTGGGATCAGGCAGATCATCCCCTGTAAACTCCCTTTGCAATTGTTTTATATTAGTCACTAACTCACACAGATCTCCCCTTGTTGTTTTATCCCAGTCACTAACTCCAGAGAGCATTCTCTGGGAACCCTCCAGTCAAGTGTACCAGAGATGCAAGTAAGCTAGCTTCAGATTTTTCACTTTCCCTTCTCTACACCATAACCAATTCTCCAGTCCTGTGGGGCAAGTGGACAGGAATGCCAGACAGAAGAACTGGAAAGGTTTAGTGAGCTCAGACCCAGTGAATCTCAGAACTGAGAATCACAGAAGTGGAGGCGCTCCCTGACTACCTCTACTTGCGCTGGAACACACAACCATGACACTCCACTAAAGACTGTGGGAATCTGTCACCATGGAGCATGAAAACTTGCAGTTCTCTATGCTAATGAGGTATCTAGATAAACCCCTAGCATTCAGCCAATGAGTTTGCCTTCCTGGGCATTCCTTCAGGTAAAAGGTATTTAATCTCTGAGCCACCCTAAGTAAGGCATATGCATTCACATCCACCATCACATAAAGCAGTTTGAACAAACAAGGACTATCTCTTCATCAAGGATTGCTAGGGGTTGGGGTCGGGGAGGTCCATAGTAAAAAACAAATCATCTTTCAGAGATGGGCTTCTCTCTTCCAGCCCCTCTGTACGCTTGGTACTTATTTGGAATGAAATCAGATTCTTCCCATCCTGAGATCTGCCTTCTTTTTCCTGCCTAGCCTGTGGACACCATGAAGGGAATTGTGGACCAGGAACCATAGTTCCTGACTCCCAGCTGGATGTCAGCAGCACCTGAATACATAGGACACTGAGAACCAGAGCAATCCTTCCAAATTCTGCTGTTACCCACTCATGAGGACCCCCCATTATGAACTTCATTCTGTCTCTCCAGAGCATTGAGCCAACAGAGCTCCAGTCAGAACTCAGCCTGGCAGAGTCTCATGTCCAGCTTTGTATCAGGCCTCATATTGTGTCTCTTCTCACACTCTGCTGTAGAAGGAATCTATTGTGTACTGTAGGGAAGCATTAGTTGTGTTAGGTGCCACCAATACATGCTGGCCTGAGGAGCATGCCAACACACAGAATGGTGAGAAGACCATTTTCCCAGAGTTGCAGTGTGACCTAAATTCACAAACTTGTGAAGTGGTAAGGTACTAACTGAAAACAAGAGAGAGACAGAGAGACAGAGACAGAGAGAGAGAGAGAGAGAACATATAATGGAAGAACTAGAAAGGTAAGTCCTTAAAAAATAAAACATTTAGAGATAGAAAAAACTAAAAAAATAAATAAATATACACCATACAATTGATACATGTTGAAAACTCCAAAGGGATTCTTTCTTAAGTTGTAAAAAGAATTATTCTTAGATTGCACATTTATTATGGATGGTGGCTATCTTGGAAATACCTGTACAAGTTAAGATTGACAATTCTCTAGCATATGTCTTAGGTAAAATGAAACAATTTTTGTGTATTATAATTTGAGGCATATTATGGGCATACCACACAATATTACAAGAGAAACAGTTATAGAGAGATCTTATTATACTTTAAAGGAAGTGCTTAACAAACACAAAGGAGCAACAAAGCCCCATAGAGGTAGATTACATAGTGTTTTTATTTTAAAATTTTTGAATGCTAATGAGCAGAAAAAACAACGGTTACTGAAAGGCATTGGGTTATGTAAAAAAAAAAAAAGCTGCTGAACTAAATCAGCCTGTTTATATTAAAGATGTCTTAACTTCAAAATGTAGGGAAGGAAATGTGCAATGCTTGGGGAGAGGCTTTGTATTTGTTTCCATAGGAAAAGGAAAATAATCAATTCCTCCAAAATGATCAATTTAATATATTCGGTAGGTGGACATTCCCTAAAATCCCTGACTGCAGACATGAAAAAAAATTAGAAAGAACAAAACAGAAAACTTCAGTTGCTGATTCCTCTACATGGGAACAGCTCTGAGACTGGCTGAGATATGAAAATGTCTCCAGATAGAACTTCAGATGTGCATTAGCAACAAATCTTGTTATCTATGGAATCCCCAGGACTTGTTATGCCATGCTTCGAATTGGCACAGATATAAAGTTATTACAGTTTGGTTATATAGTCCAACTAACTTATAAAAGAAGGACAGATGCCTTATCTAGTTGAACATAGAGCAAAGAATCATCTCTAACTGATTTGTACACACTGCAGATTTCATACATATATTGTTGTAGATATGTCTGTTAATGGTTAAAGGTTATATATTTTCAGACAACAATAAAGTTAAAAACATCCTAGACAAGAGTCACCCTTGGAGATGCTGAGAAGGATTCTGGAATGCTGAGATATATTTATATTTCATCCTGCTTGAGCCTATCATAGACTGCCACAATCCTCTTTCCTCAAAATCTAAATTTCAAAACTGCTAGCTAGCTAAATTGTCAAGCATCACAGACCGTCCCAGTTAGGATTTCAGTTAAGCCCCGAACTTTCTAAGTGTGCAGAGACTTGATAATGAATGTTATAGCTAGCTTTCTTTCTTTTTGTTTTTGTTCCCCCTCCCACAGATGGTATTCTTTTTTTTAAATATTTTCTTTATTTACACTTCAAATGTTATCCCATTCCTCATTACCCCTTCAAAAATCCCCTATCCCATCTCCCCTACCCTTACTTACCACTCCCCCCAATTTGCTGATATGTATTTCCCTATTCTGGGTAATCGAGCCTTCATAGCACCCATGGTCTCTCCTCTTACTGATGTCTGAAATGGTCATCTTCTGCTACATATGTAGCTGGAGCCATGGGTCCCTCCATGTGTACTCTTTGGTTGGTGGATTAGTCCCTGGGAGCTCTGGGCATAATAGTTGGTACATATTATTGTTCCTCAAGCAGGGCTGCAAACCATTTCAGCTACTTGAGTCCTTTTTCTAACTGCTCCATTGGGGACCCTATGTTCATTCTATTGGTTAGCTGTGGGTCATTGTTATTTTGATCCAATTTCCAATAAGAATCAAAGTATCCATATTTTGGTCTTCCTTCTTCTTGAGCTTCGTGTGGTCTGTGAATAGTATCTTGGGTGTTCCAAGCTTTTGGGCTAATATCCACTTATCAGCAAGTGTATACCATGTGTTCTTTTTTGATTGGGTTACCTCACTCATGATGATACTCTCTAGTTCCATCCATTTGTCTAAGAAATTCATGAATTCATTCTTTTTAATAGCTGAGTAGTACTCCACTGTGTAAATGTACCATATTTGCTATATTCACTCCTCTGTGAGAAAAATCTGGATTCTTTCCAACTTCTGGCTATTATAAATAAAGCTGCTATAATCATAGTGGAGCATGTGTCCTTATTTCATGTTGAAGCATCTTCTGGGTATATGCCCAAGAGTGGTAAATTTGGGTCCTCAGGTAGTGCTATGTCTAATTTTCTGAGGAACCACCAAACTTATTTCCAGAGTGGTTTTACCAACTTGCAATTCCACCAGCAATGGAGGAGTGTTCCTCTTTCTCTACATCCTCTCAAGCATTTGCTGTCCCCTGAGTTTTTTATCACACTAAGATATTTTTATTATTTATGGCTGTTGTGAAGGGTGTCACAAGGAAGGCTACTGATTCGTTTGAGTTAAATTTATATCCAGCCACTTTGCTGAAGTTGTCAGGTTTAGGAGTTCTCTGGTGGAATTTTTGGGGCCACTTAAGTATACTATCATATCATCTGCAAATAGTCATATTTTGACTTCTTCCTTTCCAATTTGAATCCCTTTGACCTATTTTTGTTGTCTAATTGCTCTGGCTAGGACTCTGAGTACTATATTGAACAGGTAGGGAGAGAATAGACAGCCTTGTCTAGTCCCCGATTTCAGTGGGATGGCTTAAAGTTTCTCTCCATTTAGTTTGATGCTGACTACTGGTTTGCTGTATATTGGTTTTACCATGTTTAGATATGGGGCTTGAATTCGTGATCTTTCCAAGACTTTTATCATGAAGAAGTGATGGATTTTGTCAAATGCTTTCTCAGCATCTAATGAAAAGATCATGTGGTTTTTTTCTTTGAGTTTGTTTATATAGTAGTTTACATTGATGGATTTCCATATATTGAACCATCCCTGCATCCCTGGGATGAAACCTACTTGATCATGGTGGATGATTGTTTTGATATGTTCTTGGATTCAGCTGGAAAGAATTATATTGAGTATTTTTGCCTCCTTATTCATAAGGGAAATTGGGCTAATGTAATCTTTCTTTGTTGGGTCTTTGTGTGGTTTAAGGATCAGAGTAATTTTGGCTTCATAAAACAAGTTGGGTAGTGTTCCATCTGTTTCTATTTTGTGGAATAATTTGAAGAGTATTGGTATTAAGTCTTCTTTGAAGGTCTGATAGAACTCTGCATTGAACCCATCATGTCCTGGGCTTTTTTGGTTGGTAGACTATTAACGACTACTTCTATTTCTTTAGGGTTATGGGATTGCTTAGATCATTTATCTGACCCTGATTTAAATTTGGTACCTGGTATCTGTCTAGAAAATTGTCCATTTCCTCTAGATTTTCCTCTTTTGTTGAGCATAGCCTTTTGTAGTAGGATCTGATGAATTTTTGGATTTTCTTACTATCTGTTGTTATGTCTCCCTTTTCATTTCTAATTTTGCTGACTTGGATACTGTCTCTGCACCCTCTGGTTAGTTTGGCTAAGGGTTTATCTTTCTTTTTGTTTTTTTCGAAGAACCAGCTCCTGGTTTGGTTGATTCTTTGTATAGTTTGTTTTGTTTCTACCTGGTTGATTTCAGCCCTTATTTTGATTATTTCCTGCTGTCTACTCCTCTTGGATGTATTTGCTTCCTTTTGTTCTAGAACCTTCAACTGCGCTGTTAAGCCGCTAGTGTATGCTCTTTCCAGTTTCTTTTTGGAGGAGCTTTGAGTTTTCCTCTTAGCACTGCTTTCATAGTGTCCCATAAGTTTGGGTATGTTGTGCCTTCATTTTCATTAAATTCTAAAAAGTCTTTAATTCTTTATTTCTTCCTTAATCACGTTATCTTGAGTAGAAAGTTGTTCAGTTAGGATGCATTGAATTATTTAAACCTTCTTATACCTACTGTGGTCTCTTTTGTGACTGAGTATATGATTAGTTTTGGAGACGGTACCTTGAGATGCTGAGAAGAAGGTACAATTTTTTGGGTTAGGACAAAATGTTCTATAGATATCTGTTAAACACATTTGATTTATAACTTCTGTTAGTTTCACTGTTTCTGTTTAGTTTGTGTTTCTCTGATCTGTCCATTGATGAGAGTGGGGTACTGAAGTCTCCCACTATTGTACGGGGTGCAAAGTGTGCTTTGAGCTTTAGTAAAGTTTCTTTTATTAATGTGGGTTCCCTCATATTTGGAGCATGTATGTTCAGAATTGAGAGTTCATCTTGGCAGATTTTTCCTTTGATGAATATGAAGTGTCCGTCCTTATCTTTTTTGATTACTTTAGGTTGAAAGTTGATTTCATTCGATATTAGAATGGCTATACCAGCTTGTTTCTTGAGACCATTTGCTTGGAAATTGTTTTCTAGCCTTTTACTCTGAGATATTGTTTGTACCTGAGGTGAGTTTCCTGTATGCAGCAAAATTTTGGATCCTGTTTACGTATTGAATCTGTTAGTCTACATCATTTTATTGGAGAATTGAGTAAATTGATATTAAGAGATAGTAAGGAGAAGTGGTTGTTGCTTCCTGTTATTATTATTATTATTATTATTATTATTATTTTCTATATTCTTTATTTACATTCTAAATGATTTCCCCTTTCCCAGTTTCCCCCTCCCCGAAAGTCCAATAAGCCCTATTCCCTCCCCCTGTTCCCCAAGAAATTCATGAATTCATTGTTATTAATTGCTGAGTAGTATTCCATTGTATAAATATACATGAAAAATATCTCTGATAAAATTGAAGAAATATACAGAAAAACACATTACGATTGAGTATTTCATGGAAAAACTATATAGATAAAATGGTAGGCATAAAAATATTCCTAAGTTGATTGAAAGTGGAATTATAAACATTTTCTGATAAAATTGAAAATATACGAGGAAAATATTTCTGATAAAACTCAATAAATATATAGAAAGACATGTTAAAACTGACTATTTCATGAAAAATTATACAGATAAGATAGTAGGCATAAAAATATTCCTAAATTGATTAAAAGTAGAAGTAAAAACATTTTCTGATAAGATTGAAGATTTACATGGAAAATATCTCTGATAAAATTGAAGAAATTTATACAGATAACTTGGTAGGAATTGAAATATCCCTAAGTTGATTGAAAATAGAATTATAAACATTTTCTGATAAAATTGAAGATTTACATGGAAAATATTTCTGATAAAATTGAAAAAATATATGGAAAAGCATCAAAATTGAATATTATCATGAAAAATTGTACAGATAAAATGGTAGGCATAAAATATTTCTAAGTTGATTGAAAGTGAAGTTATAAACATTTTCTGATAAAATTGATAATTTACCTGGAAAATATCTCCGAAAAATTGAAGAAATATATAAAAATGCATTAAGATTGAGTATTTCATGGAAAAAAATTATACAGATAAAATGGTAGGCATAAAAATATTCCTATGTTTTTTGAAAGTGGAATTATAAACACTTTCTGATAAAATTGAAGATCTACAAGGAAAATATTCTTGAAAAAATTCAAGAAATATATAGAGAAAGATGATAAAACTTACTATTACATGGAAAATTATACAGATAAAATGGAAGGTATAAAAATGTTCCTAAGTTGATTGAAAGTAAAATTATAGACATTGTCTGATAAAACTGAAGATCCACATGGGAAATTCTTCTGACAAAAATGAAGAAAAATACAGATAAAAGTTAAAATTGAAGATTATCATGGACAATTATACCAATAAAATGGTAGGCACAAAAACATTCCTAAATTGACTGAAAGTGGAACTACAAACACTGCCCCCCCCGCCCGACGAACCAAAGATCTACATGAAAAACACCTCCAACAAAATTAAAGAAATACACAGGAAAAATGTTAATATTAAACATAGCAGCCTTATTTATAATAGCCAGAAACTGGAAAGAACCCAGATGTCCCTCAACGGAGGAATGGATTCAGAAGATGTGGTATATTTACACAATGGAATACTACTCTCCAATTAAAAACAATGAATTCACGAAATTCCTAGGCAAATGGTCAGATCTTGAAAATATCATCCTTAGTGAGGTAACCCAATCACAAAAGATCACACATGGTATGAAGTCACTGACAAGGGGATATTGACCCAGAATCTCAGAATACCCTAGACACAATCAGCATATCAATAGATTTCTAAAAAGATGGAAGGAGAGACCCCTGGTCCTGGAAAGACTGGATGTAGGGGAACGCCAGGACAGAGTAATGAGAGGGGGTTGAACGGAGAAAAGAGGGAGGGAAGGGGGCTTATGGGACTTTCGGGGAGGGAGGAAACGGGAAAGGGGAAGTGATTTGGAATGTAAATTAAAAAAATAAAATAAAATTAAATTAAAAAAAAAAACATTATCATGGAAAATAATACAGTCAAAATGGTAGACACAAAAAGCATTACTAAATTGAAAGAGGAGTCACAAACATTTTCTGATAAAATCGAAGATCCACATGAAAACATGTCTGTTAGATTATGTTTTTTTGTTGGGGAATTGAGTCAATTGACATTATAAGATATTAAGGAATAGTGATTGTTGCTTCCTGTTATTTTTGATGTTCTTTTTATGTTAGTGTGGTTACTTTCTTTTGGGTTTGTTGGAAAAAGATTATTTTCTTGTTTTTTCTAGGGTGTAGTTTCCCTCCTCATGTTGGCATTTTCTATCTATTATCCTTTGTAGGATTGGATTTGTGGAAAGATATTGTGTAAATTTGGATTTATCATGAAATATCGTGGTTTCTCCATCTATGGTAATTGAGAGTTTTGCTGGGTATAGTAGTTTGGGTTGGCATTTGTGTTCTCTTAGGGTCTCTATGAGATCTGCCCAGGATCTTCTGGCTTTCATCGTCTCAAGTGAGAAGTCTGGTGTAATTCAGATAGGCCTGCCTTTATAGGTTACTTGACCTTTGTCTCTTACTGTTTTTAATATTCTTTCTTTGTTTAGTGCATTTGGTGTTTTGATTATTATGTGCCGGGAGGACTTTCTGGTCTGGTCCAGTCTGTTTGGAGTTCTGTAGACTTCTTGTATGTTCATGGACATCTCTTTCTTTAGGTTGGGGAAGTTTTCTTTTATAATTTTGTTGAAGATATTTACTGGCCCTTTAAGTTGGAAATCTTCACTCTTTTCTATACCTATAATGCTTAGGTTTGGTCTTCTCATTGTGTCCTGGATTTTCTGGATGTTTTGGCTCAGGAGCTTTTTGCATTTTGCATTTTCTTTAACTGTTGAGTCAATGTTTTCTATGGTATCTTCAGCCCCTGAGATTCTTTCTTCTATCTCTTGTATTCTGTTTTTGATGCTTGCATTTATGACTCCTGAATTCTTTCCAAGATTTTCTATCTCCAGAGATGTCTCACTTTGTGATTTCTTTATTGTTTCTACTTCCATTTTTAGATTCTGGATGGTTTTGTTCAGTTCCTTCACTTGTTTATTTGTGTTCTCCTGTAATTCTTTCAGGGATTTTTGTGTTTCCTCTTTAAGGGTCTCTACCTGTTCACCCATGCTCCCCTGTATTTCTCTCAGGGATTTTGTGTTTCCTCTTTAAGGGTCTCTACCTGTTCACCCATGCTCCCCTGTATTTCTCTCATGGATTTTTGTGTTTCCTCTTTAAGGGCCTTTACCATTTGACCCATGTTCTCCTGTATTTCTTTAAGGGAGTTATTTATGTCTTTCTTGATGTCCTCTAACAGCATCGTGAGAAAAGACTTTAAATCCAACTCTTGCTTTTCCAGTATGTTGGGGCATCCAGGACTTGCTGAGGTGGGAGAACTGGGCTCTGATGTTGCCAAGTAGTTTGGTTTCTGTTGGTAGGGTTCTTGTTCTTGCCTTTCACCATCTGGTTATCTCTTATGTTAGTTGGTCTTGTTGTCTCTGGCTGAAGATTGCCCCGCCTATGGGCCTATAAACCTGTGTCTGTACTTCTGGGAGACCAACTCTCTTCTGGCTGGGTTTGTGCACAGGAGGCTGTGGAGCTGTCTGGTTCCCTGCTGCAAATGGCAGCCGGAAGGGAAGACTCCTATTCTAGCTGCTCCAATGATCATATGCCTTGTGTGCTCCTAGCTATACCCCTCCAGAGAGGTGGAGATCTCACCTCCGGGCTCAGATGTGAAATTGCTGCTGGGAGATGATTCTCTTCTGGTGGGCTAAGCACAGAAGGCTATGGAGCTGACTGGTTCCTGTTGCAAATGGTGGCTGGAAAGGAAGACTCCTGTCCCAGCTGCTCCACTGATTGTATGCCCAGTGTGCTCCTAGCTGTTACCCCTCCTGAGAGAAGGTGGAGATCTGACCTCTGCACTCAGAAGATAAATCGCTTCTGGGAGATCATTCTCTTCTGGTGGACTAAGCACAGAAGGCTATGGAGCTGACTGGTTCCCCGCTGCAAATCGTTACTTTTGTTATTAGAAGTAGAGTTGTGTTTGTGTGGCTCTCTTCTTTTTGGTTTGTTAAGAGAAGATTAATTTCTTGCTTTTTCTATGTGTACTTTCCTTCCTTTTGTTGGTGTTCTCCATCCATTATCTCTTGAAGGGCTGGATTTGTGGAAAGATAATATGTAAATTGGTTTCTGTTGTGGAATACCTTGGTTTCTCCATCTGTGATAACTGAGAGTTTTGCTTGGTGTAGTAGCGTGGGTTGGCATTTGTGTTCCCTTATGGTCTGTATCACATCTGCACTGGATCTTCTGGCTTTCATAGTCTTTGGTGAGAATTCTTGTGTAATTCTGATAGGTCTACCTTTATATGTTACTTGACTTTTTTCTCTTACTTTTTTCTTGTTTAGTGAAATTAGTGTTTTAATTATTATGTGACAGGATGAATTTCTTTTCTTGTCAAATCTATTTGGAGTTCTGTAGACTTCTGTAGAGTTCTGTATGTTCATGGGCATCTCTTTCTTTAGGTTAGGGAAGTTTTCTTCTATAATTTTGTTGAAAACATTTACTGGCCCTTTAAGTTCACTCTCTTCTATACCTGTAATCCTTAGGTTTGGCCTTCTCATTTTGTCCTGGATTTCCTGGATGTTTTGGTTCAGGAGCTTTTTGCATTTTGCATTTTCCTTGACTGTTGTGTCAATGCTTTCTATGATATCTTCTTCATCTGAGATTCTCTTTTCTATCTCTTGTATACTGTTTTTGATTCTTGCATCTCCTGTATTTATTTAAGGGAGTTATTTATATCCTTCTTGAAGCCCTCTATCAGCATCATGAACTGTGACTTTAAATCCAGATCTGGCTTTTCTTGTGTGTTGTGGTATCCAGGACTTGCTGTTGTGGGAAAATTGGGTTCAGATGGTGACAGGTTGCCTTGATTTCTGTTGGTAACCTTCCTTTGTTTGCCTTTTGTCATCTTATTATCTCTGGTGTTAGTTGTTCCTGCTGTCTTGGCTGGTGCTTGTCCGTCCTGTGGGCCTGTCTCAGCACCCTTGGGTGACCAGCTCTCCCCTGGCACAGAGTGCTGTGGCAATTCTCAGCTCCTGGGTGCAGATGGGCCCTGGAGGACCCTGTCCCGGCTCTTCTGGCACTCGTGTATTCCCTGCGCTCTTGGCTGTACCTGCGCGCTCAGTCCCTGGAGAGAAGATGGAGGTCTCACCTCTAAATGTGGGACACCCTACAGAGCAGTTCTCCCCTGGCACGAAAGGTGCACAGATGGCTGTGGCACTGTTCAGATCCTGGGTGCAGGTGGGGCCCTGTTGGAGCTGATCTGGCACTCAGGTGTTCCTGGCACTCCTGGCTGTACCTGCCCTCTCAGTTCCTGGAGAGAAGATGGCCGCTAGCTTTCTTAAAACTAATCAAGATACCAATTTTCTGAGGGATCCTCTAAAAGGAAAAGGGTGCCCCCAGACAGCAGGAAGCAATTATAAGACAGTGACATCCCCATTCCCATGACATGGAACTCATAACTCATAGTTTTTTTGTTTTGTTTTGTTTTGTTTTGTTTGTTGATTTTTGGTTTTTTGTCATTCAGTGTTGAATGATTTTTGTTGTTTAAAAGGGTTTGGTTGTAACTTGTTAATGGTCTTGATCGAAGAGGTAACTTCTTGATAGGAGGTTAGGCTCAGGTATTTCTCCCTTTCTTTTTCTTTCCTCTATCCTTCTTCCCCTCCTACCTAACATAAGAGGTAAGGGGGAGAATGGATGAAAAGATAAAATGGAAGGATATAGGGCTAAGAGGATAATTAATAGGGAATTTATTTTTAGGTCAAAGCCACATAATTATTCATTTGGTATGGACTTTGCATATTAATGCAGATTAGGATTATATTTCTCTACAACATACTGTGTATACTGGAGATGCCGCACATCCTGAATGTGCTGTGTGACAAAGTTCTGGTACTTGGACATTCTAGACTGATCCTTAACCACCCTTGATGGATACTCGGTGCACACCTTTTGCTGCACTTATGCTTTTTACTGTTAAAGACCTCTCTCCAAAAGCTAGAGCTGGGATACCAAAAACTAGTGTAAACAAGAATGAAATTTATGAAAGTTCCCATGGAAAAAACAGGCAGAAAATTGAATCTTTCCTAAGAACTTATTACTTAAGAAATATTCAGATAGCCAATGAGTGTTGTAAATAAACATAAGAAAGAGAATTTGAGAGGAGCTATTAAAAAGAAAAACTTAGGGAAATTTTAGAAACAGAGAAGCAGTAATTTACTTGCTAGGTTTTTAATGTTTGACTTTAGAGACAAGGATCTTGTATGTATAGGAAGAGATTTTGATCATGCAAATTTATGACAAGCCTTGGTACCTTCCTAAAGGCAAAAGTAAGCAGTTGTAGGAACATTGATGTTCTTCTGTTCTTCAGAGAATTGCAATAAAGATAGAAATAATATTGAAACAAGGGTTCAAGACAGAGACACAGAGAAAGGCATCATGGCTCAGTGAACTGCCTGCTTTCCTGAACAGACTTTTTAGATCAGAAGTTTATTAACAGACTGTACTTTCTTAAGCAAAAGGGCAGAATGATATTTTAAGAATCAAAGAAAAAGAACAATAGTCGTATACTAAATATCAAAGAAACGTACAGGAAGGAAAGGAAGAATTAAATAAAGGTTAAAAGGTTGAACTATAGAAAGTTAAGATTGATGTAATAGGTTAGTAGGAAACAACTTTTGATCTCTTAATCTTATGCCAAACTGACACAAAATCAAATTTGAATAGAGTCATCCTGTCTAACATTTCTGTAACCAAAAGACTTTGCTACACTAATCTTAAGGAAGAAGATATTGAGTTTAAAGAAAATTGATTTCATCATAATGTTAACTTTTAGATCTCATAAAATTGCTATTTGCTCAATTTGTTCCTCTTTCAATATTCTTATGTAATCAAGAAAGACTTTAGCAGAAAATGTATTTTGAAAAGCTGTGTAATCAATGCATAAAAATTGTAAGGAAATAATTTCATGTATAAATAAAGTTTGAAAGAGACAAAAGTTCTCAGAGTAGGAAAAGCTATATCAAGAGGTGCTTCTTCTCTGTTCTGCCTCTCATGAAGCTAATGACATCCCATATCTGATGCTTCCTTCCCTTCGAGGCTCTTGCAGCTTGCTCTGCCCTCAGCTGAGACTGGTCCCCTGAAGTATATATGTTTCAACTTCTGTTTAAGATTTTGAATATTTGCAATGAGAAGTTCTAGCCCTTGAAAGCTTTTATTCCCAACTGTTTAGAATAATTTAAAAATGCAAGTTAGTAGTCAGACAATCAAACTTTTGGTCATGTGAGATACTAGGCTTGTTAATTACAGTAAGACATTTTCAAAGTTGAGCACATAATAAGTAGCCAAAACCAAGCAATATTTACCTATTCAGATATAATTTAGAGAGATGGATGGTTTTCAAAAACTTTGGAGATCTGCAGAATATGACATTTAAAAATGCCTTATTAACTGAAGGCTTTTTGACAATGAAACAGGTCTGATCCTGGCAGCACTTCCATTCTACTTTGAAACAATGATGAGCATTAAAGAACCTCCATATGGAGCTTGCTTCAAAAAACAGGCAAGCTATCCACTGGACAAGAAACTTCCTTTGCTTCAACTGCTGAAAATATGCTGTCTAAATTGGACAAATGAGATGCAGAGAAGTCAGAAGCTGAATTTTGCCAAGATAGGGTAAGCAGTCTTTCATAATTCCTGCTTCACAGAAAAGTCTGTCATATACTCCAGGCCAGAAAGCTGAATATTCCCTTATATTTTCATTGTTATTGTTTATAGATTATTATTATTAAAGGAGAATGAGCCTTTTATTGAACTAAAAGGGTAGCATGTAGAGAGAATCTCTTGTATTCTGTATGGAAGCACCACCTGCACTTGTCAATATAAAGTTGAGTGACCAATGAACTGAGACTCAAACAAGGGAGTGAGAGAGAAAGTTTGGGATAAAGTCAGTTTTAGAAAGAAATTTGCCCTGAACCCTACGGAGACAGACATATGAATCTGAGAACACATTCATCCATGTGGCACTCATAGAATAGAATAAATGGGTTAATTAAGTTAAGAGATAGTCAGGGCTTATGCCCTAGACATTTATTCATATAAAATTACCTCTCAGAATCATTATTTTGGAAACTGGGATACATATGTAAAGGCTTATGGTTACACTCTGCTCATATTTCCTGTTGACTAAGGAGATTATTGGTGGAATGCCTCCTTCATTCCTCTTATTGACCTACTCAGCTCGCCAATGCTTGCTAGCCAATTCCTATTCCTAAGTGTCAGTTTCCAATACACAGAAACATTTTACATGGATCTCTCAGTGGCTAAATCTATCAGTATCTAAGAATTTCATATAAGGCAATGCACAGCCACCACACTCTCCTACGAGCCAGACAGGGCAATGGAGATCAGGGAGCACAATGTCCACCAAAAAATGATACTAGATATGAGAACCTAAAGTCACAGTCTTCCCAAACACAGATGTGTTTATATTTGCATAAAAACACAATCAATAACAGTTAGGACATTATGTCTACATTAGAGTTCAGCAACCCAGCCACAGTAGATTCTGAGTATTCTAACAACTGAAGCACAGCACTTTAAAGTAGCCTTCATGAACATGATAGAGTACCTTAAAGAGTAAATGAATAAACCCCTTAAAGAAATTATTAAAACACAAATACTTAGTTAAAAGAAATAAATAAAAAGATTTAAAGGCACGAAAGTAGCAAATAGAAACAAACAAACAAAGAAAAACTCTGAGTGAAATCTTGGAACAAAAATTGAGGAACTTGAATATCAACCTCAGAGGCAAACCTCCCAAACAGAATACAAAGAATGAAAGAAAGAATTTCAAGACTTGAAGAAATGATAGAAGAAATACATACCTCAGTTTAAAAAAAGTGTTGAGTCCAAAAGAGTCATGGATCAAAACGTCCAGGATATATGGGACTCTAAGAAAAGAATAATAGGAGTAAAGGAAAGAGAAGAAACCAGTTTCAGGCACAAAAAACCATTTTCAATAAAAATCATAGTAGAAAATGTTGCTAACCTAAAGAAGACGATACACATCAAGGTACAAGAACACCAAACTGACTGGACCAGAAGAATACTCAACACATAATAAATAAAATACTGAATATTCACAGCAAAGAAAAGAATATTAAAAGCTGCAAGGGGAGAAAGATCAAGTATTACAAACACAGACCTACTAGAATAATACCTGACTTCTCAATAGAGACCCTATGAGCCAGCAGAGCCTGCACAAAAAGTTCTACAAACTGTAAGAGACTACAGAAGCCCAGACTAATATACCTAGCAAACTTTCATAAACAATATCAGAAAAATAAGACATTTTGTGATAATATCATATTTAATTCAAATGGTTACAAAATCAGCTCTACAGAAAGTACTAGAAGGACAACACCAATATAAACATATTGGTCACATCCAAGAAAACACAATGAATAAATAATATCAGACCAGAAATTCTAAAGAGAAGAAACACATATCCCCCATACACATACACACACACTCCATAACAACAAAACAATAGGAATCAACAAACACTGTCATTGATATCTCTTAGTATTTCAGTATCAATTTTTCATCTCTCCAATATAAAGACACAGACTAACAAAATGAACACAAAATACAGGATCTATTCTTCTTCTAATACATTCAAGAAACATATCTTTTATTAAGGATATGTTTTAACCTTATGTTAAAAGACTGAAAACAGTACTCCAAGCAAATGAAGCTAAGAAGCAGACTGGCATTGCCATTTTAATACCTGACAAAATAGAGTTTAAACCAAAACTAGCAAGAAGAGTTATTGAAGGACACTACATACCATCAAAGGAAAAATCCATCAGGAAATCATGCAATCCATAACATCTATCCACCAAACACAAGGCCACTCAAGTTTATAAAAGAAATATTACTACAGCTTAAATCACATATTAACTCTCATACACTGAGAATGGGAAAATTCATATTCAATACTTGTCAATAGACAGTCATCCAGACAAAACTAAGCAGAGATATGATAGAGGTAACTGAAGTTGTAAATCAGATGCACCTAACAGATACTTACAGAGCATTTAATTCAAACACAAATCAATTCAAGCATATACCTTGTTCTCAGCCCAACGTGAAACTTTTCCCAAAATTGACTACATACTTATACACAAAGAAATCTGAATAGCTACACAAAAATTGAGAAAACTTGCATCCTATCTGACCACCCTGAATTAAACTTAGATATCAAAAACAACAATAGAGAGTGTACAAACTCATGGAAACTAAACAACTCTCAACTGAATAAAAATGTGTCAAGATAGAAATTTCGAAAGAAATTCAAGGGTTTCTGAGTTTAATAAAAATGAATATACTACATACCCAATCTTATGGGACACAGTGAAGGTAGTTCTAAGAGGCAAGTTTATAGTACTAAATACTTAAATAAAACAACATCAAAAACAAACAAACACACAAAAAGCTGGAAAGATCTCATGGTAGCAACTTAGCCACACACCTGAAAGCTCTAGAACAAAAAGAAAAAAATCTTAACTACAATGACTATACAACAATAAATACTCAAACTCAAGGCTGGAAACAATAAAATTGTAACAATGAAAATTACAAAATGAATGAAACTTGGTCTTGAGAAAATCAGTAAGACTGACAAACCTTTAGCCAAATTAACTAATTGGCAGGAAGAAAAATCTGAATTAACAAAATTCAAGAAGAGGTAGCAATATAACAACATAAAGGAGATCCAGAGAATCATATTGACATACTTTACAAATTCCCCATTCATCAAACTAGAAAGTCTAAAAGAAATAGATGATTTTCTTGGTATCTTACACCTACCAAAGTTAAATCAAGATCAGTTAAGCAATTTAAACAGACCTATAACCACTAGTGAAAGAGAAGCATTAATTAAATGTTCCCAACCAAAGTAAAAGCCCAAGGTCAAATGTCTTAGCTCAAAATTCTACCAGGGTTTCAAAGGAGAGATAATGGCAATAATCCTCAAATTATTCAACAAAATAGAATCAAAAGTAACATTTTCCAACTCATTTTATGAAGTCACTATTACCTTGATGTTCAAGAAACGTAGTCAACAAAGAAAAGGAATAACAGATCAATTTTCATTATGAACTTAGAAGAAACAAATCTCAATATAATCCTTGCAAACATAAGTCAAAATCATATAAAAAAAACCAAAAAATCATCAACCAAGATCAAATAGGTTTCCTCATAGAGATATAGGGGTGATTCAACTAGGTAAATTGATAAATATATCTACCACATCAACGAACTGAAAGACAAAAAACACATGATCATCTCATTAATTGTAAAATTGGTAGTTGATCAAATCTAACGTTTTTTAATGATAAAATTCATGGAGAAATTAAAAATACAAGGGATATACTTCAAGAAAAGAATACAAGGGACAAAATTCAAGACAATAAAGGTTTACATCAAGCCTATAGCCAATATCAACATAAATGGAAACTCAAAGAAATTCCACTAAAATCAGTAACAAGGCAAGGCTGTCCATTCTCTTCATAGCTTTTTAATATAGTATCCACAGTCTCAACTACATCAGTAAGACCAGTGAAGGAGAATACAAAGGAATACAAATTGGAAAGGAGGGACTCACAGTAAATTTATTTGTAGATGGTATAGAATGTGTATGTCATCCTTTTCATTGGGAAACTCCTATATTTATAAGTAGTCTTCCTATATAGAAATGAAAAATGGACCAATGAAGCAATCAGTGAAACAATACCTATCACAGTATCTTTAAGTAATACAAAATTTTTGGATAAGCAAGTAAAAAATATATTGTATGTTAAGAACTTTACCACACTGATGAAAGAAACTACAGAAAATACCAGGAGATGGAAAGGTCTCCCATGTCCACAGGTTTGCAGGATTAATATCCTAAAAATCGTCGTCTTGCCAAAAGTAGTCTACAAATTCAGCAAAATCCTAATCAAAATTCTAACACAATTCTTCAAAGATCTTGATAATATGATTTTCAGCTTCATATGTAAACACAGAAGCCTTAGGAAGAATAAAATAATCTTGAATAATAAAAGAACTGCTGGAGATATGACCTTTCCTGGTTTAAATTGTCCTACAGAGTTTTAGTAATAAAAATAACATGGTATTGATACAAAAATAGACACATTGATAAATGGAATTAAACTGAATTCCTAGACATGAGTCACACATCTATGAACATCTGCTTTTTGAGCCAGAAACACACACTGGGAAATAAAAGACAGAATCTTCAAAAATTGGTGCTGGTCAAACTGGATGGCTTCATGGAGAAAGATTAAGATAAAACCATGCTTATCACACTTTATAAAACCCAAATAAATCAAAGTATACAGCCAGATATATTGAGTCTGGCAAAAGAGATATTGGGGATTAGCCTTGAACTCATGGGCACAAGCCTACACTTTCTGAATAGAAGATCATTAGAACAGGCTCTGAGATCATTAACCTATAATTGGGACTGCATGAAACTGAAAAGCTTTTATGTGGCAAAGGACAATGTCATTTAGATAAAGTAGCAGCTTACTAAGTGGGAAAATATTTTTATCATTTACACTTCCAATAGAGGGCTAAGAGCTAAAATACATAAGGAGCTCAAGAACTGAGATATCAGAAAAACAAATAACTCAATTTAAAAACTGGGTACAGTAATAAACATAATTCTCCAAAATGGAAACTCAAATGGATGAGAACACGTAAAGCAGTGTTCAACATCCATGGTCATCAGGAAATGCAAATAAAAACAACATTGAGATTTCATCTTACACCTGTCAAATATAATGATCAATAAAACAAGTGGCAGCTCATGGTGACAAGGATGTGCAGGTAGAGGAACACTCATCCAGTGTTGGTAGGAGTGCAGTCTTGTACAAACCATCTTAGTGGTAGTTCCTCAGCAAGATAGGAATTGATCTATCTTCAGATTCAGCTATACTACTCTTAGGCCTATACTAAAGCAGCTTCATTCCACCAGAGAAGCAATTATTAAGCCATATTATTGCTAGAAATTTCAAAGAAACTATATGTCTCAAAATGGATGAAGAAAATGTGGTGTATTTACACAGTAAAGTATTACTTAGCCATTTAAAAATTGTGATAGTGAAATTTTCTGGTAAATGGATGGACTAGAAAAAAACATCATCTGGAGTGATGTTACTCAGACCAAGAAAGACAAATATAGCATGCATTTACTTATATGTGGGTATTAGATGTTAAGAGAAGGATAGTTCAAGTCCAAGTGGATTAAGGACCTCCACTTAAAACCAGATTACACTGACACTAATAGACGATAAAGTGGGGAAGAGTCTCGAACACATGGGCACAGGAGAAATTTCCTGAACAGAACACCAATGACTTATGTTTTAAGATCAACAATCAACAAATAGGATCTCACAAAATTGCAAAGCTTTTGTAAGCCAAAGGACACTGTCAATAGGACAAAAGGGCAACCAACAGATTGGGAAAAGATCTTTACCAATCCTACATTGTATAATGGCTAATATTCAACATATACAAAGAATTCAAGAAGTTAAATTCCAGAGAACAAAACAACCCTATTAAAAATTGGGTACAGAGCTAAACAAAGAATTCTCAACTGAGGAATATCAAATGCCTATGAAGTACCTAAAGAAAAGTTCAACATCCTTAGTCATCAGGGAAATGCAAAACAAAATAACCCTGATATTCCGCTTCACACCAATCAGAATGGCTAAGATGAAAAACTCAGGTGGCAGCAGATACTGGAGAGAATGTGGAGAAGGAGGAACACTCCTCCATTGTTGGTGAGATTGCAAGCTGGTACAACCACTCTGGAAATCAGTCTGCATGTTCCTCAGAAACTTGGATATAGTATTAACTGAGGACCCAACTATACCACTCCAGGGCATATATCCAAAAGATGCTTGAACCTATAACAAGGAAACATGCTCCACTATATTCATAGCATCCTTACTTATAATAGCCAGAAGCTGGAAAGAACCCAGATGTCCTTCAACAAAGGAATGAATTCAGAAAATATGGTACATTTACACAATGGAGTAATACTCAGCTATTATAACAATGACTTCATGAAATTCTTAGGCAAATTTATAGAACTAGAAAATATCCTGAGTGAGGTTCTCACACAAGAACACACATGATATGCACTCACTGATAAGTGGATATTAGCCCAAAAGCTTGGAATACGCAAGATACAATTTACAGAAAACATGAAGCTCAAGAAGACGGAAGACTAGTTTGGAAGTTTCAGTCCTTCTTAGAAAGGGTAACCAAATACTCATGGGAGCAACTACAGAGACAAATTGTGGAACAGAGACTGAAGGAAAGATCATCCAAAGAGGGCTACACCTTAGGATCCATTCCATATACAGACACCCAACCCAGACACTATGGTGGATGCCAATAAGTGATTGCTGGCATGAGCCTGATAAAGCTGTCTCCTGAGTGGCTCATCCAGACCTAACAAATACAGAGGCGGATACTCACAGCCAACTATTGGACTGAGCATGGGGTTCCCAATGGAGGATTTAGAAAAAGGACTGAAAGTACTGAAGTGGCTTGCAACCCCATAGGAAAAACAGCAATATCAACCAACCAGACCTACCTACCTCCCAGAGCTCCCAGGAACTAAACCACCAACCAAATTGTACACATGAAGGGACCCATGGACCCAGCCACATATGAAGCACAGAATGGCCCTGTTGAGCATCAATGAGAGGAGAGGCCCCTAGTTCTGTGAAGGATTAATGTCCCAGTGTATGTGAATGCCAGGGCGGGGAGGAGGGAATTTCTGGGTAGGTGGAGGGCACCCTCATAGAAGGAGGGAAGTGAGGATGGGATAGGAAGTTTCTGGAGGGGAAACTGGGAAAAGGGATAACATTTGAAATGCAAATAAATAAAATACGCAATAAATAAATAAATAAATAAATAAATAAATAAATAAATAAATAAATAAAATAAAGAGAAGGATAGCAAATCTAAAATGCAAAGAATCCTGGAGGTTAGGTATAGTGTCAGAAGAGATCTCCATATGGAAGGAAAAATGAAATACTGAGTTTTGGATATATGTGGAGAAGAAGGGAAGAAGGGAATGAGATGGGAACATGTACAGAGATAGCTAAAATTAAGGGTAATTTGAAGGGTAGTACAGAAACCTAATACAACAGAAGCTTCCTAAAATATTTACATTTATGAAGGTAATCTAAATGAAATTGCCAAATAATCAGGGAAACAGCCTCAATCAGCTGTCTCTTCTCACAAAATTAAGCTTCCAGTCTTAGGGTTGGGTTACATCTAAATGAATTGTTGCCCATGGGGTCCTATGTCAATCTCCAAACAACCTAGACTGCTGTCAAGATGATAGGTTGCTTTCCTCAAACTGATGACAAGCTCATATTGCTGAAGATACCACCTATCCAACTCATTGAACTTGGAGAATTTGACCTGCATAGATCCTTCACTCCTGCTTGCTTGAGTCTTTGGTACAGAAAGATATTCTCCAGGCTACTAAAGGAGAATTAAAAACACTAACCAAACCAAAAACACTTTGATTTACAGTGGTGTCCTGCTACAATATATGATAATGCCATTGTGGCACAAAACTTGTGCACAGAAGAATCAGCCAATATCTGATGTTACTTAATACCACTCCCCCCTCCATAAGATGGAACCCATACCCAACACTACTTGGGTACCTTAGACCAGATAGCTCAGGGAATTAGTGCAAAACCAAATATGACTCTTCTAAAATTTTAAAAGATATGTTTTCTTAATTTAATTTTAATCAAACTAGAAAGGGTATAAAAGTTTTCAAAGATTAAATTAGCGATGTTTGATGAGGACTGCCACAGAGGAGAGACTTTTGTTGGTCATAATGGCGTTCAGGAAGCTATTCCTTCTGCAGAGCATCCACTGAATCTTGGGAGAGAGTCACGCCTTGATAAAAAGAAATTTCTTAAATATCTTCAAATTACATAAACCTATGAACTAAATTGTACTATAGATATTTTCTGAAAATTCTTGGATCATTCACATTTATACAAAATTAATAAACTTAATCTATATTATGAGAACACAATGTTTCTTTCTAAATAACTATAAATAAAGAGATTCCGCTTCTGCCTGGTGGAGGGACCCCGCGCTGGGAGGGAGCCTGCCAGCTTTCCTTCCGCGACCTCTGTTCCCGCGGACTGCGCTGGAGAGACGGGTACCCAGGCTCTCCCCCCAATATAACATCACTTGGGACACGGCCTGTTGGGGCTTCCGTCTGTGCCCGAGGGCGGGTTGGCGCTGTGGTCGTCTGGGTGCCAGATCGGCGGGCCATCGTGACCACAGGGTGAGCGGCGCCACGGAGGGTGCCCTCCGCCATCTTTGCTCCAGTGACCAGGTAGTTGGGACCGCCAGGCTCAGAGACAGACAGGCATAATATCGCTTCGGTCTCAGGCAGCTTGTGTGTAACCTGCTCCCAGGTGCTGGGCTGATCTGCAGTGTCCAGCGCACCAAATCTGCTGTGGGACTTCTGCCTGGCAGAGGGACGCCCCCTCCCCCCCCCAGGAGAGATCACACACCCCTGCACAGGGCAGGAGCCTGCCAGCCTCCCTTTGGCGACCTCTGCTCCAGGAATCCACTAGGCTGAGCCTTTAGATGTGCAAGGCCTCCCCAATATAAGATCACTTGGGGCAAAGCACATTAGGGCTCCAAAGTCACTCAGGAGCAGGCAGGCCCCAGAAATCGGTGCCAGGGGAATCCTGGTAATCCAGGGGGGGCAGAAATAGCTTTGAAGGCTCACAGGAGGTCCAACCAACAGCCAGTGGCAGCAGGACCAACTAACACCAGAGGTATCCAGATGGCAAAAGGCAAACGTAGGAATGTTACTAACAGTAAGCAAAGTAATGTGGGACCATCCGAACCCAACTCTCCAACAGCAGCAAGTCCTGGATACCCCACCACACCCGAAAGACAAGATCTGGATTTAAAATCACTTCTCATGATGCTATTAGAGGATCACAAGAAGGACACAAATAAATCTCATAAAGAGTTACAGGAGACCATGAATCAACGGTTAGAAGCCCTTACAAAGGAAACACAAAAATCGCTTAGAGAAATGCGGGAGAACATGGATCAAAAGATGGAGGCGCACAAGGAGACAACACAAAAATCGCTTAACGAGATGAATCAACGGGTAGATGCACTCACAAAGGAATCACAAAATTTGCATAAAGAAATGCAGAAGAATATGGGTCAACAGATGGATGCCCATAAGGAGGCAACACAAAAATTGCTTAAAGAAATGAATCAACGGTTAGATGCCCTTACAAAGGAAACACGAGAACTGCTTAAAGAAATGCAGGAGACAATGGATCAACAGATGGATTCCCATGAGGAGGAAACACAAAAATCGCTCAGAGAAATGCAGGAGAACATGGGTCATCAGGAAGAAATCCTGAAAGAGGTAATGCAAAAATACCTTAAAGAAATACAGGAAAATACAAACAAACAAGTGAAGGATCTCAGCAAATCCATCCAGGAACTAAAAAAGGAAGTAGAAACAACTAAGAAATCACAAAGGGAGACAACTTTGGAGATAGAAAACCTTGGGAAGAAATCAGGAGTCATAGATGCAAACATCAACAATAGAATACAAGAGATGGAAGAAAGAATCTCAGGTGCTGAAGATTCCATAGAAAGCATCGACTCAACAGTCAAAGAAAATGCAAAATGCAAAAAACGCGTAACCCAAAACATCCAGGAAATCCAGGACACAATGAGAAGACCAAACCTAAGGATTATAGGTATAGATGAGAGTGAAGATTTGCAACTTAAAGGGCCAATAAACATCTTCAACAAAATTATGGAGGAAAACTTCCCTAACTTAAAGAGAGAGATGCCGATGAACATACAAGAAGCCTACAGAACTCCAAACAGACTGGACCAGAACAGAAATACCTCCCGTCACATAATAATCAAAACATCAAATGTATTAAACAAAGAAAGAATATTAAAAGCAGTAAGAGAAAAGGGCCAAGTAACATACAAAGGAAGACCTATCCGAATCACATCAGACTTCTCACCAGAGACTATGAAAGCCAGAATATCCTGGGCAGATCTCATGCAGACACTAAGACAGCACAAATGCCAGCCTAGACTACTATACCCAGCAAAACTCTCAATCACCATAGATGGAGAGACCAAGATATTCCATGATAAAACCAAATTTTCACAATATCTTTCCACAAATCCAGCCCTGCAACGGATAATAGGTGGAAACCTCCAAAACAGGGAGAGAAACAACACCCTGGAAAAAATGAGATAATAACCTTCTTGAATCAAACCCAAAAGTAGATAACCACTCAAACATAAAGATAGCATCAAGAATGGCAGATGGCAATAATCACTATGCCTTAATCTCTCTTAATATCAATGGTCTCAATTCCCCAATTAAAAGACATAGACTAGCAGACTGGATACGTAAACAGGACCCAGCATTTTGCTGCATGCAGGAAACGCACCTCAGTGTCAAAGACAAACACTACCTCAGAGTAAAAGGCTGGAAAACAATTTTACAAGCAAATGGCCCCAAGAAACGAGGTGGAGTAGCCATCCTAATATCGGATAAAATTGATTTTCAACCTAAAGTCATCAAAAAAGACACAGAAGGACACTACATACTGATCAAGGGAAAAATCCACCATCAAGAACTCTCAATCCTGAATATCTATGCTCCAAATGCAAGGGCACCCTCATTCGTAAAAGAAACTTTACTAAAACTCAAAGCACACATCGCACCGCACACAATAATAGTGGGTGACTTCAACACCCCGCTCTCTGAAATGGATCGTTCAGGAAAGCAGAAACTAAACAGGGACACAGTGAATCTAATTGAAGCCTTGGACCAAATGGAACTAACTGATATATATAGAACATTTCATCCTAGAGCTAAAGAATACACCTTCTTCTCAGCTCCTCATGGTACCTTCTCCAAAATTGACCATATAATTGGTCACAAATCAGACCTCAACAGATACAAGAAGATAGAAATAATCCCATGCCTCCTATCAGATCACTATGGAATAAGGGTGGTCTTCAATGGCAACAAAAACAAAAGAAAACCCACATACACATGGAGGTTGAACAATGCTCTACTCAATGATAACTTGGTCAAGGTGGAAATAAAGAAAGAAATCAAAGACTTTTTGAAAGTTAATGAAAATGAAGGCACAACATACCCTAACTTATGGGACACAATGAAAGCAGTGCTAAGAGGAAAATTCATAGCCCTGAGTGCCGCCAAAAAGAAACGGGAGACAGCATACACTAACAGCTTAATGGCACATCTGAAAGCCCTGGAACATAAAGAAGCAAATACACCAAAGAGGAGTAGAAGGCAGGAAATCATCAAACTCAGGGCTGAAATCAATCAAGTAGAAACAAAACCATACAAAGAATCAACAAAATGAGGAGTTGGTTCTTTGAGAAAATCAACAAGATAGATAAGCCCTTAGCCAGACTAACCAGAGGGCACAGAGATAGTATCCAAATTAATAAAATCAGAAACGAAAAGGGAGAGATAACAACAGAAACTGAGGAAATTCAAAAAATCATCGGATCCTACTACAAAAACCTGTATTCAACACAACTAGAAAATCTTGAGGAAATGGACAATTTCCTTGACAGATACCAAGTACCAAAATTAAATCAGGATCAAATAGACCATCTAAACGGTCCTATAACCCCTGAAGAAATAGAAGTTGTCATTGGAAGTCTTCCAACCAAAAAAAGCACAGGTCCAGATGGTTTTAGTGTAGAATTCTATCAGACCTTCAAAGAAGACCTAACACCAATACTCTTCAAACTGTTCCACAAAATAGAAACAGAAGGAACACTACCCAACTCGTTCTATGAAGCCACAATTACACTAATACCAAAAGCACACAAAGATCCAACAAAGAAAGAGAATCTCAGGCCAATCTCTCTTATGAATATCGATGCAAAAATACTCAATAAAATTCTTGCCAACCGAATCCAAGAACACATCAAAACGATCATTCACCACGATCAAGTAGGCTTCATCCCAGGGATGCAGGGATGGTTCAATATAAGGAAATCCATCAATGTAATCCACTACATAAACAATCTCAAAGAAAAAAACCACATGGTCATCTCATTAGATGCTGAGAAAGCATTTGACAAAATTCAGCATCCTTTCATGCTAAAGGTCTTGGAAAGATCAGGAATTCAAGGCCCATATCTAAACATAGTAAAAGCAATTTACAGCAAACCAGTAGCCAGCATCAATCTAAATGGAGAGAAACTTGAAGCAATCCCACTAAAATCAGGGACTAGACAAGGCTGCCCTCTCTCTCCATATCTTTTCAATATAGTACTTGAAGTTCTAGCTAGAGCAATTAGACAACAAAAAGAGGTCAAAGGGATACAAATTGGAAAGGAAGAAGTCAAACTATCACTATTTGCAGACGATATGATAGTATACATAAGCGACCCAAAGAACTCCACCAGAGAACTCCTACAGCTGATAAACGACTTCAGCAAAGTGGCCGGATATAAAATCAACTCAAGCAAGTCAGAAGCCTTCCTATACTCAAAGGATAAGCAAGCTGAGAAAGAAGTAAGAGAAATAATACCCTTCACGATAGCCACAAACCATATTAAGTATCTTGGCGTGACTCTAACCAAACAAGTGAAAGATCTGTATGACAAGAACTTCAAGTCTCTGAAGAAAGAAATTGAAGAAGACCTCAGAAGATGGAAAAATCTGCCATGCTCATGGATTGGCAGGATTAATATAGTAAAAATGAGCATCTTACCAAAAGTAATACACAGATTCAATGCAATCCCCATCAAAATCCCAACTCAATTCTTCATAGAGTTAGAAAGAGCAATTCAAAAATTCATCTGGAATAACAGAAAACCCAGAATAGCTAAAATTATTCTCAAGAGTAAAAGAACCTCTGGGGGAATCAGTATCCCGGACCTCAAGCTGTACTACAGAGCAATAGTGTTAAAAACTGCATGGTATTGGTACAGTAACAGACATGTAGATCAATGGAACAGAATTGAAGACCCAGAAATGAATCCACACTCCTATGGTCACTTGATCTTTGACAAAGGAGCTAAAACCATCCAGTGGAAAAAAGATAGCCTTTTCAACAAATGGTGCTGGCTCAGCTGGAGGTCAACATGCAGAAGAATGCAAATTGACCCATCCTTATCTCCTTGCACTAAGCTCAATTCTAAGTGGATCAAAGATCTCCACATAAAACCAGACACACTGAAACTAATAGAAGGGAAACTAGGGAAGAACCTTGAACATATGGGCACAGGGGAGAATTTTGTGAACAGAACTCCAATAGCTTATGCTCTAAGATCAAGAATAGACAAATGGGACCTCATTAAATTACAAAGTTTTTGCAAGGCAAAAGACACTGTCAAAAAGACAAAGCGGCAACCAACTAACTGGGAAATGATCTTTACCAACCTTACATCCGACAGAGGGCTAATATCCAAGATATACAAAGAACTCAAGAAGTTAAACTCCAGAGAGGCAAGTAACCCTATTAAAAAATGGGGTACAGAGCTACACAAAGAGTTCTCACCTGAAGAATATCTAATGGCTGAGAAGCACCTAAAGAGATGTTCATCATCCTTAGTCATTAGGGAAATGCAAATCAAAACAACCCTGAGATTCCATCTCACACCAGTCAGGATGGCTAAGATCAAAAACACAGGAGACAGCAGTTGTTGGCGAGGATGTGGAGAAAGAGGAACACTCCTCCACTGCTGGTGGAATTGCAGGCTGGTACAACCACTCTGGAAAGCAGTCTGGCGGTTCCTCAGAAAACTGGGCATGACACTTCCGGAGGATCCGGCTATACCACTCCTGGGCATATACCCAGAGACTTTACCTGCATGCAATAAGGACACATGCTCCACTATGTTCATAGCAGCCTTATTTATAATAGCCAGAAGCTGGAAAGAACCCAGATGTCCCTCAACGGAGGAATGGATTCAGAAGATGTGGTATATTTACACAATGGAATACTACTCTGCAATTAAAAACAATGAATTCACGAAATTCCTAGGCAAATGGTCAGAACTTGAAAATATCATCCTTAGTGAGGTAACCCAATCACAAAAGATCACACATGGTATGCAGTCACTGATAAGGGGATATTGACCCAGAATCTCAGAATACCCTAGACACAATCAGCATATCAATAGATTTCTAAAAAGATGGAAGGAGAGACCCCTGGTCCTGGAAAGTCTGGATGTAGGGGAATGCCAGGACAGAGTAATGAGAGGGGGTTGAATGGAGAAAAGAGGGAGGGAAGGGGGCTTATGGGACTTTCGGGGAGGGAGGAAACGGGAAAGGGGAAGTGATTTGGAATGTAAATTAAAAAAATAAAATAAAATAAAATAAAATGTTAAACAAAAAAAAAAAAAAAGAAATGCAACTAGACAGATGTACTGACCACGGTTACCAAGGGAGCAGTTTCCTTGGCGATGGCCAACTGTCATCAAAGCAGCCATGGTCCTCTTTTCTTCCCATGTGACTTGCTCTCACATGTTTAAAACTTGGGTTAGGGGAAGAGGCTTTTTGTCAACCCTGAGCCTCTGGCTGCCCAACACACCTCTGATCTTCATGGAGCACAAGTTGAATGCTATTATTTTTAAATGAACACTTTTCTAAAGGCCACAGTTCATCATTCTGGACTCTGGACTCTTGCACCTTCCGTTTCAATATCCTAGTCAATTGGAAAAGATCCAAGAATGGCTCAGTCAATGCCAAGACCAAAGCTGCAAGGGGTGCAAGGGCAGAGGGACATCTTTTGATGAGTAAATATTTTTCTAGCATCTAAATTAGAGGTATAAAAAATTGCCTATTGTTTTTAGTCACTGCTTTGTTTCTCTGTGTATATTTCCGTGAGTAAAAAAAAAAAAGAATATTAAAAAAAAATAAAGAGATTCCTGTTAGTTTGTGAAGTGATATGATTTATTAAGAAAATTAATTATAGAAAAATGTGAGCAGTATTTAAATATACCTCCAGATTCCTTATGTAGGTGACAATTTCACATTTTCATATATTGTTAATATTTCTGTTGTTTCTTTTCAGCTATCTTTACCTTCCCTGGACCTTCTTGATTTTTCTATTGGAGATTATTATTGATATTCAAATCCTACACAGCCCTGTCTTGTTTCCAGTGGCTCCTTAGAAATTGATAACTTGAAAATTTATTTCTGTTAATTTTGTTTTTTATTTTTAATTTCCTTCTGATGTAGATCAAAGTGAAGACTTTGTACATTTGCAGCAAGTGTTATGATATTCAAATACAACACAGCCCTATATTTTACTCCTTGAACTGAAATGAGTTAAATTATCCTTCTTTGAAGAGAAAGGCAGTAATATTCAACATAATAGTTTTACATTAGCTCAATTTGAACATTATTTGGGTTCACCATGCATCTCAAAGCCAATGATTAATACTTATATATGCTCTCCTTCTCTTAAGGAATGAAGTGAAAGTGATAATGAAAGACATGAGTATTTCACTTCAAAAAATATCACGAGTCCCAAGAATTAATATACTTAGTAATTAAGTAATATGTTTTAAGCAATCAGGGCTAGCTTCTACTGAGCTGAATTTAAGGTTAGAGCATACTATTTTTATGTCAGTTAGGACACTGACACAGTCTATTTGTTTTGGCATTACGATTTGTTTAGGAGAGACAGGAAAAACCTATTAACATATTTTTATATCTGTCTGATTTCCCTTGCTTCAAATATATGACCAAAATGTGTATGGCAAAGAAGGGTGGCGTTACTTGCAATCCAGCATCTGATCAAAGTTCTGCTTCTTCCTTATTTATTACTATTGTTGGCTTCTTCAGAAATTTCTTTTTGATTTCAACATTATCTGTCTGATACTGATAGAAAATTTCCATAGTATAGGGAGGAAGTTTGCAGTCCTTAAGCCTGCAGCACAGAGTTAAGAGGCCAGAAGTAGGTCTTTACAGTGTTCAGTTCCATTGGTCTGGTTTTGGCTAGGCTCAGTGATTCTAATGCTGAGTGAATCATGGTCTTCAAGATAACTGGGAATGTGGGTGTCTTTGATGAAGATGAAACCAGGAAGATATGACCAACCTGTATCCCAACTAATCTCACCTCTAGTATTTCTTTTATTTCAGATGAGTGGTAGAATTATAACAATGAATCTTTGAGACTTGGATGAAGTCACACATGTAATTGTGTTAACTGGTGTATTTCTATTTTCAACAAAGAACTATAAAACAGTAAAGAAGGGCAAATGGAATTTAATGGTTAAATGACAACTTTTTCTGGTAGAGAATAAATACTGAGTTATATTCAACTTTTCAGCTTTTATTGGAATAACTGGTGACAAGAAATTGCAAATGATTTGTAGTAATTTTGAGGCTATTTAGCATGTGTTTTAAAGCTATTTACTTGGCTTGAAAAATTAAATGGAATATTAGTAACATATTATGAGATACCTTATCATCTTCCTTTTTTGGAGGAAATTTTGATACTCTTTTTGTTTTCAGGAAAGCTTAGCTCCTCATTCATGTAAATATGTTTATGTTCAGTGATCCAGTGCACCACTGTACCCCTGATTTCAACCATCAATTAGACATGTAATTTCAGTACATGTAGAAATTGCATGACCCTTCACTGTGATATGGAATTCACAGCATCTGAGTACTTTGCTACACAGTAGTGATCTGCATTCCCTTTTTTACAATAATAAAGTACAGTTATTCTGTCATTCTCATTCAAATTCTCTAAAAGAGAACAATGGTTTTATAATGGTTAAAATGTGCCAAACAACACATCAAATTTGCTTTCCTCACAGCTCTTTGATGATAGCATCACTGTGTAGACCTGATATAAATGATGCTTATGTGGCTGAGTTCCACCCCAGCCAAGCAATGTTCACCAAAACTAACTAATAAACACTGCACATCTGTACAGCCAGAATTTCATCTTAACCTTGATCTGATTTAATCTCCTTAATTAATTAAAAGATTTACATTTTACATTCTGTGGAACATGAAATGTGAATATGATCCAGCGTAATAGTCTTTGTTATTAAGCCATGACCAACACAGATAGAAATTATGATAAATTAATAGTTTCTTGTTTGCTGCTTATCTGCTCTGAAATTCTTTAACAAAGTTTAGATGTAAACTTACCATCTAACTCAGGCATAACATTACAGGAATTTAAAATTACACAATAGTTTTATTCATATTATAATTAAAATGCTAGGCTTGTTAAAATTTAAAAACAATGTCTTGAATTTAGCACAACAAAACATTTTTTTGTTATTGTTAAAAATTACATGTCTGCTGTTGGGACCAGTTCTATTTTTCTGACATAAATATCTAGAATACTTTTCAGAAGTCTTTCTTGTTTCTACTTAATTTTCTGTATCTGACATTATTGGCACAATATGAATCTCCTAAAATAAAGCAAACATATGAGAGATAGTGAGCTGAGCATTATGGTATAAAGGCATGTTTGCTTCAAACTATGAAATTCATTCTGATTAAAGTTTTAAAAAAAACCTACTGTCAGTAGGCCATCTCAAACAAAACTTAAGAATAAATGATACAAGAGAAAGCTATACATAAAAGGAACTATTTTTATTTATTACTTGGTTTTATTACTTTATCAAGTATTTCATAAAATAAAATTTACCTGTAAAGTCCATGACTCAATGAATCAATAAAAACCATGAAAGTTTTGCAATTTATGAAGAATCTAATGTTTACTCTGTTATACTTTTTCCCTTAAAGAGAATTAGGGTAAATAAATTTATTAAATTTTAAATACTGTTCTATAAGTTTTAAAACATGAATATTAAAAATAAAAAATAAAACATGAATAATCTCCTATTTAGATACAGTGGCATTACAGAAATGATATATTATTTTCCAGACAATTCCCAATGAATAGAACCAACAGGTATTTCTAGTACATGTTGGTATAGATTTTAAACTTTCATGTAAATTCATCCTAGTATATGAAATTTCTGGTTTTAATGTAGAAATGTTTTATGATTGGTCCGTGGTATTGAACAAGTTATTGTTTTACTTACATAACTACTGATTGATGTTTTTTCATGACTTGTCATCAATTTATTGTCTAGTTTCTTATTTCTGCATGTTTGGTCATTTCCACTTTTGACCTACAAGACTAAAGATAGCAAGAATCTTCCTCCACATGTACTTCAAATGAGAAAGGTTTTGTAATGGCAACTTTCTTCACATTTGCCATATTTTTTCCTTATGACTCACTTTTCCCCTACATTTTTTTACTTTAATTCTTTTATTCAATTCTATTTTTTAATCTTCATATATATATATATATATATATATACATACATATATATATACATATATATATATCATAATTTAAAAGTTATCTGATGCATTTTGTTGTTGTTCAAATAATATTGTCAGGTAGAAAAATTAACATCAAATAATAGAAATATGTAATTTGTCTTTGCTTACTATATTCCAATACTCTTTTCCTAAAGAGTGTAAATCCATTTTGACATAGGTCATTTTATTTCTTTCATAAAAACTTACTACTTATTACAAAGTATGTACTGAGAAAGCCCCTTAATTTTTGCTTTTCTGGCTGTTGTTTTTTAAGGTTTCTATTTTTCCAGTGAAACACCATGACCAAATAGAAGTACAGGAAAGGGCTCTTTGTCTTACATGTCCACATTGTAGTCCATCATTGAAGGAAGCCAGGGCAGGAACTCAAGAAAAGCAGAAATCTGGAGGCAGAAGAAGATGCAGAGACCATAGAAGAGATATATTTTCTGACATGTACATTATGACTTGCTCAGCCTGTTTTCTTATTGAACTCAGGACCAAAAGCTAAGGAATAGTCCCTCCCACAACATGCTTGACACCCCTTCGTCAATCACTAATTAAAAAATATCCTATAGGCTTGCCTACAATCTAATCTTCTTAATTGGGGTTTTGCCCTCTCAGATGACTTGGCTGCTGTCAAGTTTACATAAAACTATTTAGCATGCTGAAAGTGCTTTTATTTCATATTTAAATGAGATTTCACTAAATTCAATTGCTAGGTTTTACCTTCATCCTTTCTGGATTATGATTATGATTACAACTTTCTAAATAGTTTTTTAATTTAACTACTTTGTTCTATAATGAAAGATATTAAGGTCCTTCCTGACCAATGGAGATTGAGAGTTGGCTCAGTAGTTAAGAGCACTTACTGTTCCTGAAGATGACTTGGGTCTAGTTCTCTATCCACACATGACAGGTATATCCTTTGTAAGCTTAGTCTGAGAGAATATGTTATGCTCTTCTGGCCTCTGAAGGCACCACACATGTAAGTGGTACATATAGATGTATGGAGGCAAACATAAATGAATCTTTACATGATTATCAATAAGGCAGTATATTTACATTTTTTAAAAAAGTTTCTGGATGTAGGGGAACGCCAGGACAGAGTAATGAGAGGGGGTTGAACGGAGAAAAGAGGGAGGGAAGGGGGCTTATGGGACTTTCGGGGAGGGAGGAAACGGGAAAGGGGAAGTGATTTGGAATGTAAATTAAAAAAATAAAATAAAATAAAATTAAAAAAAAAGTTTCTATTTTGTTTCTTTTTTATTAGGTATTTTATTTATTTACATTTCAAATCTTATACAATTTCCCCATCCCCCCCCCAAGAAAGCCCCTATCCCATGCCCCTCCTCCTGCTTCTATGAGAGTGTACCCCCACCCACCAACCCACTCCCACCTCCCTGCCCTAGCATTTCCCTACACTGGGGTATCAAGCCTTAACTAGACTAAGGGTCTCTTTTCCCACTGATGCCCCAACAAGACCATCCTATGCTACATATATGGCTGGTGCCATGGGTCCTTCCATGTGTACTCTTTGGTTAGTGGTTTAGACCCTGGGAGCTCTGGTTGGTTGATATTGTTGTTTTTCCTATGAGGTTGCAAACACCCTTCAGCTCCTTCAGTCCTTTCTCTAACTCCTCGATTGGGGACCCCATGATCAGTTCAATGGTTGACTGTAAGTGTCCAACTCTGTATTTGTAAGGCACTGGCAGAGCCTCTCAGGGGACAGCTATATCAGACTCCAGTCAGCATGAACTTCTTGGCATCCACAATGGTGTCTGCATTTGGTATCTGTCAAGAAAATTGTCCATTTCATCCAGATTTTCCAGTTTTGTTGAACATAGGCTTTTGTAGCAGGATCTGAAGATTTTTTCAATTTCCTTGTATTCTGTTATATCTCCCTTTTCAATTCTGATTTTGTTAATTTGGATACTGTTTCTGTGCCCATGGTTAGTCTGGCTAGGGATTTATCTATCTTGTTGATTTTCTCACGGAACCAGCTCCTGGTTTTGTTGATTCCTTGTAAAGTTCTTTTTGTTTCTACTTGGTTGATTTTAGCCCCACGTTAGATTATTTCCTGATATCTACTTCTCTTGGGTGTATTTGTTTCCTTTTGTTCTAGAGCTTTCAGGTGTACTGTCAAGCTGCTATTGTATGCTCTCTCCAGTTTCTTTTTGTAGGCAATTAGCGCTATGAGTTTTGCTCTTAGGATTGCTTTCATTGTGTTCCAAAAGTTTTGGTATGATGTGCCTTCATTTTCATTAAGTTCTAAAAAGTCTTTAATTTCTTTCTTTATTTCTCCTTTAACCAAGTATTGAGTAGAGCGTTGCTCAGTTTCCATGTGT
This sequence comes from Tokudaia tokunoshimensis, assembly GCA_036184795.1. Taxonomy (NCBI): domain Eukaryota; kingdom Metazoa; phylum Chordata; class Mammalia; order Rodentia; family Muridae; genus Tokudaia; species Tokudaia tokunoshimensis. The sequence goes on along the minus strand of BTHU01000004.1, from coordinate 16,596,596 downwards.
TTGTGGATTTTCCATTGCTTTTGCTGTTATTGAAGACCAGTCTTAGTCTGTGGTGATCTGATAGGATGCTTGGGATTTTTCATTCTTCTTATGTCTGTTGAGGTCTGTTTTGTTATCAATTATATGGTCAATTTTGGAGAAGGTACCATGAGGAGTTGAGAAGAAGGTATATTCTTTTGTTTTAAGATGAAATGTTCTATATAGAAATCTGTTAAATCCATTTCATCCATAACTTCTGCTAGTTTCATTGTGTCTTTGTTTAGTTTCTGTTTCCATGATCTGTCCATTGCTGAGAGTAGGGTTTTGATGTTTCCCACTATTATTGTGTGAGATGCAAGGTTGGGCTTTAGTAATGTTTCTTTTATGAATGTGAATGCCCTTGCATTTGGAGCATAGATGTTCAGCATTGAGAGTTCATCTTGGTAAATTTTTTTTCTTTGATGAGTATGAGGTGTCCTTTCTTACTATTCTTCACTATTATTGTGTGAGATGCAAGGTTTGGGCTTTAGTAATGTTTCTTTTATGAATGTGAATGCCCTTGCATTTGGAGCATAGATGTTCAGCATTGAGAGTTCATCTTGGTAGATTTTTTTTCTTTGATGAGTATGAGGTGTCCTTTCTTATCTTTTTTGGAAACTTTTGATTGAAAGTCCATTTTGTTCAATATTAGAATGTCTACTCCAGTTTGTTTCTTGGGACCATCTGCTTAAAAAATTTTTTCCAGCCTTTTGCTCTGAGGTAATATCTGTCTTTGTCACTGAAATGTTTCCTATATGCAGCAAAATGGTGGGTCCTGTTTCTATATCCAGTCAGTTAGTCTATTTATTTTTTATTAAGGAATTAAGTCCATTAATGTTAAGGTATATTAAGGAAAAATGATTGCTGATTCCTATTATTTTTGTTGTTGGAGGTGGAATTATGTTTGTGTAGCTATCTTCTTTTGGGTTTGTTGAAAGATTGCTTTCTTGCTTTTTCTAAGGTTTAGTTTCCCTCTTTGTGTTGGAGTTTTCTATCTAACAAGCTTTGTAGGGCTGGATTTGTGGAAATATATTGTTTAAATATGTTTTTGTCATGGAATATCTTGGTTTCTCAATCTACGGTAATTGAAAGTTTTGCTGGGTATAGTAGCCTGGGCTTGCACTTTTGTTCTCTTAGGGTCTGTATGACATCTGCCCAGGATCTTCTGGCTTTTATAGTCTCTAGTGAGAAGTCTGGTGTAATACTGATAGTTCTACATTTGTATGTCACTTGACATTTTTCCCTTACCACTTTTAATATTCTTTCTTTGTCTTGTGCATTTGGTGTTTTGACTGTTGTGTGAAGGGAGGCATTTTTTCTTTGGCCCAATCTATTTGGAGTTATGTAGGCTTCTTGTATGGCCATGGGAATCTCTTCCTTTAGGTTAGAGAAGTTTTCTTCTATAATTTTCTTGAAGATATTTACTGGCATTTTAAGCTGGAACCTTTGCTCTCTTCTATACCTATTATCTTTATGTTCGGTCATCTCAATGTGTCCTGGATTTTCTAGTTGTTTTGTGTTAGGAGCTTTATGCATTTTGCATTTTCTTTGACTGTTGTGTCAATGTTTTCTATGGTATCTTCTGCTTCTGAGATTTTCTCTTCTATCTCTTGTATTCTCTTGGTGATTCTTGCATCTATGACCCCTGATCTCTTTCCTAGCTTTTCTATCTCCAGGGTAGTCTCCCTTTGTGATTTCCTTATTGTTTCTACTTTCATTTTTAGATCTTGGATGGATTTTTGCAATTCTTTCACCTGTTTGGTTGTGTTTTCTTGCAATTCTTTAAGGGAGTTTTGTGTTTCCTCTTTAAGGGCTTCTACCTATTTACCTGTGTTCTCCTGTATTTCTTTAAGGGAGTTATTTATGTCTGTCTCAAAGTCCTCTATCAATATCATGAGAAGTGATTTTAAATTTGAATCTTGCTTTTCAAGAGTGATGGTGTATCCAGGACTTGCTATAGTGAGAGAACTGGGTTCTAATAATGCCAAATATCCTTGGTTTGTGTTCCTTATATTCTTTTTTAAATTTTTTTTATTAGGTATATTCTTTATTTACATTTCAAATGATTTCCCTCTTACTGGTTACTCCCTTCCCCAAAAGTCCCATATGCCCTCTTCCCTCCCCCTGCTCCCCAACCAACCCATTCCCATCTCTCCTTCCTGGTATTTTCCTACACTGCCACATTGAGCCCTTCCAGGAGCAGGTGCCTCTCCTTCCTTCTTCTTGGTATCCTTTGATATGTGAATTGTTCCTTGGGTATTCCAAGCTCTGGGCTAATATCCACTTATCAGTGAGTGCATATCATGTGTGGATATTTTTGTAAATGGGTCATCTCACTCAGGATGACATACTCCAGTTCCACCCACTTGCCTAAGAATTTCATGAATTCATTGTTTTTAATAGCTGAGTAGTATTCCATAGTATAAATATACCACATTTTCTGTATCCAGTCCTAAAACGACCCTGAGATTTCACCTCACACCAGACAGAATGGTTAAGATCAAAAACTCAGGAGACAGCTGGTGCTGGTGAGGATGTGGAGAAGAGGAACACTCCTCCACTGCTGGCAGGATTGCAAGCTGGTAAAACCACACTGGAAATCAGTTTGGCGGTTCCTCAGAAAACTCGGCATAATACTACCAGAGGACCCAGCTATACCACTACTGGGCATATACCCAGAGGACTCTCCAACAAGCAATAAGGACACATGCTCCACTATGTTCATAGCAGCCTTATTTATAATAGCCAGAAGCTGGAAAGAACCCAGATGTTCCTTATATTCTTATGCTTGCCTCTCAGCATCTGGTTATCTCTAGCACTACCTGTACTCACTGTCTCTGACTGGAGCCTGTCCCTGCTGTTTGCTTGGTTGTGTCAGAACTCATAGTCCAGCTGTCTTTGTGATCCTGTGATGCTGAGACCCTGGATATAAGAGCTCCTGGGAGTCAAGCTGCCTCTGGGATCCTGAAATCTTGATGTGGCCAAACTCCTGAGATCTTGTGATCCTATGATCCTGGGCATATTAGAGCATCTGGGAGTCAAGCATCCTCTAGGTGTTGTGGGACTTGGGTGGAGCTAGCCCCTGAACTATGCTCAGGACACTGGCTCAGACTGGAAGGAACCTGGGCAGGGCTTCCTGTGTCCCTGGATCCCAGGGTGTCCCAGTTACTCCCAATGTTGGGGCAGATGTTGTGGCCTCCTCACCTGTGATCCTGAGAATCTTAGAGCACCTGGGAGTTCAGCTTCCTCTGGGTGTTGTGGGATTGGGAGCAGAGCTAACACCCAAGGTCTATTCAAGGCACAGGCTCAGACCTGAAGGACTATCTTTAAATCTTTACACGATTCTTATTAAGGCAACATGCTTTGCACACATAGCTTTCACTTAGTACTTTCAAGATGATGTAATGATTCTTCACTGTATCAGATGACTTGTGAGATGATTTCCAAGCAGTTTGTTCTGTCTACATTGTGTTTTGAAAATAATTCTAGGTTTTTTTTCTTGTAAAAACTGAAAAAATGACTGAACTCCATGTCTTTTATGACCCCTTATTCAATGCAAAATATTCCAAATTAGCAATTAAGGTGAGCAGTGTCTATTACTGAGTTTAATATCAACAATGTCTTAGTTCCCTTTCCTGTTTGGCTGTGCTGTGATCGGCCAGTTTAGAGTCTACAGGTACAGTTGGAAAGTCTTATATCTTTTGCTCTTTGTTCCTCTGGCTCTTAAACTTTTTCTATCTCCTTTTCCACAAGCTTCTTTGAGCTCTGAAGGGAGGAATTTGAGGGATATACCCCATTTATAGCTCAACAAAGGGGAGCGAGAACTTGTAGAGACCATATCCAGAGGTTAAGCACCCCAGTTGAGGGAGGGTCACCCACCACCCACCCATCTCAAAAATTTCAACCCAGAATTGCTCCTGTCTAATGGAAATAAAGGAACAAAGTGTGGAGCAGAGACTGAAGGAAAGGCCATCCAAAGACTGTCCCACCTGGGAATCCATTCCATATGCAGCCACCGAACCCAGACATTATTGGTGATGCCAAAAAGTGCTTTCGGACAGCAGCCTGATATAGCTGTCTCCTGAGAGTCTCTGCCAGAGTCTTACCAATACAGATGCAGATACTTGCAGCCAACCATTTTACTGAGCATGGGACCCCAATGGAGGAGTTAGGAAAAGGACTGAAGGACCTGAAGGGATTTTCAACCCCATAGGAAGAACAACAATTTCATCCAACCAGACCCCCTGGAGCTCCCAGGGAATAAATGACCAACCAAAGAATACACATGGAGGGACCCAGGGCTCCAACTACATATGTATCAGAGGATGGTCTTATCTGGCATCAATGGGAGGGAGGTCCTTGATCCAGTGGAGGCTTGATACCCCAGCATAGGGGAATGCTAGGGTGTTGAGTCAAGAGTCCTTGGATGGGGGTAGCACCCTCATAGAAGCAGGGGCAAGGGGAGGGGATAGGGGATTTTCGGAAGGGAAACTTGGAGGGGGATAGCATTTGAAATGTAAATAAATAAAATAACAAATAAAATGTTTTTTAAAATAGAGCTATATGTTTCAAGGATGTGCTCTCTGGATAGTATCAAGTTGTGCATCTGTTCCTCTCTCCTGCAGAAGGAAGCTTCTCTGATGGTGACTGATTACAACACTGATCTTTGGGTATAACAGAATGTCATTAGGAGTAATTTTATTTGGTACCCTCTCCAGCATCTTTACCATCCAGTAGAATTTGGTTTTACTCTAGGTCTCCGGGCAATCTTGTCCCTTGTTCTTTGTCACCCAAGCAGTGTTGAATATGGCTATGAATTGGATATGGATTCCATCTCATGTAGTAGGCCATAAGTCAAACGACATTTGTTGGTTATTCCCATAGTCTTTGTTCCACCATTGGCTAAGCATATTTTGCAGGTAGAACAATTGTAGGTCAAGGGCTTTGGAGCTGGATTAGTATGTACCATTCAGAGTATCTTCAGGGTTCCAAGAACATTAGAATGTAAGGATGAAGGCTTCATTTAGGTACCAGATCTACATCTCAATATTCAATAAATTGTGTAGGTGCTGTCTTCAGCAATGGCACCTCATTGTTGGATTGCAGAAAGTAATCCATCATCTTAACCACTGTGTAAGTTGTTTGGTTATTCCAATGGAACCCCTTTGGCCCAAAACTTAATTGAATATAACTCGGTCTAGGTATTGGAATCCATGTTCTATGAGAAGAGATGGGTAGATGGAACTCTGCCTCCTTCATTTTTAGGAGAATTTATGAAGATTCTCTTCATATATTTAGACAAATTTTGACTGCATTGGGTTTCCATATTATCCTTGGAATGCTTCTCAATATCATCTGTCTCTCCCTCCACTGCCTCCCTCAACTCTATGTCCCCTCTCACTCTCTACCTGATCCTTCTGTTTCCCATAACCAAACTGCCCTCACTCTACTCATAAAATCTATAGTTATTTATCCCTTCAAAAGAGACTCATGTGTCCTTCTCTTGTCCTTTGCTTTATACCTAACCACTTACTCCACATCCCTACCTGCATGAGCTGTCACTTGTGTTCTTGCTTTTAGCCATTTGACAATAGTAAGACGGAATCTCAGAATAGTTTTGATTTACATTTCCCTGACATTGCTGAGGATATTAAACATTTCTTTAAGTGTTTCTAAGCCATTTGAGTTTCCTCTGTTAATAATTCTCTGTTTAGACCTGTATACCAATTTAATTGGATTATTTGTTGCTTGCTATCTAGTTTCTTGAGTTATTTATATATTTTGGATATTAGTCCTTGACTAGATGTGAAGTTAGAAAAATCTTTCTCCATTCTGTAGTCTGCTGCTTTGTCTGAAAGGTGATATTCTTGGTCTTATAGAAGATTTTCAGTTTCATGAGTCCCATTTACTAACTGTTGATATTAGTGCCTATATTATCAGTGTTCTGTACAGGAAGTCATCTCCTGTGCTAATGAGTACAGAGGCTGTTTTTTACTGTCTCTTCTCTCAGGTTCAGTGTATCAAGTTTTATGTTGAAGTCTTTGATTCATTTGTAGTTGAATTCATGATTCTAAGTATGGATCTATTTTCATTCTTCCACATGCAGCCATTCAGTTTGACCATCGATTTCTTGAAGGTGCTATATTTTTTCCAGTGTGTAATTATGGATTCTTCTTTAAAAATCAGGGGTCCCTATATATGTGAATTTATGTATGGGCTTTCAGTTTGATTACATTGATCAATGTGCCTGTTTCTTTGCAAATAACATACTATTTTTACCTCTAGGGCTTTATAGTAAAATTTGAAATAAGGAATAGTGATATCTCCAGCATGTTTTTGTTTTAATTTTTTATGATTTTTTTTAGGAATCTTGGATTTTTGTGCTGAAAATTATCCTGTCACAATATGTAAAGATTTGTGTTGGAAATTTGGTGGGAATTGCATTGAATCTACATTGCTTTTTGTAGGATGGCCATTTTTACTATGTTAATCCTACCAGTTCATAAGAATGTGGATCTAAGACACCAATGACTAGCAATTGAATAGGAGCAGTCCAACAACTATCACTAGAGCTTTCATTTGGCATCCTATGGCTAATAAGATGAACAGTAATGCCATGGTGAGAGCCACTCCAAAAGAATATTTGGATAAATACATGTATATGTGTGTGTGTGTGTATTATATATACATATATATATATATGTATATATATATGCCAATTCATATGTGTGTATATCCTTTTTATATGAATGAATGAATATGCATATTCATTAATATATGTGCATTTTATAGTTTATGTGAATATATATGTGTCTGAGTGTCTATATGTATATGTCTGAATTCCCACTGCTGGGATGCCAATCCTCAAGAGAGGTAAAGGGAACACACCAGAGGTTTCTACCCTGGGGCCAGCATTTCCTAGGCGTTATCTAACTTGATTCAGACTCCTGATTCTGATAAAGATTTTGGTATTGTAACTTGGAAGATTTTCTGCTCTATTTTCTGAAGTATAATTCCTCTGGAAATGCTAGAATTGTGAAAAGCTCTAAATTCACTAAAATTTACTTTGTAGTTAAAATAATGCAGCCTGAAAATTCATTCAGAGCCAAACTAAAACAGAAGTCCTAATGCCCAGGGAGTTATTCTCATATCACTGATTTGACGCCTTCCTAGATATTTATAACATTTCTCCTGGTGCCCACTTTCTTGAATCATCCAGAGTTTTTATTTCACATCCATGCTCACACCAGAACCTAGTGCTATCCATTTAAACTTTCTGTTCTTCTTTATCAGATGCATTTTGTTATAACTGTCTCAGATTCATCATCAGAATATAATTCTCACCCTGCCCATTTGCCTGCAAATCTGATCATATTCTTTGGCTTGTTGGCCTCTCTATAATTCACTATCAACAGTGCTGTCTTAAACACAAGCTCTTGATCCATTTGACTTCATTACCTCCAAGTTACTTTCCATTCATTGAACTTTCAGGAGAAAAATCAAGAGATTTTTGGAAGATACTACACTGTGTTAATAAACTGTGTACAAAGACAAGGAAATATAGAATGCCAAATTGAATATGCATTTCAGACCAACATACTTATAAAAATAATCATTCATTGTCTATCAGAAATTCAAAATTTCTTCGCCATCCCTTGATTTTTTTTGTTTATTAATTAAACAAGGCTGTCTTCTATAAAAAGCACAACAATTATTTATGATTATTTTTTAAACCACAGCACTGTCATTCTTGTTATTCTTCCTCCATTCTTCCTTAAACAGCAATATTTTCAATCCCAGGAGATTCTGTTGGACTTGGGTTTTTAAGTTTTTGCATATCATTTGTGTGATCATTATTTCAGAAGAATACAAAGCTTTAGTACTGAATTCTTAGTAAATTTCTATGGAAAACCTGGTTCTCTCATTAGTTCACACATTGTGCTTTGCTTCACCCTTGTATTTCTTAGAGTTTTAACATATAGAACATCAAATAAGGATAATTTTAAGAGGAACAGGTTTGTACAGAACTGTGCCCAGCACATGAGGACCCAGAGGACATCAATCACAGCAGTCCTCAGCAGCATGGTCCTGAGCTCTTTGAAGTCCCAAAGAACAGAACTCATGTTGGAAGAGACCACAACTCCCATGGTTGCCCCACAGCAAGGACAGGGAAGAATGATTGATTCCTTGTCTTTCATCAGATTGTGGAAAAACAGAAAGACAAACTTCATCAATTACATAAAGGGAGGGAAAACCAGGTGGGGAAGCACCCAAGATTTGCAGATATCATGCACAATGAATCAAAGGAATAAATGAATCTAAATAGTAAAGATGAACAATTTTTAAAAATTACATCCATCTACATGTTATAATATTAAAAATCATCATTTTTAAATGTCAAACTTGTACTTCCAGGTGTGAAATGAGTAATGGAGTGCACAAGTCAGTTTTTAGTATATAAATTTCCTAGAACAGAAAAAACTTCAGGTAGCTTGTATTTAAATTTGGCTCCTGGATTGAAGCAGCTGGGTCTACAGTATGCTGACTCAAAGTTTCTGAGCCTGAAGGGAAAGGCATTGCAGTAGAAAGCTGTTCACCACATGCTATTTAAGAAGAAGAGAAAGAGGGGGGTCAACCCAGAGTTCCCAAAGACATACTCACAATGAGCTAGTCCTTGCAGCTAAACCCCATTTCCTTTAGTTTCTGAAATGTCCAAGAGTAACAACACTAATGGAAAAAGTAACACGTGGGACTTGGGGACACTAGGATTCTGCTTCATGTTTAGGTTTGGAAAACTGAGGAATGTTCTATCTTTTTAGAATTATATCAATGGTTATGTTGTCTAAATTAAATATAGAAATGATGAGCACATGATGTTGTTACTAGAAGCTTAATATCATACCTTCATGAAAACAAATTTGTCCTTGGATACTTTCAAGTTTGAATTCTGAAAGTTAATGGATAGGCACTTAATTTAAGAAAATTACCACGTAAGTACATATAAATATTTGTATAAGTAGAGATGAGAATATTCATCCATGATTCAATATGTGTAAGCAACATAAGCATAATAATAGATTACTAAAATAAGTAAAGAATGTAATTACTACCAAATTTGCTGTTAATGAGTCCTTATTAAAAGTCATGGTTAGTTAAGATACATAATTTTTTGAAAACAGTTATGAAGCATCATATAAAAGAGAATCCCATTTTTTTAGAAAAAGAAATATATGTTGATGACCACCTAATCAAGAATAACTACTAGAAAGAAAATCTCAACTGCTAATATCTCTGAGGGATGAAGTAATGGGTAGTTTTCACTTTGTTTGTATAATACCTTTAAAATCCATGCTCTATAATAATGTGTATACATAAAATCTCCCTTGGATGTATGAGGGTACAAGTTCTGACAGCTTTCTCTGGTGTGTGGTGTGTTCCTAAGACCTCAGCAGAGAAATATAGTGTCTCATCTCATAATAAAGCTGTCCTGTGTCATTGATTCCAAACTCTGGCCTCACCCCTACCCATGGAACCCACTGTCCTGCTCAGCATTCTGTTATTAGATTTTGTCTTTTTCTGGGTGACATATGAATGTAATCATAGAGTCTGTAAATTCTTCTGTTTCATTTCTTTTAATTAGCAAATTTTAATTACCAATTTCTTTATAATTTGTTATTGTTGATGATGATGTTGCTTTTCTCTTTCACTGAAAACTCACAATCATTTGCTTATGTCTTAAACTTACTTTGCCATAGCTAGTGAAAGTACATACACCTGATGAGGTACTTGTAAATAGATTTGTTGTAATAGGAGTATACAGGCTGTTTGAGAGTTTTTCTGTTTTATTTTAAGACAGAATTTGGTTATGTTTTTTAAACTGGCAGCTACTGTGTACATCCTGCCCCATCCTCCAAGGAGTTGGGATTGTCAATGTGTTTCATCAAATGGAAATTTCTTTTAGGCGATTTACTCTACCCTGAACTAAATCTTGCTTTAAACTTAATTGTGGTTCTTTTAAAGATACTTAGGAAGGTCACGCTTCCCATGCCCTTGGCCTCTGATCAGACCGACAGTCCTAATTATTTTAAGCTATGGAGCAAAAATGAGATTTAGGAAAAAATAAAACCTCCACATGTAACCTAAAGTTGCCCTCAAGTCACCAGCTAAGCTCCTGTTGTATAAATTACTTTTAGTAAGCCCAGTATTCCTTTTATTAGCACTGTTCCCCCTTCTGTTGGATAGAACCCACTTGCTAACCTATTAAATAAAATTGCTTATAGATGTAGATTTTTATGCCTTTAAAATGTTAATGTATGGCTTGTTAAATGTTAAAGTGGTAAATAGTTTCTAGGAGCTCTTATGTACTAAATTTCATTTTGTAACTCTCAGCATTTAAAAAAAGAATTCATAAGATATTTGTCAAGTCAGAGCCTTCATAAGCTTGGTACTTTCAATATATTATTCCACAAAAGAAATTAAAGTAATTAGATGATAATGTCAGTGTCACATTAAACTGCCACTGTTATAGAACAGAAAGCAGCCTCTTGCTCAGAGAGCAGGGAATGAACAGTTATAAAATAGAACTAGGAACTTTAGCTATTGCTACAAGCTGAGAATAGCTTTCAGGTCATTCACCTGTTCTACGCTCATTTCCAACAGGATATTTACAACTCTTATTGAATTAAATATTTAGTGTAGATAATTGAAATGATTTTTTGACTCATATTGTTTTCTTTAACACTACTCATGTCATCAATGTCACTGTAGTGTAATCATAGAGTAAGTGAGATCAAACCTGAGATAATGTTTTAATATTGCATCTAATAATTACAATTGAAATGTTGGCTTTTGATTTTATTGTAGAGTTTTAAACTGTATGGATAGACTTGGTCACTGGCTTATATTGCTAAGAGGCATGGCCCAACATTATGCATTTTTAAAAAACTGACCCAGATATTTTTGATATGTCTCCTATATTAAGATCCCTTACCCTTTAATAATTTATGAATCAGAATACCAACACTCCAAATTTTAAATAATTTATTCACATAGAAGAAAGAGGGAATAATAAAGATACAAGAAAAGAATGATGGACTTCTATTTACCCAAGAGATAAGGGATAGACTTACCTACCTGATCATTCCAGCACTGGTGGATAGACAGGCAAGAGATCACCTTAATATGGCTTTTGGCACCTGCATTACAATGGGAATGTATTGTCTCGGTAATAAAGACCAGAAGCTGAAGTTCAAGACACCAGCAGTGTCTTTTCTTCCCACAACTGGGAGGAGAATCTGCCACCTGCCCACTGCAGACTATGATGGTTTACTGTTGATCTTTGGTGTTCTTTGATGTAAGGACACAGAACACTGACATCTACCATCATAAACCCTGTTTTGTCGTTTTTTATTATTTTTCTCTGTGAATGTCTCCTTCTGTATTTTTGCTTCCTCTTCTTATGAGCATGAATCATATTTTATATTCTGTACTGGAGGGCCAACTCTAACAAACTCACTTTAGACATTTTTCCCCCCTGGTCATCATGTGTGATTCAGGGCTTGAGGTTCCAATGTATTTTTGCAGGGGGAATAATTCAGTCTACATTTATTGCATGCTGCCTGTGGGAAAACAGATGTTTAGAATATTCTGCTTGCTAAATAGATTTACCCTTTACAGCAAATTATTGTTGCTAATCTTCAGAATGTTTCCCTGTCTCTTCATTATAACACCCAAAATGGGTGGATTAGAACCTCAGAGTTCAGCTCTTATTGAACTATCACGGGTTTTTTTTTTTTTTACTACATACCTCATTGGGGATTTATCATTAGAATTTTTATTATGTTACTTTAAGGTTCATGGCAAATTGTAGAGTTCACATGAATGAAAAGATAACTATGATAGTTAAGCTAATTAACATGTATATTATTCTGGTTACTGAAACCCTGTGTTTCTAAAACAGCTAACATTTACTCATTTAGACTAAAACCATAGACACTTCTTTGCTATAATCTTTATACTGAACATTAATTCTGGAGTTATTCTGGACACTTGATACGTTGTGTTCTCTGACATACATCTAAATACTTTCCTCCTCATTCTTTCTCCAAGTAAAAACATTGATTTCTATCTATGCATACCTGAATTTCTGAAGGTTTTATGTCTCAGTATATAATTGTTCTTATTTCAGTTAGCATAATGTCAAGGCTCATCCATGTGTGGCATAGGGCAGAATCTTGTTCTTTTAGAATTGAATAATAGTCTATTTTACTGCAGTTTAAGTGTATTCTCTTCTGTCAACAGAATGTTTCAGGGTTTTGGCTACTACAAATTCTCATACAGAGGACATGAGGCTACACATAACTTTACAAGGTAGGTTCGATTTCCATAAAGATTTAGACCAGAAGAGAGATTGGTAAGACACAAGATTGATCTCATATTAATTGCTTTAGAAGCTTCATACTGTTTTCTGGAATAGTTGTATGAATCCAAATTCTTGCCAGTGCTCTACAAAAGTCCTTCTTTCTTCATATTCTTGACAATATTGGTTATCTTCTAAAATTATAATTTAAGAAAAACAATAACAAAATCAGAAAACAATATCAAAAATAATAAACAATAAAAAGCAATGAGCAGTTCAACATGAAAAAGTCTTTCAAACATTGCTTATATGAATTATATCAGGTTGTTTCTCCGATTATTGGTATGGATGATTTTTTTTTTTGATTAACTGTCTCCATAACGTTTTGCACAATGCAATCCTTTCTTCAAAATATAACTTATTTAGCTTATCCAATTTCTGCCAACTATAACCTGTAAGTTTTTAGCCATACAGCAAACTGTTTTCTTAAACATATCATCTTTTCCTAGTCACCATTCTTACTATCCTAAATTTGTGGTACAATTTCCACTTCTGGAAATATCTTTTTTCAAAAGTTGCTTCTCCTGGTACCAGGAGGCTAAGGCTGGAAAACAACAAGTTCAGAGATAGTCTGGGTAAAATTGAGAAACTTTGCTTCAAAACCTTTGTTTCCTTCATTTTATTTCTTCCAAATAATAAGAACTTGATAAAGAAACCGTAATATATGTCCCATACCTTTTTCAGTTTTATTTTAATTAAGTCATGGGTTTCATATGGCATACTCCTGTGTCATATGTCATCATGTAATTTGACTTTATACACACATACTCAATAGCCTTTCTTGGTCCCATGCCCTGTTCCTTCAAAATAGCATACACTCTTCTCTAAAACCCTTATTATTAAATTTTAAGTCTTGTGTGCATATGAACAAAAACGCAGTATTTGTCTTCCTGGACCTCTTAATTTCCACTTAGCGTAATTATTTACAGGCCCATCTGTTATCTATTTTCTTCTCCTGAAAATGACATTTCATTCTTTTTAACAATGAAATAGTACTAAATTAAGCATAGACATCATTTTTGTTATTCTCTAATCTAATGGGGAATGCCTAGGCTAATTCCATATATCATCTATTGGAAAAATGTACTTCACTTAACATGAGTGTACAGGAATCCCTGAAATGTGTTTAACTGAATCCCCTTATGTAAGTACCCAAACATGGTACAGCTACACCATATGATGATTCTATATTTATGTCCTAAGGAGCCTTACCACTGATTTCCATAGTGGCAGCACTAATTTACATTCACTTCCAGTATTTGTTTTCATTTGGTTTCTTCTTGACAGTCATTCCTATTAAATGCCAGAATTTTTGTATACCTTGTTTTGTGCTTTCTAGATTAAGGTCAGTTATCATTTTGCCATATATTTATTTTCTCTTTTGAATTTTCTGTCTTAATATCTGTCTGTACTACTCATTTATACACTTAATGATTAGCTGATGTGGAGACCTTAATGTTTTTAACTCGTTGTAGATTGTGTATTAATTTCAGAGACAATGGGTAGCAAATAAAGACATTCTTCTGCTTGGTGGTTATTTTCGCATTCTATTGTTCCCTTAATTGTAGGGAAATTTCTATCTTAGACAATCCTAGTAACCAATTTTTGTTCTCATTTTCTGGGGCCTAGTATATGTCACCTTGAAACCTCACTCTAGGACATTTGAACTTAAGGTAAATTATTTCATTAAATCTTTCTGCATTAAAAAAACTGTATTCTAAGAGCTTGAAGACAACGTGTCCTGATATTATTAAGTTTTCAGTGGAAATAACATAAAAATTAAATTGTAAGAATTTAAATATAATGAATTTATTATTGTACCTAGCAGAAACCCAAACAAGTAGGGCTTTAAAGAAAATTGATTCTACAGTTCAATGTTATTATATTTCTTTCATAATTTCAATCTGTCTTTCTAAAGGTTGCTTCATCTTTGGACTTGCAATGAGACAACTGTACCAATTCAGAACATCTTAGGGGAGAAATAAGACTGGGAATCATAAATCAATCATTTCCTTCAGTTTGCATAATTTCAAAGGCAAGAAAATCTTCCTGTGACATACCAGGCAATTTCTCAGCACATTGGACACAACACAACCCTAACAAAAGGACCAAATTGATAACCATCAAGGAAACTGATACCTGTATATTGCCTTAAGACTGATCTGTGTTTGAAAAGAGGATGGTTTCTCACACCATGTGAGGGATACTACTTATATGTTCAAATTCAAGAATTGATAAATTGAAAAAAGAAAACAAATGTAGAGAATGTCGATAAAATTCTGTGCTAATCCTTCAACACGTATGAACACATGCTGAGTTCTCCAACTGTTTCTGTGAGAGAAGTATGGTAAGAAAGTTTTAAAACTCTTGATCTAACTCATTCTCTTACAAAATGCTTTTATTTTCATCCTGCACTAGTTTTGCTAGGTATTTTTACCCTGTGTTAGATTTTAGAAACTTAGAATGCTTTGTTCCTATTTTAGTTAAATTGAGTTTCAATACATCACCCTATTAACCCTTGACTACAGTGATATCTTGTTTGCCATTTTTTCTTAAATAAGAATTGCCCCATTATTTCAGTGAATTATAACTTCATATATTAAAGCAATTCTATTATAATAAAACACTTCAGAAGTAAATATGTTTTCTAATCCTATTATCAGAGTATTTATGAGCGATTTTTCTATTTCTACTCTCAAACTAACATGTGAATGTATTAATATTTATAAATATGATAATTATGTCCATTCTGATTTTCTTTTGGGGAACATTTGTGAGCTTAGAAAATGTGTTAGTAATTCATTTGAAAATTACCATTTTGACTTAGAAGAAAGTTTTGCTGAAATCATTACTCTTCCCATTGAACTTACATTTACTCTTCATTAACCATTTAAAATGTACATATTTTGCACATTTAAAATGAACACTTTATCAGGAACATATACCTCCTCTTTTCTCTGAGAAATTAATTTGAACATTAAATTATAGTATTCATCTGTCTCTCTGGAGCACTCAGTTTTACTGTGAATCTTTAGTGCTTTCTTTGGGGTTTGAGTGAAAATTATTTTTACAATTTTTGTTAACAAATATATGCATTTTCTTATATTCCTAAATTAGTCACATTTACTCTATGTTCTGTAAGGCAGAGAAATCCAGGGGAGCAATCACTTGGACCTATGTTAGTCCTATGGTGATCACAATTGCTTTGACTTCTGAATGCACCCTACATTTTTAATTAAGACAATTATAGATAATACAAGGATTATATAAAAGACCCATGCTATACTTCACCTCAGTTCCCAGGGTACAGCACACATGTTTATTCTGAATATTATCAAAAGACACATAGCAAAGTATTTAAGTTGCAATGCTCATTCTTAGAGTTTTAAACTGGAGATTTCAACTGAAGTTGTGTCATCATATTTGAGCCCACCAAAAAGATATCTAAGGTGGGCTAATGATATTTAATAGTTTTAAGAATTGTGCATCAGAGGGATTCAGGCTGCTTGATTTGGAACATTAAAAATGTCATTGAAAAGTTTAAAACATTAAAAGTTTAAACAGTGCTTAAACATCTCAGTGAGCAACATCTGTTTCTGGTAAATATTTCATTGCTTATTAGGGAGAAAAGTTAAAGAAATAAACTACCAGTCATGGCAGGAACTTTTCATTAATTGAATTAAACACATGCCAGGCCATGACATTAGCAACCTCTAGTCCATTATTACATGCCCCAACCCCAATTAAATATGACTAACACCTAGATTTATAAGATTGTACTAATAATAGTCTTTTTCACTTACCTGTAGGCTTGGATTTTTCAAAACCTAGTTTAATAAAGTGTATCAAACATTTCTTTTTTTTTATTTTGTAAGTTTTTTTTATTTACAGTCCAAATCTTTTCCCTTTTCCCGTTTCCTCCCTCCCTTAAAATCCCATAAGCTCCTTTCTCTCCATCTTTTCCCCATTCAACCCCATCTCGCTTCTCTGTCCTGGCATTTCTATCCCTCTTCTAGCCCACTGTCCAAAGTTAGGGGAGAAAAGTTGGTAAATGGGTTAAGGGGATGTAGATCTGTTTAGATGTCTTTCTTTTGGGGGCGATTCCAATCCTTGTTTATCAGGATACCAGCAGTCCATTTCAGTAGTGTCAGTATACCAAACACAAATCAACAGTGGTTACACAATCCAGCAGAAACTGCTAGGACTCCACTATATCAGCATGAGTCAGCAAAAGATAGAGTTTTCCCACAGCCAGCTAGGATGACAGGAAAAGTTCTCTGCCATGCCTCTCTCAAGGAAGTGAAGTTCAATGAAGACATAAGACAAAGAATTGCCAGGCTAGCTATGCATGTGACTGTCACTGTCCATTGATTCCTATTTATGCTCTCTCGAAACATCATGTGCCCTCCTACAGGTTTTGCCTCAGCCAAACACCATGAGAATCTGCACCACATGACACAACCAGAAACTTCCAATTCACTTACTATCTCCATGCTTAATGACTTCTCTCCCATCAGGGCAACCCTCTCAGAAACACAAAAACATCTATGGAGCTTGTCTATAGGGAAGTATGTGAGTGAGGAGATGTCATGGATGAAGGAAGATCCATCTCACATTCACAAAGTGCCGCTTTTGAAGTTCAAGAAGATTAATAGAATTTCCTTTGTGAGTCTTTTGGCATTTCTCTCTAAAGCTCTGTCATAAAAGTCATACCAGAATATATCAATGAAGGAAGTTGAGAGTGAAAATGAATAAAATTTTGGTCTTATATAAACTCAATATAACTCAAAAAGAGCATTTTCCAGGAGATAATTGGAACAATTCATTAAAATCAGAAGAGACTAGGATTGATTTTCTTAGTGGCTCATTGATGCTAAGAGATTACTAGTTCACATCTGATAATGTGTGAGCAAAGAAAAGCCTGAAGATTTAGAGGGAAATAAGCCAGTTAGATTCTTCATTGAGATAAAGGAAAGTATGTTACCTTTACAGAAGCATTTTAGGATAACCACTATAATGACACACAAGGTCTGAGAAGTGCCTTGGAAGATGGAATGATCACCTGAGATTTAAAGGTAAGAGACAGGAGGGTTGAATAGCAAACTCATCAATACAAAAGAAAAGTAACAGAGGCCTGTCTTGTTATTTCAGAGAAAAAGCTCTAATGAAAAAAATAGAACTAGCTAGAGAGTTGATACTCCCTCTCATCGAATCTGTAATCACTTCTTGCTATATTATTTGAAGGCAACAGAATCTATAGTTTGAATGAGTTAGCAAAGGAGAATTTTTTAATGGTTCTAACCTGTACGAAGGTCAAAAGTCAACCTCAAAACATCATTTCATCCCTTAAAAAGAGGAATTCTCAACTACTCATGTAAAGATCTGAGGAAGGATCTCTCATTAGAAGAAATTAAATCCATAACATTCTCCCAAGCTTGATCTGCAACAGACTGCATTGAACAATTTCCAAAGGATTGTAGCTTTCAAATAAAATGGTCTGCAATTAATTCCTTTATACTTGAGCCCTATTTCTTCAGAAAATTCTGAACAACAGCAATACCCACCTATTTCTTTCTCCAACAGTAAACAGGTTGGTTTAGACTATCGTCATTATATCAGCTCATATAAAGAGAAAATATGTGCATGTAAATGATAATGGAATAGAGCTACACAATTATTTTTCTTTTGAAAATGAACCAGGTTGGCAGCCTTGCTAATAAACAGGGCTGAATGCTATCTTAGTCATATTTTTGAGGTTTGGAAAGCTGGATCTTGTAATAATTGCACATTACATCTACGTGCTTCAAATTAGGTTATAATGGCTATTATCATCAGAATGAATAGGAAAACAATTAACCATGATTAGCCTTTTTTGTGAAGAGTTACCTCCTTATTTTGGCATTCAGTTTGCAATCATTTTGAAATTAGCAAAGTGTTTCAATAATTTTATTTATTTATTTTTGTATTTCAATAGCACAAGAACAAATAAGTTTCTTAACCTTATGCGTTTCCATGAAGAGATAGGAAATGTGGCAGCATGTATTAGTGTACAAAGCTTACTCTCCCTAATTACAGAACAAAGAATGAAAAGAAATCTTTCTGATGTTTATTCTAGTTAAGTTTAAAACAAATCAACTTGAAATAACTACTATTAAATCCATTATTGCACTTTATGTTCTACCAAGAATGATTAACTTTCAATATCACAGGTCACTATTAAAGGTAAATGTTCCCAAATAAAAGAACAACATTATTTGACAAGCATTCATAGATGATGCAGCTGTGATGGCCAAATATCACTCCATTTGAGATTCTGAAAAATATTTTTATGATTGCCTTCTACTTGCATTTATTATACAGTCCATTTGATTACAGGTTCTCATATGCTGAGGCTTAGAAAAAGGATGATTTAAAACTGACTTCTTGTAGATCAAGGGCATAAACTCTTTGGGTTACTGATTTGAGGAGACTGCCTTTCTTGTCTTAGGGATGTGTTGGGATGCTGTAAGGACTGAATTGGAGTGAAATCCCTCAGGCTGCTGTGGTACAGTCTCAAAGTTCAAATGATGACAGCCAATGCATACAGTACTCCAGAAGTTGCATCTAATTAAAAAGGTTGCCTGTCCTTACCTATATGGTTTTGGGAGTGCCTAGGAACTGCAACTAGAGTAACCATCCAGCAGAAAGGATAGTTTTAAGTTCTTTGAAATGGTTGTAAATTACAGGAGGTTTCTCCGCAGATCTGTGTTACAATAAAAAGATGGTAACAACTTTGTATCCTCAACAAAAAGAGAGAAGTGTAAATCATAAGTTCAATTAAAAATTAATTTAGGATATAAAAAAGCCAGCAGAGGCTTATAATATGTGGTGCTACATGTAATACATGCGGTAAATGGTGTGAATGAAGCATTTCCCTCTACTGCCTTCAGTCCTTTGGGCCTATCACTCTTTCCATAGCTGCCCATTTCCTGTTCATTATTATTCCATATTGAAGAATTTCAAGAGCAAGTTCCTCACAATGTGTTATACCATAAATATTCAAAGATCAAATGTCACTGTCATTATTTTCTGGAAGTTGAAGTCTTTGGCATAATGCATTCTCAACAACCTTTTTGACTTTGTCAAATGATATATTTTTCAAAGCTAGGGCAAGATATTCTCCATTACCCTTCAACAGCACCAAAACCCTCCTTTTAGAATTGTAAAATAAATATATAGATTTATTTAAAAGTCTGTTGTATTTTACAATTTATATGACAATTGAAATCTATACCTTTTGATGTATTTGACTTCGGTCTGATTTATTTTTGTTCAAATCTTTTACAAATAATTCCCCTGTAGATAAAGCTGTTATGGTAAGAATCTCAAGTATCCCTCATAGGCTTATAATTTGAATGTTGGGTTCCTAACTTTTGCTGTTGTTTTAAAGATTATGGATCCATGCTTGCAGAAGTAGGTCACAAGCAGAGGGGAAGTTTTTCTTTATTATGATCACTAAGCTACAACCATGCAAATATTTCCCTCTCCTTCTTCCAGCTCCTACCTGAGCCAGTTTGCAGCCATGCCTTCCATTCATGGGAAGCTAAAACTAGAATCAAGTATACTTTTTCTTCTGCCTTTGTATCTGACAAGAATTTTGACATAGCAACAAAGAATTCAAGTCTGTTTAACTCTTTTAAGGCAAATGATTATCTCTTTACTGTGTAGTTATCTTTTTAAAATAGCAATGTGATGTAACATTGATAAACCATGCAATACAAAGATCATACAAATTAAATTAATATAGTAAATCTATAACATTTTCTAAAACCATTGCTTAGAATCAACCTCGAACATATGGGCACAGGGGAGAATTTCCTGAACAGAACTCCAATAGCTTATGCTCTAAGATCAAGAATTGACAAATGGGACTTCATAAAATTACAAAGTTTCTGTAAGGCAAATGATACTATCAAAAGGACAAAGCGGCAACCAACAAATTGGGAAATGATCTTTACCAACCTTACATCCACAGACAGAGGGCTAGCATCCAATATATACAAAGAACTCAAGAAGTTAGACTCCAGAGAGCCAAATAACCCTATTAAAAAGGGGGTACAGAGCTAAACAAAGAGTTCTCACCTGAAGAATATCTCTAACTCCCCAAAGTTTGTTTTCCCACTCATTTGAGGTTAATCTAAGCTAAAATATAGAAAATGTTGGCCAACTTTCTCCTCTACAAGTAATTACCTTCATGTGTATTAGTATGAATTGGAACCACACAGTAGTGATCTTTTACATGTGACATTTTTCCTTAAGAGGATATTGTTGAGATAGTAAGATGGGTAGCATGTAGAAGGGAAACCAGGTGCTTCTCACCCCTACTTACAAGAACCTAAGCATTTTATATTATAGTGAAAGGAAGTAACAAAAGAGGAACTTGCACTGGAATTATAAAAATCAGAAAACTAAGGGGATGTGCTAACTTGTTTTATGTCAACTTGACAGAAGCTGGATTCAATACTGGAGGAAACTTTAGCTGAGAAAATAGGTCCGTAAAACTGTTTTGGCAAATCAGGAGGGCATTTTTTTGATTAGTGATTGATAAGAGAGGACCCAGTCCATTGTGGGTGGTACCATTCCTGGACTGGTAGTCCTGGTTTCGAAAACAAAGCAGACTCAGTCAGTCAAGTGGAGCAAGTCAGTAAGCAGCATGCTTCCTGCTTCCAGGCATCTGCCCCAGATTGCTGCCCTGTTTGAGCTCTTGTCCTGAGTTCCTTTAATGATGAACAGTGACATGGAAGTGTAAGCCAAATCAACTCTTTTCTCAAGTTGCTTTGGTTATAGTATTTCATCACAACAATGATAACCCTAACTAGAACAAGCAGATACTCAGAAACATTCAGCGTTCATAAGATAATCAAATGTGTATTCAGTTAGAGATTTGTGAGGCAGAAGAGTCAAATAATAACACAGAGAAAGTCTTCATTGGTCATTGCTGGCTTTGAAGCTAAAAATAACTACAAAGAAATTAGCAATCTGAGCAAGCTCTAAAGATTAGAAAGTTCATCACATCAAACTGTTTTCCCATTACTTCTGTAAATATAGGTCACAGTTGTAGATTTTGATCTGTGACACTGCCTCAGATACAAGTTCTCTTTGTAATATTTTTTAAGCTTTAAACATTCTCTATACATTCTAAAGGCATGAGCAGTTTCAAATATACAATTATTATTTTTCAAAGTATATACCTTCCATTTCTTTATTTTTATCATTATTAAACGATTTTATCTATTTACACTCCAAAAGTTGCCATCCATCCTGGTCATCCCTCCCAGAGAGCTCTAGTTCTGTGCCCCATCCCCCACTTCTGAGAGAGTGCTCTCCCACCTACCCACCTACTGCCTGCCACCTTACCCCTACAAGCATTCTTCTTCCCTGAGATACTAAGTTTCCACAGGATTAAGCACATCCTCTCCTACTGAAGTCATGCCAAGCAGTGCTCTGCAACACATGTGCCCTGGGCCACAAACCACCCAGTTTTTGGCTTAGTCTCTGGGAGCTCTGAGGGGTCTGTGTTAATTGACACTGTTGTTCTTCCAATGGGGTTGCAATCCCCTTCAGCTCTTTCAGTCCTTCCTCTAACTCTTCCATTTGGTGCCCCAACCTCAATCGAATGGTTGGTTGGAAGTATCTGCATTTGTCTCAGTCAGTTACTGGTAGATCTTCTCAGATGACAGCCATGCTAGGCTCCTGTCTGCACAAACAATGTGGCCTCAGTTATATTCTCAGGATTTGGTGTGCACACATGGGATGGATCCCAAGTTGGGCAGGTCTCTGGGTGGGCTTTCTTTCAGTCTCTGCTCTATTTTTATCTCTGCATTTCCTTTAGATGGAAAAAACTCTGGGTTAAAAGTTTTGAAGATGGGTGAGTATGCCCCTGCCTAAACTGGGAGCCGTGCCTATCTACTGGAGTTGGTTTCTTCTAGTTTCATCTCCCTACTGTTGGGCATTTCGACTAATCATTAGGTCCTGATATCCTCTCACAACCCAAGTCCCTGGATCTTTCAAGGGATTTTTCTGTTCCTTAACCCCCAGTGCAGCATATTTTGATTCATTCTCCTGGTCACAACCCAGATAACCCTTAAGTGAAGAACGGATACAGAAAATGTGGTTCATTTATACAATAGAAAACTATTTAGGTATTAAAAATAAGGACATCATGAAATTTTCAGGAAAATGGACAGAACTAGAATATATCATCCTGACTGAGGTAACCCAGACCCCAAAGGACATGCATGGTATGTACTCACTGATAAGAAGATATTAGTCAAAAGTTCAGAATACCCATGATATAACTCACAGACCATAGGAAACTTAACAAAAAGGAAAGTCCAAGGAAAAAAACCACACACATGAGAACATTGGGCAACACCTACCTTCTAAAGAAAATCAATTTTACTAAGATATAGAGCCTTTCAACACCTCTTATGAAGTTCTAACTAAATACTTCTCTCCATTCATAATCACCTGAAAAGCAGACTTCATGTCATTTTGTGCTCTGATTTTGTAGATTTAAGATGTTCAATACCACTGTCATATTTAGACTTGAGAGTGACACACCAGAAAATCTGCAGGTTCAGAGTTCTTACTGCTCCTGCTTACTAAAGCTAGTGTTAATAAATAGTGGACTCCTAAAAGGTTACTTTTCTTTAAAAAAGAAATTGAATATTTTACTTATTTAAATTTCAAATGTTAACCCTTTCCCAGTTTCCCCTTTGCAAAACCCCTATCCCATCCTCTCTTACCTTGCTTCTATGAGGGTGCTTCCCCCCAATCCTGCCTCACCACCCTAGCATTCTTCAAAGCTGCCTTTTACTTTAGACCTCTGGCTGAGTGTAACTATAGGGAGGTTGCCAAGATTAAGGAGGGGAGAAAGAAAAAGCCAACACATCCTCCACACCTTTCCTCATTATTTTTCATGGTTTGAAAATCAATCTGTAGTTAATCTTGACTGCCAACTTGGTTAGATTGAGAAATGCCACTTCTGCCTATGTCTTTGCCACCAAAAATATTGCATCATAACAACCTGACATCAAGAATTATGCTTATCAGGTAATGACTTCAAAGTTTGCATAGATTATTGGAAGGTCATAGAAATGTAAAAGTTACTGCCTATTTGGTTAAAAGTGTGTAATGGATGGAGACTTTCCTAGGACTTTCTTATGTTATAACCCTTTCTAATACGCCTCAACCTCCTGTCCTCTATGTTGTAAGCTATTCCCATTTTCTTCCTGTATATCCAGGTTGAAATTGCTCTGGTATGTGACCTGCACCATTACTCTATGTAAGTACATAGGGGTTAACACACCAGTCTCAGTCATCTGAAATCCTGAGATAATCATTTTACTCTTCTTTCAGGTTTTTTACATGACATCTATGAAAAAGTAACTAATACAACCATAACACATGAAAACATGGAATTTCAAAAGAATGCATGTTGGTTGGAAGCATATGTCTCTTAGTCATTGTGAATAATTTTTAAATGGCTCTGAATGATTTCAAAAACCCAGTGCTCCTATAACAATGTTCTCTCATAAAAAGTGGAATAGAATCAGAAAATATGCTCTTCTACTTACCAAGATCTTCCTTTATGAATTTACCATAATCACATGTAACAACCATGCACCAAAGATGATATTTGCACAAGTCCAGAAGGTATTATTTCTTCAACCATTCATTAGAGTAGTTTACTTTCTTCCTGGTGAAATATTTAATCCACTGCTACTATCAAAGAATCACCATTGTGTTAGTTCTTATTATAAACTATCTTCTACATTTTCAGTATTAAATGCTATTTTGTTTGACCAATTAAAAACTTGGATTTCTTAGCAGTGCTCTGTTTATGAGGTTGATTGTTCAATTGTACTGTCATCTCATTTTATAAATCAACTTTTTAATTTGAGGCTCTCATATATAGTAACTGAGAATGTGAACATATGAATAGTCTAATCAGCATTCATTATGTCATTAGGTATACAAAAGGAATCAAAAATGATGTAATTTAGTTAGAATTCTTTCATTTTGTGTTACAAGTTCTTTTTAATGGCTTTTGTGAAGTATTGCTTCAATTCTATTCCCAAAATCCATAAACCAGAAGTTGTTTTTACAAAGTACATAGAAAATTGATTCACTGATGCTGGATGTTTTCCAAGTGTGGAGCAGTATTTCCAGTCTGTACTGCATGTAATAATGGCACCGGTGTTTAAGAAAGCAGTACATTAAATAAACTGGTTTATGTTCTGGCATCAGTAAACAGTCAAGTCTTCAGATAGTACTTGACATATAATTTCATGTTTAAAAACATCAACTGCTCAGGTGAATGTGAGGGGGACAGATCCTTGTTTATCTCAAATGCAAGGATGACTTAAGTATTGTTCTCGTAAAAGGGTATGAGTTAAAAATAATTAATTACTATGTAACATTTAATTATCTATAAGAGGAAAATTAATCATGCCATATTTTATCCCCTGTATTTTCAGTTTCAACTGCATTTGCCCTGATTCAAATTTTAGAATCTGTGCCTGCATCTCAGTTAGCCAAGTTGCTTGCTGCCAAACTTGACCACCTGAATTTATCCCTGTGACCCATACTGCAGAAACATAGAACTAAATATCTCCAGCTGTGCTCTGACCTCAAATGCCGTGCACACACATAAACACGTAAACGCACACACATAAAGAGTGAAGAAAATGAAATGTTTAACCATTGAAAACATTTCAGAATTGCTCTCATGAGTTACTGATGCTCCTAAAGCAGGCACCATAGAGTGAGCTCTCCACTCTGCACTCATTTCCTATAATTTATCCCAGACATGAGTTTAATCTGCACTCCTTTCAACAAAAGGAAACACACATTAGAATTATTGATTAAAGCTACAATTATTTATAATTTTCTGGCCACTGGCCCATATCAAATTGTTCACTGTCCTTTAGAATTTAATAGTCCTTTGATCGGTTGAGAGACAGATGTCTAGGTAAAAAAAAATAGCTCTACATCTGAATTACACCTCAGCCTATAATTTATTTGTAAATATCTGACTTTCATAATTGCACAGTCCATGATGATATCAGTGCCACATATTTCTGGATCTCATTTTCTAATATGCTAATCCCAGTTGACAATTCCTGAACAAAGCAGATCTGTGCCCAAATCTGTGATATTGCTTCTGTTCAATGTAGAACATACTCACTGACATACAATTATCTAAATTTAGGAGATAAACCAATAGTAAATTCAGAGGAGGAGACACCTGGTTAATATAAAGATATTGTAAGCTTTTGTCTACATTTGTAGATTTAATGATATTATAGAACTTTTTATTTTTATAGTCTGTATGACAAAATATTTTTTCTGAATCATAATTACAGGTTAATAGTAAGTTCCTTAAATTGGAGGTACATGTCAATGGTAGAGAGCTTGTCTACCAAGTATAAGCCAACCGAATCAGCCCCTAAACCACATATACATGACTAAATACAGCATTAATAGCACCATAAGAATAGGTACTCCAACCAAATTCAGTATAAAATATGATCAAATCCAAAATTACAGTTCTTCTATGAGAGAAAATTATAGAACTGTTAATGGCAGTTATTTAGAAACAAAGAACAGACTAGGGTGTGGCTAAATGCTAAAGCAGTTGCCTAAAATGCAAAACTGTTTTTTTTAACACTGAATAGGGAGATTTTGCCCCCACTGAATGTGATTATATACAATTTTGAAAATTGTTTGCCACATTTTGAGTATGCTGTGACTTGCACACTGAATTGTTTTATTATTTACTTTTTGATATTTTCCATTGCCCTGATTTAATAATCTATAGTCCCTGGCCTGTACTGTATGTGACCTTTACTCTGTTGCAACATAAGTTCCAATAAAGGTTCCATTTGTTGGCATTACTTGCCTTGTATTGATATCTATGGCAAACTGAGATAAATTGTGTGTATGTGTTTGTGTTTCTGTGTGTATATGTATGTGTGTGTGTGTACACATGTGTGTGCATACGTGCATGCATAGGTAACAAGACCTGCATAAGTTGGCCAGTCCCAAGTTGTCAGTCCTGGACACATGATGTATAAACAACGGTAAATGGACTCAATACACATACACACATATGTGTGTGTGTATGTATGTATGTATGTATATATGTATGTGTATGTAGTAATAATAATTTAAAAAGAAGAGATCATGAATTTGGAAAGGAGTGGGAGAGACCTGGGAAGAGTGAAAGTGGTGACAGAGGGACTAGAGTGATTTAGATGTTCATGCATGAAGTTCTCAAAAAATAAAATTAAAATGTATATATTATCTTGTATATTAGAACTTTAAAGCAAATATTGTGTCTTAAAAGAACTAAAACGTCCTCTAAACACTCAAAGTAAAATTCCTTTCTCTCTTCTTGACTTGAAGTTCCTACCTATTAATCAGCACGGGAGATTGTGTATGAGTTATTTCAGAATATTCAGGTTTTCAGAATATTCAGAATTTTCAGAATTCAGATACTCAGAAATGAGTCCCAAATGAAGTTTATTTGCTTAGAAAAAGGGGGGCGGTAATGGATTTGAAGAAAGGATGACATTTGCTTAAATGTGCGAAGTACTAGCAGCAAATATCAACAACACAAGTACAAAGCATCAGTGCTCTGGAATGTGGGAAGTCTCAATATCTTCGGTGTATCTTGATGTGAGCTGTAGAAATGGGTGGGCAGAGGCAGAGCCAGGGTATCCAACTGATGGTTCTCAAGTCTTGGTATGCTTTATTCGCCTTGTTAAGCACACTCATTTCAGTACACCATTCATGTCTTTTCTTCATCTTTGAGGCACATATCACATGGAATGAATGTTAGTAAGATAGTGGTTCCCTCACTTGTTATAATTATTAATTAGCAATGGACAAAATATTATTATGACATAAAAATATTATAAATACCCCAAAAGAATATATGATACGTTTGTCTGACACTTGAGAATAGATGAGGTAATTTCTAGTATTGAGCTGAAGAATCTTTGTTTACAGGTTGAGTAATCTATTCAGATGAATTTTCTAAGATAATGCTAGTGGCCTAAAGCAATTTTGAATGCACAGGCTCATTTTTTAATATATTTCATTCATTTCCTTTTTGATAAAAAAACTGTTCACTTTAAAGAATCTATTCAGTATCAACATGCTTTGTAGTGGCAATGTGTGTCTAAATGGTTTTGATTGACAGTGAATTACAAATTATACTTTTTGTTCCACAGATGTCAGTGAACATTCAATAAATATAAGTAGTTTATAAAAAATGTAGAAAAATTAAAAACTGTTCACTGTCACTTTAAATTTGATTAAAGTACATCACATTTACTTGAGGAAGTGATTATAATCTAAAGACTATTTATAAACCAGTCCACATGAACAAAACTTTAAGTGTTTCAAATATATATTTTTGTGAAGTATTACAGGGCCCATAGAATAAATATGAATATATTAAAGTCATAAAACCTGTATAGTCTATATGCAAATATATAAGAGAACTGAGTTGTTTCTGAAACACACTAGTTACCTATATAGAGTCAATGACTACAGGAATGATTTAATTTTCAAGAAAAGATTGATCTTTATACACAGAAAGGATTTTATTCTCATAGCATGTTTTCTCCAAATCGCAGATTTTGTGTTTTGCTTTTCTTTTCTTTTATAACACCAGTCTCCTGAGATCCACCAGGAGAGGAAGGTAAATCACCAGTCAATATTTAGACTTGGATATTCCTCTGATTAATGGAAGAGCCAGGGAATGGTCTCCAAAGGCACCTGGAACAGTGCCACTGTTTCTTCAGCTCCACACAATCGAAATCTTCATGAGATACTTTAACACCAACTACAGAAGCTTTCACTACATGTACCCAGCAACTACTCCTAACTTAAGTGCATTGTTAGCATTATTTACTTTAATACTCATTTCCATACTTTTATATTATGAATTTAGATATTTACAGGTAGGCATAGAAAATGTAAGTATTCAAATATTGTTATTAATTGCTTGAAAAACTAATAAAATTACAGTTTGTCTGAACACCATTTTAATTATTTAAAGACATATGCAGCTAATACTCCTATCGAAACAGATTATAACTTACATAGACATAGAGTATTTGTTTTCCTGTGATAAATGAGATGATTCATGAGTTGGAGAGAAGCCAAGAGAAATAAAAATTTGTAGCAGAAGTTAAGCTTGTAATATAATGACACACTTAGAAAGATTTGGCTTAGTTCCTAAACTAATTTATGTAGTCAGATGCCAATCTAAGAGTAGTGTAATTGCTTCATATTATCAACTGCTCTGTTTAATTTACCCATATTTCCTTCATCCTTGTTAAATTTATAGTCACTGTGCAAAACGATAGTCTCAGTATTGTCAATTATTGAAAACATAGATAATTTTACGTCACATCTTCTATGTGAAATTGAAATCCAGTTTCCTTGGGGTCAGCAGTGATTTGAGTATGAAATGTCTCCTACAAACTTGGACATTTGAAAACTTGATTTCAGGTTGGGGAAAGATTTACAGAGGCAGCTTTACTGGGGACATGAGCCACTAGAGCCATGCTTCTGGAGTTCATTGTCTCTCCCTACCTTCAATTTCCCCCTTTTGGTTCATCCTTGAATTTGAGGATATGAGCAAAATTAGCTTCCTGACCTGGCTTACGTGTTTGTTGCTTGCTGACTTGCTTTCCTACCATAGGAAACTGTTACCCGGATGAAACTATAAGTAGACATATACTTTTATTGACGTTGCATTGGTCATGGTGTTTTATCATAGCAACAGAAAAGTAATAAATCCATGGTGTACCCTTACTTCTTGCATACTAGGGATCTTTTTTTTCTAATATATAATGGAATAACAGTTAATTAAAAGGAGGTCATGAATCTGAAAGAAAGCAAGTGTTTGGGAGGAAAATATGAAAAGGGAGAGATAAGTAATTATATTTTAACCTCCCCAATTTTCTTTATTGGATATTTCTTCATTTACATTTCAAATGTTATCCCCTTTCCAGGTCCCCTCTCCCTCATTATGGGAAATCCCCTATTCCATCTCCCCTCCACATGCTTCTCTGAAGGTGTCCCCCACCCACCCACTCCTGCCTCCCTGCTCTTGCATTCCCTTATATTGGGGCAAAGAGCCTTCAGAGGACCAAGGGCCTCTTCTTCCATTGACACCCAACAAGTCCATCCTCTGCTACATATGTAGTTGGAGCCATGGATCCCTCCAGGTGTACTACTTGGTTGGTGGTTAAGTCCCTGGGAGTTCTGGAGGTCTGGTTAGCTGATGTTGTTCTTCCTATGGGGTTGTGAACCCCTTCAGCTCCTTCAGTCCTTTCCCTAACTCCTCCATCCGTGACCCCATGCTCAGTCCAATAGTTGGCTGAGAGCATCCATCTTTCTATTTGTCAGGCACTTGCCGAGCTTCTCAGGAGACAGCTATATCAGGCTCCTGTCAGCAAGCACTTCTTGGCATTCACAATAGGATCTGGGATTGATGACTCTATATGGGATGGATTCCCAGGTGGGGCAGTCTCTGGATGGCCTTTCCTTCAATTTCTGCTCCACACTTTGTCTCCATATTTGCTCCTGTACTTTGTTCCACCCTCTAAGAAGGTTTGAAGCATCCACACCTTGGTCTTCCTTCTTCTTGAGCTTCATGTGGTCTGTGAATTGTATCTTGGGTATTCCGAGCTTTTGTGATAACATCCATTTACCAGTGAGTGCATACCATGTGTGTTCTTTCGTGACCTGGTTATCTCACTCAGGATGATATTTTCTATTTCTGTCTATTTGCCTAAGAATTTCAAGAATTCATTGTTTTCGATAGCTGAATAGTACTCTATTGTGTAAATGTACCACATTTTCTGTATCCATTCCTCTGTTGAAGAACATCTGGGTTGTTTCCTGCTTCTGGCTATTATAAATAAGGCTGCTATGAACATAGTGGAGTATGTGTCCTTGTTATATGTTGGAGCACCTTTTGGGTATATGCCCAGGAGTGATATAGCTGGGTCCAATTTTCTAAGTAGTAGCCAGACTGATTTCCAGAGTGGTTATACCAGCTTGCAATCCCACCAAAGATGGAGGAGTCTTCCTCTTTCTCCACATCCTCACCAGCATCTGCTGTCACCTGAGTTTTTGATCTTAGCCTTTCTGACTGGTGTGAGGTGGAATCTCAGGGTTGTTTTGATTTGCATTTCCCTAATGAGTAAGGATGCTGAACATTTCTTCAGGTGCTTCTCAGCCATTTGATGTTCCTCAGTTGAGAATTTTTGTTTACCTTTGGACCCCAATTTTTAATAGCATTATTTGATTTTCTGGAATCTAACTTCTTGAGTTTTTTGTATATATTAGATATTAGCCCTCTATAGGATGTAGGATTGATAAAGAGCTTTTCCAAATCTGTTCCCTGCTGTTTTGTCCTATTGACAGTGTCCTTTGTTTTACAAAAGACTTGCAGTTTTATGAGGTCCCATTTATTGATTCTTGATCTTAGAGCATAAGCCATTGGTGTTCTGTTCAGGAAACTTTCCCCTGTGCCCATGTGTTCAAGGTTCTGTACCACTTTTTCTTCTATTAATTTCAGTGCATCTGGTTTTATGTGGAGGTCCTTGATCCCCTTGGACTTGAGCTTTGTACAAGAAGATAAGAATGGTTTGATTTGTACTCTTCTACATGCTGGCTGCCAGTTGAACCACTAAATCTCAGTCTGTTGATTCCTCAGAAAATTGGAAATAGTTTACCTGAGGACCCAGCCATACTATACCTTGGTATATACCCAAAAGATGCTTCAACATATAGCAAGGACATATACTCCACTGTGTTCATAGCAGACTTATTTATAATATCCTGAAGCTGAAAAGAACACAGATGTCCCTAAACAGAGGAATGTATACAGAAAACGTGGTACATTTACACAATGGAGTACTATTCAAATATTAAGAACAATGACATCATGAAATACTTAGACAAATGGGTAAAAGTTGAAAATATCATCCTGAGTTAGATAACCCAGTCACAGAAGAACACACATGGTATGTACTCACTGATACATCAATATTAGGCAAAAAGCTCAGAATACCCACAATACAACTCACATACCATATGAAGCTCCAGAAGAAGGAAGTGTGGTCTAAAGGGTGGATGCTTCAGTTCTACTTAGAATGGGGAACAAAATAATCACATGAGAGAGAGGGAGGGAGAAAGTAGGGGGGAAGAAACAAGGGAGGACAGGATCATGTGTGGAAGTAGATAGGGGAGCAGTGCAGAGGATCAGGAAATTGAATAGAGGTGTGTAGCAGTCGGGCATGGGGAGCTGGGGGTAGCCACTTGTAAGTCCCAGATGCCAGAAAAACAAGAGTTTCCCAGGACCCAATAGGGATAACATTTCCTGAAATACCCAGCAAAAGGAGAAAGAACTTGCAGAGACCATATGCAGTGGTTAGACATGGCCTCTAGTTGAGGGATAGGGCTGCCGACTATCTCAAAAATATTAACCCAGAATTACTCTTTTCTAAAGGCAATATAGGGACAAAGAATGGGGCAGCGATTGTAGGAAAGGCAATCCAGAGACTGCCCCACCTGGGGATCCATCCCACATACAGTTACCAAACCCAGACACTATTGTGGATGCTAACCAGTGCTTGCTGACAGGAGCCTGATATAGCTGTCTCCTGAGAGGCTCTGCCAGAGCCTGACAAATACAGACTATAAAAGTCAAAGTATTAAACTCTTCAGAGTAAATACAGAACACATAGTGGGAGGAGACACTTGCCATTTCTGTCAACAAAATAACTATATTATTTAGAAAGTATACAGACTTCAATAGTTAAGTAGTAAAAATTCATGTCCCATTAAATAAATGACCTCATTTATTGAATTGAAAGATATCCAATAAAAAGTCAAGCAAATACATTTAAAAATGATTAACATCTTTAATAATTTGAGAAATACAAATTGAAACAAATATATAAGTATATGAGCCCCCAACTGAGAATCTTCTATTTATAGTAGATGGTAACTAATATAGAGACCCAAAACTGGCCAAGCTATAGAAAAGAGCCTACAGATTGCTCAGCCCTAAATGGAGCATATAAACTGTACCACCCCCTTCCAAGACTCAGAGATCTTTTTGGAAGAAGGGTAAGGTAAGATGAAAAGAGTTAAACATGGTGAGAAAATATTGTCTCCCAAACACAATAGGGCAGATGCACATGTAAACTCGCAGTAGTTATAATGGGATACCGAAGCCCCATATAAGCTAAGTCCAAAATAAATTCACAGAGAGGGAAGGTGGATATCAAGTTCCACATCTTGTTAAGGGTCAATTGCTAACTACTGAGAATTGGAAAGTCAGTTTCCTTTAAGAATGTTGCCTTTAAGAATGTAGGTCAAACAAGCTCCAATAGATGGTCACATGTCCATGAATATAAAGGTAGAACAACCTGGACTTGACGGATGGAAAAAAAGAGGGCACAAATTGGGTAAGTAGAGAAGGGAGGGGAGGATCTGAGAAGAATTGGAGATGTGGGTAGAATGCATTCAGACTCATTGTTGGTATCCTGCACAGATTCCAGCTCAACCTAGTCAGAATAGCTATTGTCAAGAAATCAAATATAATAAACACTAGCAAGGGTGTTGTGGAAAATAATACTGTAGCTTGGTCCATAAATCCATCAAGGTGCTTTGGAAAGAAGCTCACAAATATATCTTACAAAATAAAATACTAATGGCTACAATGCCTTACTATACCATGGTAAACTATATAACTAAAACAACAAAGTCAGCATATGTTACAGATGCCTTCTTATTCATATTTATCACAGCAATGCATGCAATAGCTTAAAACCAAGCAAGGCATACATTTTGGATGTATGCATAATACAAAACATGATATAGCCACATAGTTGGATATCATTCAGCCCTAAAGAAGAATGAAAAACCTATCATTTATAAGAAAGTTAGTGGTCCTGAAAATTGTATTAAAAAATCAACCAGCATTTGGTTTGTATAATGTATATGACAGTACAAGTGGAACTTAGACTGTCTGGATGAGAAATTAGGAGAGGTAAAAGGGAGGGGAGAAGAGCAGCTAATAGTGGAATGAACATTATCAAAGTATGTATATGCATATGTGGCAGTGTCACAATGAAATCATTGTTTTGTATAATTTATATACTATTGAAAATATATAAATGATAAAATATTAGTAAATGTAAGTAGATGATTTATCACATAACTATGTCACTTTTGCTTATTAGAGCAGTATCATATGCCCAAATGTTCTCTAAGTCTACCAGAATACCAACTGATATATATGAATTTATAAAATAGTTAATGCAAGAATTCCCATTTAAATCTACAATGCTGAGTATTATAGTTCTTAGTAATGCCTCATCATTGGCAATTTTGTCAAATAAGTGAATTGTAGTTGATTTTAGCATGGGGTGACAGATAATGTGTGAAATGGTAAACATAATATTTTGATCATTTTACTGGACACATGTGGATACATCATAAAATACCACAGTTTATGAGTTAAAAAGTATCATAACATTTTAAAAAGTAAAAAAAATAAGTTAATCTCATAATATTTTCTTCTAATATGAATGGCTGTGTTAAAATGTTAGTACAATATATGTACAGATCTGCAAGGTCCTTTAACTATAATCTTCCACTAGATGTGCTACAGCTCCACAGTCATAACCTACAATGACATATAACAGTCTAGGAGTTCCTTCAAGCACCTTCTTAGTCAAGCTCCTTCCTAGAACCAAGCATTATTTTTTAATCTCTATCATAATGGGGTAAAATTTCACAATGGGAGAAAGCTTTTCCTTTACACTAAACTTAGTAAAATGTAGTATTTTATTGTTAGATGGTTGATCATAGAGATAACAGAGGTTAAGTCAATGTAAATTCCCCAGTCTGGTTTTCTGCAGTAACCAAATTGGATAGCTAATTACAACTACCATAGGATTGTTTTCTGTTCTTCCATGTGGATCAGAAATAAAAACTCTCACTGAGTAGAAACTCTTCAGAAACATTACTTAGAATCATGATTAACTTCTAATTATCATAATATGTGTACTGAATCTCAAACAAAATTAGCCTTTGAAGAAAAGAAAGCTTATATTTTATGTTCCATAGTTAAGGAAGATTAAAATTCAAGGTTTGTTTATTCAAGCCGAGTACAAAGGCTTTGATAAAATTATAGACTCACTTTTCTGAGACAACATTAGTATTTTTGTTGTGTATCAATATAATGTTCACATGACTTCTATAGATTGAACAAAATTGATGAATAATCACTTTCTATTAATGGTGCAAAATACCCAAGCTATTCACTCCATTCTCCTGTAGTTTGTTATATTTTTCAGGCTTTAAAATCTAAGAATCTAAGAAACAAAGTCTTTATGTGTACTATGTGATGGATTCTTACATCCTCAAAAACACTCACGGAAGATGCATTATACATAAAGAATAAAGGCTCTAAAATTCTTAAGAGTCAGTAGTAAATTTTCAATTGAGTACCCTTCAAGACTGAGAAGTTCAAAAAATGAAGCAGAATGAACTTATTGGGCACTAGTGAATTGTGTATAGCTTATGGATTAGCTTTTAAGAATTTAAATTGGGAAAACTGAATGGGATATTTCTTCATTCAAGGGATGTTTATAGAGTCCCTCTGAAGAGGAATTGTGCTGTATGTACTGTGAAACAAAAGAGAAATTTAGAAATGCTACCACAGCTTTGATTCTGTCTAACAAGAGGCAAGAAATGAGTATGGATTCAAACATAAGTTTTACCATACATAAATGAGCAGAGAATAAAGTTGCTAATTATAAAAACAAGCAAAAAAAAAAAAACAGTCAAAAACCCCATTAATGGTAGATTTTAAAAATAGAAGTACCTAGAAGCTATCTCCAATTGATAAACAATTGGATTATCAATTGATAACTTAGTTTGCTCCAATGAAGTCTGCCTGGATTTACAGACCACTTTTTAGGGCAGGCCATATACTCAGCAGTAGATGGCCATCACTAAACAAAATCAACTGCATCTTTGGAGGTTCTTTGTCTCATAATGTTTTGTTAAAGTTTTGGTTTGTTGTTTTTGTTATACATATATACATGCAAATATATGTGTATATGTTGTGATACGTTGTGATATTATAACATCCAGTCTTGTGTATTTGTGGGATTTCGTCGTGAATATGTGTTGTCCATGTGTTTCCTGTGCTCTTTCTTTGGTTCTTTTTCTTCTGTTTGTTTTGCGTTATTTGAAGTTTTTTGTTTTTTCTTTTGCTCATTTTATTACTAATTGTTAGATGACTGTTTTCTATGAAGAGGCATATAGGAAGTGAATATGAAAGGGGGAGAGATTGGGAGAATCTCAGAAGAGTTGGAGGAGGTAAAAATCTTAATATTTGGTATGCAAAAAAAAACTATTTCCAATAAAAGAAAATCAGAAAAATAATATCAGCTTGGAATAGCAAAAACATACTAAAAGCAGACAAACAGAGGTATCCTAGTTATCTCAGTACCACCCTTACTAATAGCACAATGTTTTCAATACAGGTAGCTGTTACCCCAGCAGACCTATCTCACCCTTCAGCATTTTATGGACTACAACTTTATTAGTTGGTACATGGCTTTTCTAATTACTGTACGTTTAAAAAATTCTTTTATCCTTTTCCTGATTTCATCATAGGTCTAACTCTGAATTTATTGTCTCCCAAAAGGCATTTAATAATAATGCGTAATTATTTTTATTCTTCTGCCCTCAAATTGCTCCCCTCCCCCAGTATTTAATCATGAATCATCTACTATACTGTGTACTCGTGTTAGAACTGCTTTCCTTTTTAGGAAAAAGAGTCAGAAGAAATGTGATGCTATTTTCAGCCTAGTAATTATTAGTATCTACTATGGCACTTGTGTCAGTAAAGAGCTGAACAAATGGACAAAGGTTGTTTCTAATTAGGAAATTTGGCTGCAGTGGAAGACTATGACTCTTTTCAATAAAAAATTATGAAACACCTGGACATTTTGTTTAGTGAAGGACAGCAAGAAACAATATTGTCTTTATTGTCAAAAAAAACAAAGGAGTTGATTTCCTCAAGGAAGAGTGACAGTGCTCAGCAAAGGGCAGAGAAGACTGAAAGATCAGGGAGTCCTGGCTTTGAGAATTTACTGCGATATAAGCAATTTCTTTGTATTGGAATCTGTGGAAATACAAATACAGTTAAGAAACACATTGTATCATGCCTTTGGTTCCAAAAGTTTACGGTTGAAGATAAGGAATCTGACTGTAAATAGCTAAGTACAGAAAAAAGTCTAGTGTTTGCTTCCTCCCTCCTCTCTCTCTCTCTCTCTCTCTCTCTCTCTCTCTCTCTCTCTCTCACACACACACACACACACACACACACACACACACACATACTCTTTGCCCATCTCTGTCTCTCTGTCTTTGCATGGGCAAATAACATGTCTCTACAAACTAAAGTAAAGCTTCTTTTACATGAAGCACAATATGATTTTACTGTAATATTTACCATATACACATTTTTATTCATGACATACATTAGAAAACAAACACACTGTGACTTTTGTTTTTAACTTAAGAGTTATTTATAAAAACCTTGATACTCAAATGAATTTAAACTTTCTTTCAGCAAAAGTTTGTTACATAATTTAATTGTTTGATGGCTTGTGCCTCCTATGCATATTATTATCACCCCCCAAATCACAATCTTCATCTTTGGAGTATAGTTCAATTAGTGGAGAGCCTGCCTACCTTGCACTTAGTTCATCATCACATATAATATAGATGTAATGGACACCTAAATTCCAATACTAGGGATGTAGAGGCAGGAGGATCATAACTTCACTGTTATCTTTAGATACATGGAAATTTTGAGGCCAGTCTAAAATAGACATGGGATTTTGGCCCAAAGCCAAGCTCACAATTATTAAGGACAATATTCACAAAGGAAACAAGATACTGATTGGGTTGGTAATCTATTGTTTCAGGGGCTATAAAACCATGGCCTTTTCACAAAATGGAGACTGACATTTATTTTTTTCAACAAAATTGTATTTGCATGCAGTGCACCTATAGAGTGCCTTATTGGGGTGCCATGCCACCTGGCAGGAATTTGACATCGACCAATGTGAAGTTTCTCTCTCAGCCTTTGAGCTGAACTCCTGTGTTAGCCATACTCCCCTCCACCTGGGATGGAGCTCTCAGACCAAGGTGAATCCCATGGTTTTTCAAGCACCTGCAGTTTCCTGAAAAACACTAGCCGCCTGTGGAGAAGCTTCCAGCTTTTGGGGGAAGGGTTTACCCCTGCCTATATACTTGGAGTTCTCCATTAAACTATGAGACCTTGAATTGCAGGTGTTATTTTGGTCTCCATCTCTTTTCACTGCCTTCCCATACATCCCCAGCTTCCCTTCCAGGTAACCTGCTCGATGTAACTGCGGGCAGTTATATGCACCAGTTTGTCTAGGTGTCTTCCATGACTACTTTCACATATACACTGTACTTGTATAATATTATCAGGAACAATCATATCAGGAACCATATTCATAAACTTATCCATGTACCTGATATGACAGAAACATTTGTTATTCATTCTAGAACAAAATGTTGCACTTAATTTAGAACTTTACTTATCAACAGTATCAATAAATATTAACCATTAAACTGTGTTTTAAATATCTATGTCTTATTTACTTTTATATTATTGTGATAAAACACTATGAGCAAGGCAACTTGAAGAAGAAAGAATTCAATTGATGTTTAATATTTCAGGGAGTGCATTCATGACAATCACATTAGGGAACATGGCAACATGCAGATAAGCATAATGTTAAAGTAATAGCTAAGATCCTTATCCAAAAGTAGAAGGCACAGAGAACTAGCAAGAACTACCACAGGGTTTAGAAATCTCAAAGCCGGATCCTCCGGGAGTGTCATGCCCAGTTTTCTGAGGAACCGCCAGACTGCTTTCCAGAGTGGTTGTACCAGCCTGCAATTCCACCAGCAGTGGAGGAGTGTTCCTCTTTCTCCACATCCTCGCCAACAACTGCTGTCTCCTGTGTTTTTGATCTTAGCCATCCTGACTGGTGTGAGATGGAATCTCAGGGTTGTTTTGATTTGCATTTCCCTAATGACTAAGGATGATGAACATCTCTTTAGGTGCTTCTCAGCCATTAGATATTCTTCAGGTGAGAACTCTTTGTGTAGCTCTGTACCCCATTTTTTAATAGGGTTACTTGCCTCTCTGGAGTTTAACTTCTTGAGTTCTTTGTATATATTGGATATTAGCCCTCTGTCAGATGTAAGGTTGGTAAAGATCATTTCCCAGTTGGTTGGTTGCCGCTTTGTCTTTTTGACAGTGTCTTTTGCCTTGCAAAAACTTTGTAATTTAATGAGGTCCCATTTGTCTATTCTTGATCTTAGAGCATAAGCTATTGGAGTTCTGTTCAGGAAATTCTCCCCTGTGCCCATATGTTCAAGGTTCTTCCCTAGTTTCCCTTCTATTAGTTTCAGTGTGTCTGGTTTTATGTGGAAATCTTTGATCCACTTAGAATTGAGCTTAGTGCAAGGAGATAAGGATGGGTCAATTTGCATTCTTCTGCATGTTGACCTCCAGCTGAGCCAGCACCATTTGTTGAAAAGGCTATCTTTTTTCCACTGGATGGTTTTAGCTCTTTTGTCAAAGATCAAGTGACCATAGGAGTGTGGATTCATTTCTGGGTCTTCAATTCTGTTCCATTGATCTACATGTCTGTTACTGTACCAATACCATGCAGTTTTTAACACTATTGCTCTGTAGTACAGCTTGAGGTCTGGGATACTGATTCCCCCAGAGGTTCTTTTACTCTTGAGAATAGTTTTAGCTATTCTGGGTTTTCTGTTATTCCAGATGAATTTTTGAATTGCTCTTTCTAACTCTATGAAGAATTGAGTTGGGATTTTGATGGGGATTGCATTGAATCTGTGTATTACTTTTGGTAAGATGCTCAGTTTTACTTTATTAATCCTGCCAATCCATGAGCATGGCAGATTTTTCCATCTTCTGAGGTCTTCTTCAATTTCTTTCTTCAGAGACTTGAAGTTCTTGTCATACAGATCTTTCACTTGTTTGGTTAGAGTCACGCCAAGATACTTAATATGGTTTGTGGCTATCGTGAAGGGTATTATTTCTCTTACTTCTTTTTCAGCCTGCTTATCCTTTGAGTATAGGAAGGCTTCTGACTTGCTTGAGTTGATTTTATATCTGGCCACTTTGCTGAAGTCGTTTATCAGCTGTAGGAGTTCTCTGGTGGAGTTCTTTGGGTCGCTTAAGTATACTATCATATCGTCTGCAAATAGTGATAGCTTGACTTCTTCCTTTCCAATTTGTATCCCTTTGACCTCTTTTTGTTGTATAATTGCTTTAGCTAGAACTTCAAGTACTATATTGAAAAGATATGGAGAGAGAGGGCAGCCTTGTCTAGTCCCTGATTTTAGTGGGATTGCTTCAAGTTTCTCTCCATTTAGATTGATGCTGGCTACCGGTTTGCTGTAAATTGCTTTTACTATGTTTAGATATGGGCCTTGAATTCCTGATCTTTCCAAGACCTTTAGCATGAAAGGATGCTGAATTTTGTCAAATGCTTTCTCAGCATCTAATGAGATGACCATGTGGTTTTTTTCTTTGAGATTGTTTATGTAGTGGATTACATTGATGGATTTCCTTATATTGAACCATCCCTGCATCCCTGGGATGAAGCCTACTTGATCGTGGTGAATGATCGTTTTGATGTGTTCTTGGATTCGTTTGGCAAGAATTTTATTGAGTATTTTTGCATCAATATTCATAAGAGAGATTGGCCTGAGATTCTCTTTCTTTGTCGGATCTCCTGGGCATATACCCAGAGACTTTACCTGCATGCAATAAGGACACATGCTCCACTATGTTCATAGCAGCCTTATTTATAATAGCCAGAAGCTGGAAAGAACCCAGATGTCCCTCAACGGAGGAATGGATTCAGAAGATGTGGTATATCTACACAATGGAATACTACTCTGCAATTAAAAACAATGAATTCACGAAATTCCTAGGCAAATGGTCAGATCTTGAAAATATCATCCTTAGTGAGGTAACCCAATCACAAAAGAACACACATGGTATGCAGTCACTGATAAGGGGATATTGACCCAGAATCTCGGAATACCCTAGACACAATCCGCATAGCAATAGATTTCTAAAAAGATGGAAGGAGAGACCCCTGGTCCTGGAAAGACTGGCTGTAGCGGAACGCCAGGACAGAGTAACGAGAGGGGGTTGAATGGAGAAAAGAGGGAAGGAAGGGGGCTTATGGGACTTTCGGGGAGGGAGGAAACGGGAAAGGGGAAGTGATTTGGAATGTAAATTAAAAAAATAAGATAAAATAAAATAAAAAAAAGAAATCTCAAAGCCCACCTCTGTGACAAGGCCACATCTCCTAAGTCTTCAAAAAGACTGCGTCAACTGAAAAAGAAGCTCACAAGTATATGAGCCTAGGGTCTTATTCTCACACAAACTATTTACATTCTACTTCTCCCATAGACTTGTAACCCTATCATAATAAAAAATTCATTTAGTTCAACATCAAAAGTCCCTAATGACTTTCACCATTTAAGAGTCCAAAATATAAATCTTTCTGAATTTCAAGGCAATCTCTCGATTGTAAAATAAAATATAATAAAATATACAAAAAGTAAAACAAAAACCAGCTACATATGTTCAATATACAATAGTGTAGAATATACATTACCATTTCCAAAAAAAGGAATAGAGATATAGAGATAAAAACTAGGCCAAATCCCAACAGTGAAAACTAAATCCATAGTTCAACATCCAAAGTGAAAGGGCTTAAATGACTTTCCCTTTCCAGATTTGTTTATGACAACTTCTCTCTCTTGCCCTAGTTATACTCTGTGTTTTGAGATCCCTGTCAACCATATACTGACTCTGGAAGCTCCAACAACATAGCCTTTACTGCCATATCTTCATGCAATGAACTCTCTGAACCTCCATGCTGGGACTACTCAACCACATCAATGGTCTCTCTGTAAGCACAGAGAAATATTCCATAACCACTTTTCTATGGTGTTCTTCATGACTATAAAGAGAACAGCCAAATCTGGCTTCTTGCTTGGGATAGAGTCTGGCCTTCCCCTTGAATTACATTTGCATAGGCATTGATTTGTTGTGCCTTTTAGGGCCAGAGAATTCCTTAAGCTCCTGTTTTTACAAGTTGTAGAATCCTTGTAAAAAGTTGGATGGGTTTTGTCCTGAAGATGCCATTCCATTCATTGCATTTTGTCACAGGCCTCTCCTTAAATCATTCAGCACAAGCCTTGTTTCTGGTGTTAAATTTCCTGATATTCTCTTCCTTTTCAAGCTACAAATTTTGTACATTTGTGTGTCTCATTATATCTCTTACATTGTATGCTTACATAAGAGAGCTCACTAATATGAGCTCTCTTATGTAAGTAGTTACATGGCATAGTCAAGACTAGGCTGTCTTAAAGACTCATTAGCCAAGGAAACAAGTCTCAAACATTTCAACTTAGTCTGTGATATATTCTTGGTAATAATATATATTTATAGTAATTAGAGATAGGTATAGCGATAAGTGTAGTTTTTACCCCTTATTTACAAAGCTTTATTGGCGATAGGTAGAAACTATTATTGACCTCCACACCTAATGAAACTGCAGAGGATAAATTACCATGTGGTTCCCAAGTCCAATCCAACTTGTCAATCTACATTATATATATATATATATATATATATATATATATATATATATATATATATATAATGTTCAAGAAGCATTGTAGAAGGAAGAAGAGAAAGAATTTAAAAGTCAGAGAATCAGAACCTACTATGGCACTATGACATAGTGTCTTCTACACATGGCAGGAAAACTGTCCCCATGTCATCTTAACAACATGGAAGCCTGAAAAGATCTGCAAAATTACAATCTGAGTGGACATGGCAACATAGATAGAGGAAGTTAGGGGTGACTGGAGAGACAGAGAGCCCAAGTGGTCATGCCTAAACACATTTACATATCCACAAGACCAAATAGACTAAGTAAGACCCATTTTCAACAATAATTAAACAGAAGAGGTCATGAATTCTAGTCATAATGGGGACACGGGAAGATTTAAATGGAAACAGAGAGGGGTAGAAATGATGTAAATACTGAAGTCATACATAAGATTATAAATAAAGAATAAATAGAGAAAAATCTCAGGGAAAGTAAGATGATTTAACTTGGCCATGAGTATACCTACTAATAAATAACAAAATCTCACTACAACACTGTAATGAAACAATATAGAGATTAGTCAAACTAACCATTTGGTTAATTAAAGGAAGTCTACTTTCTTGCAAAAGAGAGTTCAGAAATAGTTCCGTTAAAAGCTAAGACTTGTCTTCATTTACTGACCTTGATATTTTTCCTGTATTTTCTGTCATAAGTTAGAACATATATCAGATAATGGAGTCTGAATAACTACTGTTTATTCCTGAAAAATAATCTAGAAAGATTGCTGCAAAACATAAATAACATTTTATGTGTGATTGTTGGACAGGGAAAGGTAATCTATGTTCTGGTTGAGTGAGGTTTAACTTCCAGAGATCCAGTAGATTAATCTAGAAGGGACAGACACTAGGTTCCTGACTCCACGAGGACCTCAACTCCATAATTCTGTGACCATCAGTCATGTTGGACCACACCCCAAGCCCCTAGTATTCCGGCTGGACCCCACCCCCACAGTCACCTGGCTACAGCCAGGTTTGCCCCACCCCGAGTTACCTGGCAACAAACAGGTAGCCCAGCCCACTATAAGAGGGGTTGATTGCCCCCTCCCCTTTCTCTTACTCTTTCTTACTCTCTTGCTTTCTTGTTCTGCCTCTTGTTCCATTACCCCCCTCCCATTCCCTTCTCCCCTTCTCCACGTGGCCATGGCCAGCTTCTACTTCTCTACCTTCTCTCACTCTACTCTTCTATAATGAAGCACTAAAATCAAGGGATTGTCTCCTAGTGTTTTCAGCGGCCAGACTGGACCAAGGACTCACTCATGCAGGAACCATCCCAGCACAACCCTGCGCCCTGCTTTTCCTCTTCAGCCTCGGGCCTGACTGAGCTGCTGAGCTGCCCACAGGGCCACCTCCTGCTTCATTCTCAGCTCTTCTGAGGTATCCAGTGGCGTCCTGCAATGCCCAAGAGTTAGAACCTGTTGTCCCTAGCATCTGTGAAGCCTAGGGTCCCTACTGCTCCCTTCCTACCCCCTCAGACTAGGGTCCTGTGGCTTTTCACAGCAAGACACTCACCCAGAGGTGTGGCAGTGTGTGCCAGTCTCCTGTATCTGCCTGGCCAGAGCCTGCAAGCTATGGCAAGATGCTGTTTTTCCCCCCCTTCCCTTTTTCCTGTGCCCTGTGCCCAACAAGTGGTAATAGAGGCGCGCCCCACCTTTTCCCCATGCCATGTGCCCTACACATGATTGCCTTGAAACATGTATTTTAGCCTCCACCAAAGATTAAGGAATTAGACAATATATTATCCCACATTC
The DNA here is from genome assembly GCA_036184795.1 of Tokudaia tokunoshimensis. Classification (NCBI taxonomy): domain Eukaryota; kingdom Metazoa; phylum Chordata; class Mammalia; order Rodentia; family Muridae; genus Tokudaia; species Tokudaia tokunoshimensis. Next base: position 16,552,480 of record BTHU01000004.1, on the reverse strand, counting down.
AATGATAAAATGTTTATTGTAATAACACCAACACAGTAATTGACTGAATAAAATAAATGTATATATTGTTATAAACAGTCTTATTTTGGAAAGACTAAAAAACTTGTCAGTTTTTATTTATACTACATTCAAATTGTATATAGACAGTAAAAACCAACAGAACAAATAAGAGTATATAGTTTTAAAAGTAAAATGCCAGAAGACCAGGAAATACAGAAATTGCTAAATAGATATTTACCAAAATATAGCATTTACCCTAGCTAGGATTGCCACTGAATAATATGTACCAGTAAATCTAGTGAACAAAATCTGCTCTTCAAGGAAAATTGCTGAATGTGAAACATTTAGCCCATAATTAAAATACCTAGGCAGGCATACTCCTCGGTTAATGTACATGTTTTTGAACCTACAACTTACACCGTGGAGTAAGAACAAAGAAGCACTGTGCTGAGCACAGTCAATATCCTCAAGAAAACACACCACAGAAAACCATTGCCAATAATTCTGCCCAAATTTAGAGCTTTAATTCAATGCACACACCTTCTAGAATATTGTTAAGAGACATATTAAGTTAGTGCCAATGCAGAAGATGGCTCTGCCGTTAAAGATACTTGTCATGCAAGTCTGAGCATGTGAGTTCCAGTCTACAGAACCCATGTGAAGGTAGATGGAGAGAACTTACCATACAATGTTGTCTTTGACCTTCATTCATATAACTTGGTACATAGATGCTCCTATGTTTACATCATTCTTAGTTCCCCCTAATAATAAATAAAGCTAATTCTTTTTTTTTTTTTTTTTTTTTTGGTTTTTCGAGACAGGGTTTCTCTCTGTAGCAATGGCTGTCCTGGAACTCACTCATAGACCATGCTGGCCTCGAACTCAGAAATCTGCCTGCCTCTGCCTCCCAAGTGCTGGGATTAAAGGCATGCCCCACCACTGCCTGGCAAAGCTAATTCTAAGAACAAAAGTAAATTTGATGTAAACATGCATATTGTATCCTAGTAAAGATTCCTAAATCCTCAATATTTAAGCACTTCTGGCATAGGAGAATTGATAATGTCATAATCTTCATCTCAACCAGTAGAAAATAAGCATAATCATCATTGTTCTATTAATTTTTTTCATAAACATCATGAAATGGCCAGTTTTCAGTTATAAACAATTGCAATCTAAAAGTGATTTCTTCATATTACATTGGTAATAGAAATGATAAATTTGTTCTGGTCAGAATTTTGAAATTGGAGGACATAGACATGTATATTTAATCAACAATATGAAAAATGTACACACTGGTTTATACAAGGTATCTTAGATTTTCAGAGTTTTAAGAACTTTGTCAGTAGAACTTTGATTCTTGTTTGGTCTGGGTTTCCATTAACTATCTATCACTTGATGTAGATGTGAGTTTGTTGATCCTTCTTTTAAAGAAAATTACCTATTAAAATGTGGTTTAAAAAAAAAAAGCCATGTTGGGCATTGTGACTCACCATTTCATCCTGGCACTTGGCAGAAAAGGCAAGCAGATCTTCGTGAGTTCAAGGCTAGCCTGATATACAGAATGTGTTCCAATCCAGCAAGACCTACAAAATGAGACACTGTTAAAGACAGACTTAGAGATAAGTACTATTTTTCAAGTTCAATAATTTTTAAAATGTTTAGTTTCTCTAAGATACACACAGTCCTTTTCGTTTTGCACAAATCTTTCAGAGGAAGAAAAGTAATGATTCTCTAAAAACATATTAATTAAGGGGAAAGTGTTGACATATCTTATAATGCTCATGTTTTCCCAGCTTATAAGTAAGTTCAGACTTAGAAATTTTCCAAGATAAAAAAAGCATTAACATATGAGTGAATATCTTTGCTATTGTATCAATTTTCAGAACACACTTACCAATGTTGTAATTCTCTTACATCCCATGCAATTCTTCGATGATATTTCTAGAGAAATGCTTCTGCTGTGGATGGGGAGCAAAGGAAGACTGCATAAAACCACTCTATTGCACCATATGCCGGTTCTGATTCTAACAAAGGAGACTCTTGATTATTGCTTATTATTTCTGATCTTTGTATTTAAGAACTTTAAAAAAAATGTAACTGTCTCTACCACCTTTAGGGTTCCATTATGTATAACTGAAAAGCAATTCAAAAATTCTATAAAGTTCAAAGGAAAAAAGGAGCCGTTCCTGTGGTTGGTGTAATTTACATTTCTTAGATGAATAATACAACTTGGTTCAATAATATATAACTTTTTCAAATATTTAAGTGTTTATTCAGTACTCAGAGCAATAAAAAAAATGACTTTGCCTCTGGACCTAATAACATGACATGAAGATATTCGACATAATGAGTAACAAGATGGTGTCTCTCAATAAATTACCACAAATACCTTGCAATAGCAAGGCTGTTCTTGCCATCCTCCATGAGGTATCTGTTTCTAATATCCCTAAAGCTGTTTGAGACATTGCAAGTGCATAAGCAGGAAGGCAAATAATGCGAAAGAAAATTACTAGGCTTAAAAAATATGTGTCTGTTAGGAAGATTTTATATGATACGGAAAGTGATTGCATTTGTTTTCCAATGCGTAATACACATAAAAAAAGGAGTTAAAGAAGTATGTTTGTCCTCTTACTGCCAGTGGCCTTTCCTTGGTGAAGAGTGGCATTATTGCTTTAAATCCCAACAAAATGCAGCTCAAACACATTATCATAAAATAAAAATCCATCCAAAATAATGATTAGACAAGCTGAATGACTTAAATTACAGCTACCAATTTTAGGGTCAAGAAAGGGAAGAAATACCACCTTAGAGAATCCGGCAGGAAGAAACATTCTAATTAAGGCTCTAGTGTAGTTTCATTGGGAAAAGCTGTGGAGGTGAAATGGGGCATATTCATCATTTTCAAGGTCATAGGAGTGAGGTGAAGGTCAGGACAGTAGGCTTGGCTCTTGCTATGGCAGGCCCTTACATCACAATTCTAAAGTCTTGGCTTGCTGTGCACAGCTCTTGCAAGCAGTCAGTCCATGAGGTCCTGGCTAAAAGCACTGACAGAAACATAGCTATTTCTTTTGCTCTGACTTGAAATAGCTTGTACCACTTTGTTAAAAGTGCGGAGAAGAGATTCAGAGAGGCAGACCAAGTACAGACCTCAGATTCTTCACTGCTTTTCCAAAACCAAATGAACAACTCTCCAAAGATTTAAAAAGAAATCAATTTTAGTTTGTAATTGTGGCATTTTATGTATTAAATTGACATTAAAACCTGGCTGGAATCTATTATAAGGCTACATATTATATCTTCATTTACTTTTCTTACTGTCCATATGTTTGTCTATACAAATATCAGTGCTATCAATGTGAGAAATGATACCATGCTTCAGAGTAGAAGAATATGGAATACCAGACTGTTGAGTGAGAGTCACATGAAATTTCTTAGGCAGAATCATTTTATTCAAAAAGAAACTTAATAAGAACCTTTCATTCAAGGCAAATGTGCATCATAGTGTTCTATGATTTACCATGTTGCATCTATTTCTTTCGACTGTACATTCTGGACCCAAATTGCTATATCCCTACATAAATGAATGGTCACATACATATATTATAAAATATATTTGTCTTAAAATAAGTTAAATTCCTGTGATCCTTATAGGAAATTTCATCTATAATCAGTCCTTGACAGCTAGGTCTATATTTGCTGGAAGTATTGCTTAGATCGGTCTATTGTACTATTAGATGCCATTATTTAGTTATAAAAGCATTTTCTAATCAATCTGTTTACAAGATCTGACACTTCTTTGCTAGTGATTTTAACAAATCCCAAAATTCTAAAAAGAGAAGTAATGAATAATGAATCTGTGTATCACCCATTTTCTCCCTGAAATATGAGTATTGTGTCCCCTTCATAAAATTGAAATATCTAAATTCTGAAACATAGCAGGTTCTTGGGTCATAGGACAAACCCATTTATATGTGTTTCTACCACAGTATATTTTTGCATTGCTTGAACTGGGTATGGCAAACTTAGCATTATACACAGGATGTGACTAACCAGTAACTATTTCCTCTAACTGCTGAGAGCTCCTGTTGTTCTTTGACATTCCTTCATGTTTTGAAGGGATAATACAAGAGTAGCCTCCCAATAGACTCTTGTAGGTCTATAATTTCCAAGCTAGAAAGGGCATTAAAGTTCATCCTCCACTCCCCTAATACAGATAAGGAAACTGAAGTGCAACTTTCTACAAACTGTAATGGTGGACCAGTAACAGTACATGTTCCAAGACTGAGTACCTGATTCCCTCAGTAGGTTGACCCTGTGTTGAGAGATCTCTGTCTCCTGAATGATGCTTACCCTTCTAGGGCAGGCAAATTTCAGCAGAGCAGATGCCAATCGATTCTGTTCATAGAGTTCCACAAACCAACTGTTGTTTTTTAACACTCATGACAATTAAAGAAAAAAGACCAAGGCAATTCAGATATACTTTCTCATCCAAACATATTTCTTCGAAACAACCTGTTAACCATTAGCATAAGGAGTGATGCAGCTTTCAAATGACAATGATGATGTTAGACTTGCTGTTGCTGCTGAAGAAATGAGGTGCTCTCATATAGAACTACATATCCTATTGAGCCTGGACAATCACAGCCTGAGGTCTGGATCTAGTTGGTGTTTAACAGAGTTGGTTATTTAACTTGTTAAGGATATTTTGGAGTAGATTTTACTTTCTGAACTCATTGGGGAACTTTAGCTAGTAGGGATTCGTGATTCTCTTAGACTGTGTATAGAATCTTTTACAAAGAAATTCTACACTGTGCTTCACACAGCATTTTATTATAAGAGGATTATTTAAAAGGATGAAAAATGGTTTGTAATCTCTGAGTGTAGAACATTGTACTATTTTATATATAAATTCATAATGAATATATATATTCATTTCAGTTAGAAAGTACTTATAGTCAAATATATTCTTTGTATTTGTTTATTTTTCTAGATCAAAAATGTTTGTGTGTGTGCATATGTATGTATTTAGGCACATCAGTGTGTGTTTGTAGGGGTGCATTAGTAAGTGTATGTGCAGGTTCATATGGAAGACAGGGGTTGCAGTTGCATACTTTTTTCTTATTTCTTTCTACCTAGTTCTTTTGAGACTGGGTCACTCACTTAACCTATAAAGCATCTTTTAGGAAAGAATATGTAGCCTCTAGTTGCCCTAGTCATCACATTCCATTCTCTGACCTCCCTCATACTAGGCATATGCATATACACACTGACATGGCTATGTCCTTTTTACTCTAATCTCACTCATGGACTTCTCTAAGCTCTTTCTCTAATTCATTTCTTTCTCTCTAATTTATATCTTTAAATACTTACATGTACATATAAAAGTATATAAGGGAATGCATGTATATGTATTTGTATTTCTCAGAGATATAACTTTCTTATACTCTATATTGTTACTTCGATGTACATGTTTTCAGGGCTGACAACTTTGAACTCGATAGCACATTTCTGTGTTATTCCCTGTGGAAGACTATTTCTCCCACTCTCAACATTCCTTTCTTGCCTATAGTCCTATCTTGGGTTGAGGCCTCCTGAGATTTCCCCTTTGCATGTTAGCATGTCTTTGTGTCATCCTCTTTCAAGTCTTCTTTAGACAGGAATATTGGTGAAACTTTATGGGTATAACAAATCTTTTTCCTGGCAGCTAGAGATAGAAGCTTAGATCCTCACTCATATACAAAACCCATTACCAAATCTTTTTATATTTATTAAACCTAGTTGAATTAAACAATTTTAGATATGCTTTAGAGCTTAGCATATTAAGATGTTGTTTCCTTCCTTATTTGTCTTTCAGGACCTACCTCCAATAGGGAAACCATATATTTCTGGCCTAGAGGTCCATGATTATAATTTTATCAAAATAATCACATAATGTCTTATTTTCTTGCATTACTGATGGAAAACAAACATTTTTTATGTCCATAACCACAAAAATTATCAATGATCAACTATAGAAAACCAACACAGAGCATATCCAAGATAAGTGTTATTTTCATTTGAGGCATATCATATAACTATTATTTGATAAGTAACTAGTTATAATCAGGAATTATTGGGGTTCCCAAACCTTTAGGTATATCATTCACATGTTTTCATCAGTAGTAGAATTTTATGGAGTGAAAAAAACTTGTTATTCATATAATTTTCTGGCAAATGGACTCAAATTACTGATCCCACTTACAGAAATAATGTTTTATAAGTATGCAGTGTCAGCTTATTATGAAGTTAGATTTGACTGAAATGTGTTCTAGGTCTATACCTTCAAGGTAGGAGTATGGACCAGAATTATGATGATATTGTACTTTGAATGTTTTTGAATTATACTATGAACAATGTGTCAAATAGTATATTGGCTACTGCTGTTGTCTTATCCAGACTATTTTAATACTTGAGATCCATTGCTTTAATTCTTTGCTATTTATTTGTTGATGCACATGGTTTGTTAACTATAGCAGAGATGTATATAGCACCTTAACAATTTGCTGGGGGAAAAGGTAGGGAAAGAACATTCGTACCCCCAATATGTCTACATTCCCTAAAACGGTTGGTTTTTCCACTTTGCATCTTCTATCGTAAGTGACTAGATGTTTACAAATTTACAACTTGTGCATATTTCCCTCATCTGGGCAAAAATAATAGTATAATTTTAATAGTGACATTTGTTTCTCTCACATAAGTAGTTAAGCATTGCATCATTAATTAATTATGCATAGTTAATTAAGCATGTCCTCCTTTCTATAATTTACACTGGAAACAAGACACTAGGTGGCTAAGCCAACCTGGTCTGCTGTAACACTAGAGTTTCATTTACTCTCTTTCACCATGCTAGCTGGAGGTCATTATTTCTGTCTTTTTCTCAATTACTGACTTATCATAGAATGTTCTAAACCCATTCTTCCTGTGACCTAGGAGGACATCATCTCAGATATTTTCTTTTAAGTCCCAAGCTACACACATTTTGTCAATGTCCTTTCATACATTTTGGATAATACATTATGCCAATTATAGCCACAGAAGGTTAACTTGACAATTTGCTCATGTTATACTGGTCATACCTGAAATGTGATGGATTGAATGCTTCAGTTGATTCAATCAGACATTGAAATGTAAAAAGGATAAGACCATTCACTTTCCATAAAATTGACCTGTTTTTAAGCCTTTAAAATTGACACACCTTGAAAAGTGCCCTACATTATAGATTTTCTTTTGTACAGGTGCCAATGGTAGCATTGGAAGCTTAATTCTGAGAGGGGAAATGCAGTATTGAAAAAAGGATAGCATGCATTTGGCAATCATATTGAGTGATTTTTCAGTTCATTAAGCCGTAGGATTTAAGCTGTTCTAAATAAGACAAATGCATTTCTTTTCTTCCAATATTTTAAATGTAATTATTTCAAATTGCTTACTTGGTGATTTCATATATATTTTAAGATGATAAGGGTAAATGAGTTAATACCTTTAAATTTACATCATTCATTTAATATTCCATCACTTTTGTAGCACTGAGGCAGTAGGGAGACACATTTGCATGTATGGACCTCTGCACAAAGAACACATATTCTGCTCATATTCCTTCAAAATTTAACTGTGAAAATTCAGGAAATACTGTTCAGGAAGTTTCTCTTTGAATGGATAAACTCTGCTTAAAAACTATACATTTTCTTACCTATGACTATTTTTTTTTTTTACCAAAAATAGATATTCAAATATGAGTTTATTGAGGGAAATCACCAGTACCAATATGTATGATTTACAGGAGAGAATCAAAACCAATATTTTGTCATAAATTTAACTGACATATTTGTAGATATAGTGACATTTACTTTTCTACTTTATAAACTCAACTTGAGGCCATAGTGACAAGACCTGGAAAATAGCTTTCATTTTTGAAATTCCTCCCCCCGGAAATATTTTTTTTTTTCTGTTGTTAGTCCCATGCCTCATTATTTCACCTGCTAGTTTCTCTGGTCACTCACCACTTTCGGACTGACCTTTCCCTTCATGAGCCCCTCTCTGCTTCATCTCTCTTCTCATCAGTTACAGGATGCCTTCATACTGTCTTGAGTTGTTCAGCTAAGTACCTATGGTTGATTAAGTCTCTTATACTGAAGGCTCCTTGAGGATGGAGAGCTCTGTCTGACTCGTTTTCCTCTTGTCTCTATTGCCTGGATTAGGAATGGACTCATGGGAAGCTCCTGGGAGATATTTTTCAGTGCTCTAGGCAAGGGAATCTATCATCCTTCCTTGTCCTAGAGATTATAGCATTTACCAACTAATATGTTTTTCACTTTAATTTAAAATCTATTTTTATACAATATATTTTGATCATGGTCTTCACCTCACACAACTTCCTCCAGATCCTCTCCAAATCCCTGCTTACCAAAGTTTATGCTTTTTTTTCCCCCACTCATCACAAACCACAATTTACTCTCATGTTTATTTACCTAAGCATTTTGTTTCGTTCAGTTTTCTTTTAGGAGAGGGCTTTCCCTATATAGTACAGGGTGGCTGGCCCCTATGTCCACTAAATTTATTTATTAGAATGTTGAAAAGAAAATCTTTAAAAATGCAATTTGGTGAAACTTGTTAGCAAGTGTGAAGTTTTAGGTACTGAAAAGACTAAGTACTATACAAATCTACCTTTTTCAGATTCCTTGTGGACAGCTTGTGTGTAGTATCTTTTTACACCTTGTGTTGCTGCTGTAATTGCCACTATTGTATGTTCTTAAATGTAATATAAGATCAGAGATGGGTTTTTAAGCCTTACCAGGACTACTTCATTGAATTTTTCACAAATGAAATTCTTATTATATGGAAATTCCTTTAGTCATTTTTGTAACTTCTCTAAGAATAATTCCTACTTTGTGAACCTTTGAAGATTTGGAAACAGATCTTTTGTCTCTACACATCTGTTTAAAATGTGTGAAGAGAATAAAATAGTAAATAAACGAATATGAGCTTCATCTTGCATTGGGTGCAAAGTCACCAACTGGTTGGCACAGCATGCTGATGCTGGTTTCTTTCTTTTCTTTCTTTCTTTCTTTCTTTCTTTCTTTCTTTCTTTCTTTCTTTCTTTCTTTCTTTCTTTCTTTCTTTTAAAGTGCAGAATTCTATCAGACTTTCTTTTTTTATTAGATATTTTCTTTACTTACATTTCAAAGTTATCCCCTTTCCTGGTTTCCCCTTCGAAAACCCCCTATCCCATTCCCCCTCCCCCTGCTCAGCAACCCACCCAGAAAGCCCTGTGCATTGAGTATGCGAATTTCTGAAGCACAAAGCTTTATATGCACTATATGTATTACCAATCCTCAATCTGAAAATATATAGAACCTCTTATGCTATGGAGATTTTTAAAAGTGCTTTTATGAAGAACAAATCATGTAAGATGAATCTAATCCCCTCTGTGACAGAATGACAAATCCTGTGGTTGAAAGGAAAGCAATAGATATAAGATCTTTATTTCAGTCAGGCTTTTAATTTAGTATCATACAACATTAATTATGGAGCAGGAAGGCAGACTTGAGATCCTGTTATTACAGCATGGGTGTGAACTGCTTGGAAGGTCACACTCCTAAGAGTGGTTATTAATCGGTCCAAGCTGCTCTCGGGGATGGGGGTGGATGCTTCAGAATCTGTCTTAGGTCCATTACTATATCTTTATCAGTGACTGGGATGATTAAATAGACCTTCTATTCCTTATAGTCATGGATAACATCAAGTAGGGAGGGTAACTGTCCTTGGAGAATAAACTTGAAAATTTAAATGACCTTCTTAAGATGAAGAAGTGCCTCTTGAAAATACAACTAAGGAAAGAGGATTGTATGTGAGAGAAAATACCCAGAAGGCAAGCAAACAAACAGGCAACTGACCTCAATCAACTTAGAGAAAGTGGCCTTGGGACCCTCTTCTTAAGTAGACACCAAATAATACAGTTAATTTATCCCAGAAAAAAATACATGTGCAAAACACTCTCAAATGACTTAATGGAAAACAAAAAGGGAGAAGATCCTTCTCTTGAGAGGAATTTGAACCCCTCCATCTCATCAGGTAAACCACTGATGTCTGATCAAATGTTACAAACCTGTCTTTACTGGCAGTTCTTGGCTAATACCTCATTAGAAACATTTCAGTTTCTTAAACAGACTTGTGCAGAGTGCCTTGACACTACCTGGAATCCCAGCTAACTTGAAGCTAAGGCAGGAGTATTGCTTGAGATGAGGATTCAGTTACTTCATGACATGCTCAGTCTACATGTATTCTATGTGTTCTAAAAGGATCCAATATTCATTCTCCACTATCTTAGTGCTACTGTTTCAATCTCCATGTTGTGGGATGTATTATTTTGCTTCCATAAGCTTTGGCCCAAATATTTTAATTATGCATTTAGTTATATTCCAAGACTCAGAGGTTGTGATCAGTAAATGAATTTTTATTTGGGGTATGGGTATTCTGGTCACAGGCTAAGAGCAACCATTGCAATACATCTTAGAAAATGATTTTCGAGCCGGGCGGTGGTGGCGCACGCCTTTAATCCCAGCACTTGGGAGGCAGAGGCAGGCGGATTTCGGAGTTCGAGGCCAGCCTGGTCTACAAAGTGAGTTCCAGGACAGCCAAGACTACACAGAGAAACCCTGTCTCAAAAAACCAAAAAAAAAAAAAATGATTTTCGAAACTATGATGTTGATCAAGATTATACCCAAGATGTAACTCTGATTTTTATGCTTTTATTTTCTACCTTGAAATTAAAATACTGAGAGGCCTCTCTGACATCACATTAGACATTGTCATCAGGCTACATGAACAGTGGTCAGGTGAACACCGTGACTGTTTCTTATGCAAATATTTACAGTATATATTTCCCAAGAAAGTGGTTTTCATTCAAAAAAGCATTTCAAAAACAAATTCATTATAAAATTGAAGCTGCAAAGCTATTTTAGATGAATGAAGCTTTCTTTGAATTTCTTCTGTTTATCAGTTTTGAATTCTTATGATAATGTACATTGCTCATACACATTCTCAGATATTAAAACCTAAATGATTTTTAATTCCCTGAATGGTTGTAGCAGCTTGCATTCCCACTTGCAATAGAGGAGTGTTCCTCTTTCTCCACATCCTCACCACCATCAGTTGTCTTCAAGAAATTTGCAGGCAAATGGATGGAACTGAAGAATATTATCCTAGGTGAGCTAACACAGTCACAAAAGAATACACACGGTAGGTACTCACTGATAAATGGATATTAGCCAAAACGAAGCTTCAAATACCCACAATACAGCTCACAGACCATATGAAACCCAAGATGAAAGAAGACCACACTAAAGTTTAGATGCTACAGTCCTTCTCAGAAGTGGGAAGAAAATAATCTCGGGAAGTACAGGGAGAGAGGGAACTGGAAGGGAGAGAGAAGGAAGAGAGAAAAAAAAGGATAGATTCAGACACAGAAGAGATGGACTAGAAGTATAGAGGGTTAGGAATTTGAAAGGAGGTATGTAGCAGTGGGGGAGGGGAAACTGGAGGTAGCCACTAGAAAATCCCAGATACCAGGGACCCAAGAGGTTCCCAGAACCCAACAGGGAGGACATTAGCCAAAATACCCAACAAAGGGGAGATGGAACCTGTAGAGATCATATTCAGTGCATCGGCAAGGCACCTGGTTGAGGGATGGAGACACCCACCCACCTCAAAAATATTAATCCAGAATTCCTCCTGTCAAAAGAAAATGCAGGGACAAAGAGTAGAACAGAGAGTGAAAGGCCATCCAGAGACTGCCCCACCTAGGGATCCATCCCATTTGCAGACACCAAACCCAGACACTATTGCTGATGCCAAGAAGTGCTTGCTGACAGGAACCTGGTATAGCTGTACCCTGAGAGGCTGTGCTAGCACCTGACCAATACAGATGCAGATGCATGCAGCCCAAACATCTGAGCATAGGGACCCCAATCAAGAAGTTAGGGAAAGGACTGAAGGAGCTGAAGGGGTTTGCGATCTCATAAAAAGAACATCAACCAACCAGACCACCCACCCAAACTTCCATGAATTAAACAAACAACCAAGAGTATAAATGGAGGGACTGATGGCACCAACTGGACATGTAGCAGAGGATTTTCTTATCAGAAAGAGAGGAGCTGCTTGACCCTGTGGAGGATCAATTACTCAGGGTAGGGGAAGGCTAGGGTGCTGAGGCAGGAGTGTGTAGGCAGGTGGGGAAGCACCCTCATAGAGGCAGGAGTAAATGTGGAGTGGATAGGAGGTTTGTGGATGGGAAGCTGGGAAGGGGGATAACATTTGAAATCTAAATAAATAAAATAACTAATAAAAAATGAAAAAAAATGGTTTGTTACAAGATAGAATGTTTAATAAGAGATTAGAACTTACTATCACCAAGAAACATTAAAGTTGCATGTTTAACCTTGTAAGTGAAAGGGAATCAATCATTATTCTTCTTTAATTTTCCTAAATAACTCAACTATTGTTTTCTTAACTTCTCAACTTCTTTGTTTTGGATTTTATTCATTTTGTTTTGTTTGTCTTTTTTATTCATTTACATTTTAAATATTGTCCCCCTTCCAGGTATCTCCTCCACAAACACCCCATCTGATCCCTACTCCTCTTTGCCTCTAAAAGGGTACTTCCGTGTCTTCTGTCATAGTTAGAAAATATATCTGAGCTTAGACCATAACTTTTAAAACATTAAGATCACAAGCAAAGGGAACTTAGACAATCTCTGTAATTTATTCTCTTTATGGGAGAGCAAGGGATTAGCGATCAGTATACACCAAACATGTATTTTAACATATAAAATCCATAACCTAAATTTTCTTGCCTCCTCTATTTCTGACACTCAGTTTCTAAAGTATAACAGATTTTCAATTAAGGCTATAATTTTATAAACAAATCTCTCTCCTCTTTTTCCCTTCCCTTCGTGTGTGTGTGTGTGTGTGTGTGTGTGTGTGTGTGTGTGTGTGTGTGTGTGTGTGTATGCATATATGTAAAGAAATGCTTCTGTTATAAAGCTTTAGTTTTCAGTTAAATAAAGATGTTCACCTGAAGGAAACATGACATAAGACTGAACGTTTAGAAAAGGCTTATGTTTTTATCAGGTGTGTCCCAGAAGAACCATTTGAATAAGGTGGGTGATGTAATCAGTATTTTGGAGAAAAGTAAAAGATGATAGAGAATAAAATGTACTAAAGAATTTTAGTTGGACTTAAGACAATAATGGACAGAAAGGTGAAACTGAGAAAAGGTTAAGAACTCAGGGGTCTTGGCAGAGAAAGAACTGAGGAGAAATAGGCAATCAGTGGAAAGGGATAAAAGGCTATTTTCAAAATTGTAGCACTTAGTACTCAGTATTGGTGAAGATTATGGCATCATTGCCCTCCTTTACATTGACACTGACATTGTGATGTGGTAACGCCAACATTCATCACTTGCCATGTCCTGTAGACAAACCGAACACGTGCTGACAGTCCCTGAGCACTGCTGAGGTCACAGGCAAAGACTACAGAGTCAAGGTGCTTACAATACTAAGATACATTGAGATCAATTTCTTCTTTTACAGGTTGCCTTGAATATTTACTAATGTGTCAAAAATAATTAAGGGTATAAAATTCTCATTACATTGGAGCATGTGACATCTACTTTAGTTATTGCTTTATCAAAGAAATATTGAACTGGTCAATTGGTCCAATATGTAAATACTAAACTATCTATGCAATATGTGTATTAAATGAAAGTTTTCAAATGCATATTTCTAAAACTTTATTAGATTTTTTTCTTTATTTATTTTTCAAATGTTATTCCCTTTCTTTGTTTGTGCTCCAAAATCCTGCTATCCCATCCCCACTCCCCCTACTCACTAACCCATCCATTCCTACTTCCCTTTTCTGGCATTCCCCTACTCTGGGGCAATGAACCTTCACAGGACTAAGAGCATCTCCTCCCACTGATATCTGATAAAGCCATCCTCTGCTACATATGCAGCTGGAGCCATGGGTGCCTCCATGTATACTCTTTAGTTGGTGGTTTAGTCTCTGGGAGCTCTGGGGGTACTGGTTGATTCATATTGTTGCTTCTGCTATGGGACTGCTCTGTATTTGTCAGGCACTGGCAGAGCCTCTCAGGAGACAGCTACATCAGGCTCCTGTCAGCAAGCACTGGTTGGCATCCACAATAGTGTCTGGGTTTGGTAACTGTATATGGGATGGATCCCCAGGTGGGGCAGTCTCTGGATGACCTTTCCTTCAGCCTCTGCTCCACACTTTGTCTCTGTATCTCCTCCCATCAGTATTTTGTTCCCTCTTCTAAGAAGGACCAAAGTATGTACACTTTGGTCTTCCTTCTTCTTAAGCTTCATGTGGTCTATGACTTATATCTTGGATATTCCTAGCATTTTTAAGGAAGCAGTTACAAAGCCCTATGACTAAACAGCTTACAATCTAATAAAAAAAAAAACTGTCCGATAACAGCAGAATTAAGTGTCTTTGCTACTGAGTCAGTCCTATCCCAATTCACCCAGCTAGTAACAAATTTCAAAATGTTTTTAGTTTAGTTATTTTATTATTTTATGTGTATGAGAGGTTTGCCCACGTGTGTGTATATCACATGAATGCTTTTGTCTATGGATTTCATTAAAAGACATTAGATCCCCTGGGACTTAAGTTACACTGGTGGTTGTAAGCTACCACATGTGAATCAAAACTGAGTACTCCACAAGAGCAACAAGTGCTCCTAACTGCTGAACCAATCTTTACACCTATTAAGTCTTCATACCTCCTGCAAGTACATCTGGCTCCATGTAATACTTTGTTATTCTTAATTTTCACATATGTAACTCTTTCTTCCAAAGAAGTACCATTTCTCATTTGACTATACATGATGAATATGACAATATACAATATCTGTCAAATAAGTGATTGCTGGCTATGTGCTGAAATATTAAGCATCCTAAAATGCATCAAATATACTTGACAGAATGATTGTTATTATTAAGTCACATAACTAAAAAACAACTATTATATGTCCAGTGCACATAAAGCAAAGTGATTGCTTATGTTTACCATGGGAGAATACACAAACAAAGCCAATAGTAGTTGTCTTTTTTGTAATGGGTTTTCTTTTGGCATACAGTATTTAAGTTTCTGAGTGTGTGTGTGTGTGTGTGTGTGTGTGTAAATATAGATAAGTAAATTACAGATAGATAGATAGATAGATAGATAGATAGATAGATAGTTAGATAGATAGATAGAAGATAGGTAGGTAGAGAGGTATTGATAGATATGGTTATTGATATGAACAATAATATATCAAATAATCAGATATTAAATAATACTAACCTATATGTGCATCATATTTGCATATATATTACATTGTAGAGAATTAGAAAAGGGAAGAAAATTAAACATATTTGTAAAACATGGAACTCTGTAGAATGATATATACAAAATTTGCCCTAAGGACAAGCAGTTAATTCTACACTATTAGTTATAAGCCTGCAATAACGGAAAATAAAAAAAAAGATGACTCTAGCCACATAGCAACTAATATGTACAAATATAAAACTAAGCAAAAGGTTCTATGAGTTGACAAGTTTACAGCTAGTTATTTTTGTTGAGTAACACAGTGACAGAATTCAATTGCTAGCACAGATTGGGTATCATGTTATGGACGTGCATTACAAACAGCCCTGCGTCATGAAACTAATCCATTTAACCCATATGCAGAAGGATCTGTGATCCATGAGACCTTCCCTTGCTACCTTCTTAATGTTGAGTGTCAGTAAACTGAAAAGGGACATGCTTTATTAACCTGAACTACCTATCATAAGTAGATTCACTAACTGCATGGTAACAATATGGTAAAATATTGTATTATTAGCAATAATAAAATCAACCAAAAAAAGTAAGAACAGCAGAAAAACTCTAAGAAAAAGCTAATAGGATTAAGTGCCTGTGGGCCTGATATTGAGTTTAACATCCTAATAAAGAAATCAATTTTAATTAACGCTATAGTAAACACCATTTCTTTCCAACTGAATCTCCTAAAAATGTAAGTGTGAGTAACATCTATTGCTGGCAATGATGCAAATCTCAAAGAATATACCCAGAGCCCAAGAGTGCCAGTGTAGCTAAATAATTTGCTTCATGATATCATTTAAAATTCTCAACTGTCATCTTACCAGCCTTTAAATTACTGTCAAGAACTCTGAGTGTCCCTTATTTTCTCTCTGGAAGCTGCTTATTTTGAACCATGCAGTAGCCAAATGCTTTGTGTCATTATTTTTCAATTTCATTCCATGTCGGTCCTCCCTCATTTCCCCAAATAGGTTGTAAAATTCTTGAGAGCAGAAACTATATCTTAATACATATTTTATACTCTTCTGGTGTTAGTTCCTTCAGAATCTACCAAAGTGCTTCTGGTATAGTGTGTGATTAAATTCATATTTATAAATGATATGGAAAGATAATGATATACTTTCTGATGAAGAACAATGCAAGGTTTTTATTATCATTGTGCTTAAAGGTTTATATTATTTGGGTTCTCTTAAAATAAGGACCAGCTATCCCTTCGGGGTTTAGCTTACTCATAGAGTTGAAAGGCTTGGGCTGGAGAGATGGCTCAGTGGTTAAAACACTGACTGCTCTTCCGAAGAATTGAAAGGCTTAGAAATATGTCCTTTGTGTCCCATCTTGCCATGGGAGTGGAAAGGCATAGGAGAAAGTGTTGAGATCCTATATGTAAGAAATAACAGCAGTAAGAATTTCTGCTTCACAGAGGCAAAGGGTTGGAGAGTTTGAAAGGAGAAACAAGGCCAGAGGAGGCAGTGAGTGAATAGTTGAATAAAACGTAAGTGTTATGGCTCAATGAAAGTCAACTTAAAAAATAAAAACCCAAGATGTTAGGTCCACATCATGGTTCAATTATTTAATGAATGACAAAACTAAACCACCAGAATTACTAGATTGCTGTGATGATTCATTCTGTCAATGTTGGAAAATCTAAACTCATCTAAACTGTCTTAGTGAAACATTGTTTAGATAGACTAACACATTATTGGGTTAATTGAGGTGGGAAGACCAACTCAGTATAGGTAACATCATTCCCTTTACAGGATACCATCATGGATATAACAGTGGAGAAAGTAATCTGAGAGTTAGCATACATGTATTCATTCATAGCAAGAGTGAATTTTCCCTCTTAGCAACGGATACAATGTCACAGGCTGTCAGAAGCTATTACTGCTGTGAATTCCCTACTGTGATGGGCAGTAATGTGAAACTGGGTTCCTTTCATGTGGTGAATACTAACCTCAGACAAGGTTTCTATATCTTATGGTCAGTAACCTGAGACTGGGAGCTGAAATAAAATTTCCTCCCCTAAGTCCCAATCATTACATGATTTTATCACAACCACAGGCTAAATTTATTTCCTTATGCATTCATTCAAAAACCTATGTCTCATTTATTTAACAAACAATATTTCATGCAACCAACAAGATTTTAAAGAAATCAATTAAATAAAGCAGAATTTATAAGTATTTGGGCAAAATAGGTATGTTATATGTAAGATCTTTAGTGTTAGAAAAAAATAATACAATTTGAAGGAGGCAATCGCCCAAAACTGAAAACAAGAATTTGATGTTTAACAAATACACTGGATGAAACAATGAATGACATACTTCTTTTATAGGTAGGAGTTAGTGTCATTCTAAAGCAGCTATGATAGCCTGCTTGTATAACCAATGAGGTTGACTTCAAAACATTACTACTGATATAATGATTCTGATTTGGTTTTAGAATCTACACCTACATGAGGAGTAGATTGAAATGATGTTAAATGCCTACAAGTATACTGTAGCTTTTTTTAAACAAAAACTGTTTGAGTCTTCATGAAGTCAGCATTTAGTCTCTATGTTAGTTTCTTCTTTTCCTTTTACTATAATAAAATATTGTAACAAAGGAAACGTATGGGTCAAGGAACTTTTGATTAAAATCCATCACAGTGGGTACAGAAGTCACAACAAGAACCTGGAGGAGCTGCTCACATAGTGTCCAGTGGATAAAGTGAATGATGAAGGCTGCAGGTCAACTTACCATCTCTTTCTCATCCAGTTTAGGATCCCATACCAGAGAGTGGTACCATTAAGAAAGGTTTCTCCTCCCACATTAATTACCATAATCAGAATAATCCCCCACAGGTGTTTATAAGGGGTTCCCCTCTCAAGTGACTCAAGATCTCATGAAGTAGACAATTGGGAGTAACTTTCAGAGTGCTATCAGTTATGAACCTGACATTCTAATATATCATTTTAAATTATTCCCTTCCTCTGTTTGTCCTCAGCGTTTTTAACGATTCATATTGAAAAGTCCATGGACTAGTTTAATTAAAGTAAAAAGTCTTCATCTCATCTGTTACTCAAGACAATCTCTTAGCAATGAGCTCTTTAAAATAAGCACAATTCCCAACATACAATTCACAGAATAAACATTCTCATTCTAAAATGGAAGAATTGCTACAAAGCCAGAAATTGTTGGAATAAATCACAACCCAAATAAAACAGGCCAAACTCCAAATCCTAAATTCTATTTCTGGCATTTTGAGCTTATGATGAAATTGCTTGTCCCTCAGCGGAGGAATGGATTCAGAAGATGTGGTATATTTACACAATGGAATACTACTCTGCAATTAAAAACAATGAATTGACGAAATTCCTAGGCAAATGGATAGAACTTGAAAATATCATCCTTAGTGAGGTAACCCAATCACAAAAGAACACACATGGTATGCAATCACTGATAAGGGGATATTAATCCAGAATCTCAGAATACCCTAGACACAATTCGCATATGAATAGATTTCCAAGAAGATGGAAGGAGAGACCCCTGGTCTTGGAAAGACTGGATGTAGAGGAATGCCAGGACAGAGAAGCAAGAGGGAGTTGAATGGGGAAAAGAGGGAGGGAAGGGGGCTTATGGGACTTTCGGGGAGGGAGGAAACGGGAAAGGGGAAATGATTTTGAATATAAATAAATAAATTAAAAATAAGAAAGAAAATTGAAAAAAAATAAAGGGAGGCACAACATAAGAGGTAGGACTAAGCCTATAGGCAAGAAAGGTCTGTAGAAGATGCTTAAAATAAGGGATTTGCAAACCATGGAAGGTCTCTTAAATGAACTCATGTAAGAGATGGCAATTGTGGCTTCATAGAACGAGTTGGGTACTGTTCCTTCTGTTTCTATTTTGTGGAACAGTTTGAAGAGTATTAGTGTTAGGTCTTCTTTGAAGGTCTGATAGAATTCTACACTAAAACCATCTGGACCTGTGCTTTTTTTGGTTGGAAGACTTCCAGTGACAACTTCTATTTCTTCAGGGGTTATAGGACGGTTTAGATGGTCTATTTGATCCTGATTTAATTTTGGTATTTGGTATCTGTCAAGGAAATTGTCCATTTCCTCAAGATTTTCTAGTTGTATTGAATACAGAAAAAGACACTGTCAAAAAGACAAAGCGGCAACCAACTAACTGGGAAATGGTCTTTCCAACCTTACATCCGACAGAGGGCTAATATCCAATATATACAAAGAACTCAAGAAGTTAAACTCCAGAGAGGCAAGTAACCCTATTAAAAAATGGGGTACAGAGCTAAACAAAGAGTTCTCACCTGAAGAATATCTAATGGCTGAGAAGCACCTAAAGAGATGTTCATCATCCTTAGTCATTAGGGAAATGCAGATCAAAACAACCCTGAGATTCCATCTCACACCAGTCAGGATGGCTAAGATCAAAAACACAGGAGACAGCAGTTGTTGGCGAGGATGTGGAGAAAGAGGAACACTCCTCCACTGCTGGGAATTGCAAGCTGGTACAACCACTCTGGAAAGCAGTCTGGCGGTTCCTCAGAAAACTGGGCATGACACTCACGGAGGACCCGGCTATACCACTCCTGGGCATATACCCAGAGGCTTTACCTGCATGCAATAAGGACACATGCTCCACTATGTTCATAGCAGCCTTATTTATAATAGCCAGAAGCTGGAAAGAACCCAGATGTCCCTCAACGGAGGAATGGATTCAGAAGATGTGATATATCTACACAATGGAATACTACTCTGCAATTAAAAACAATGAATTCACGAAATTCCTAGGCAAATGGTTAGAACTTGAAAATATCATCCTTAGTGAGGTAACTCAATCACAAAAGAACACACATGGTATGCAGTCACTGATAAGGGGATATTAACCCAGAATCTCGGAATACCCTAGACACAATTCGCATATCAATAGATTTCTAAGAAGATGGAAGGAGAGACCCCTGGTCCTGGAAAGACTGGATGTAGGGGAACGCCAGGACAGAGAAACGAGAGAGGGTTGAATGGAGAAAAGAAGGAGGGAAGGGGGCTTATGGGACTTTCGGGGAGGGAGGAAACGGGAAAGGGGAAATGATTTGGAATGTAAATTAAAAAAAATAAAATTAAAAAAAAAAGAGAGATGGCAAAGAGACTCCTCTAGAAAACAGTTGTGAGGGACCAGAGAGTGCAAATCATGCTTTCAGGGAATGTTGATTTCAGTAAAATGGGTTAAATAAATATAATTCAATATGTAGGTGCACTGCAATGTGAATATGAAAATATAAGTAAAGATGCTTCCTTGAGAGAAATGTTTTGAAGAGAAGTAAAGAAATAGAATGACTCAGATGATGTGCTAATTCATGTAGAGTTTAATAAAATTTTATTGACACATGAAAAAAAAGGAAATTGCTTGAGGTCCAAAGAGCTTTGATAATAGCATTCCTCCATCTCTGCCATTTGCAGTACACATAGCCTCTCTCTTATGTCAGTTACACACAATGACCACAGCTCTCCTTTCTTGGGAAATGTTCTACACTGTTGCCATCTCCAATGGAACCTAAACTTCCCATTCATAGCTTCATGCAAGGGCCTCTCAAGTCTGCCTTGCAGAAATTCTGACAATGCTACCCAGTTTTTGTCCTTAACTCCTTTCTGAAACCCCAGACCAAGTTTCGTCAGTTCCAAAATAATTGAGTTTTCATGCCTTTAAAATTATTACCTTACAGTTGCCTGTGAATTTCATGAAAATCAAATATCATACTGACTGATGTAACCCAGTCACAAAAAATTACACATGGTATGTACTCACTGATAAGAGGGTATTAACCAAAATGAAGCTCTGAATATCCATGATAAAATCTCACAGACCATATGAAACCAAAGAAGAAAGAAGATCACACCAAAGTGTGGATGCTACAGTCTTAGTCAGTAGGGGGCAGTGAATAAACTCTGGGAAGTCAAAGGAGAGAGAGATCTGGGAGAGAGAGAGGAGAGGGAGGGAAAGGGGGGGCAGTTCAAATATGGAAGGAGATGGGGAGAAGTAGGAAGGTTCAGGAATTAGGAAATGGGTGTGTAGCAGTGGGGGAGGGGGAACTGGGGGATAGCTACTAGAAAGTCCCAGATGCCAGCGACCCAAGAGGTTCCCAGAACCCAACAGGGAGGATATTAGCTGAAATTCATAACAAAGGGGATATATAACCTGTAGAAACCATATCCAGTGGATAGGCGTGGCTCCCGGTTGAGGGATGGGGCCACCCTCAAGAATATTAATCTACAATTCCTCCTGTCAAAAGGAAATGCAGGGACAAAGAATGAAGCAGAAACTGAAAGAAAGGCCCCACCAAGGGATCAATCCCATCTGCTGATACCAAACCCAGACACTATTGCTGATGCCAAGAAGTGCTTACTGACAGAAGCCTGGTATAGTTTTCCTGAGAGGCTCGGTCAGAGCCAGACCAATACAAATGCAGATGTACACAGTCAAACATTGGAATGAGCATGGGAACCTCAATGGAGACGTTAGGGCAAGGACTGAAAGAGCTGAAGAGGTTTGCAACCTCATAAGAACAATAATATCAACCAACCAGATCCCCCATACCTCCAAAGGACTAAGCCACCAACCAAAGAGTACACAGGATTTAACCATGGCACCAGATGGATATGTAGCAGAAGACTGCCTTATCTGTCATCATTGGGAAGGGAGCCCCTTGGTTTTGTAGAGGGGCCAAGATAGGTGATATCTAGGGCACTGAGGCAGAAGTTGGTATACAGGTAGGGGAGAACCCTCATAGAGGCAGGGGGCAGGGAGGAGGGAATAATGGGCTTGTAGAGGGGTAACTGGGAAGGGGAAACATTTGAAATGTAAATAAATAAAATAAATAATAAAAATGAAAAAAGAAAAATGTAAAATCATATATATACATATATATATATAACTTGAAAAAAAGAAGAAAGAAATGTAAAAAGTAAATAAATAAAACTTGAGACAAATTATTAACTTACTACCAAGTTCTATGTCTATTTCATGATAGAGGTTTGTCCCCCATACTATGGTTTTACAAACTCATATATGCAAACCCTGAACAAACACTTTCATAAGGTTTGGTGTCTGAGGACCAGGGTACCTTCCTTGCTTCTTTATCAGATAAGAGTTTTACTTTGACATAAACTTGCTTCTTTATATATTGGAGCCTTTAATGAATAATATCATACTCTCAAGCCACATTTTCTATTAACATAATACAGAATGCAAAATTTCTCTTTTCTGACTCTCGTCCCTGTTTGTGATTTCATTACTGAAAACTTCAGCTTGTATATACTTCTTTAGTTCATCTTCACTTAGATTTCTAGGAGGTAGGCAAAATGAAATCAGACTCAAGACCAAATATCACAGGAATGGTCCCTAACTTAGTTCTTCTTGGAATTTGTTCCCCTCTAAAATCTCATGAGCCAGGTCTCTACTGTTTTTTGTTTTTGTTTTTGTTTTTTTGTTTGTTTTTGGTTTTTTTGCCATTACTATCTTTCCATATCCCATGAGAATGCTTCATTAAACTCTATGATGATTAGTTTTATTTTTCTATTGTTCTCTTTATTATTTATTTATTTATTTATTTATTTTTATTTTTAACTGTTTTATTTATTTCATTCCAAATGTTGTTCCCGTTCCTGGTTCCTCCTCAAAGACTTCTTCTTCTTTTTTTTTTTTAACTGAATATATTCTTAATTTACATTTCAAATGTTATACCCTTTCCCGGTTTCCTCCCCTCCCAGAAAATCCCCAACTCATGCTCCCATCCCCCTGCCTCCAAAAAGATGCCCATCCACCCAACCCACTCCCATTTACCCCCCACGATTTCCCCATGCTGGGGCTTCTATCTAGCCTTCATAGCACCAAGAACCTCTCCTCCCACCTATGCAGGACAAGGCATTCCTCCACCACAATTGTCCCTGGAACCATGTGTACTCCTTGGCTGATGGGTTAGTCCCTGAGAGAACTGGGGGATTTGGTTGGCCAACATGATCATTCTTCCCATGGGGCTGCTAACCCTTCAGCTCCTCCAGGCCTCCCTCCAACTCCTCCATTGGGGACCCAACACTCAGTCCAATAGTTGGCCGCTAGCATCTGCCTCTGTACCTGTAGGGCTCTGACAGGGCCCCTCAAGAGACAGTCATAACAGGCTCCTTTCATCAAGCACTTCTTGTCATCCGTAATAGTGTTGGGAATGGTAACTATTTATAGGATGAATTCTCAGGTAGGGCAGTATCTGAATGGCCTTTCCTTCAGTCTCCGACTCACACTTTGCCTCCATAATTGCTCTTGTAAGTATTTTATTCCCTTTCTCAGAAAAACTGAAGTGCCTACTATTTGGTCTTCCTTCTTTTTGAGCTTCTTGTGGTCTGTGAGTTATATCTTGTTTTTTTCTGAGCTTTTTGGCCAATATCCACTTATCAGTGAGTGCATACCATGCTTGTTCTTTTGTGATTGGGTTACCTCACTCAGGAAGACACTTTCTAGTTCTGTCCATTTTCCTAAGAATTTCCTGAATTCGTTGCTTTTAATAGCTGAGTAGTACTCCATTGTGTAAATGTACCACATTCTCTATACCCATTCCTCTATTTAGGACATCTGGGTTCTTTACAGTTAATGGTTATTATAAATAAAGCTGCTTTAGATGTAGTGGAGCATTTGTCCTTACTACATGTTGGACCATCTTCTGGATATATGCCCAGGAGTGGTATAGCTGAGCCCTCAGGTAGTACTATATCTAATTTTCTGAGGAACTGCCAAACTGATTTCCAGAGTGGTTGTACCAGCTTGCAATTCCAC
Source organism: Tokudaia tokunoshimensis (assembly GCA_036184795.1). NCBI lineage: Eukaryota > Metazoa > Chordata > Mammalia > Rodentia > Muridae > Tokudaia > Tokudaia tokunoshimensis. The sequence continues at coordinate 16,528,244 of BTHU01000004.1, read as the reverse complement.
CAGCAACAGAGGAGTGTTCCTCATTCTCCACATCCTCACCAGCATCTGCTGTCCCCTGAGTTGATCATCTTAGCCATTCTGACTGGTGTGAGGTAGAATCTCAGGGTTGTTTTGATTTGCATTTCCCTGATGACTGAGGATGCTGAACATTTCTTTAGGTGCTTCACAGCCATTCCTCAGCTGAGAATTCTCTGTTTAGCTCTGTACCCCAATTTTAATGGGGTTATTTGACTCTCTGGAGTCTAACTTCTTGAGTTCTTTGTATACATTGGATATTAGCCCTCTATTGGATGTAAGATTGGTAAAGATCTTTTCCCAATCTATTGGTTGCCATTTGTCCTATTGACAGTTTCCTTTGCCTTACAGAAGCTTGGCAGTTTTATGAGGTCCCATTTGTGAATTCTTGTTCTTAGAGCATAACCCATTGGTGTTCTGTTCAAGAAATTTTCCCCTGTGCCCATGTGTTCAAAGCTCTTCCCCACTTTCTCCTCTATGAGCTTCAGTGTATCTGGTTTTATGAGGAGGTCCTTGATCTACTTGGACTTGAGTTTTGTACAAGGAGATAAGAATAGATTGATTTGCATTTTTCTACATGCTGACTTACAGTTGATACAGCACCATTTGTTAAAAATGCTATCTTTTTCCCACTGGATGATTTTAGCTCTTTTGTCAAATATCAAGTGACCCATAGGTCTGTGGGTTCATTTCTGGGTCTTCAATTTTATTCCATTTATCTTCCTGCCTCTCTCTGTACCAATATCAAACAGTTTTTTATCACTATTACTCTGTAGTAGCGCTTAAGGTCAGGGGTGGTGATTCCCCCAGATGTTCTTTTGTTGTGGAGAACAGTTTTTACTATCCTGGGTTTTTTTTTCTTTTGTTATTCCAAATGAATTTGTTGATTGCTCTATCTCTATAAAGAATTGATTTGGAATTTTGATGGGGATTGCATTGAATCTATAGATTGCTTTTGGCAAGATAGCCATTTTTACTATATTAATCCTGCCAGTTCATGAGCATGGGAGATCTTTCCATCTTCTGAGATCTTCTTAGGTTTCTTTTTTCAGAGGCTTAAAGTTCTTGTCATACAGATCTTTTACTTGCTTGGTTAGAGTCATTCCAAAGTATGTAATATTATTTGTGACTATTGTGAAGGGAGTTGTTTTTCTAATTCCTTTCTCAGTCTGTTTATCCTTTGAGTAGAGGAAGGCTACTGATTTGTTTGAGCTGATTTTATATCCAGCCTCTTTGCTGAACTTGTTTATCAGTTTAGGAGTTCTCTGGTGGAATTTTTGAGGTCACTTAAGTATACAATCATATCATCTGCAAATAGTGATATTTTGACTTCTTCCTTTCCAATTTGTATCCCTTTGATCACCTCTTGTTGTCTAATTGCTCTAGCTAGAACTTCAAGAGCTATATTGAATAGATAGGGAGACAGTGGGCAGCCTTCTCTGGTCCCAGATTTTAGTGAGATTACTTTAAGTTTTTCTCCATTTAGTTTGATGTTAGCTACTGGTTTGCTGTATATTGCTTCCATTATGTTTAAGTATGGGCCTTGAATTCCTGATCTCTCTAAGACTTTTAACATGAAGGGATGCTGAATTTTTCAAATGTTTTTCAGCCTCTAATGAAATGATCATGTTTTTTTTTTCTTTGAGTTTGTTTATGTAGTGAATTACATTGATGGATTTTCATATATTGAACCATCCCTGCATCCCTGGGATGAAACCTACTTGATCATGGTAAATTATTGTTTTGATGTATTCTTGGAATTGTTTGGCAAGAATTTTATTGTGTATTTTTGCATCAATGTTCATAAGGGAAATTCGTCTGAAGTTCTTTTTCCTTGCTTGTTCTTTCTTGGGTTTAGGTATAAGTGTTATTGTGGCTTCATAGAATGAATTGGGTAGTGTTCCTTGTGTTTTTATTTTGTGGAATAGTTTGAAGAGTATCAGTATTAGGTCTCATTTGAAGATCAAATAGAATTCCCCACTAAAGTCATCTGGTCCTGGGCTTTTTTTTTTTTTTTTTGGTTGGAAGACTGTTAATGACTACTTCTATTTCCTAAGGACTTATGGGACTATTTAGATAATTTATCTGATCCTGTTTTAACATCAGCACCTGGTATGTGTCTAAAAAATTGTCCATTTCATCCAGATTTTCCAATTTGGTTGAGTATAAGCTTTTGTAGTAGGATCTGATGATTTTTTGAATTTCCACAGTTTCTGTTGTTATGTCTCCCTTTTCATTTCTGATTTTATTAATTTGGGTAGTGCCTCTGTGCCCTCTTGTTAGTCTGGCTAAGGGTTTATCTATCTTGTTGATTTTCTCAGAGAACCATCCCCTGGGTTTGTTGATTCTTTGTACAGTTCTTTTTGTTCCTATTTGGTTGACTTCAGCCCTGAGTTTGATTATTCCCTGCTGTCTACTCCTCTTGGGTGTATTTCCTTCTTTTTCTTCTAGAGATTTCAGATGTGTTGTCAAACTGATAGTGTAAACTATCTCCATTTTCATTTTGGAGGCACTCAGAGCTATGAGTTTTCCTCTTAGCACTGCTTTCATGATATCCTGTAAGTTTTGGTATCAAGTGTCCTCATTCTAAAAAGTTATAATTTCTTTCTTTATTTCTTCCTTCACTAAGCTATCATTGAGTAGAATATTGCTCAGTGTCCACATGTATGTGTGTTTTCCGTTGTTTTTGTTTGAACTTAAGACCAGCCTTAGACCATGGTAATCTTATAGGGTGCATGGAATTATTTCAATATTCCTGTATCTGTTGAGGCCTGTTTTGTGACCAATTATATGGTCAATTTTGGAGAAGGTACCATGAGGTGCTGAGAAAAAGGTATAGTCTTTGGATTTAGGATGGAATGCTCTATAAATATCTGTTAGATCCATTTGGTTCACAACTTCTATTAGTTTCACTTTTTCTCTGTTTAGTTTCTGTTTCCATGATTTGTCCATTGAGGAGAGTTGGGTGTTGAAGTCTACCACTATTATTGTGTGGGGTGCGATGTGTTCTTTGAGCTTTGTTAAAGTTTCTTTTATGAATGTGGGTGCCCTTGCATTTGGACTATAGATGTTCAGAATTGAGAGTTCATCTTGGTAGATTTTTCCTGTGACCTGTATGAAGTGTCCCTTCTTATCTTTTTTGACAACCTTTGGTTGAAAATCAATTTTATCTGATATAAAAATGGTCACTCCAGCTTGTTTGTTGAGATGATTTGCTTGGAAAATTGTTTTCCAACATTTGACTCTGAAGTAGTGACTGTTTTTGTCACTGAGGTGGACTTCTTGTATGCAGTAACTGTTAGTCTATGTCTTTTTTTTGGGGGGGGGCGGGTATTGAGTCCATTGATGTTAAGAGATATTAAGGAAAACTGATTGTTACTTCCTGTTATTTTTGTTGTTAAAGGTGAAATTCTGTTTGTGTGGCTATCTTCTTTTGGTTTGTTGAAAGAAGACTACTTTATTGCTTTTGCTAGGGTATAGTTTCCCTCCTTGTGTTGGTGTTTTCTACCCAGTATTCATTGTACAGTTGAGTTCATGGATATTGTGTAAATTTGGTTTTTTCATGGAATATCTTGTTATCTCTATCTATGGTAATTGAGAGTTTTACTGGGTATAGCAGCCTGAGCTGACAATTATGTTCTCTTAGGGTCTGTATGACTTCTGCCTAAGATCTTCTAGCTTTCATATTTCTGGTGAGAAGTCTGGATAATTCAGATAGGTCTGCCTTTATATATTACTTGACCTTTTTTCCTTACTGGTTTTAATATTCTTTCTTTGTTTAGTGCATTTGGTGTTTTAATTATTATGTGATGGGAGGAATTTTTGTTCTGGTCTAGTCTGGAGTTCTGTAGGCTTTTTGTATGTTCATGGGCATCTCTTTCTTTAGGTTAAGGAAGTTTTCTTCTATAATTTTGCTGAAGATATTTACTGGCCCTTTAATTGTAAATCTTTACTCTCTTCTATAACTATAATCCTTATGTTTGGTGTTGTCATTGTGTCCTGGATTTCCTGGATGTTTTGGGTTACAAACTTTTTGCATTTTCCATTTTCTTTCACTGTCGAGTCAAGTTTTCTATGTTATTTTCATCACCTGAGACTCTTTCTTCTATCTCTTGTATTCTGTTGTTGACTCCTGAATTCTTTCAAAGGTTTTCTATTTCCAGAGTTGCCTCCCTCTGTGATTTCTTTATTGTTTCTACTTCTATTTTTAGATTCTGGATGGTTTTGTTCAATTCCTTCACTTGTTTGTTTGTGTTTTCCTGTATTTCTTTGAGGGATTTTTTTTTGTTTCCTCTTTAAGGACTTCTACCTGTTGACCCATGTTCTCCTGTATTTCTTTAAGTGAGTTGTTTATGTTCTTCTTGAAGTCCTCTTTCAGTATCACGAGATGTGATTTTAAATCCAGTTCTTGCTTTTCCAATGTTTTGGGTTATCCAGAATTTGCTATTGTGGGAGAACTGGGTTCAGATGGTGCCATGTTGCCTTGACTCCTGTTGATAATGTTCTTGTGTTTGCCTTTTGCCATCTGGTTATCTCTTCTGGTAGCTGGTTTTGCTCTCTCTGACTGTGGCTTGTCTGTCCTGCAAGCCTGTGTATCTATACTCCTGGGATTCCTTTTCTCTCTATGTACACAGGTATGTAGGCACTCCTGGGAGACCAGCTGTCTTGTGGTGGTGGTATGTATCTGCATCTATCTCAGTCAGCTGATGGTAGAGTCAATCAGAAGATATCCATGCTAGGTTCTTGTGTGCAAGCACAAGATGGTATCAGTAATAGTGTCAAATTTTGATACCCACCCATGGCCAGTCACTGGATGATTTTTCCTTCCATCTCTGTTTAATTTTTGTCTCTGCAGGAACAATTCTGGCTCAAAATTGTTGAAGGTATTGTTGGTGAATGCCATCTGTCCACTGGGGGGTGGAGTGTCTATATAATGGAGATGGCCTTTACAGGTTTCATCTCTCCACTCTTGGGCATTCCAGATAAGGTCACCCCATTGAATCCTGGGAGCCTCTTACATCCCAGGTCTTTGGGAATTTCTAGAGGTTCCACTGCCCATGCCCAGTCCCTGCTGCAGGGCAGGATCAAATATGGGGGAAGGCAAGAGGGAAGCCCAGAAGGTTGGGAGAATGGATTAATAGATTAAATGACAACTTATCACAATTTGGAATCATCTGAAATGATAGTCTGAATGAGGGATTGTTAGAGAGGTTTGGCCTATAGGACTATCTGTGCAGGGCATCTAAATTATCCTAATTGAGGTGGGATGGAAGACTATCTATTTTATAGAAAGGAGTTTCATAGTTTGAAATTTGACCTGTGCAAGATTTAAGAAAAATAGCTGAGGTCAATCAAGAAGACAAGATGAACGTATTTTAATCTAATTCTCTGTTCTTGCATAAGGACATGATGCTTCAAATTCCTAATTTGACTTATCCAAGTGAAGGACTGAAATTGACAACTCTAAGCTGAAAAAGTCTCTTCTTCCCTAGTGTTGCCTTTTTCATTGAGAGAAAGCTACAGAAGAGGAGACTGAGGGAGCTGGTCATGGTGTATCCATAACCAGGAAGCAGAGAAGAATGATCACTGTGTTCAGCTTGTCTTTTTATTTTATCAGGAGCTGGACCTAGACACCGTACACATTTGTAGGAAATGTATAGCTTGGACTTCATATGGGTCCACTAACAAGTGGAGCAGGGGCTGCCTCAGTCTCTCTTCCTTGCCATCGAATCATATTCCCCTATCTGGAATGCTTCATTGGACCTCAGTGGGATAGGATGTGCCTAGAGGAGAAGGGTAGGGGAAATAGTGAAAGGGATTTGTAAGGGTGAGGCTGAGAAAAGAGGAAGGAGAAGGGATGTTATTGGGATCCAGGCAGTCCATGATGGATAATCTTTCTTACTCAGTCAACCTAATTAAAATAATTACCCACAGATATACCCAGAGACCCACTTCTTAGGTGATGTAGATCTCAGCAAATTGACAATTTGCTACTACAACTGTAGTAGTCAATATTTTTTGTTTTGTTTTGTTTGTTTTGCTTGGTAATTGACTAGCTCACTTGTTAATCTCTTAAAATTAATGTGTTCAGGAAGAATGTTCAGTGCTAAAAATCATCAAGGAACAAATAATGACAGCAATAAACCAAATTGGAGCCAGTTTAGTGCCTAACACATGTAATCATAACGCTCAGGATGCTTTAACAAGAGGACCATTGCAATTGGAAGAAAAACCTAAGTCATAGTGAGACACTGTATCAAAAGAGGAACAAAACCTCTCAACTACTACTATGTTTTTCTCTGAACATATTCTTTAATTAATAATTTGAATTTCTGAAACTACAATTTTTGAATGTTTTAAATGTTTAAATATATCTTATACTTTAAAAATGATGCATAAAATATATATGAGATAGTGTGCAAGAAAAAATAGAAAACATTTAAATGCATTTATTCTTTAACATTTTTTTCTGTGACTACTAGCATAATGCCTACAGAAAAAATAAGACATGACAGTAGGATAAAGGTTAGTTGAGAATAAGAAGGGGGTGTACAGGAGTTGGAGGTAGATAAGAGAAGATAATATAATGAATGTGTCAACAATAATTTGCATATGTTATAGATACATCAAGATTAAATAAGACATTATTAAAAATTAAATAGTATAATTTGGAAAGGAAAGAAAACATTAAAAGCATAGAAATATGTAAACTTCATATTAATGTAAAATAAACCTAGTTGTCATTAGTGCTAAGCAATGGTTTCTGTTCATTTATTTTGAACTTAGTTGGATAATTTATCGAATATCACATTTGTGCGTGTGTATGTGTGTGCATGGCGCAAGATTACTTACAAATGATTATAGGGTGAGACTTCAGATATTTAGTTGTGATGCCAATATTGTATTTGCCAGTGTTATGTTGTGTAATTTCAATAATGTTTTTTCCCTTTATTTTATTTTCAAACTATAGTTTTCAAATCAAAGCATATTTAACTAGGTTAGGTCAGGGACATCTGCATTTTAAACTCTTTAGGTAATACGTTGTTGCAGGATTTTCCCTGTCCAATCACTTTAGGGTAGTGTGAAGCCTGTGGTTGGACAGGAAAGGAGGCTTAGCTAAGAGCTGAGGAGAGAGGAGCACCTTAGGGTAGAAGGAAGAGTCAAGATGGCTGCTGATGTGTATCTGCATAGCATATTCCAGCCATAAGTAGCTATGATTTCACAAGGTTAAAAATATTGGGATAAAGCTTTTAGCATTATCAATTGACTCTTAAAAGATTGTATTGGCATCTTGTGATATTACTGATACATAAATCTGATTGGTTAATTAAGCTTTAAGAGACATGATTCTACCGGGTAATTTGGTATTGAGATGGCTGATCTTGGCGTGTGTGGGGCATTTCGTGGTAGTGAGAGAACCTGGTGGGGGGGAGCACATGGCCTGGTGGGAGCCCTGTGGTCCAGTGTGGCCAGAGAGTTGGAAGGCCAGCAGGAGTGCAGAAGCGTGGTCAGGCAACTCAGAGAGTTGGCAGGCTTATTTTTTTAGTATTTATTGCAACAATATGTACCATATAGTGTATGTCTTGGATATCTGTAAATGTAAAACTATGCCTTTGGCCATTGGTTGAAACCCATTTCACAAATGGCCTACTGTTCTTAAATACTACTATCCAGTCAGTGACATGTGAGGCTTTCACAAGATACTTCTGATTACTGTGAAGCACAGATTTTGTTAGATATATTTCTAGATTTGGGTTTAAAATATGGTTTTTATTTGCAATGTTCTCTCTCCTCAACAACTGAGTGATTCAGAGGTAATCAACCCCTATTCATTGCAGTTGAGAACCCCATAATATTGGCTCTGAATCTGAACCAGAAAGTGATCATAATTGTATTTCCTTCTTCAAAAACATAGTGTGCCATTTCTGGATTGTAGATTGTTGTAGATGTAACTATAGCTGTTTTTCACAATCAAAGCCATATTCACTAATGACTCTTCTAAGGATATGACTATTGCTGCTACAACAAATAAAGCCTTTTAAAATCCATTTCTTTTACAAATAAAATTATAGTAGAGACTTTTAAATCTTAATGAGCTCTCAAACTTTTTAGAATTACCTCAGATTGTATATTTAATATAAGACAGATTGACTCTGTAGCTAAAATACTTTTAAAATAAAAATATTTTTAAGTTCTGAAAACTTTGTGTATTTAGACTTCCAAACATTTTTCCAAGTTCAAATTTCTCAAAACTGTCAGACAAATAAGTCTAAAATATTGCCGTAAAATAAGAGTATAACTGAGTTGTTCAATCTAATTATGTAAGTCTACTTTCTGTCAATGCTTTACAGTGAATAGAATAGAATAGATGTCATATAATTGTGTGTTTATCCCCCATGTACTTTAAAAATCTGTCTGGATAGTTACAAGAGTAAATTATATATAAATAAATTATGTGGATTTGATAATTACAATTAAGTTTACATTTTGCATCCCAATCTCAAATAAATTATTTTCAAAAGTTTATATTTTGTAAATGAATCTTTAGTAGTCTAAGGAAAAGAAAAGAATTTAAAAGTTTTAATAACCTTGCTCTCTTTGTAAGCCTACTGTTTACAGTAGTCTGATGATATTCTATACATGCTTAGGTGTAGGAATTAAACCCAAGCTCTCTCACACTTTAGTCAAGCACTCTAGGACTGAGCTATATCCCCAGCATCTTTTGTTAATATGCATAACTTTTAGGAACTCACTCATTCCATTAGTGGAGGTTCATATTATATTATTTAGTATAGGAGAGCAAAATGTTTCTTTGGGTCTAAAGATGTATTTTACAATCTGTATTGCTTTAATCTCATGAAGTACCATGCTGATGCCAGCATCATGTGACATTAACACAGTCATTAGACCTTCATCCATAATAATTAGTCTCAGAATGTGATTATACAGAAATCAAGACATGGCTATAAGTAGAGAACCTACTTTACAAATTAGATCCATTGTGTTGATCTACTAGGTGGAGGGTAAGTTTAGCCTTCCAATAAAAGAATGTGTCAGACATACATGTAATGACCTTAACAAAAGAGTACCAAATCAGAGTGTGATAGAACTGTATCTAAGTGAGCTAGGCATTTGGGGTGTTAACATTTGCTGATTTCTCTCTCTTTAGATTTGTATGTTGATTATGATCTTAGACTATAATGTACCTAAGAATTTTGTAAATAAAACATTGATATGTATATTGTTTTCAACATATATATTCAGAACACTATATAATATTTCATAATGTAAAAGGGGAGGTGCTATACAAACATTTATATGCTATTCATAGAGCAAATTAGATTTTCTGATACACTGGTTCTAGAGTGTTCAGGTTCAAAATATAGGTTAACAGTTGTCATAAGCATAATGCTGGCATTTCACTTCTTCATGCTACAATGTCACCACCTGGAAACAAAGATAAAAGTGGTATCTTCTTCCAAAGGTCCAAAATAATCATCTAAGTAGTTCATAAAAGGTGCTAGAAGAATACCTGGCTTTAAGTACTTTCTAAATTCTGTCATTTTCACTGTGATTTGTATGTAGACCTATTTCTCTTCTATTTTTTATTATTGAAAATAGATTTTTTCCTATGATATTTTATGATTCTGATTCCTCTTCCCCAACTCATCAGAAATCCAACCCCTCTCATCCCCATCTACCCTATTTCTGTCTCTCCCTAGAAAATAGGCATTTAAAGAACAATAATAAAAATTAAACAAGACAATGTGAAATAGAAAAAAATGAATGAAAGAAAAATCTAAACAAACACATGTAGATGCAGAGACATATAGATACAGAAGAATCCCAGGAATACACAAAACTGGAAGGCATAATGTATATACCAAGGAACTGTAAGGTGGAAAAAGATAAGAACACCTGAGAAACATTTTAAGTCAAAGATTCAGCAAAGATGCTATTTAGTTCTATTTTGTATTAGGCATCTACTGCTGGTCATAGGACCTGCTGTAAGAGTTTTGTCTATCTCCAGTGAGATTCTGTTAGGAAAAACAGAATTTTCTTCTGTGAGTGATTATTAATTGGAGTAAGTTTCTGAGTTTTAAATGAGGAGTTGTCTCAACTTCTCCTCTCATCACTGGAATGTCATCTGATATAGAACTGTTCAGGCCTTGTGCATGCTACCTCAGTCATGCTATATTTAGAAGTCCTGTTTCCTTGGGGTCCCCCATCTCCTCTGGCTTGTAGTATCTTTCTCCTCTTCTGAGTGGTACCCTGAGCTCTGAAGGAAAGGATTTGGTGGAGACATCTTACATAGGACTGACTGTTCCAAAGTGTCTCATTCTTAATACATTGTCTACTTATGGGTCTCTGAATTTGTAGGAGGAAGCCTCACTAAAGATGACTGAGATTGGCACCAATTTATGTAGATATCAAAATGGTAAAGGAGTTATTTTAATGCTATGTTCCTTTAAGAAAGCAGTAGAATTTTTCCCCCTCAGGTTTTTGCCTACCTGAACAGCATCCAGGATGAGTTCCATTTCATATGATAAGCCTTAAATCCCAACCTCATAGCAGTTGGTTATGCCAACAAGCCTTGTGCCCCTACTTCAACAGGACAACTAGCAGGTGTGTCATTGTTGTATATCAAATTGCTTAGAGATAAGTTGATGTTCACTTTCCTTTCCTTGGAAGTGTGCATAGTGTATGTGGAGAAGTACCTTTCAGCATCATAAAGATTAGTTTGTGAACTTGTTTATAGGGAAGATATGCTTTTATGCCCACTGTGTTAGCCATCTTTCTGTCACTGTGGCAAGATGCCAGAAACAAAAAAAAAATTGCAAATGCAGAAATTGTATTTGTCTCACAACTTCACACATCAATCTCTGATTCCTCATCTACACCTGTTAGGATATGTGCTGAGGTAGATATAATGATTGGAGTGTGAGAGTAGAAAGAAAGCTGCTCATCTTCTTGAGTTCAGACAGTGAAGGTATGAGACTGTGGTGATATGATCCTAATACATCCTTCAATGGAATGTCCTGAGTGGTATAAGTCCTTTACTAGGCCACAATTCTTAAGAGATCCTTACTCTCTCCATAGTTAGAGCACTGTACACCAAACCTTATTTCACAAGCATTTGGAGGGACAATGAAGATTCAAATCATAATATTCATAGTAATGGTAAAGTCGTTAACACACACTAGCAAACTAAGATATCCATCTCACATGAGTAATGCTTCTGTCAAGGTGGGAAAGCCATCGTAAATTCATTCAGTTAGCAACTGTTAAGTGTATACTTGATTTCTTGCTATAACTTCCATGGAGAGATTTATTCTTACTAAGCAAGTGTCACTCTGTTCATCTTCATCTTCCTGTTTCCTCAGGGCCCTCACTTCACTCCTGGTAATCACCTTCTGTCCTCTGCTACTTATATTAAACATTCAGTTTAATTTGAAGTATTTTATTTATTTTAAGTCATATTATTATTCATTTATGTTTAATTTACATTCTTTGTGTGAGATATTTTTCTTTCTATGTGCATTTTCTTTCATTAAGCATGCTTAATTTTTGTGAAAAAAAAAAAGACAAGATGTTATTCTACTTTAAAGGTTGAATGACGTTGCTTGTGTATCCTTTTAACTCTCTGCATGTGCCATTTGGTGGTATCATCTACATTCCCACTAAACATATCCTGAACAGCATCAACTTATTACCTTCATTTTTTTTTCTTAAGGGCATTCTGGCATTGATGCTACTATAGTTTTGATTTGTACTTTCCTGATACTCTATGATGCTGATCAATGTCTCATAATCAGGTACATTATGATTACTTAAAAAATTATTCCTTAATCTCTTAAGTTTTGAAAAAATTCTATCTGATGTGTTTATTATCTCAGTTTATGGCATATTAGATAAACTACAATCAGAGAAAGAAAAAATAAATAAAAAGTTGGTTGAGACACATTTCTAAAACCAGAAGTGATAAGTGTAATTGTCAGACAATGGAGACATAGAAAATTTGGTGAGATATGTGGAAAATTTATCAAGATTAAGATATCTAAGACACATGAGGCCAGATAATAGAATGAGGATGGCACTACTACAAATATTACTATGGAAATAAAATTGCTAAAATAAAACAATAATGTTTATTATTGATTTCTTATGTCAATAAAAATTGCTGAAAGCATTTTAAGTACATAATGATAAAGAATACTAACATATTCTTATACATTTCAATAATTTTGTAGGGAAATAGAACTAATCCCTAAAGAACATGACCTATCCCAGCATAGCTCATCACAATATCTCATATTATATTTGGTATTTAAATGACCCACATCATCTTTGCATTGGACTTTCTGTATACTTAGCTCCCACACATGTACAAGTCCCCTTGCAATTATTTCTGGGTCATCCTCATGAACTCTCTTCTGAGCAAATAGTTTATATTGAGTTCCCAATGTTTCTCTTTATTTATCTCCTCTACTCAAAAGCAAAGAACCCACAAAGACCTCTGTGTCTATAGGCTGTGGACCATTACTAATTTCATAGAAACCACACTTAGACAAGTTTCCCAGAGAGAAACCACTCTTCTTCCATCTTCATCATAGTTCATATAGTTCCTCAGAAGTACAACCACTGCAGTTTACAATGAACTGAAGCCCCTTTATGCCTGTCTGCCTTCATACATAATTTACTGAGCACCTATGATATACTAACCATATTGTAGGCATATTAAAGTATGAATGTTAAATAGAGCTGATTCTTGGCTCAGAGAGTCTTAAAGATTCTAGTAGAAAAAAAAAAGAATAGAAATGAATTAGCCATTACAATCTTACAAAGCACTTAGAGCTGCTGAATATCTCAGATATTATACATAAACCTCCCCTGCCTACTGCTTCTTTCTCTTCCTCAGTACTGGGTTATTAAAATCAAATGACATGCAGGGCAGTTTAATTTTCCCACTCGCATATGTGGCCATGAAATGTGATATTGTAAAACTAAAAAACCTTGGAACTCACTGATAGATTGAAATTTATATACGTTTCAGTTTTGTTAAAATGATTCCCATTTTCTCAAAATGGTTTTACAAGTAGCATGTAGCAATTCACCTTATTTGACTCTATCACTATCATATAATTCTATCGGTTTTCTTCCTCATATACTGACAATCTGTTGCAAACACATGCTGTTAAAAGTTGAGGCATGGGCTGGAGAGATGGCTCAGTGCTTAACAGCTGATGGCTCAGTAGCTATTGTTCCAGAGAACCTGGGTTCAGTCCCTAGTATCTTCATCTGCAACTCTCCTTCCAACAGATCAGATGCCCTCTTCTGGCAAGCATGTGATGCACAGACATATGTGCAGGCAAAACACCCATACACATACAAAAATAAAAAAAAATGTAGTATATACAAAGAAACATGCTTAGGCATTTACTTATTTAGGTATCTATATTTATATGAGTATATGTCAAGATTTTAATAGGATATTTCATAGTTTGTAGCTATATAATCTGCCAAATTATTATAAGGCAAACCTCCAGGTGTAATTTACAGCTGTGTTCAGATACAAAATCTTTCTGGCACACCAAAGCCTTATTCCTTCTCCTTTGCAAAGCAAATCTGCTCCCTCTTGAGGAAAGGAAATTCAATGTGTCATAAAGGAAGAATCGCTGTACTGGCTTCCAATCTTCCCCATGGGTTCCTTTTCCAGCTTTCTAACTCACTCAATTATTCCAAGTTGTGAGGTTGTTTTGCCTGATAACAGGCCTCTGCATTTCCCACAGGCCCTTGGTTAAGGAATAAAGCTGGGTTCTATTTTATTTTAATTTTTTCCCCTCTTTGTTGCTTTGGTTTCATTTGTAGATGTATGTTAATTGAGTTGTTTCTCAACAAATACCTAGCTGGAGTGCTGACAAACCAATTCTGTTTTCCGAGGACAGTCAAGCTAAGCGTTATTCATTTCACTGAAGTCTGGTTGTATTTAAAGCCCTCCACTTCACAGATCCTAAATGGATGATGAACACTTAAACGGTTGCTTCCATTTTCACAGCTGTATTTTGCATATACAGACAGGTCAGGTATTATACTAAGATAATAAAAATAGAGGCACTTACTATGAAGAAAGAACCTATTATAAATTGTTTGTCAAAGACTCTGCTTGTAGTAAAAGAAATATGCTGCTTCCTGCAAGATTTCCTATAGTTGTACTGCTGAGCGAGCCTGAGAAATTGTTGAATTCAGTCCCCCAGGCTTTACTGAGATGAGCTGATGTCCTCCTCACCTTGACAGTCACACTAGGCTCCCCATTGCTAGAATATGAACAATGTCGAATGTAGACATTTGACTAGTTGCATATACATAAGCATTTAGTTTTCTTTTATGATTTGAATTATTAATTAAATACTTCAATAAATCCAAGAAAAACTAATGGACACTATGATAACCAATATTCCTTTGTCCTATTTATTTCAGTTTTCATATATAAATATTATAAAGTTAAAAGTTTCCTGTTTTCTACAACTCGTTTCCTTTTCTCTCTTCCAATGAAGTAACCACTTACAGACTCAGTGAATATGTCCACAATCCTTTACAAAATACTATTATATAATTGTACTTTCTCTTATTTTTGATATTCTGTATATACCTGAATGAAATCATATGGTCAGCATTATACATATATTTCTCCATGTATGTATATATATATATATATATACACATATATATATATATATATTTAAGTCAGTAGTCATATCCAAAATGATAATTTAAATTAATATCGTTGTGATATCACATCTTATATATACCTTTCCCTATCACTATTAGTCTCCCACTCCACGTGGTGGTTTGATTAGGAATGTCTCCCATAGGTTCAAATATTTGAATGCTTGGTCATTAGGAAGTCTGTGACTTGAGAGAGATTAAGAGGTATGGCCTTGTTAGCATGGGTGTGGCCTTGTTGGAGGTAGTGTGTCACTAGGGGTAGTTTTTGCAATTTCAGATACCTGAGTCTGTCTCTCTCTCTCCTTCCTGCTGCCTGTGTCTGCCTGCATTCCATTATGATAATATTGTACCAAACCTTTGAAACTATGAGAAAATTCCAATTAAATGCTTTCTTTTATATGAGTTGTCATGGCCTTAGTGTCTCTTAATAGCAATAGAACATTGACTAAGACAGAAGTTGGTATGAGGGAGAGGGTAATGCTGTGACAGGCTGGGCCATACTGCTTGTTGGTGGAATAGGGATTTAGGACTTTGGATAAAGAAAGCAGTTGAGTGCTTTAAGTAGAGCTCAATGGCCATACTAGTAGAAGCATGGAAGACAGTAGAACTGAATGTGATTTGAACTATTCAGGCTGAGCTCAAGTCGTTTCAGAGGGGAGGGATATTAGTATGTGACCTAGAGACTACTCGTGATATTTTGGCAAAGAATGTGACTGCTTTTTGCCATGGTCAGAAAAAAAAAAATTCTGCCTGAGGCTAAACTGAAGTTTTGGATTAATGCGTTGGCAGAGGAGATTTTAGGACAGTCTAGTATTGATTCTATCATGTAGCTATTAGTGGTGACTCTTATGCAAAACTTAATGAAAAGAAACAATCTGAGCAAGAAAAATTACAAAATGTACAGTTTGTGAAGAAGAGGAACACAGTGAAGTTTAATAGAGCTAAGTTCAGTCCCAAAGAAGATAAAAGCTTAAAGAAATTCCTAATGATAAGTGGAATGAAGGGAGTGGTGATCTCAGGGCATGAATACACCAGCTTCCAACTTGTGAAAAGCAGTTAAAGAAAAGCTTACATGTGGTGGTGCAGACCTTTAATCCCAAAGCTCCAAAGGCAAAGGTAGGTGGATCTATACGTTAAAGGCCAGATAGATCTACAGAGCACGTTCAGAGTTTCCAAGTTTAACTAGTGAAGGAACGCAGCGAAAACAGAAAGTTGGTGAAAACGTATATGAATTAGGGGCCCATGTTTCAGCCCTAGCAAGCAGAAGAACTTTCCAGCTTCAGCCACATGGTTCAGGCCTTATAATCAAAGATACAAGAAAAAGAGTTGTAGAATCTCCCTTTGTGGCTAAGGAAAGTTACTGAGACCAAGTGTGTCAGGGATTCACTAGCATGAGAGCCCAGAGAGACCTTTTCATAAAAGCCTTAAAGGAGAAGCTTACTTTGGCTTAGAGGCCAGGTTGTGGGACCTTGCAGAAAAGAGCTGCTGACAGAGATTGGAGCCATTCCAAGAAAGAGAAGTATGTTGCAGTCATCAAGGCTGAAATGAACTGGAAATCAGAAATCAGACTTCGGGGATGCAGAGTTTGGAGTTTGGCCAATAGTTTTTGATCTTACTTTGGTCTAATATTTCCTCATTATGCTCCTCCCTTTCAGAATATATTCTGTGCCATTGTATGTTGAAAGTATGTGATCGGCTTCTTGATTTTGGATTTACGTGGGGTCACAGTTAAGAGTTTGTATTAGTTTCAGAAAAGACTTTGAACTTTGGATTTGAAAAGTGTTGAGACTATGAAAGAATATGGGGACATTTGATGCACATCTGAACGAACACACAGAGACTGTGGTGGCAACATGCATCAGACTTGTACAGGTTTATACCAGATGGGTCTTAAAGCTCAGAGAAGTGAAGCTATTCCCCCATCCCTAACTCAGAAACTATTCCCAATTGATAACCACTTGCAAATGAAACATTACATTTTTCTCAATGAAGGCTCAATGGGGAAACAACGGTAGGACCCATGCCCAGCAGTAGACGGTCTACACAAAATGAACCGAGTGGCATCTTTGGAGACTCTTAATCCCATGATGTTGTAACAGGGCAGGTTTTTCTCTCTTCATTTTCCTAATCTTTTGCACACACACACACACACACACACACACACACACACACACACACACACACACACATATATATATATCATGGCTTCTAGATTTGTTTTTACAGGATTTCTGTCCGTTATAGCTTGTGTGTCTCTGACTGTGTGTGATTCTTAAGCCTTTTACTTTGGCCTCCTTTTTTTCTATATATTTGTTTTGTCCTATTCTGATTTTTTTTTGTTTTATCTTTTTTTTTTTATTATGTTCAGAAATGAGACTTTCTCTTGGCGGATTTTTCCTTTGATGAAAAGAAGTGTCTTTCCCCATCTTGCTTGATCACTTTTGGTTCTTGGCATATCTGTATGTTTCCTAAGAGGAAACAAAAGTGTATGGCTTTGGATGAAAGAGAGATAGGGAAGAGACTGGGAGGACCTGGGCGAGGAGAAATTATAATCTGAATATATTGTATGAAAAAAATTATCTTCAATAAAACAATTAAAAGAAATAGGAAATTTTTCAAATTTGACTGAAGAATTGGCCAATACATTTAAAATTCAAATAGCATTGAAATAAGATATTCTCAAAAATATATTCTTACAATTTAATTAAACTGCATAAGCAAAATATGACTTGAAATCAGCCAAAAATTTTTTGTTAAATATATCTTCAATAAAATTAACTAATTGGCTAGTTTTTAATTTTTAATATCATATTAATATGTTGATAATTTCATTCAATGTGTTTTGACCATATTCAATCACACCTCTTTCCTCTAACTCATTCTTGATCCATTTTTGAAAAAAAATTCATCAACTTCAGTTTGTGTTGCTCATACAGACCTGAATGTGGGGCCGTCCTCTGAAGCATGGTTAGCCTACCAGTAGTGACCCTATTATAAAATAATGAATGGCAACAGCTTTGATAGTAAGTGACCTTGATGATATAAACTTGGGCATCATAGACAATCTAAGATGTCTATGGCATCTCTTTGACAGCAGCACATTTTAGCAGCAGTGAAGACTAAGTATTTTAACTACAAACTTTTTTTTTTAATTTAATTTTATTTTATTTTTTTAATTTATATTCCAAATCACTTCCCCTTTCCCGTTTCCTCCCTCCCCGAAAGTCCCATAAGCCCCCTTCCCTCCCTCTTTTCTCCGTTCAACCCCCTCTCATTACTCTGTCCTGGCGTTCCCCTACATCCAGTCTTTCCAGGACCAGGGGTCTCTCCTTCCATCTTTTTAGAAATCTATTGATATGCTGATTGTGTCTAGGGTATTCTGAGATTCTGGGTCAATATCCCCTTATCAGTGACTTCATACCATGTGTGATCTTTTGTGATTGGGTTACCTCACTAAGGATGATATTTTCAAGTTCTGACCATTTGCCTAGGAACTACAAACATTTAACAACAAAGAGAAACTCAAAAGGGGAAAACAGGTAAACTTAGAATAAACAAGACTAAAACCATTTTTCTTTACCTCTTAAAGAACATGAAACAATTGATATTCCTAAGCAAAAGCGTCTTTGTCAATGTTACTTTTCTTTGAAAAGCTTTTTAAACATGTTTACAATCTGTCCTAGCCTAAGGATTATTTTTCAATTATTTAAGAACATGAAAAGGAAGCTTAGTCACTGTCCATTTTCTGTATGCCATATCCCACATGCTTATTTGACTGCTATTTAAATGTGTCACAATCTAAATGATTATATGTATAAACATAAATATCTGCACTATTTATTTATTTTTTAGAATAAGCATGTATTTATGTTACTAAGAAATTACCACAATGTTCAAAAATGTTAAGTTTTAATGAAATTAATGTGGCATATTTTATTTTAATCATATCTTTCTGTTTTAATTTTTAATATTCTCTTTTCAATTTTTCATTTTCTGCATGCACAATTAAGTTATTTAAATAAATGCTCCTTAAAATTTATCCATTTTTGCAATAAAAACAATAATAAGTAATGCTTAAGAAATTAAGAAATTGAGATAGTTTGAAATCCTGTTCTCTCATTTACTCTGATATCTAATGAACCATACTTCACATGATTTACAATTATTCCCAAGTTTATGAAATAAAGATATGCATACTGACAATATTAAAAGTTTCCATCTCTAAGCTAGAGGTATTGAAGTTTATAATCCTGGTCATCAGAAGGCGGAGACAGAAAGATTGTGAGTTTTAGGTTAGTGTTAGAGCCTGTTCCTCGTTTGCAAAGCACTGGGTATTATCTCAAGTACTACAGCAAAAAAATTGAGCTAAAATAATAAAAGAAAGTTCTTTATCTACATGCTAGGGTCCCTAGCTCATTATTAAAGAGCTGTGAATCAGCTGTGAATAGCAGTTATGATGATGACGACCATGATTGTAATGATGAGGATGACAGTGTTGAGACCATGGTTAAAGGAAGATGAAATTTGACATATTACCAATCTTTGCATTTTCTGTCCTGATGAAATCTAGTCTATAGCTACATTTACCATCCCTTATGTAAAGAAATAAGCAGGTATTCTAGCAATTATGACTAGAAGTTGTATTATATTAAGTTTATATTGCCTGGGAGGAACACCATTTTAATATCAAGAAATGTAGGCACTTAATGAAGTACATTCAGCCAAAGCCCAGGCAGAAGGCAACCCCGCACTGTGTTTTGTGTCCCTGTTTATAAAGGCAAGAAGATTTATTTCTACATGTAGATTATCCCCAGTAGATAAAATACAGAAATTCTGAATGCTTTCTGTTGTCAAATGACCTGGTGCCTCTTAACTTAGTACAGTCAGTAGATGAGTCATGTATTGCTCCATCTTTTCCCTGAAAGTCTCCAGCATTCTCCACTCATATTCCGAAACACTTATCTTGCATCTGCTTCTTCCAGTACTGCTGGATAAAAGCTACAGTTAACCTGCTAAGAGCACAAGCAATCACATATAATAAGGCCACAGTTAATGGCTTAAAAGTAATTGGGAGCCTAATGTGATTAATTCAAATAAGTTTATTATATGGATATTGCCTTTTAATAAATATCTGGTATTTTATTGTGGGAGGTAGAGAATGTTTTTTTTTTCAAAACAACTTTAACAATAATACACACAGCATCACGTATGTGTCTTGGAGGTTTGTTGAAGGAAATCTGAAATAAGAGCAAGGAGATTAACAATATATTTCTATCTTAATATTAAATCATTCTCTAACATTTGCAAAGTATACTTTACTCTCTGTTTATTATTCTGTTTATTCGTTTGTTTGAGACAATGTCTCATTGCAGTTCAGAATATTCTTGAACTGTGATTCTTTGTTACCCTGCCTCAGATTCCAGAATCATGAAGATATGAAATATCACACCCAAGTATTTTTACTTATTGATGGAATGCATTGCATGATTGCTAGTTGTCAGGCATCAATGGGAGGAGAGGCCCTTGGTCCTGTGAAGACATGTTGCCCCAGTGTAGGGGAATGTCAAGGCAGGGAGGAGGAAGTGGGTAGGTGGGTGGGGGAATGCTCTCATAGAAGCAGGAGGAGGGGGGATGGAATAGGGGATTTCTGGGGGCATCGGTGAACCGGGAAAGGGGATAACATTTGAACTATAAATAAAGAAAATATCCAATAAAAAATGAAATAATGTATTTATCAATAATTCAGGTAAATACTAGTATTTATATTTGTAGAGGAAGAAAATGAATCAATATCATTTGGCTATTTTGTGTAACATAAAAATAAGTTATTACAGTATAATTTGAATCTCGCTCTTGCACTAAATTTGCCTAAGAGAATGAATTATTATTCTGACAGTAACTTTTAAGAGCAATTCATAAAGAAAAGGATTAAAACTAATGTGTAATATGTTATTCTAGGGCCTAGGCGGTGAATAATTAAAATAGGTGGTAATGGTGTTGCAGAGAGCAAAGGACACATAGAAAATCACCTCACTGGCTCAATGAGCAAACTACATGCTAATTTGAGCCCTGGACAGAAAACGAAGAAGTAGAAGTAATGTAAGATGGTTATAGTTCTGTCTTGGAGACTATATCAGTGGCTATGATGGAGATTAAGCACATGCCTAGAAGACACAGGATAATGGGTGAAAATAATTGGTTTAGGAATATCAGTTCAAAAAAATATAAAAAGAAAGAAAGTGTTGTAGGAGGAAAAAGATTTAAACTACATTTAAAATCCACAAAAATATCCCAACTCATAACATTAAAGTCATAGTGAGTCAGAGAACATTACTATGACTTCAGTGAACGCCAGTGAAGAGATAGTGAACAATGAAAAACACACTTTGTAGGAAAAGGCTGCCAATGAAATAAGAAGATAATGAAGAAAACCAGTGGACATCTGGGTGGGAAAGAATTTTAAGGATGAAGTCAGAATGTTACTCAGGAATTGAATGGATATTCTTTTTGATTCTCAAATCTAGGAAAACACTAGGTACTTTTTGTGAATTTTAGGCATGGAATTCAAAATAAGAAATTGGAGAAGTGCATGGCACCCACCAAGGCATGGACAGTTGTAACTTCTGATAAATCCATGAGGTTTAAAGTGCCAAGACAATGACCTTCTGATGACATTAGAGTTGATATTCCAATCACAATCACAATGCTGTCACTCCCCTAAACTTTCTTAAAGCTATATTTACTATTGCCAATAGTTTTTGAAGCATTTTATTAATCATAAAATGAATATTGTGGGTTTAGTACTAGGTACAAATACTGGTCCATGTGTCCCAGTCAATTTAGATTGCTGGCAACAGACTTGGAGGAACAGTAAGCTAGTGTACTAGAGTCATATTTTCCACGGCAGAACAAGTTTGGGTAGATCATTCAGCTCACTGGTGATACAGGAGACTTTTGCAATTGATTCTTCTGTAGAATAGAGAATGCCTCATTAGCTGCTGACACATCATAATTGCCATATACTCAATTTAAATCTAGTTCTAGTTAAGGATGTCTCAGTGATGTAATAATCCTGTCAGTCAACCTGCCACCATTTCTTATGTGTGGGATGTTCTCTTGTAAAAGTTAAGTAATTATTGAATGCAAGTGTTCGGACACCAGGCTTACTAGAAAGCTTCAATCCTTAACAGGAAAAGACATTTTGCTTAATAACTCTTTCTTCTTCTCATGTCCA